>OU343222.1:149855861-150009815 GCA_910596185.1 Chrysanthemum makinoi
TATTACTTGTTGGTGTTTTATATATCTTAAGTATGTTAGTAAACTATTGGCTCAAACCATTTACATATTTTATTTGTGTAAAATATAACTTTTCACATACACATCATAACATTAACACAAGGTAGCATATAGATGGAATTCTAGAGAGAGAAAGTTAGAGGTTTAGGGAACTTAGTGAGAGAAAGTGAAAGATATTATTATGAGCTCCAACTCTCTACCTTGGAAGGTAGAGAGTATTTATAGTCTTACATAAAAGCGCCACACAACGGCTGTGGATCAGGCATACAGTGGGTAAAGACCGTCCGTCCTCCACGGTGTTACTAAACTAAATACTACTTAACATAAAAGTACTATGACTACGAGCTTTCTAGCGATTACATATACTTGAGGTGACCGACTCTTTAATACCTGGAATTTCTAATTCCTAACAATCTCCCCTAAGGGAGGTCACCTCAAACATATACTAAAATGACATTGAATACAATCAGATATTACATTAACAATTGATCTTGCATTCTTGATGTAGTACTTTTCTCCGAAGCTCGTAGTCATTGATTCCACTTATTGCATGTTTGGTTAATCAAGTGGAGGTCTTTTCTTGATCCACGTGATAATAATGTTGAGCCAGCTTTTGAGATCATCGGCTAATAGAAAATCTCTGATACATCCATTGTGGTGTTGGTATTATGTGATGTTGTGACTTTCGGACCGACATGCTCACATTCGGGATCATGATATCTTCTCATCAGAGTAGCGGAAGCATTTGTTGAATCATGATATTGGCGGCAGCGTAGCAGAAGCATGGAGTGAAAATATCAGAGTCATTGATGCACTAATCATGATTTCTTTTGAGATGAATGTGTTAGGTGAGCATGCGGCTATGGATTGACCGCTTCATTCGATCGGTACTGCAAGCGTCGGGTGTACGCATAAGACGTTAGCAATAAAGCGCACAAGAGTGTCTTTGATCACTTTCGATGAATTGAGGTACACGGCCCACGGTTCCCGTTGATCGTACAAATCGCACTGTGATCAGGTATAATTATGAAGAATTTCCTTGACAAGGTTTCGCAGCTGCTCTAGCTGTTCTCAAACCGGAACGTCTCAAAGAAGACAACACGAATTGAGTGAACCAGCGAATTGACGTCCACTGATTGATGAAAAGAGATTTGAAAAACAATCGTGTATTGCTCAATAGAAATTGTTTTTGCAATATAACGAAGGTTTTAATGAAAATCAATTATCAATCATAAAACACCTTTTGATTTGAAAAATTAGTACACGATCGACGTGCTAATGAAAAGAGTTTTAAAGCACAAAGACCGGTTTTTCAAAGGTATCCGTCAATCCATAACGAACGGGATTGATTCAAAAGATTGAATCGCCCCATTGTTTCCGTTCAGTTGTCACATGGTTGATCTGTATAATAGATCTCACATGCCACCTACCAGGAGCTTGTTAGATGTTGGCTCGAGAAGGCTTTCCATCTTCATTGTGAATATGTTTGCATATCACTTTCGGATGTTACGGCAATACCACAAGGGTAATGTGTAGGACTCATAAGATATAATCTCTCTTTCCACATTGTGTGAAGCAGAGAGTCTTCATTGAAAGTGTCCTAATGAGATTTATTGATGATCTCGTGGCTCTAGACTCAATTTGTGCATATTTGGATCCTATATCGGAGACTAGGGAGAGGGTCTCCTCCATCAATATCAACAATCTCTAAGAGAAAGTCGATAGATAATGTCGGTTCCCGTGAGAATGAAACAAGTCCTTTTAAGAGGAACTTGAGTGGTTTGGAAAGTTGAAGTGCGGTGCGTCACTGGGTCCATGACGTCTTGTCTTCAATACCGATGTTACCATCAGTAGCATATGAATTGAACCCGGTTTATGCCCTAAGGTTGAATAAATGGAGGGCTATTTGTTTTCACCCTTTTCTCATTCAATTCTTTTTAATTCTTCAACCCCTTCAGTGCTTACCGAGACTTCATAGCTAGAACCTTGTTGGGTTTATTCGAGTACTAGCTCAGTCTTAGTCCGCACTCTTCCCATATCTCATTTTTCTCCTTTTATCATCATACCTAAGAACTCTACACTAACTAGTGGATAGTCCACAGGTAGATCCCTCCGGATCTGGCGGATCATGGGAACACATACCTAACCTTATCATCCTTATATCACCATACATAAAGTAAAGTTGGTCGGTCTTTTTGGTATTGTTCATCTGCCATAGGAACCAATTGAAAACCATTTGAAAATCAATCCAGATACTTATGATATTTTATCAAAGCATTTTGTACCTGAATTGTTTTGATATTTTTAGAAGAAGAACTCCCCTCAACATGTGAATCAAGTATTTGAAATAGTTTTCCACACGGAGGCAAGAGAAAGAATTAACTTCTTTGATTACCATTTTCTAAAAAATATCAACATCACTTCCCTAATCGATCAAGTAGATAAAGCATTTTGGGGAAGGATGAGGTTTTCATGATTTTGCTCCCCTCAATATGTGCTTCAAGATTTGAAAAGAGTTTTGCACATACTAGAGGGAACCTGCACATTGAGATAAGTGATCACGTTTCAAATCATAGGTTTAAGATAGATGCTCCCCCTCAACATGTGCATGGAAAATTTGAAATCGTTTGTCACATGTGGGAAGAGCAATGTACATCCTTATAAAATCATTTACCAAATTATCAGTTTAAATCCAATTTAAATCACACATTCTCCCCGATCACAATTATCAAATCATTTGAGATTTGTGATCTCTTATAGATTTAAATTGATTTTGAAAGCTTTTAAGGAGAATTGTGACTTGATTATGAAAGCGTTTTAAGCGATAAGGATCGGATGTTAAGACTTTAAACTCCATTGATAAAACATGCATGTACATCTTTTGAAAACAATTTAATGCCAAATAACTTTTTAATTTAATTGAAATCATTCTCCCCCTCAATCAATGACATAGGTTGTTGATTGAGAGATAGAGATTTTGACAAATAAGTCCCGATGATTATCAAAAATAGAGACCGAGTTATTTTTCAAAGCATTTAGTTTTCGGCAGATAAATGTTTATAGAATCAGAGCATGGAATTTGAAAACATGATAAAACATGGCTCTGTTCTTTCTTTTAAAACGGGTTATTGCCTGAAAATGACAATAAACCATTGTTTCTCTTTCTCCCAATTTTTTTTTTATTTATTTTTATTTTTTTTTATATAAAAATTCGAACAACATCTAAAGTCCCGTGTCATTCTTTGAATGACAGCACAAAGACCGTAGATATTATCGAACCGAGAAAAACATGACAAAAAGACAATATTTTTTTGATGGATTTTGAAATTTTTATAATTTTATATTGATTTTGAAGTTTTATAATTTTGTATTTTGTTTTTGAATAATATATTTACAAGAGATAGATGAAGAAGACCTTTACTCCTCGTCTTCCTCATGAAGGCGTTTGAGTGTTTCTGGTTGAAGGCTTTTCAAGCCAAGTCGTGGAAGAATAAACTCAAAACGTTCTCTTGGAAGAGCTTTGGTGAAGATGTCGCTAAGCGATATTCAGACCTCACAAAATAGAGTTCCACCACACCTTTTCCACTTGTTCCCTGATGAAATGATGTCGAATGTCGATATGCTTTGCTCTTGAGTGTTGAACGTTGTTGCATGAGAGAGCAATAGCACTTTTATTATCACAGTACAGAGAGATTTTGTTGAATTCAAAGCCATAGTCAGATAATTGAGATCTCATCCATAAGATTTGAGCACAACAAGATGACATGGCTATGTATTCAGCCTCTGTAGAGGAAATAGAAGTACTCATTTGCTTCTTTGAAGACCAACTCACAAGCTTATCACCCAAAAGCGAGAGCACCTCGGATGTACTTCGACGAGTATCTTGACATACTGCATGATCAGCATCTGCATAGGCTGTTAGTGACATACCGGTGTCCTTCGGTACCAAAGTCCCATATTGATGGTTCCTTGGAGATACCGAAAGACCCGTTTAACCGCTTCAAGGTGCTTTTTAGTAGGCTTAGCATGGTATCTAGCACACATGCAAACAGCGAACAAGATGTCTGGTCTACTAGCGTGAGGTACATCAGGGATCCAATCATACTACGATATTTCGTTTGGTCAATCATGATCCCCGAGTGGTCCTCATCTAGTTTGGTTCGATCAATCATGGGGGTGTCAACAGGGTCACTTGAATCAAATCCAAATTTCTTTAAAATCTCTGTTGCATATTTAGATTGATTTATGAAAATGCCTCAGGGACTTTGTGAAATTTGTAATCCCAAGAAAAATGACATTTGTCCCATCATTGACATTTGAAACTTTGAACTCATTTCATTGAAAAAACGATCACATTCCATTGGGTCTGTCGAGGCAAAAATAATATCATCAACATAAATTTGAACATGAGTTAAATGTTTGCATGACTTCCTGGTGAACAATGTAGGATCAACTGCTCCTTTGCTTGAATCCGGTGATAGAAGAAACTTTAAAGCGTATCATACCATGCCCTTGGAGCTTGCTTTAAACCGTAAAGAGCCTTCTTCAAGCGATAAACGTGAGTAGGATGCTCTTGATTCACAAATCCTTCGAGGTTGGCTGCGTAGAGCGACTTCTTTAAGATCTCCGTTCAAAATGCCGTTTCACATCCATCGATAGACTACCATGTTCTTACTAGCGGCATTAGCCAGAAAGATTCGATTGCCTCGATTCGAAAGCGGGGAGCAAAAGATTCTTCAAAGTCTATACCCTCCTCTTGGCGGTATCCTTTAGCAACTAATCGAGCCTTGTTCTTCAACACATCACCATGCTCATCAAGTTTCACTTTGAAGATCCATTTGAGAGCAATAATCATAGCACAGTGCGGAGGCGGTACTAACTCCCATAAATCAAGTCGATCAAACTCATGAATTTCATCTTGCATGGCATTGAACCAGCTATCTTCATTCATGGCGGTTTTAACATCTTTTGGTTCGATCTTAGATAGTACGGAGTTGAAGAAGCACCATAAGGCATCGGTTGCAAGTTGTTTCGGGTTGATCTGGGCGAGAGGATTTCCAATGATGTTGTCTAATGGATGATCGTGAGTCCATTTTCTGAAGTGTTCATGTGGCAGTTGTTGAGGGACTGAGGTAGCGAGTCGATGTCTCTGGATGAAGATGGTTCTGATGATGATTCAGGAGCAAATATGTTTTCAAATGGAGCATCTTCAGGAGTAGCAAAGGGATTAACTTCATCATTGATGCGAGAAACATTTCCATGATGTACATTTGAAGAATGATGATTTGTTGATGAGGCGAAGGCGGTGAGGTGCTTCTTGACTTAAAGATATTGAGGCTGAGGGATTGACTTCATTCACGGAATATGAGCATCCTCTTTGTAGGGATCAACACCTCATTAGTAATGAATCATACAAGTTCATCAAACATAGGATCAAACAATTTCTTTAAATCATCTTGAGATGGAGGTACATATGGAGTTTCTTGAGAAGAGTTTGGAACAAGAGATGAACCAATGGGACTTTTTTGAAGTGCGGGTCCTGGTGGAGGTGTCGGAGCCATTTGACCGGTCGACTCATCAAGCGTAACGTGAATGGTTTCCATGATATTTCGGGTTCTTTTGTTATAGATTCGGTATCCCTTTTTGTTTGGTGCATATCCTACAAATACTCCAATGTCGGCTTTAGCCCTAAGTTTCCCTAAGTCTTGACCCTCATTAGTTGGATAACACAATGCACCAAACACACGAAGGAAAGAGAGATTAGGTTTTCTGTTGTGGACAAGTTCATATGGTGTCTTTCCATGAGCAGTGTGAATCAGGGAACGATTTTGTGTGTAGCATGCAGTGGCAATAGCTTCAGCCGAGAGAAACATTGGAACTTTGAGTAAATCAGCATTGTTCTAGCGGCTTCTACAAGAGTTCGATTTAGATCTTTCAACTACACCGTTCTGTTGAGGAGTTCGTGGAACACTTCTTTGATGGCTGATTCCAATGCTTTCATAGAATTCACTAAGTTGTTTGTTACCAAACTCAGTTCCATTGTGCTGTTCCGGATAATTCGACGGTTTTGTTAAGTCGAACTCTGCAGCTTTGTTTGATGAGTTTGATGATGATATCGGGAGTTTCATCCTTTGTCCTTAAGAACTTGACCCAGGTGAATCTAGAGTAATCATCAACTACAACTAACACATATTTCTTCCCAAAGATATTATGCACTCTCATTGGTCCACATAAATCCATATGAATTGTATGAAGAACTTCGTGTGAGAGTTAGTAGGTTTGGATTTATGGGCATACTTCTTGCTTTTCCCAATTGACATGCTGAACAAAGATGATCCTTTTCATACTTTAGTCGAGGTAAACCTACAACTAAGTCCTTTATGGAGAGATCATTGATGGTGCCGAAGTTCAAGTGATTGAGACGTCGATGCCATAACCATGACTTTGTTTTGAAGCCTTTGACAGCAAGCAAATTGGAGAAGACTTCATCATATCTTCTATAGAGATGGTGTAAGATTTGAACCACGAGTTCCTCTTAAAAGTTCCATACCATCAAGTTCTCTAACAAAGCAAGTATGTTTTCTGAAGGCTACTTCTAGATCAGAGTCACAGAATTGACCAGACGAGAGAACAGTTATGACCAAGACCTTCTACATAGTATAATCTAGAGATAACACTATCACCAACAACATAATCACCATAACCCATAATTGCACCGAAATGATCATTACCGAATCTAACAGTCCCGATGAATTTGCTCACGAAGTTCATGAGCGGCGACCGGTCTCCAGTCATATGCTTGGAACAGCCTGAGTCCAGGTACCACGGAACGATTTGAACGATCTGCAGTTGAACACAGACAAGAATGGATAACTGGATAATTGGGATCCCCATGCAAGAATGGGTTCCACTTGGTTAGTAACGATAATTGGAACACCCACATCAGAATCAGAAACATCCATATCAGAAGTAGAAGCAATGGAATCATTGGGAATAGATGCAATGCTGGTGTGTATATTTGACCTATTCAAAGTATGTTCACTTCTTAAGGGAATAGTTCTACCGGTAGGCATCCATTTTCTAGTGGGCATAATCTTAGCAGTTTGAGAACAAAAGTGATTATTCTTATGGCCAAAAGGTATCCAATAATAACCTATCTTTATAAAAGTTCTTCTGTGGGTTTCCACTTGTTTTCTAACAATCTTTCGTTTTTGCCTTCTTGCCTTATTTGCACGATTATTAGCATTAACAATTTTAACTGGGCATTTGACAGCATTAGACAAAGCATTCACACCACATTCATGATTAGCAACAAATTCAAGCACATCATTACAAGGTTTGCAAATAGTATCGAATTGAATTAATTACGATGCGCCTAAGGCTAATACTAGAATCAACACGATTCGTTTATTCAACTCAAGCTTAAAGTTCCTAGATTGGTCTTCTACTCTCTTCCAATGCACATTCTTAGCTTGCAAGGTCCTATCATTCCTTGTATTGTCTTGAGACTTTGACCCGTTCGCTTTAAAGTCACTTGATTACTCTGTAGAGGAATGGGAACATTAGTTGGTTGATCTAATTTTTGCATTACTGAACTTGATGTGCAAGGATCTGAAGTACTAGAAGGCACATTAGTGTATACTTTCTTAAGACTGTGATTTGAGCTTTTTGCAAGCACACTAAAGTTCACTTTCTTAGCACTAACATATCTGGAATCTGAACTACTTGAAGGCACATTAGTGTTTCCTTTCTTAAGACTGGGCATAGAACGGATTTCTGCTTGGCACTAGGCATAGAACAAGGCATCACAGCTTTGCCTTTTGCACCTAAGGTTAAGGATTTGGGACATGTTGCAATTACACATTCTAGCAACTCTTGAGATCGTTTGGCATGGAGGCAAGCAAACCTAATTTCACTATCAAGAGGTTTGTTAATGAAATCCTCTTCGACAATCTCACGGAGACATTCTAGACTATCCTTAAGGTGAGCACAGTATTCATGAAAAGCATGTTCATTATTCCTAAGATGAGGAGGAATATATTTAAGCTGTCACATGTATTTGCTGATCTAAGGGTGACTTTGAGACAACATTCTTATTGAAAACAAGTGGCAGTTTCCCATTTCCATGACTTCTCAGATTCTCAATTTCCTTTTGTAAAGACGTTATTTTTTCGTTGTTTTGGTCACGGGTGACTTTATTGAATCATATAACTCTTTAAAATGTCGTTTAACTTTTTCATTTTCTTCTAGAAAACTCTCGTTTTCCTTTTGTAAGGCATCAACTAAGTTTTGAAGATGAAAAGTTTGAGAATTCGGAGAATCTAAAGGAGGAGGCATTTGGGAGCCTGTCATATTGTTCGTTTGACCCTTTAATTGAGAGATTTGGGCTTTCAACTTTCGGATCGTGTTGCACTGAGCTTGAATCTGTTCATCACGTTTGTTAATTTGAAAAAGTGCATCAAACTCTGGAGCATCGAGATGTCTTGATATTTTGAGGTTTTGACATTTTCTTTAAGATGTTGATATTTTAGTTGTAAATTAAAATGCTCAACTTCCAGTTTAGAAAAATGTTTAACCAAATTGTCGTGATCATCCAGTTCAATTTTCTCGTTTAGTTTAGAATTAGTTTTTTCAAGCTCAATGACACGATCATGGGAGACTTTCGGGGCAACAGATAATTCATGAAATTTGGAAGCATTAATGGAACAATTTGTAGCAATGAAAAACACATCTTGAGCAATACATTCATAATCAGAGTTCTCATTTAGTGTAAGCAAGTTCTTCCTCTCAATCTCATTATATTTTAGTGCTCGCTCATAGTCACTAACTTCAACTATCATTGCATCAAATTCCTTTTCCATTCCCTTAATATCGAGTTTCTATCCCTTTTAAGACTCTCAAAGTGATTTTTAGAAGTTTAAAGAAAGGCATGACCTCAGTTAAATAACATTCTTTCATTTGCTCAAAACCCCTTTCTCCTTCCGTTATACCAGTGGGTGTGATCCTTTTCTTGCAAGTTTTCTCAAAATCAACAAATAGTTGAAATATAACATATTGGCTAATTAAGGTCTTGCTTTTAGTGGCAATTGTTCTAGGAACAAGATGCATTGGTGTATTAGGAGGATACACATTCGCTCTAGGCATTTTCCATAGGGAGGGGTTTGTTTCAACAATATTTTCGACTTTACTTATCTAAATCCTTTTTCGAAAACTTGTTGAGGTCAACAATGTCCGAGGCTTAAACATGTTCAAGGAAATCCAGTTTTCCTTTTTGTAGTCATGGGAGTGATAATTATTTTTTTCTCTTTGCATTTAGGATCATCTAATTTTTTGTTCATCCTTTCCCTAGTGACTTCATCGGATTTCTTATCTTCCTCAGTGCACTCAACGCAACTAGGTTTCTGTCTAGGTTTAAGAATCTCATTGCCATCATAGATCACACTTTGAGCAGCTTTTGCTATCTTTCCGTAATTACTCGGGATTGGGTTTATCTATAATGGGAACACTATGCTTATCGCTTAGAACTCTATGTTTAGTGACCATGTGAGCAGTCTGAATGGTGTTTCCTTGTATGTACAACTTGTTTTCAAGTTTGTTTTTCAAAGTTTTAGATTAGAAAAGTCTCTCAAGAGTTTTGATTCCTTTGCATTAAATTCTTGCTTAAGCATTTTCACATTTTCTTGAAGTTCTTGTTTTTGCTTAGATGTTTTAGAAAGTTTTCTTGCAAGGAATTTAATTCTTGTTTCAATACTTCTTCTCTAAAATTACTTTTTCTAATGATTGTACGCGCTTGGTCATCCATTTCCTGCTCACGAGTGGTCAACTCAAATTTAGCACGTTGTTCATAAATAGCAACACGTTCTTTATAGGCATTTAGTTCGGAAATTACAGAATCATCAGGGGCACATGCAGTGTATTCATCAAAACATAGTCATTGTTGACTGCAGAAGATGCATCACTTGGTACAACTTCACTTTCACTTTGTTTCTCATATTGATCATATGGGACAATATTGATATTACCCATATTTTCAACATTTGATTCAAAAGTTTCAGTTGATTGTACTTTGTCATGCATCTGTTGCACATCAGCGTCATCGTATAGTTTTAATACCTCTGAGATGAGTTTGTCTTGGGATGGGCCAGCTAGTGGTGAAGAAGAGACCTTGGGAGAAACCATTGGAGAAATGCTAGCCATAAAAATTGTGTGTCCAGTAGGTCCATCATCCACATCAGAGTCGTATGCATCACAATCAATGACTTGAAAGGCATTCTGATGATTGTGACCTATCTCCTGAATTGGCTGCTCATCCACATCTGCATCATAGGTCTTGGCATTGCCCTCGGCTAGAAACAACAATTCCTCTTCATCCAAAGCAGCACCATTGTCCCGAGCTTGTACCAGCAGCATCTTATCTCTGAAGTAATCGGCATTCTGTGGACGCTTTGGAGATGTGCAGTTCCTTGCAATGTGTCCCTCACCACCACAGTTATAACATTTGATTGGCTTAGCTTTACCTTGGTTACCATTCCTTCCTCGATTCTGATTGCCAACATAACCTCTACCAGCTCCACCTCTTCCACGATCATATTGTCTTTCCTGAACTGGTTGCACCACGATCCTTCCATCTTTAACAATAGCTTGATTGTGTGGGTTAGATGCTGTTCTGAGGTTGTTGTTGGTTTGTGGGAGAATTCATGTTTTGACTAATCAGAAGAGCTAGTTGATTAATGAAGTTACCCACGTGTGCATCAGCATCGGCTTGTTTGAACATAGGATCAGGAATGAGTTTGTGATTACCATTACCCAAGGGTATGACTTGTGATGCTTTGGTTGTGATTCCGATGTTTGAGTAGAAGACAGTTGAGTCATTAGACGAGCTTGTCTCTCCCTGGTTGGTTTTGAACTGATTGAGAATCAATTTTTCAAACATAGCATGTCTCATTCTGAAGGAGGAAGGCATAGAGTTGCTCATAGTTTGTATTCTTCAATCCTTTAGTGAGCTTCAGTGACAAACTTGTGCCATTCGGGATTCATGTTGTTCACAAATTTTGAGTTCAAATGAATGTTAGGCATAGTCATTCTGATGTTCCTCATGTCATTCACTAACTTATGAAATCTCACATAGTACTCATAGACACTCTCATCCGGTTTCATCTTGAAGTGTTCAAATTCGTCATAGAGTTGGGATTCTCTGTCTTCCATAGTTAATTCGGAACCTGAGAGAAGCATCTTAACATTATCCCAAACTGCCTTTGCATCGGTGTTATGATTGATCAGCTTGTAGATGTCTTTAGGAAGACCTTGAAGAACAATGTTTGAAGCCTTGATATCTGCATCGAATCTCTTTTTCTCCTTATCATCAAGCTCATCATACATTTTAGGTCTGTCCATTCCGTAAACAGAAGTACCATCTTCATTAGTATCAAGTATGTCTCTAGTCGTCTCAACTCGATATGGTCCTTCATCAATGGATTTGAGAATGTTGACACCATTTTCCTTTCCAAGGCAGTACAATCGGATTCGTTGAGCCCAAGAATCGTAGTCGAGTTCGTCAAGCATGGGTGGACGAGTATCGACCCAGTGCTTGAACATCCTGCAACGTGGAGATGATAGTAGGAATGTTGGTAGACATGTTAACAGATTACACGGGATTTTATAACTCTATGATTAAACAAGGAAATAGATTCTTTCACGGGATTTTACTAAATCAAGAGAAAACCGTAAACAATCACCCAAGTCGCTAGAAGATAATGCACCAAGTCGCTAACACTTAATTCGCTACACCACTAAGTCGCTAGAGTCCCAAGTCGCTAGACAAATGCAAGTCGCTAAGTAGTAACTCGCTAAGCCTCAAGTCGCTAGCAAAATTTTGGCAGCAATTCGCTACTCAAGTCGCTAAAGATACAAGTCGCTAAAGAGCAACTCGCTACTGACCAAGTCGCTACCACCAAGTCGCTACCCGTAGTGGAGAGTCCACTACTTGTACTGTAATCGCTAGATCTAAGTCGCTAGGTCTAAAACTGTAACTCGCTACAAATTTGTGAAGCAAGTCGCTACGAAGAAAGTAATCCGTGAGTTAAGTCGCTAGCAAGAAAAAACCACATAAACATCACTTTTCAATCCAAAAACAACCCAACCAAGATGATTCAAGCTTACCAAATGAAAACCTACACACTTGTGATGATTCTAAACATAAAAGTACTAACAAAATCCAAACTTTAACACAAGAAATCAACCAAATGATGCAAAAACCACTAAACTTTTTCAAACTCAAAAACCACCTAAAAACCACTAGAAATCCAAAGATGTGCAAGATATGATCTAACCATGGCTCTTGATACCAATTGTTAAAAATAAGTTTTCACATACACATCAAACCATAACACAAAGTGGCGTATAAATGGAATTCTAGAGAGAGAAAGTTAGAGGTTTAGGGAACTTAGTGAGAGAAAGTGAAAGATATTATTATGAGCTCCAACTCTCTACCTTGGAAGGTAGAGAGTATTTATAGTCTTACAATAAAACGCCACACAACGGGCTGTGGATCAGGCATACAGTGGGTAAAGACCCGTCCGTCCTCCACGGTGTTACTAAACTAAATACTACTTAACATAAAAGTACTATGACTACGAGCTTTCTAACGATTACATATACTTGAGGTGACCGACTCTTTAATACCTGGAATTTCTAATTCCTAACAGATAGATATGGAAATGTGTAATGCAAAGGTAAAGAGTAAGAAACACAAAACCACGACATGAGTGTTTATAGTGGGTCGGCTACAAGGACACCTTCCTTGCCCTACTCCACTCCCCGAGTCACCTACTCGAGAGTTCTTAATCACTACACGACACCAACTCCTTATGGCGGAGAAGCCTTCACAACGTCGCCTACTCTTTTTTCGGTACAAGGCTAGACACCGGGTTCTTCCACAAGGAAGAACCACACCTATCACAACGTCGCCTACACTTTATTCGGTACAAGGCTAGATACCGAGTTCCGTTACAAAGGAGGAACTACTGCCCAACACTACGCTACACCTATCCCAAAGGAGACCCACTCCTTATTACAGCATCATCAAGGATATCAATGTCCTTGGATACACCCTATCTCTATTTGTACATCGATACACCTTATCGATTATACATCCTTGGCATCTTTCACTAATGCCACTTGACTTGACTTCTAGGCACCCTTCACTAATGCCCTTGACACGGACGTTTGGCACCTTTACTATTGCCTTTGACACGGACATTAAGCACTTTTCACTAATGCCTTCGTCTTAACTCTTTCGGCATCATTCATTAATGCCTTTGACACAACACTTCTATGGAGGAAGAAAGAACTATCAACAAGAGAACCTCAGTAGTCTTGATGATGACGAAGCATGGCAACTCATGGACTTGAGCTTTCTCGACTTCAAAGAGGTGGTGATCTCGCCTTTAAGAGGAACCTAGAGAAACACACAAAAACAAAACACAAACTACATAGAGAGATCCTTAGGATCTGAGGTTAGAAGGTTTGCAATACTAGGAGAAAGTATGTGTGAGAGTGACAACCCAAAATGAAGAAATGGCTCACTATTTATAGAAGAAAATAGTCTACTATTCCACGGATCCCACGGATCCCTTACTTGAGGGATCCGTCTAGTGTAAAGTGGGGGAACCGTGGGACGCTCCGCTTTGCCCATAGGTATTGGGTCATGGGTCATGGGTTATGGGTCATAGGTCCTAGACTTTGGACCATTGGTATCCAAGTAGATAAAATGTATCTAGTATGTGCAATGCATCTAGTCCATGGGTCATGGGTTCAATCCATGGGTCATGTATAATACCCATTCATGACTTATGCATGATGTCATGCAATGGGTTATGGGTTATGCTCCATGGGTATGGGTCATGGACTTTGGGTTATACCCAACAACATTCAATGTATTTGGTCAATGGGTCAAATACTTAAACTTCTACCCATTATATTACCCATTATAATAGATACTAATTATGTATATATCTACCCAATATGTAAACACTAGTTATTGTACATATGTATTACTAAATCATAAAATCACTATTACTTGTTTAGTGTTTTATGTGAAAACGTAAGTGTGTTAGTAAACTATTGGCTCAAAGTATTTACGTATTTTATTTGTTTCGTTAGAATGATTTTACGTTTGTTATCAACAAAACATTAGAAGATCGTAAAATATAAAGAAACTTTTTTACGGCTTATTTGTATTAACATATTTGCTTCACCATATTTTACTTCTTCAATTTTACCATGATCATCAATAAGAGGACAAATTTTAGTGAGATTTCCTCCACCACAGCTTTCACATCCAACTTGGATAGCGTGAACACTTTCCTTGAGCTTTAACATGTCACGACCAAGATTTTCAAGCTTGTTTGTAATGGCGGCAATACCCTCAAGATTTCCGCCTAGGCTTCTTTGGCTTCCTCCATCATGCCATTTTTGAGAAGGATCGGCCATTTTTTGAATGGCTTCAATGGCAAGAGTAGGGGTCATCCCCGGAATTGGTCCCTGATAGTCAAGCATTTGTCTTGTAGCCACATTGATACATTTGTAGAAAATGTTGACCTTTTGCTGGCTATTTAGGTCATGAGTAGGACACTTGTAAAGAAGATCATTGTATCTATCCCAAGCTTGATACAACGTTTCATCGTCTTCTTGCTTAAAATTATGGATCTCCATGAGTTGATTTGATATCTTCGAAGGAGGACAATATCTTTGAATGAAATGTTTCTTTAGGAGAGTCCACGTATCGACTGCCCCGGCGGGCAATCTATCAATCCATCTTCTTACTGCCCCATTAAGTGTTATGGGGAATACTCGGAGCATAACCGCGTCATGAGAAACACCAGGTGTGTTGAAAAGGCTTGAGACGTACAAGACATTTCCAACATGCTCATAAGCATCTTCATCTCTGTTTCCCGAGAAAGGGTTTGCACGTAGCTCCCTCATAAACTGTTCTTTGATCTCAAAACGGACTTCAGCTCCAATAGTCGGCCTAACAAGCCCTGACCCTTGTTCATCCCTAGTCATGGCCAAATATTCCTCAAGAGTGAGGTTATAAATGTCCACAACCTCTATGGTACCTGAAACTTAAAAGAAATCGTGAAAAAACAAAATTTTAAAATAAAACAAAAAAAAGCCTTAATGAAAATCCTAATATAACTCCCCGGCAGCGGCGCCAAAAACTTGATGCAGGTTTTCTGACCAGGTTTTAATATTTATAATGTCTCGTTTACCTATGGTCCACCTTATGCACTCACGGGCAGTGTGCCTGGTCGTGTGTAGTGTAGTAATCGGTAAAACCGAGGTCGTTCCAAGAGCTATGTGAGCGGATTTTAATTACGTCTAGATGTCACTAGTTTTAACTGGTTTGAGGTTTGAAATGATTAATTAACTAATAAACAAGAAATAAATGCGTAAAGAAAATAGAGTTGTGATCAATAGAGGGAAAGTGTGCTAACCTAATTACTCATCCTATCGTGTAATGTTCATGTTTTACTACTTCCAATTGATTCAAGTGGGGGTTTAAGTCGCTAGGACAACATTTGGTCAGTTCATCCTAACATATCAACAAAGGCTCCTACCCGAGGTCAAGATTCTACCCTTGATAGTCGAGTGGTTTTTAGTCGTCTAAGCCAAGTCATTAAGTACCCTACATGCAAGATTCGAAATAATGAGTGTCCGGGCGCTAGCATCTTAGAAACTCATCCCTAACTTCTTAAGTTCATCCGGACGACCGGTGATCATTTGGTCAGTTCGCACAAGTGAGGAAAGGTCGTCAGTTGGTCGATTCTTACCCTCCCCAACTCAACCTAACTACTTAGGGTCAGTTGGTCAATTCTCCTAAGCAACTAGATACGACCGCATTTCAAAACTACCGAAGCTAGGGTAACTACCATCAAACTATGCATGCATACACTAGAAACAATTATACGAAAGCATGAAAGCATAAACAAAACATTCAAGGAATCATAACTAGGCTAGCACCAAAGGTGCTTAGCCGATCAAATTAAAAGAGACAAAGGATTCGATGTTTAACATAATGGAAGACATGAATTGAAAGTAAAATATAAAATAATCGCTAATGCTTATCGATATGGAGTGATTCCTCCCTTGGAGATGGCTCCGTATGCTCCGAATGATCTGCCTTTGGACCCCTCTTCACGTTCTCTGCCTTTGAGTTGTGCGTGTATGATGTGAAATACAGAAATTAGGGCTGGTATTTATAGGCACTGATGAGTGTGTAAATACTCATCATTTTTGGTAAATTCTGAACTGCAAAACACTTAAAAATGCTCAGAAATGCATCAAAATACTGAAAATATTCCAAAATTGCATTTTATATGTTTCAGATGCAAAATGTTTAAAAACAGATGAAAAATGAGCTAAGTTTGCATAATTGGCAGTTTCAGTCCCCCAAGTTTCAAAAGTTGTCAGAAATAGTCCCTGAGCACTTAATTTCAAAAGAAAAATCACCAAAGGTCCTTTTAAAATCATAAGTTGTCAAAATTAGTCCTTTGGTGAAAAATGTCAAAAGTTTTGAGAAATTACAAGTTTGGTCCTCCAAGTTTCAAATTTGGCAAAAATAGTCCTTGGAATTTTGAAAATGTCAAGTTTGGTCCTTGTATTATTGAAACTTGTCACTTTTGGTCCCTTGAAACATCTTTGTGAAAATGGCAGCCTAGGTCCTTGTATTTTCAGAATTTGCAACATAAGTCCTTGTGTTTTAAAACCCTTTCAACCCTTGGACGCTATCAAAACCATATGACCCCTGCCAAACCCATTTGGACCCTTCCCATTTGACCCCTTCCCTCTCTATTATTAAACACTGGTCAAATGAAGTCAAACCCCCTTCACGGGTTTTCCCTCCATCATCATCCCCTGCAACACCCTGCAATACTCCAACCCACTTTCCCTCTCATCATCACCCTACCCTTATCACTCCAAACACACCAAGCCAAGATACATTTAATGCCTCCTCAACCTAACACTCAACCTCTCCAGCTGTTAAAAACATTTTGGCGCCAAAATGCATCAAACGGCCAAGATTACTTCCAGACATCCAATGGTCAAGCTTAAAGCTGGGAAATGCTCAGAGTAGTGAGAGAAGCAGTTTTGGGTATAAAAAGAAGAAGAAGAAAGAGAGAAAAGGGTAGCACTTAGTTTTAATTCAAAATGTATGTCGTTTTTAATTTCTTAAACCTTAAATAGCTTCTTAGTTGTTATTCCAAGTTTTATTGTATCAAAGTAACTTGTTTCAGTGTATTGCAACTATTCTCAAGTATCAATTCAAGTTTTTGTTCACATTTCATATTTTATGTTCACTGTTGCAATTTTCAATTTCAAAAGCTGATGTTAAAGTTTCAACTAGCTTATTTTTTAGTTAAAAAAAGCTTATATAAGCTTATTATAGCTTTTCATAAGCTTACATTCAAATTTCAAGCCATTTTGGTTTTTGGTCAAAGAAAGTTAAACTGAGCTCATTTGGTCTTGGAAATGGAAAATGGTTGATGCAGTGCTGGAATTGGGTTGTTTTTGAGTTGTTTTATGGGTTAGAATAGGATAGTGGTACCTGTGTTCAGTGGCAAGCCATTGTGGTTAAGGACCATTTGTAAGTTATTCTCAAGTTTCATAGCATAATCTGTTTTTGTAGTCATAAATAGTTAAAACCTGTTTAATTAGTTGTATTTAGGACAAGTAAACTCAGTTTGATCATTAATTTTAGCTAGTTAAGTGTTTAGCTTAATGTTGATTGCAAATCAGTGAAATATAGGGTGTTTGGATCTGTTGATTTATCTGTGGTTAAGGGTAGTGCAGTGGTTAAAACTTGTTGTTCTAAGCTTTTTTAGTTCTATTTGACTCATATCTGTCTTCATTTTGCATCTGCTAACCACCAAAGTCAAACATCATTTGAATCTGTCTTATTTACTCAACTGTTGGGGTTTTGGAAAATCAAACAGTTGTTTTGTGCTTAGATAACTTAGAAATAGAGTGGATCAAGTTCATTACATCATTTAACATCATAATCAGTCCATAAATTGAGCTCAAATCTCAAATAAGTCAACTTATCAAAACTGCTTTAAAAAGTCAAAAGTGAAAAAGTCAAAATGAGCTCAACTAGGATGAATTTTCATGAACTCATTTCTGGGTCAAATCAAGTGAAATTTGGGATTTTTCTAGTTCAGCTGGTCTAATTACTTGTTGTGATTTTTATTGAATTTTTGTAAATTTTTACAAGCCTCAAAATGGCTTGTCAACTAGGTCTTATCTCCCCTGTGCACTGACTTAGTGTATAACTGAGTCTGCACAGGGGTCTTGCAGGGCTTGTACCCAGCTCATCAGAGCTCATCTTGGTCTAATCTTTGGTTTACAAGATCTTGGCCAGGTCTATTTTAGGTTTCAACTTTTGTTTTTGAGGCTCAGCTTTTTGAGAAGCTTGTGCTTAAGCTTAAAAGTAGTACCCTCAAACTGATTTTTAGCACTTTTGCCAAATCATTCAAATCATAGCATTTTGTATTTCATAGGTTAAGAGTAGTTGTTTTTAGTTGCTTTTGAGTTCTTTTAGCATAATATAGCCTCTGTGATCAGTGGGTGGCCTTTGATGCTCATTTGCTTATTCCAAGTGCTTATTTATAAGCACTTGTGCCTGCAGTTGCATTATCCTCCACATAACCCCATGTTTTTATATTTTTCCTAGATTCATAATATTATTTTAGGCTTATCTTGAATTTTTCAGATTTTTCTAGGTCAGTTTGGTATTTTTCTTCATTTTAATTAGTTTTTAAGCATTTTTAATTAGCATTTAATACAATTAATTAAGAAAAGTTTCAAAAAATAATTTTTCATTTTTCTTAGGTTAAGATAAATATAAAAAGTTAAAAAAATATTTTTCCAGATTTTTCTTAGTTAAATTTGTATTTTTAAGCAATTTAAGTAGTTTTAAATAGTTTTTAATTAATAGAAAATACAAAAATATTCAAAAAAATACAAAAATAGTTTTGAAAATTCTCTTTTATTATTTTAGATTTTTCTAAGTTATAATTTCATTTTTCTAGCTTTATTTCATATTTTCTTGTATTTTAGGCTATTATTAAATAGTTAAAAATAGTTTTTAATTAATAATAATTAGATAAATAGTTTTAAAAATAATTTTCTTTTTCTTAAAATTTTCTTTTATCATTAGGATTGTAAAAATGTCTTTTTCATATTTTTAGGATTAATCTTTGCTTCAGTTTCATATTTTCTTTTGTACGTCGCGTAGTTTTTAAATTAAGTTTTATAAAAAGAAAAATCAAAAACATCATTTTGCAAATAGTGATAGCGTTTATTTAATATTTTTTATCTTTTTAACTTTCTTTAATTTGCATTTAAGCCCTTGTAATTTATTTACTTTTTCTTTAGTTATAATAATCCAAAACTCTTTTCCGTTCAAATCTCTCGATCACTATTCGTTTGGTGATTCTTCGCATAGCTCGCTGGGATATAACGACCCGGGGAAACACTATACTCTTCAGATCTTCATTGCATTCTGTGTCTGAGCTGTTTGAAGTTTCTTACGGTCGGCCATTCACAAGTGGCCGGCTTGTGTGAGAAAACTTGACGGTTCGGAACAGATCAGGCACGATCTTAGTTACGGCGTAACTTGAGTTGAGAGTTACGCCGTAACTTCAATAATTCCTCAAATAATGCTCTCGTTAAGCAGGTTACGGCGTAACACTTAGGAAAGGTTACGCCGTATCTTCAATACATGTTACTTTTGCTAGGACTACAGCGTAATCCTTGTGAGGAGTTACGGCGTAGTTGACGGAGGCGCAAAACATTTCTTAACCTAGATGATTACGGCGTAACCTTAGTTGGGAGTTAAGCCGTAATTGATGTTAAGTTGGTCTTCTGAGTCAACATACTAGCTACGGCGTAATGTGATAGAGTGAGTTACGCCGTAGCTTCTTCACAGTTGGCATACTATCATAAATCCTTGGAAAAATATCCAATTCCGCGTCTCATAAGCTTCAATGCTCGTAATTTACCTGAAAGTGAAGTATAAAGGAATACAAGCGTAAATCCATATAAATGATATAAAATATGAGCATTATCGGGGGAAATTGACACTTAAAAATCAGGACTATTGATGTTATCACCTGCTGAAAGCGTTTTTACTATTCCTGCAGGTTTAGGCTGCCTAAATGGGTAATTCTATGGGTACTATTTGTAGCAAATCCTATTGCCTCAAGTCACTAAAGAATAATCACAAGAATTTATGCACTTTAGCTGCATCTAGTGCTAAGCAAAACATGTGATTATCTAAATCTTAGGCTACTATTAAGCATGCATGTATGACAAGTAGCATGATAAGTATGCATGAAAAAAAATAATGTAAAGAAGCTAAATTATAATCAAGAACTAATCTTGATAAGAAAAATATCATTGGGTGGTAAAATTAAAGAACACACCCAAATCTACCCATGCTAAAGTTAGTGCAACCAAGTTGCAATTGTGATGAGGCCATAACCAAAACCTCATAAAATGTTAGATTAATAAAGTAATAATACTAAAGAGTTTAATGTTGTTTAAGACCCTCAAATTAACTTATTAAACCCCTTCTTAATCTCCTTTCCAAGCCCCTTGATTGCCTTTCCGATTGACTTGACCCCTCCGACCGTTTGCTTTTGCATTGACACTTGTCGATTATACATGACCGTTTTCCTTCGCATTACGAAAGTTAGATTGGTGTGGTTGAATGGAAGGTCGGTTGTTTGGGTGAAATATCAAGATTACAAAGGAAAGTGTTGGGAGATGGAGTACGAGCACGATATGCTCCTTCATCATGCATTTCGACATCATTATCATCATCATCATCATCGGGTAGTGATGACGATCCATGATGGTAGGAGGATGAAATAGCATCGGAAGTGGATTTACCACAACGTTTAGAACCTTTGTCTTTACGTTGCTTTGTGTGATGTTGTGGTCCACCAAGGGGTTTCATAATGGGTTGGACAAGATAGTAATCAACATTTTGGAGATGTGGATAATTGGCCATTACCCAACGAAAGAGATGAGTAAGCAACATACCGATGGCATGAGCTTATCTGGTAGACCATGAATGTTGAGAATGCGTTTTGCCATGTAGTAGGCAATATTTTAAGGGTTTTTGGTGCTAATACAATAGAGCATGTGGGCAAGACTTGCCGGAACATGATCCTGGTTGCCCGCGAGAGACAAGACATTCTCTCGTAAAACCCAATTTTTAAGATCGGGAAGGATTTATTTGAGATAGATATTTTTTGGGTCGAGGTAGATAATGGAAACATCACGCTTTTGGTGCATGTGGAAAACATGAGGGGTTTGGATATGTTGTTTGATGGTTTGTGCATCAGGGATTTCGGTTAGATACGGACATTGGTTTTCAAGATTAAAGAAAATAGACTATAAGGAATGATCTTCCGTGTAAGCACATTGACCATAGGATGAAACGGCAAGGATGTCTCCAAACTGGGAGACGGAGAAAATGGTGTTCTCATTTTGGATCCAAAAGTCTAGATAGACATTTCCTTGAGGATCATTGAAGGTACGCACACGACTATAGAATTAGAGGACAAAGCGAGGACAAATTTGATCATTTATTTTGTACAAACAATCAAAAGCAATGGTTGGAAAGCATACATTGATGCCATTCAACAAAACAAAGTTAGCATCCACTACACGACCTTCGTGTATGTAACGATGTTGGACCCTTTGGAGATGAGCTTTGATATCTAGAGGAATGTTTGGATCATCGATTAGAAGGGGGATGTAGGATTTTGTGTCTTAATAATCATTTCGAGGCATTGTTACCTAAAAAAATATATAAGTGTATATATATATATATATATATATATATATATATATAGTCTTGATAATCATTTCGAGGCATTGTTACCTAAAAAAATATATAAGTGTGTGTGTGTGTATATATATATATATATATGTGTGTGTGTGTGTGTGTGTAACTTATGTATATTTGACAAACACGTTTCTAGTGTGTGCCTATATGCATACGGTGTGGAGGTGCGGTAATCTCGACTCTAAAATGAAAATAATGAGATTACCTAAACACTCCGAATTTGCTATTGCTCATTCGAATATGTCGAAAAATACATATTAGTTATTTTATTTGACCAATATTCGTGAGATGATGTATGCATGAGAAAACATTTTTTGCTTGTATCAACAATGCACAAAAAATGTTTCATGATCCTAGTTATGTGAATTTTTAGAAAAACAATGGAATTGGGGGGTGTTTGGTTAGTTCAACATATTTTGGCGCCATAACTTTCAAAGTTGAGAAGCTTGAGTGTTAATCACTCCTAATCAAATATCAAGTATACTAGACATGATTCCACTAAAAATAAATAATCTTTTGCGAATTTTTGATACAAAATCGGACCTAAAATTAATGGTTTTATGCAAATTCTAAGTATAGGGAATCATGATAGTTATACATTGTCTATTCCTAGTCCTAATTTTATAAAAAATCATTTAAAATTGAAAAGCCCTAATTCAATTTTATATGCATGAACAAACCCTAGACTCAAAGTTAAAGAAAATAAAAGTTAATTGACTTACAATTAATGTTAAGAAAAGTGTAGTGGTTGATAATTTTAAAATTCAATGCCTTGAATAGACTAAAACTGAGTGAAATTGAGGTTTTTGGATGTGGTGTTCGGTTTGACAGCACTTTCAGAAGTTGTGTTTGGTTTCGATGTGATGCGCATATAACGCGTTCGGGGTCAAAGGAACTTTCTTTTCGTCTAGCAAGTTTTTCAACACCCTAGGAAGTGAACCTAATCGTTGTAGTGTACTATTGGGTAAGCCTCGGGTATTGATATCGTTCTCTAGGTGAATAGGAATGCTAGTGAGAGATGTACTACACTAAGGTTTGAGGTTGAGGAAGGTTATTTTTTATCTTTTTATATTTTTTTAGAAAGCTAAGGATAAAATCTCGGGGTTTGGATTTGGGGGTTTTGGTACTTCTACCGATTACTCTAATTATCTAATTATCTAAACTAAGGGGTAGTCTATGTCTATTGATGTGTGCTCGTATGATGATAAAAAAATGTGTCTACCTAGATACTATTACTCCCTATTTATCTTTTATTGGTGGTTGAATTGTCACGTCCTTATTCTTAACGCGTTGTGTTTCTAAGGTCGTAGGGTATGCTTTTATCCCTAACTCTTTGAGAATACCTTAAGGTTATTGCCTACGAGATCTATAGGATTCATAAACTAACACTAAGGTTATCTTTGGATATTTAGTGTAACACCCCCAAAATTTTCGCAGCGAAAGATTATGTCACTGGGGTATTACTTCATAGTTCACAGCACAAGTTACAGAAAACGACTCTAAATGAGACGTTTTGAAATAAATTATCATTCGATTAAAATATCAGAGTTTATAAATAGAGGTCCCACAAGTTTGTAATATCATAAAATCATAAAAAGTACAACATAAAAGTTGTAATATTTTTAGAATGATAATATATGCATTTTCTTCAAAATATTTTCCGTGCGCCTTCACATGCCATGCCAGCTAATTCCTTTCGAACCGAGATAACATGCTAGAAAGTGTCAACATAAAGGTTGAGTGAGTTCATAGGTTTGTAAGAAAAATAGTTGATCACAAGATATCAAGTTTATGAAAGAATTGGGCTATGTTGTTATACGCCCATAGTGTGTTTGATTGCCTAACCGGTCAATCTAAACGATAGAAATCACATAGGTTTGAAAACAGTAGTGGACAATATAGTTTGTAGTATAATTGCAATGTGTACAATTATATTCTTGAAAGTTATTATTGCTCTAAGCTCATGGCACTCACGACTGATTGTTGTATATATATCATCGGACTATATATATATATATATATATATATATATATATATATATATATATATATATATATATATATATATATATATATATATATATATATATATATATATATATATATATATATATATATATATATAAAAGTAACTTGCCCCTGGTAGATATTTTGCCTTATACCTAGATAATCTCAAATATAGTGCGCCTTGTTATTTCCGATAACATAGACGGGTTCGTCAATTCCGATAGGCCTATCCACAATATTTTACCTGAAATTGAAATATAAAGGAATACAAGCGTAAATCCATATAAATGATATAAAATATGAGCATTATTGGGGGAAATTGACACTTAAAAATCAGGACTATTGATGTTATCACCTGCTGAAAGCGCATTTTTACTATTCCTGCAGGTTTAGGCTGCCTAAATGGGTAATTCTATGGGTACTATTTGTAGCAAATCCTATTGCCTCAAGTCACTAAAGAATAATCACAAGAATTTATGCACTTTAGCTACATCTAGTGCTAAGCAAAACATGTGATTTTCTAAATCTTAGGCTACTATTAAGCATGCAAGTATGACAAGTAGCATGATAAATATGCATGAAAAAAAATAATGTAAAGAAGCTAAATTATAATCAAGAACTAATCTTGATAAGAAAAACATCATTGGGTGATAAAATTAAAGAACACACCTAAATCTACCCATGCTAAAGTTAGTGCAACCAAGTTGCAATTGTCATGAGGCCATAACCAAAACCTCATAAAATGTTAGATTAATAAAGTAATAATACTAAATAGTTTAATGTTGTTTAAGACCCTCAAATTAACTTATTAAACCCCTTCTTAATCTCCTTTCCAAGCCCCTTGATTGCCTTTCCGATTGACTTGACCCCTCCGATCGTTTGCTCGTGCATTGACATTTGTCGATTATAAATGACCGTTTTCCTTCGCATTACGAAAGTTAGATTGGTGTGGTTGAATGGAAGGTCGGTTGTTTGGGTAAAATATCAAGATTACGAAGGAAAGTGTTGGGAGATGGAGTACGAGCACGATATGCTCCTTCATCATGCATTTCGACATCATTGTCATCATCATCATCGGGTAGTGATGACGATCCATGATGGTAGGAGGATGAAGTAGCATCGGAAGTGGATTTACCACAACGTTTAGACCCTTTGTCTTTACGTTGCTTTGTGTGACGTTGTGGTCCACCAAGGGGTTTCATAATGGGTTGGACAAGATAGTAATCAACATTTTGGAGATGTGGATAATTGGCCATTACCCAACGAAAGAGATGAGTAAGCAACATACCGATGGCATGAGCTTATCTGGTAGACCATGAATGTTGAGAATGCGTTTTGCCATGTAGTAGGCAATATTTTAAGGGGTTTTGGTGCTAATACAATAGAGCATGTGGGCAAGACTTGCCGGAACATGATCCTGGTTGCCCGCGAGAGACAAGACATTCTCACGTAAAACCCAATTTTTAAGATCGGGAAGGATTTATTTGAGATAGATATTTTTTGGGTCGAGGTAGACAATGGAAACATCACGCTTTTGGTGCATGTGGAAAACATGAGGGGTTTCGATATGTTGTTTGATGGTTTTTGCATCGGGGATTTCGGTTAGATACGGACATTGGTTTTCAAGATTAAAGAAAATAGACTATAAGGAATGATCTTCCGTGTAAGCACATTGACCATAGGATGAAACGGCAAGGATGTCTCCAAACTGGGAGACGGACAAAATGGTGTTCTCATTTTGGATCCAAAAGTCTAGATAGACATTTCCTTGAGGATCATTGAAGGTACGCACACGACTATAGAATTAGAGGACAAAGCGAGGACAAATTTGATCATTTATTTTGTACAAACAATCAAAAGCAATGGTTGGAAAGCATACATTGATGCCATTCAACAAAACAAAGTTAGCATCCACTACACGACCTTCGTGTATGTAACGATGTTGGACCCTTTGGAGATGAGCTTTGATATCTAGAGGAATGTTTGGATCATCGATTAGAAGGGGGATGTAGGATTTTGTGTCTTAATAATCATTTCGAGGCATTGTTACCTAAAAATAATATAAGTGTATATAAATATATATATATATATATATATATATATATATATATATATATATATATATATATATATATATATATATATATATATAGTCTTGATAATCATTTCGAGGCATTGTTACCTAAAAAAATATATAAGTGTGTGTGTGTGTATATATATATATATATGTGGTGTGTGTGTGTGTGTGTGTGTAACTTATGTATATTTGACAAACACGTTTCTAGTGTGTGCCTATATGCATACGGTGTGGAGGTGCGGTAATCTCGACTCTAAAATAAAAATAATGAGATTACCCAAACACTCCGAATTTGCTATTGCTCATTCGAATATGTCGAAAAATACATATTAGTTATTTTATTTGACCAATATTCGTGAGATGATGTATGCATGAGAAAACGTTTTTAGCTTGTATCAACAATGCACGAAAAATGTTTCATGATCCTAGTTATGTGAATTTTTTGAAAAACAATGGAATTGGGGGGTGTTTGGTTAGTTCAACATATTTTGGCGCCATAACTTTCTAAGTTGAGAAGCTTGAGTGTTAATCACTCCTAATCCAATATCAAGTATACTAGACATGATTCCACTAAAAATAAATAATCTTTTGCGAATTTTTGATACAAAATCGGACCTAAAATTAATGGTTTTATGCAAATTCTAAGTATAGGGAATCATGATAGTTATACATTGTGTATTCCTAGTCCTAATTTTATAAAAAAATCAATCAAAATTGAAAAGCCCTAATTCAATTTTATATGCATGAACAAACCATAGACTCAAAGTTAAAGAAAATAAAAGTTAATTGACTTACAATTAATGTTAAGAAAAGTGTAGTGGTTGATAATTTTAAAATTCAATGCCTTGAATAGACTAAAACTGAGTGAAATTGAGGTTTTTGGATGTGGTGTTCGGTTTGACAGCACTTTCAGAAGTTGTGTTTGGTTTGGATGTGATGCGCATATAACGCGCTCGGGGTCAAAGGAACTTTCATTTCGTCTAGCAAGTTTTTCAACACCCTAGGAAGTGAACCTAATCATTGTAGTGTAGTATTGGGTAAGCCTCGGGTATTGATATCGTTCTCTAGGTGAATAGGAATGCTAGTGACAGATGTACTACGCTAAGGTTTTAGGTTGAGGAAGGTTATTTTTTATCTTTTTATATTTTTTTAGAAAGCTAAGAATAAAATCTCGGGGTTTGGATTTGGGGGTTTTGGTACTTCTACCGATTACTCTAATTATCTAAACTAAAGGGTAGTCTATGTCTATTGATGTGTGCTCCTATGATGATTAAAAATGTGTCTACCTAGATACTATTATTCCCTAGTTATCTTTTATTGGTGGTTGAATTGTCACGTCCTTATTCTTAACGCGTTGTGTTTCTAAGGTCGTAGGGTATGCTTTTATCCCTAACTCTTTGAGAATACCTTAAGGTTATTGCCTACAAGATCTATAGGATTCATAAACTAACACTAAGGTTATCTTTGGATATTTAGTGTAACACCCCCAAAATTTTCGCAGCGAAAGATTATGTCACTGGGGTATTACTTCATAGTTCACAGCACAAGTTACAGAAAACGACTCTAAATGAGACGTTTTGAAATAAATTATCATTCGATTAAAATATCAGAGTTTATAAATAGAGGTCCCACAAGTTTGTAATATCATAAAATCATAAAAAGTACAACATAAAAGTTGTAATATTTTTAGAATGATAATATATGCATTGTCTTCAAAATATTTTCCGTGCGCCTTCACATGCCATGCCAGCTAATTCCTTTCAAACCGAGATAACATGCTAAAAAGTGTCAACACAAAGGTTGAGTGAGTTCATAGGTTTGTAAGCAAAATAGTTGATCACAAGATATCAAGTTTATGAAAGAATTGGGCTATGTTGTTATACGCCCATAGTGTGTTTGATTGCCAAACCGGTCAATCTAAACGATAGAAATCACATAGGTTTGAAAACAGTAGTGGACAATATAGTTTGTAGTATAATTGCAATGTGTACAATTATATTCTTGAAAGTTATTATTGCTCTAAGCTCATGGCACTCACGACTGACTGTTGTATATATATCATCGGACTATATATATATATATATATATATATATATATATATATATATATATATATATATATATAAGTAACTTGCCCCTGGTAGATATTTTGCCTTATACCTAGATAATCTCAAATATAGTGCGCCTTGTTATTTCCGATAACATAGACGGGTTCGTCAATTCCGATAGGCCTATCCACAATATTTTCGCTCACTCCCAGTGATTAGTGGTCCATGATGTTGGGGACTTTTGGCAAAAACAACTTAGTGGCATGCAATAATACAGTCAAGGCATTCAGTTTGCAAGTAATTGTCCATAATTAAGCATTTTAGCATATAGTAAAAGCAGTAGCATGTATCTCCCCCAAAAGAGTTTATAAAACAGTTAAACAAAAGTTGGGGCTAAGAAACTCACTGTAATGATCAGCAGCGGAGTGTAACGATATATTGTATGTCAACAATAGAGTATGGCAAGACCACGATCTTTAACGATTACCTACGAAAGCATATTATTCGCGTTTTAGTATGGTGTACGATATAAGTGTACAAGTATATGTAGTTTGTTGGCTTTCAATATGATGTTGTACATGAATCTTAAGTTGATGTATCCCTTAAGTGTTGTTTGGCCTATAGCCCTTTTATAAATAACCTCGTACCATCGTTCGGGCTATCAAAATCAAGAGGTCGTGTAGTGAACGTATGAGGAGCCAGGACACTTTAAATCGTAAATCCACAACTCGTCGATACGACACCCCGAAGAGGCCTCTTTGTGATAATGAAATTCCCTACTATTGTTGTACTTGTCATTTATAAGTGAAGTATTTGGCGAGACAAATGTTATATAAAACATGAGTCGTGTTTCGTCAAAGACTATTGATTGACTTGTGTGACGATATGATGATATAAGTTGTGTGTCGTGAAGTAGTTTAACATAGCATAT
Organism: Chrysanthemum makinoi; assembly: GCA_910596185.1. Lineage (NCBI taxonomy): Eukaryota > Viridiplantae > Streptophyta > Magnoliopsida > Asterales > Asteraceae > Chrysanthemum > Chrysanthemum makinoi. Next base: position 149,884,859 of record OU343222.1, read on the forward strand.
GGTCATTTACTTAGTTTGTCAAAGTCTAGCAAAGTCTAACCCAATGAACCAAGTTTTAAAACAAGTTTCGGGTCATTAAGCCCAAACTAGCCGTGCGGCTAAGTTATGGTTAAGCAACTTGAGACAACAATAAGGCTATACCGAATGGCTATTTTTAAGTCAAAATACCTTGAGATATCATCCTTGGCTTAACCTTGGCTTTGTTTTGGCCTCAAAGAATCAAAATACAGCTAAGTTTCCTTAACCATGGTTGTTTTCTAGTCAACAACAGGCCCGTTTAGTTTTTGCTGTTTTTAAGACTTTTTGTTCACTTTCTGCTCATGTGCGCCTGAGATTTTGTAGAAAAAATCATTCCGAGCAACTTTCGTGTTTTACACTTTTGCTGATTCAGAGCAGAAAAGGATCAAAACCTCGTTTTAAAATCGTTTCAGCAAGCTTTCTTGTTCTAGCACTATATTTACCTCTAGTAACACTTAACTAGGCATAACTTTTTAACCACAAGTCCTTTTTATGTGATTCAAAAGCCCAAGTTTCAGTTTTTACTTTCTCTAATAGCTTCTCAAGCTTAATCAAGTCCAAAGTCCAAAGTTTACTTATATCAATCGTCTAATAACAAGTTGTAACTTATATTTCATTGCAGAAAGTTTGGTTGCACATTCAGTCCTGCCAAAACGACCATAAGTTTAGTTCTACAACTTGTTTTGACATGCGGCTTTAGCCAAACTTCAAGTTTAGGTCTTAGCTACATTTCATAAAACTGAGTCGACTTTAAGCCGCAAGCATGCTTCTAGACAATGCTTTGTCAGGGTAAAATGTTGTTGCTCAATCTATTAGTATTGAGAATACTCACAAGATTGCTTGGACTGAGTTAAAGAAATTATAATTCAAGAAGTATTGTCTTCGGAATGAGGTGCAAGAAATGAAGGTGAAGTTTTCTTGCTGTCAGTGATGTTGATATCACAACTTATATTCGTCTCTTTCAAGAGTTGGCAGTAGTGTGCCCAAGGATGGTCTTAAACCAATGAGAAGTTATGGGAAAAGTTCATCTGACAACTTCTACTCAGTTTTCAAGAGAATGTAACTTCGCTTGATCACTCACACTGGATGAAACAATTCAGATGTCTCGTAACCAAGTGGATCAAGTTGTGCGAGCTTAGACTGCTTAAGGATCTAACAATAGTAACGACAATAGTAACAAACGGTGATGGGATGTGGCAAGTGAGAACCTTTCGAGAAATTATGTTCTCAAAATAATGGCCAACCAATAGGAGAAGCTCGTGGGAAAGCTTATGTGATGGATAATGGGACATCGTACCCAGTTTGTTAGTTCGAGACTGAACTAAGTCCATTAGTTCAAGAGTGTAACAAGCTCGTTAGCTCAATAATATGGAATACTTTGACTTATGCGCCTCGTGCATAATCAAAACTGTGGCTACCAAATTCTTATCTTGAAACACCTGATTCTATCAGGCCGCATTTCAATTATATTCTTGAAACATCTGATTCTATCATGTCGGGTTTCAATTATGTTCTTGAAACATCTGATTCTATCAGGTATGGGTTTCAATTGACTTTAACCAATTTTGTTAGCTCAACAAACGGTTCATGTTTGTAAGGATTTGTAACATCAAAAGTGATCACTTAAGAATGAACTTAGGTTGTTCAAATGAGGTCTTAAGATTTTTGCTGAGTGGTAAAACACTATCGTGTTTTCTAGATCTTTTCAAAGAATACTTGTGATTCTCGAGTTCGAGTTCATACTCATGTCATATCGGATACAAATAAGCCCACTCATTTATAATTCGTTACTGACATAAAGAAGCTTCCCAATTTATGCATGTAAGAAATCATAAACTTATGGTTCGGCGATTTACAATTTCTTTATTTAAATGAAAAGGCGTCCCAGTCCATTTAAATAAGGATATTCCAAATCATCCTACCTAAGAATTTCCGACACAAAACTCATACTTAATCGATGAGTTACAAGGTGGTGTATTATGAGACTTCGTAAGTGTTCCAAGAGTATGGAATGAATGTTCACACTCATCTTCGAAGACGATGAGGAGTAAAATAATCAGAGAAAATCGACATAGAGTTCAAGAGAGTCGATGAGTTCATAGTTATGAAATAGTTTTCTCCCAATGTTTGAGAAATACCAGTGAGACCATTGCGCAACACACAATGTCTGAGAAATAGATAAAACTATTGTGTATCTCTTATTGTCTGAGATATATTTAGGCCAATTGTGTATCTCACGATTCCTGAGATATGTCTAAGTCAACTGTGTATCTCACGATGTTTGAGATATATCTAAGTCAATTGTGTATCTCACGATGTTTGAGATATAAGGAAGACCATTGCATACTTACAATGTCTTAATAATAATGAGACCATTGTATCAACTACAATGTCTAAGAAAGTTTCGTAGATCACAAAAGTTTATATGATCGGGGATATCTGGTAGTGCCATAATGCCTTGGGATAGGCATATGCAATTATGTTTAGTCAATTGTTTATATAAACACTCTTTACATAATTAACATAGTATTGTGTTAAGGAGTAGGCATGGCGCACGGAATGTTGAAGACAACAATGAGTGATACAAGTTTAATGTAAGTTGTAGTTATAGCCTAGGTTCATATGCAACCTGGTTCTTTATAACTGAAGCTCTGATATCAATCTGTAACACCCCCAAAATTATCGCAGCGGAAGATTGTGTCACTGGGGTATTACTTCATAGTTCACAACACAAGTTACAGAAAACGACTCTAAATGAGACGCTTTGAAATAAATTATCATTCGATTAAAATATCAGAGTTTACAAATAGAGGTCCCACCAGTTTGTAATATCATAAAAAGTACAACATAAAAGTTGTAATGTTTTTCGAATGATAATATATGAATTGTCTTCAAATTATTTTCCGTGCGCCTTCACATGCCATGCCAGCTAATTTCTTTCAAACCTGAGATAACATGCTAAAAAGCGTCAACACAAAGGTTAAGTGAGTTCATAGGTTTGTAAGCAAAATAGTTGATCACAAGATATCAAGTTTATGAAAGTAGTGGGCTACGTTGTATTATGCCCATAGTACGTTTGATTGCCTAACCGGTCAATACAAACGATAGAAACCTCATAGGTTTGAAAACAGTAGTGGACAATATAGTTTGTAGTATAATTGCAATGTGTACAATTATCTTCTTGAAAGTTATTATTGCTCTAAGCTCATGGCACTCACGACTGACTGTTGTATATATATCACCGGACGATATATATATATAAATAACTTGCCCCGGGTAGGTATTTTGCCCTATACCTAGATAATCTCAAATATAGTGCGCCTTGTTATTTCCGATAACATAGACGGGTTCGTCAATTCCGATAGGCCTATCCACAATATTTGCGCTCACTCCCAGTGATTAGTGGTCCATGATGTTGGGGACTTTTGGCAAAAACAACTTAGGCGTGCAATAATACAGTCAAGGCATTCATTTTGCAAGTAATTATCCATAATAAAGCATTTTAGCATGTAGTAAAAGCAGTAGCATGTATCTCCCCCAAAGAGTTTATAAAAAAGTTAAACAAAAGTTGGGGCTAAGAAACTCACTGTACTAATCAGCATCGGAGTGTAACGATATAATGTTTATCAACGGTAGAGTATGACAAGATCACGATCTTTAACGATTACCTACGAAAGCATAGTAATAGCATTTTAGTATAGTGTACGATATAAGTGTACAAGTATATGTAGTATGTTGGCTTTCAATATGATGTTGTACATGAATCCTTAAGTTAAAGTATCCCTTAAGTGTTCTTTGGCTTATAGCCCTTTTATAAATAACCTCGTACCATCGTTCGGGCTATCAAAATCAAGAGGTCGTGTAGTGAACGTATGAGGAGCCAGGACACTTTAAATCGTAAATCCACAACTCGTCGATACGTCACCCCGAAGAGGCCTCTTATGATAATGAAATTCCTTACTATTATAATACTTGTCATTTATAAGTAAAGTATTTGACGAGACAAATGTTGTATAAAACATGTGTCGTGTTTCGTCAAAGACTATTGTTGAACTTGTGTGATAGTGTTATGAGTTGTGTGTCGTGAAGTAGTTTAACATGGCATATGGTCATTTACTTAGTTTGTCAAAGTCTAGCAAAGTCTAATCCAATGAACCAAGTTTTTAAACAAGACTCGGCCATTAAGTCCAAACTAGCCGTGCGGCTAAATTATGTTTAAGCAACTTGAGACAACAATAAGGCCATACCAAATGGCTATTTTTAAGTCAAAATACCTTGAGACATCAGCCTTGGCTTAACCTTGGCTTTTTTTTGGCCTCAAAGAATCAAAATACACTAAGGTTTCTTAGCCATGGTTGTTTTCCGGTATACAACAGGTCCGGTTAGTTTTTGCTGTTTTTAAGACTTTTCGTTCACTTTCTGCTTATGTGCCCCTGAGTTTCTGTATAAAATTTCATTCCGAGCAACTTTCGTGTTTTACACTTTTGCTGGTTCGGACCAGAAAAGGGTTAAAATCGCGTTTTAAAATCGTTTCAGAAGACTTTTTGTTCCAGCACTATATTTCCTTTTAGTAAAACTTAACTAGGCATAACTTGTTAACCATAAGTCCTTTTTAAGTGATTCAAAAGCCCAAGTTCTAGTGTTTACTTCCTGATATAGCTTATCAAGCTTAATCAAGTCCAAAGTTCAAAGGGCAAATTAGTCATTTTGCCTTATGAAAATTTACGAGTTGCTACATTTAGCCTACAATTACGCTAGGTGGTTATAAACTAAGGATCACAAAGATTACTCAAGCATTAAAAACACAACGATGACCTAGTGCAATCCTAAGCCAATTACAATTAAGATAAGAGACAATCAATCAATAATTAATAACTAGGTTTCATAAATCTAAGCAAACACACAAGAAATTTAGCCGGACATGTTAAACATGCAAGCATACACACATACAATTGAAGACGTATTGAAATCAATGAAGTAAATTACTTATCTTGATGTAAAATAGGGTACGAGAACCCTAAAATATTGTCCAAACTGGACCAAAATCGTTTTAGGTTTTTACTCCACAAGTCTACCTCTCAAAATTCTGAAAAATCGATTTCTATATATAATTTTGCATATGCGACGGCGTCTCCTTATAGTTGGGACGCCGTCAGATCGCCGTCATTAGTGTTTCGTCTTGGCCAAGTCATCATTGGGACGGCGTCACATTGTGGTTGTGACGCCATCAGTCTTAAGTAGTGACGTCGTCTGAATCAGGATCTAGGTCGTCTGAGAAGAAAATTCTTCGTGACGCCCTTACTCTTCAAAGCCTGACGGCGTCAGGATCTAGGCCGTCCGAGAAGAAAAGTCTTTGTGACGCCCTTACTCTTCAAAGCCTGACGCCCTTACTCTTTAAAAGGGTTGTAACGTGTCACACCCCCAAATTACCTGTTTTGCAGCGGAATGGAATTCCTGGGAGTTGACTGTCATAGCATCACAATCACAGTTATATTGAACGACCTAAAGTGTCGTTTGGAAAATAGATCGCTTGATTGAATAAAATAACCAGAGTTTACAAATATAGGTCCCAAATGAAAATCAACATGTGCGGAAAATAAGTTTGGTACAAGTCAAAGCGATGTTTTAAAATGTATTAATCCCATGTGAGACGCGTCGTCACCGCGACTCTATGATATGTCCACATGCATGCCATGAAGTGAATGCCTTAGTTACCTGAAAATACATTGCTAAAAGTGTCAACACAAAGGTTGAGTGAGTTCATAGAGTTTATGTATATGCATATTACGACTACCACAAGTATAAGTTTGTATGACAATGATGTCACAAAAATGATACAATTGCTATAAGCCCATGACACCGAAACTAGACTGATCATGATGTTAGCCCCAACAGAGTGTTTGCCAAACAACTCAAATAATGATATTAAATGAAATGCATCCGTTTAACGAGTTGGAATCCACCAACCCGGATGGAGGAGTCACCCTCGATAGATCTATCCACTCACCCTCGCTTCTATGAAATTAACGGTTCATGTTATATAATGGGGACATTCAATTGGCATGAGGTAACTTAAGCAATGTAATGAATTTGATATACTTGGTATCGTAATAAAAAATGATGTACAATGTATTCTCCCCCGTGGGTTTGAAATAAAGTAAAAACTTGAATAAATCGGGGCTATGAAAACTCACTTGTTGCAATGATAATAATGATGTAAAGGCAATACTGAAATGAGGCGCAACCTCTGACCATGACCTATTATGAATGATATGATCTATGATAAGTCATGAAACAATGTCGTGCATGCAAATCCACATGTAATCTACACCACTTGTACATTTTTGAAAATAGAATTTATCGTCGAAATATATGTTTATGACATCTCGTCATGTTATAAAATACTTTACAAGTATTTACGTTGAAATGATATCCTACGATAATCATTTAGTGATTTATTGTGAAATTATAACTTTTAATTAGTCGTAAAATAATGTCGTTGAAATATTCATGAAAGTGACAAAACGGCCTTGAAAAGCTAGTCGTAAAATGGTGCACATCGAGTGTTAAGAAACAAACTCAACGGTTTTGGGAAGCTTATATCATTATCCCGAAGTTTTAGCATTTAAGTTTTCGTCATAGAGGTTCCGATCATAGAGAAAAAATATAGCTAAAGTATGGTACTTTTGCCCAAAATATAGTTTAAGGGTGATTTTCGGCAAAGTTTAAGGAACCGTATTTTATTCATTACAACTCCGCTTGAATGACGGTCGGACATTTTGGAAAATAGGCTAGGCAAACTTACTTTTACTAGAAGACATCATGTTATAAAAAGTACTCCATCAATGTTAAAAACGACCCTTAACATGGTCATTGTTGGCCGTAATATTTGCCTAATAGAAATATATAATTGTACTTATAATAAAAGTTACGGCAACTTGTTTAAAATGTGTATAACTTAGTCGTTATAAGTCCGTTTTCTACATTCTTTATATCCACGGAATCGTGATAACATATACTAATATATTTTTGATAAGTCGACACATTTAACAACGCTTAAAACTCATTTTTTACTCGTAAAAAGTCGAGACAGCATGCTGAATTTTCTGAAACAAATAGTTTTAAATTCGTCAAACTTCAAAAATTCATAACTTCTTCGTTATAGCTCCGGTTTAACCCGTTCAAGCGGCCACGTTTTCGTTTTAAAGTATATTTTCCAAATATCTAGCCCAAAATATTTTGCTTACTGTCGAAAATTCCAGAATTTCAAAATATGGACAGACCCTAAATTAAACTTGTCGAAATGAGTTTTTATCGCGCAAAACCTATTCTAACCAATTCAAAACAACTCCGAAGCTATATAACAAGGAGTAATTATAGGATGACATAAATATATATAACTCTTAAAAACATATAAAAGTGGTATAAACATCCATGAGACTTGCATGTTTTCTCAAATATGATGAAATGAATATAACAATGAATATGAAATATGATCATGAATATGGATGCTTACTAGTAAACTTGATGAGGTTATGAGAACAAAGGATTTTTCCTAATCACTCAAGGTTTTTATTGCACAACCTTAATAAAGAGTGATACTAGAGTGAATAAATCTTGTCTAGAAAATTTTGGATGAACTTCTCCTTGGTCTTTTGGTGTGGCCGGTTGCAAGAGAGAAGAGAGGAAGAGATACTTTGATTTTCACCTTTGATCTTTTGTGTGTATGTGTTATGAATAAGAGTATAATACATTATACATAGGTAGATATTTACCAAATTAAGTGACTCACCCCCCCCCCCTTGTGTCGACAAGGGGGTGTTAGTCATCCTTTAATATATATATTTTTTTTAAAATATGTATAAGTGTAATTTACTGTAAGTTAATTGAAGACATGTGGTAAATTGTATACACATTTGAGTATTTAGGGTAGCGTTAGATAAAAATAAATTTTAACGGTTCAAAATAAAATATATTGAGGTCCTAAAAATTATAAAAATACATTTCTTGCAAAATTTGAGTGAAATAATAATTATCGTGTAGTTTTTAAGAAAACCGTCACAAATATATAAATATAACAATTTATATCTGAAAATAAATTGAAAACATCAGGTAAATTAATAATATAATTTTTATAGTCTTAAAATGAGTATAAAAATATATTAAGATTATTTTTGGAAGTGTCGGATAAATGTTTCAAAATAATGTTTACGCGATAGCGTTTATTTAATAGGAAAAATAAACGTTTAATGAATAAATGCAAATCCATGCATGAACCGATATGAAATGATTTTATTAATGTTGTGTAGAGTAAATCTAGTCTATATGAAATGTCCTTGATGATATGTTCATGAATTCTCAGCTAAACCATTAAGGTTACGCGAATTTAATACTCGTAAAAGTAGTTTACGATAAATGATGAAATAGTGAAACTTTTAAAGTTTGTAAAATGACCTGAAATTACGAGTTGTCACATTCGCCCAACCAAAAAGGAATTCAGTCCCTGAATTCAGTCCATGTTAGATTCTACGGTGTTACTTGTGAAAAAATGAGGGTATTTGAGTCACATCGGGTCTTCCAATGTTTTTCTAAATTGTACCACGCCTTTCCAAGACGGGACGTTGAACATAATCTGTTGCCAACTTGAAATTCCAATGGTTTGCGACTTATGGAACATACTTCCAATATTTTGCGTCGTATATCGACGTAGCTTATCTAGCTATATGTTGTTATTTGTAACTGATTTTTGATCTGTACGATCACTTTGTTGTTTCATGAATGAGTCATTGACTAGTGAGTTGGACTTTCCTGGTTTTGACCCGTGAATAAGTGATTGACACCTCGACCTTAGAGTGACTCAAATGGTGTAGTCAATATGTTCATGTGATAACTATTGTTGTAAGGGAACTTGTTCGATGAAGAATGATTTACCTAATCATTTCTAGAATATCACACATGCTTTGAGCATATCTTCAAATGTTTGAATTGTTCTCTCGCTCTAACCATTGAGCTGAGGATAATAGGTGATACTCATGTCCTAATAGATTCCATGGAAAGATTGAAATGATTGCTAGAAATCTAAGGAAAATCGAAGCTTCCTTATATTAGGTACAACTGAAATTGATACTACGTGTCTCGTGCCAAATTTCAAAATGTTAAGTCTGTTGAAAAATGACCTTATTGAAAAGAATAGATTATGGGTAACAATTGTAATTCCTCGCGTTTCTCGTTCCAGCGAATGTCATGATTTGAATCTTACTTGCCTAAGATGTTTAGTCTCCATGACTAAAATGTTTATTGTTTGATTATCGAAGTGTTTCCATGCTCTATGTTGTAAAGTCATAAAACCTTAAATATTTAAGTGATGTGGTGTAGTGATTGATTTTCAAGATTTGTCCCAATGTTGAGTGCTTCTAAAATATTTCATCACTTATATTGCGATCATGCTAGTAAGAAAATAGATATCAGCTCATACTATGTCGAAGAATGTTTGTTCTAATTTCACTTGTAGATGGAAAGTCATTGATTGTCCGATATGTTCAAACATGTTGCATCTCTTAATATGAAAGTGAGGCTATCTGTAATTTCTAGAGAACACAATGCCTTAGGGAAAGTTTATATCGATAACCTAAATTTAACCAAATTTTCCTTTAAGGGAAACTCATTGTAGGGAAGTTCACATATTGTTGAGGCCATGTTTAGTGAAATGTACGTAGTCTCATTTAGAAGACTTGGTTTATCCCTATGATGTTGCTTAGTGTGTATACGCTTCGTACTAAATCTTGTAACTCGGTCTAGCTAGTACTTTTGAAATGATATAATTTGGCTTCTAGTCCAAAATAGTGGTTCGAAATGTCTCATGATGTCTTAAGATTTTTGTTAGGTTTTGAAAGATCTCGCTACCTACTTCTAGTCCTTGTTGGTAATTCCGAAATCCTAGAATGCTTTCATTGTTTTCTTGTATCGAGGAATCCTCCACATAGATGGTATAAGAAGCCTTTCCTAAAAAGGTCACTCGTCAAATTCTAACTTATCGGTTGAGTGAGGGATGAATGGCGTAGGCTTCTATAGAGTGTTAACAAAAGAAATGTTTATGAACAATTTATCTGATTACAAAGCTTTGCTTTTGAGTGAAGATTATTTTCATGACATAATTCTTCCTAAATTATACATAGGTGATCAGGCCATGTATAATCGAGGACAAATGATGTGATGCTTGTTTCTGTTGAAATGATATTATGTTCCTCCGAAGTTTTAGATGGTATTCAACGTTTTATTTTGTAAGATAATGACTCAATAATTTTTCAGAGTAACATGAAAATCATTTCGTATGATGGTAGTAAATAATTGATAAAATGGCTGAAAGCCAATTGATAGGGTGGTAACGAAACAACTTGTTTATAATCTTATGAAACAACGTTTCTAAGATGGTGTAAAAATAGCTTGAAATAAAATTAAGTGAAATAATGTTATGAAGTAGTAGCAAAGTAACTTGAAATATAATTTGTTGAATGGTTTGTAGGACACATGGGAGAACCTCATAGAGTGGTAATATTCTCCTAATTGGTCAAGAATAAAGTTGGCCTAACCCCTAGTAAGATAGTGAGGTATTGTCGCGAAATGATTGAAAATTGGGCAATTGGAATAAGGAATGAAATAAACAAAGGTTGTGATTATCATGGAGTTAATAAGGGATAAAGATTACATTAGCTAGAAAGGTGCTTATTATCTGTTCCTGTTGGTAGTCTAATTGTGTTTCAAGTGTAGGAGTAGTAGGCGGTCTAGCAGCAATAGCCCTAGAAATCTCAGTCCTCAAACCTATGAGATGGTGTAGTGTCTATAGTCTTAGTGATAAATGATAATGGTGTGTCAAATCATGCACACTTCCCAAGCTGCAAGTCAGGTGTATGAGTAGTGTATATGAGATATGATGGTACGAATGATGCTCTAGATGATAATGATGACGATGATGATGGAAATCCTAGTGGTAAGTTAGGAGATGATGGTGAATGAAATACTACTATCTTCCTTGTAGTAAGCATCCTAATAGGTTCATTAGGACTAAGCCTATAAGTTCTACCAAATGGTATAATCTGTCCCAACGGAATGATAAAAATTGTCCTGATCCTACGGTGAATCAATACTGATCGCGATGGTGTAGGTGCAACTTCGTCCTCCTAAAAAGGTTGATCTCATCATCGATGATATCGGTGTTTGAGTCAACTGATGTTAAAATTGTGATAGGGAATGACAGGGCATTCTCCATGTCAAACTGATGGGATGGGTATTTGAAGGCATCTATGTGACAATCGATTTTGAAATGAAAGTAAATAACTCATAAAATGTGCGTATGAAACCGCATGTATAGTGACTATGCACTTATGATGAAATGATGAGATGCTATGATGATGTAGTTATAGTCTAGGGTCAATGATGCAACCTAGTTCTCTATAACCGAAGCTTTGATGCCAATCTGTCACACCCCCAAATTACCTGTTTTGCAGCGGAATGGAATTCCTAGGAGTTGACTGTCATAGCATCACAATCACAGTTATATTGAACGACCTAAAGTGTCATTTGGAAAATACATCGCTTGATTTAATAAAATAACCAGAGTTTACAAATATAGGTCCCAAATGAAAATCAACATGTGCGGAAAATAAGTTTGGTACAAGTCAAACGATGTTTTAAAAATGTATAAATCCCATGTGAGACGCGTCGTCACCGCGACTCTATGATATGTCCACATGCATGCCATGAAGTGAATGCCTTAGTTACCTGAAAATACATTGCTAAAAGTGTCAACACAAAGGTTGAGTGAGTTCATAGAGTTTATGTATATGCATAATACGACTACCACAAGTATAAGTTTGTATGACAATGATGTCACAAAAATGATACAATTGCTATAAGCCCATGACACCGAAACTAGACTGATCATGATGTTCGCCCCAACAGAGTGTTTGCCAAACAACTCAAATAATGATATTAAATGAAATGCATCCGTTTAACCAGTTGGAATCCACCAACCCGGATGGAGGAGTCACCCTCGATAGATCTATCCACTCACCCTCGCTTCTATGAAATTAACGGTTCATGTTATATAATGGGGACATTCAATTGGCATGAGGTAACTTAAGCAATGTAATGAATTTGATATACTTGGTATCGTAATAAAAATGATGTATAATGTATTCTCCCCCGTGGGTTTGAAATAAAGTAAAAACTTGAATAAATCGGGGCTATGAAAACTCACTTGTTGCAATGATAATAATGATGTAAAGGCAATACTGAAATGAGGCGCAACCTCTGACCATGACCTATTATGAATGATATGATCTATGATAAGTCATGAAACAATGTCGTGCATGCAAATCCACATGTAATCTATACCACTTGTACATTTTTGAAAATAGAATTTATCGTCGAAATATATGTTTATGACATCTCGTCATGTTATAAAATACTTTACAAGTATTTACGTTGAAATGATATCCTACGATAATCATTTAGTGATTTATTGTGAAATTATAACTTTTCGTAGTAAAATAGTGTCGTTGAAATTTTCATGAAAGTGACTAAACGGCCTTGAAAAGCTAGTCGTAAAATGGTGCACATCGAGTGTTAAGAAACAAACTCAACGGTTTTGGGAAGCTTATATCATTATCTCGAAGTTTTAGCATTTAAGTTTTCGTCATAGAGGTTCCGATCATAGAGAAAAATATAGCTAAAGTATGGTACTTTTGCCCAAAATATAGTTTAAGGGTGGTTTTCGGCAAAGTTTAAGGAACCGTATTTTATTCATTACAACTCCGCTTGACGAGGCGGTTGGACATTTTGGAAAAGAGGCTAGGCAAACTTACTTTTACTAGAAGACATCATGTTATAAAAAGTACTCCATCAATGTTAAAAACGACCCTTAACATGGTCATTGTTGGCCGTAATATTTGCCTAATAGAAATATATAATTGTACTTATAATAAAAGTTACGGCAACTTGTTTAAAATGTGTATAACTTAGTCGTTATAAGTCCGTTTTCTACATTCTTTATATCCACGGAATCGTGATAACATATACTAATATATTTTTGATAAGTCGACACATTTAACAACGCTTAAACTCATTTTTACTGTAAAAAGTCGAGACAGCATGCTGAATTTTCTGAAACAAATAGTTTTCGTCGTCAAACTTCAAAAATTCATAACTTCTTCGTTATAGCTCCGTTTTAACCCGTTCAAGCGGCCACGTTTTCGTTTTAAAGTATATTTTCCAAATATCTAGCCCAAAATATTTTGCTTACTGTCGAAAATTCCAGAATTTCAAAATATGGACAGACCCTAAATTAAACTTGTCGAAATGAGTTTTTATCGCGCAAAACCTATTCTAACCAATTCAAAACAACTCCGAAGCTATTCAAATCCTACCATACACCTTCTTAGGGTGTAATGGGTTCCTAGACATCACCAAGAGTGATATATAACAAGGAGTAATTATAGGATGACATAAATATATATAACTCTTAAAAACATATAAAAGTGGTATAAACATCCATGAGACTTGCATGTTTTCTCAAATATGATGAAATGAATATAACAATGAATATGAAATATGATCATGAATATGGATGCTTACTAGTTAACTTGATGAGGTTATGAGAACAATGGATTTTTCCTAATCACCCAAGGTTTTTATTGCACAACCTTAATAAAGAGTGATACTAGAGTGAATAAATCTTGTCTAGAAAATTTTGGATGAACTTCTCCTTGGTCCTTTGGTGTGGCCGGTTGCAAGAGAGAAGAGAGGAAGAGATACTTTGATTTTCACCTTTGATCTTTTGTGTGTATGTGTTATGAATAAGAGTATAATACATTATACATAGGTAGATATTTACCAAATTAAGTGACTCACCCCCCCCCCCTTGTGTCGACAAGGGGGTGTTAGTCATCCTTTAATATATATATATATTTTTTTAAATATGTATAAGTGTAATTTAGTGTAAGTTAATTGAAGACATGTGGTAAATTGTATACACATTTGAGTATTTAGGGTAGCGTTAGATAAAAATAAATTTTAACGGGTCAAGATAAAATATATTGAGGTCCTAAAAATTATAAAAATACATTTCTTGCAAAATTTGAGTGAAATAATAATTATCGTGTAGTTTTTAAGAAAACCGTCACAATTATATAAATATAACAATTTATATACGAAATAAATTGAAAACATCGGGTAAATTAATAATATAATTTTTATAGTCTTAAAATGAGTATAAAAATATATTAAGATTATTTTTGGAAGTGTCGGATAAATGTTTCAAAATAATGTTTACGCGATAGCGTTTATTTAATAGGAAAAATAAACGTTTAATGAATAAATGCAAATCCATGCATGAACCGATATGAAATGATGTTATTAATGTTGTGTAGACTAAATCTATTCTATATGAAATGTCCTTGATGATATGTTCATGAATTCGCAGCTAAACCATTAAGGTTACGCGAATTTAATACTCGTAAACGTAGTTTACGATAAACGATGAAATAGTGAAACTTTTAAAGTTTGTAAAATGACCTGAAATTACGAGTTGTCACATAACGTTAGGCTTACGGTTAGGGAAACAAAGGATTTGGTTGGATAGGCGATTTAGTGGTGGCAAGTCAAAAATCTTTATGTTACAAGCATGAAAAGAATGGCGTTGCTAAGCCAAGACTCGACTCTCTAAACTCCAGATAACTTTGAAACAAACAAACATAAATATAAAGATAGATGTAGGATGGTAGCCCGTATATTTTTATTTTATTTTATTTTTTATTATTATTTTTTTTTGCATACACTTTTACTCTACCATCCTCTACGATAACATCAAAATATAAGGGATTTATAGGCACATCCCTACACTTGAGTTTTTATTACTCTAACACTAATTTGACCCGAATTGAAAAGATCAAAACACTTGGAGTACATTATTACGTAAAATAAAGGGAATTTTAATTTAACGTTCTTTCCCGTCACTCCATAAAATTTAATTTTACCCATGAGTCCCAATCATCCCAAAACTGTGTACAAAAGATATGACTCGACTTAGCAACCATGCAAGTAACTAGATAATTGAACTAAGGGTTTAGTATGATAACAATAATGCACTAAAAGTGAGTGCATACAAGGTAGGCTAAGGCGATTTGGGTGTACATTTGGGGGTGGATTATAAACAATGCTCTTCATTGATATTCCGGAAAACCAAAACATCACGAGAACCGCGAATAGAATAGGCTCTGAGGGGTTAACTAGGGGTATCTTGTACTAAATATGAGTACGTCACAAGGGTGTGGGGGAATTGCTCAACCGATATGGAAGAAGTAATTATAATACGGGTATCAAACAAGGGTTATCCTAATGCCTCTTATCATTTAGTTATTCCTAACTACACAAGTGTAGTCTCACTAGCGATCTCGGAATGCATCACAAAACAAGTTCTAGAATCTATTATACTACCGGTACACTCTCGAAGCATTAAAGGTGAATGCTTTAATTCCTAAAGATCTAGGAGTGAACCTCACATTTTTAGGGTGGAATTTGAGTGGTAAAGGGTTTTTATGCTAGTCATATAACTCCTATCCATGAGATGCTTTATTAAGACTAAAGACCCACCCGTACAAGTCATGAAAAATTTTAAATTTGGTGCTAAAATTGCCCTAACAAATATTTCTCATAGTTTATTACACAAATGAAATAAGACAAGACAAATGATCAAGGATAAGCATAGTTTCAAAGTTCTCGTTTTATTCTCCCTCCCTACACTTAAACTGAACATTGTCCTCAATGTTCCCCGAAAGTATCAAAGTTATGATAACGGAAGGTAATTAAAAGAGAAAGAAACTAATACTCTCCTCATTAGCTCGGTAGGATCCGTGTGAAGTAGTGGTTAAATTCTTTTCAAGAAGAATGTATGCGTGAAAAGCTCCATCCAATCTTATGTTTCTTCTTCTTGATAAATAAAACCTGCATACTTTAAGAAAATAGACGAAACCTCGCATAAAATCGGCGGTAAAATTATATATGACTCTACTACACTAGGATATAATGCTTGTGGAATGGATGTTTGCAGATTTTCTGGAAAATTAAGACCTGAGAATTTCCAAAATTTTATAAGTAGCACAGAAAATGAGAGAAAGTTAGATAAGCTGTTTCTACTTCTCCTGACATCGTCAGGTTGCAATCCTGACGTCGTCAGGTTATCCTGACAGAAACTGGTCTGTTGCGTTTTTCTGGAAAAATTCTGGAAAAATTACACCTTTAAAATCTGGAAAAATTCCTGCAAAACATCCATTATGACGTGATACAAGCATTTGACTCTAACAAAAATACATATATATCATTTTCAATAATCATAGTTCTCATGTTCACGTTCTTTTGAAAACGTGTGTAATCTTCCCTACACTTATCCTTTTTTGTAAAATACCTTTATATGTAATTAAGACTAGGTTAAAAACAAAATAAAGCATTTTCACAAGTTTAAACATGAGAACATACAATAATGAAAAGATATATGACACACAAACAAGCAAGCAATTAAGCATGGGTTGCCTCTCACGAAACGCTTTTCTTTATTTATGAGTCTTGTAGCTAGACTCGAAGTCGTGCTCCTACGTGACTTCATTTCCGTCACCTTCTTCCTCATGACGGTCTCTATTGGGGTTTTCCATGTTATAGTAATACCTTATTATGCATCTTTCTAAGAAGTCATCTTCTCCCCAATCGGTTCTATATTCCGGTCCTAGTTTCAAGCAATCCTTATAGAACCCAAAAATCTTATTCATCACATAATCTACGCCTTTCTCCTTATCCTCCTCATTCCTATAGTAGACCGATAGCTTAAATTCCTTTTCATCATTGGATAGTGATGAAAATTTCTCAATCTTAAATGGCATTTGGTAAGCTATGTCATCGGTCTCATCTTTACATCTAACTATCCCTAACGACGAATCATAAGTCATCCCGGTGTTTTCTATGAAAGGCTTTCCTAAAATTATGTGGGACAAGCTAGGATCTATGGTCGTACTAATATCCTCCAAAGTTATGAAATCCGTAGGGTACATGAAACTACCTACATAGACGGGCAATTCCTTAACTCTACCAATAAAATTACAACTAACCCTAGGATCATCAGGGTCTTGCCTATTTGGGATAGGTTTCTTCATTACCCAATTAGAGTAGGTGCTAGTCATGATGTTTATTGAGGACTTGCGATCAATGTAGGCCTTTGCCATGAAATGATGTCCTATGCAACATGGTATGTTGAGATTCCAAGGGTTCCCAAATTTGATCCGAGGGCTTTTCCTAACATACATGTGACGGAGGTCGCATACTAAGTGTGGGTGGTGAAAGAGTTCCTCTTCCATAGGAAACCTATTGAAATATTCATCACCTACTTTGTTGGTCGATTCTTCCTTAGGAGTTTCACTAACCTCAAGTATAGTCTCATGGTTTGTTTCGTCATTAGTCTGATTTGGTTTCACTAGGGTAATGGTATTGACGAATTGAACGTGCTTGGCTAACTTACTTGGGTCCTTAATTTTCACAACGGAAGCTTTGGGAGAATGAGTCAAGATGGGATTAACCTTTTCGGTGATCTTCCTATCACCATTGGTCATGGATTTTAAAAGGTTATCTATCTTCCTATCCATCTCGGCTTGTTGTTGGTTAAAGCGGTCCGAAAGCTTGGCTATTTGAGCTTCTTGGGATGTAACTAGGTGTTGCAACATCCCTTCTATCTTTTGTTGGCTAGGGCCATGGGACCATGGGGAATCATTAGAGGTGAATTCTTTGGTTTGTCCCCAATTGTATTCGGGTTTTCCCCTCCATGCTTCTTGGGCATCATCGAAAGTCCTAGGTCCGGGTGTTGCGGGGAATCTTCCTCCCATTCCATTGGTACGCGAGGATGCGTAGTCAACGGAAGCTTGTTCAGGGAGTCTTGTGCAAGTACGAGTGTCTTGGGGACCACTACATAGCTCACACAAGGAAGAGACTTTATTCACTTGGCGTGAAGACTTAGGATTTTTGTAGGAGCTCATTAGGAATTTGACTTGATCTTCATGCTCGAGCATCCTACGATCGGAAGTTTGTAAGTCAATGGGAGGCAAGGAGATTGCCTTGACAGTTTTGGGCAACTCACGGGGGTCATTCCAACTTTCGTTGTCATAGAGGGTAAGGTCCTCTATTGTACCCCACGATTCTTCCGCGGTGAGATCACTAAGTTTGCCACCGGCCGCTTGGTCGATGGATTGCTTAGTTGAGAAGTTGACATGATCGTAAAAGATTTGGACTTGAAGCCAAAGATTGATGCCGTGATGAGGGACTTTATGGAGCAAGTCCTTGAATCGAGTCCATGCCTCGTAGAGAGATTCACCTTGACGTTGTTGGAACATCAAGATTTCATTCCTAAGTTTGGTAGTTCTCCCCGGCGGGAAAAATTGGGCAAGGAAACGAGTAGTGAGCTCATCCCAACTTGAGATGGATCCGGCGGGAAGTCGCTCAAGCCAATTACTAGCTTGGTCCCGTAGAGAGAATTGGAAGAGACGCAAGCGCGTGGTCTCCCGAGTAGTAGCATCAAGGTCGATGGAATCAACTACTTTAAGGAAATCCTTGAGATGCTGATTAGGATCTTCGGAATGAAGTCCATGGAATTCACATCCGTTTTGCACCAACCGGATGGTGTCGGATCGCAGGGCCGTAGTTTGAGCTTGATCGGGGAGCTCAATAGTGTTCATATAGCCTTGGTGGCTTGGTATAGAGTATTCACCAAGAGTACGGCCTCTTGGCGGGTCATTGATTGGTGGATCGATGAGTGGTGGCGGGTTATCACCTTCCATGATGAAAAGTGATGGGATTACTAACAAAGTCATGAAGAAGGGGGATAGACTACGAGGAAGCTAAAAATGAAAAAAAAAAGCTTACTTGATAGGAATCAAGCAAGGAAACCTAAACGAGATAGAAATCTAACTAGCTATTTTATTCCCAGACAGCGGCGCCAAAAACTTGATGCGCGTATAACGCGTTCGGGGTCAAAGGAACTTCCTTTTCGTCGAGCAAGTGTTTCAACACCCTAGGCAGTGAACCTAATCATTGTAGTGTAGTATTGGTTAAGCCTCAGGTATTGATATCGTTCTCTAGGGGAATAGGAATGCTAGTGAGAGATGTACTACGCTAAGGTTTGAGGTTGAGGAAGATTATTTTTTATCTTTTTATATTATTTTAGAAAGCTAAGGATAAAATCTCGGGGTTTGGATTTGGGGGCTTTGGTACTTCTACAGATTACTCTAATTATCTAATTATCTAAAGTAAGGGGTAGTCTATGTCTATTGATGTGTGCTCGTATGATGATTAAAAATGTGTCTACCTAGATACTATTACTCCCTAGTTATCTTTTATTGGTGGTTGAATTGTCACGTCCTTATTCTTAACGCGTTGTGTTTTCTAAGGTCGTAGGGTATGCTTTAATCCCTAACTCTTTGAGAATACCTTAAGGTTATTGCCTACGAGATCTCTAGGATTCATAAACTAACACTAAGGTTATCTTTGGATATTTAGCCTACAATTACGCTAGGTGGTTATAAACTAAGGATCACAAAGATTACTCAAGCATTAAAAACACAACGATGACCTAGTGCAATCCTAAGCCAATTACAATTAAGATAAGAGACAATCAATCAATAATTAATAACTAGGTTTCATAGATTTAAGCAAACACACAAGAGATTTAGTCGGACATGTTAAACATGCAAGCATACACACATACAATTGAAGACATATTGAAATCAATGAAGTAAATTACTTATCTTGATGTAAAATAGGGTATGAGAACCCTAAAATACTGTCCAAACCGGATCAAAATCATTTTAGGTTTTTACTCCACAAGTCTACCTCTCAAAAGTCTGAAAAATCAATTTCTATATATAATTTTACATATGCGACGGCGTCACCTTATAGTTGGCACGCTGTCAGATCGCCGTCATTAGGGTTTCTTCTTGGCCAAGTCATCATTGGGACGGTGTCACGTTGTGGTTGTGACGCCGCAGTCTTATCTTCGATAGTGGCGTTGTGCGAATTTGGATCTAGGCGCTGAGAAGAAAAGTCTTCGTGGCGCCCTTACTCTTCAAAGCTTGGCGCCGTCAGTGCAAAATAACAAATTCGCTCTGTGTCGTCACAAAATAGGGACGTCGTCGCCCTCTGTTTGGGACGCCGTCAGGTGTAATTCCAGCAGCTTGAGTGTCTTGATCTTGACATAGCTATTTTCTTCATATATTCACTCCTTTTCGTCCAAAAATGCATCATTCCAGCATTTTGCTTCCAAGTGACCTAAAAAGTGAAAAGGAACAAAATTAAGCCGTAACGGATATAAAAGTGGGCGATTAAGGGCTTAAATGACCCCTTAAAAGTGTACGTTTTATATCCTTATCATGATGTATCAACAGTGAAGAGAGAAAGAAGAAAAACGAGTTTGTCAGGTCACGGTACCACTAAATTTAGTTGTGTCGTGCCCACTTTAGTGGTGACATGACCTGCTGAGACAAAATTTTGTCTCGTTTAGATTTTTGACGAATAAGTCTCGCTTATTTGGTGATAGTTTTTGACACGATGAGAGAATTTATACCTAATAAATTCTCTTACAGGATAGAATTTGACTAACGAGACTGGAGGAATTGAGATGACCTTAATATTTCCAAAGAAATATTCAAATAGTCATAAGACGAGACTAAATGGATGAATGTAATATTTCCAGTGAAATATTTAAGTAGTCATAAGACGAGACTTATGGAATGTGTTCCATCATTCCTATACCTAGACGGAGATAATAGAAGGATAGCAATAGCCGTTTGTTTCTTGGAGTACCAAGAAGTTAGACAACAACCCATGAAGGTACAAACGCCGCGAGTGCTTTTTCGATCCACATAATCTCCCGCATGTTCAGAGTCGGCATAGACAATAGTTTCTACACCGGTCTCCTTGGGATAATACAATCCCAAGTGCATAGTGCCTTTAATGTATCGGATGATACCTTTAACCGCTTCTAGGTGAGAGGTTCTGGGATCCTCTTGGAAGCGAGCACAAAGGCAGACACTAAACATGATGTACGGCCTACTTGCCGTTAGGTATAATAAACTACCTATCATGCCCCTATACTTAGTACTATCCACGGACTCACCTTCTTCATCTCTCGTGAGTTTCGTTTCCGTGGACATAGGCGTTTTCATAGATTTAGACTCTTCTAAACTAAACTTTTAAAGCATCTCTTTAATATATTTAGATTGGTTAAAGAAGATACCATCTTCCATTTTTTATTTGCAGACCAAGGAAGAAATTTAATTCGCCCATCATGCTCATCTCAAACTCATCATGCATGATCTTGGCAAAATCATCGCATAGTCCTTGACAAGTTGAACCGAATATAATATCGTCGACATATATTTGAACGATGATGAGATGTGAATTTATTTTCTTCGTAAAAAGTGTAGTGTCAACCATTCACATGGTATACTCATGTTTAAGCAAGAAAGCCTTCAATCTATCATACCAACCTTTAGGAGCTTGTTTGAGGCCTTATAGTGTTTTTTTGAGCTTATAAACATGACTCGGTTTTTCAAAATTAATGAATCTCGGAGGTTGCGCAACATACACCTCCTCCTTGATGTAACCATTTAGGAATGCACTTTTCACGTCCATTTGATATAGCTTAAAATCTAAGGTGCAAGCATAGGCAAGGAGTACCCTAATAGACTCTAATCTAGCAACGGGTGCATAACTTTCATCGTAGTCTATACCTTCTTGTTGGTTATAGCCTTGTGCTACTAACCTTGCCTTATTCCTAGATACGACGCCATTTTTGTCGAGTTTATTCCTAAACACCCATTTAGTTCCTATGATGGTTTGGTTCCTAGGTGGAGGTATTAAAACCCAAACTTGATTTGCGGTGAATTGATTTAATTCTTCTTGCATAGCGACTACCCAACTATCATCTTTCATCGCTTCACCGATGTTCTTAGGTTCTACGGTAGATATAAAAGAAAAGAAATTACTTTTTTTTGTGCTTGTGACCTAAGGGTTCGTTGGTTTAGGTTGCCCATGACATTCTCTATTGGATGATCTTTGGATTCCTTGATGTTAACTATTTCATCAACTTCATCTATTTCATCCTCAATGTCATTTTCTAAGGTTTTCTTGCTATTTACCTTAATGGATTCTTCCTTATCTAAGTCATCATCCACCAAGGGTGATGATTTAGTTGGGGGAGGACTCTCATCGAATGTCACGTTGAGTGACTCTTCGACTTTCATTGTTTCCTTATTTAGGACAATATAGGCTTTACTATTTTGTAAGTATCCTAGGAAAACACCTTTGTAAGACTTTGGGTCAAACTTGGTGAGGTAGTCTTTTGTGATTAAAATGAAGCATTTATGATAGTAGGGGTTCGGGGTCGAAAGACTTCCTTTTCTACGAGCAAGCTTTACAACCCTCTAGGCAGTGTACCTAAACATTGCAGTGTAGTATGGGTAAGCCCATGGGGTTGATCGTTCTCTAGGGGAATAGAGATGCTAGGAAGAGATGTATGACGAGAAGGTAAGGTTGAGGGAGATTCTTTTTAGTCTTTTATGTTTTTTAGAAAGCAAGGTAAATATCTCGGGGTATAGGAATGGTGGTGGTACTTCTACCAATTTTAGCTACTAATCTTTTAACCTAATAACTAATGAAAAAGTAAAGATAGGCTATGTTTTGTAGGTGTGCTCTTATGATGATTAAAAGTGTGTTTACTTAGATGTTCTTACTCCCTATTTATCTCTTATTGGTCGGTTGAATTGTCACATTCTCATTTTAATGGGTGCGTTGTATTCCGTTTGGTCATAGGAGGTGCCTAATTCCCTAGTTCTATGAATTGTAACTCTCCTCTAGGCTACCCGAGATCGCCAAGTACCGTAGTATCTCCCCTGAATACTCTATTATCCTAAAGCTACAACTCACGCAATAAACACAATGATGGCTCAAGTGCACTCTCAAGTTTTTTGCTATTTAGGACGTTCAAGCTCGCAAAAATTAAAGAAGAAGCCAGTTTTCCTTACTCTAGCGTCTACCAATTAAAAAAGGAGACAACCTAACAATAATTAACAACTATGTTTCATAGATCTAAATAAACACAATAGTAATTTTTAGCTACTCATGATAAATAAGCAAGCATACACACAAACAATTAAACATATGATAGACATAATGATATGATAGATTTACAAACTTATCTTATGATGTAAAGAAGGGTTTGGAACCCTAAAATACTGTCCAAGTCGGACTACACACGAGTTAGGGTTTGCTCTCCAAAATTCTACTTCCCTAAATGCAGAAAAATCGAATTCTATATATAGATTTACAAGTGTGACGGCGTCGCCTTTTAATGGTGACGCCGTCAGGTCGCCGTCTTTAGGGTTTTGTTTAGACCAAGTCATCGTTGGGACGGCGTTAGTTTATGAGTGTGACACCATCTGTCTTTATGAGGGACGTCGTCTTGAGATGGTTCTTGGGCGTCTCGTGTAGAAAATAAGGGAGACGCCATCCAGATTTTAGACGTGATGTCGTCATGCCTTAGAACCTCTTTTTCACCTGAGCCATCACTTGCATTCTAATTAGATTTCTTCCTGAGGGACGGCATCACCCTTTGGTTGGGACGCCGTCAGGCTTGAAAACTGCCTTGGATCATGACTTTGTCTTTTTCTTCATGTTTTCGCTCCTTTTCGTCCAAATATGCTTCATTCAAACATTTTTCTTCCAAACGACCAAAAATGTGAAAAGGAACGATTTTAAGTAGTAACGGATATAAAATGTGTCGATTTAGGACCTAAAAACGTATGTTTTAAATCCTTATCAATTTGCTTCCAAACACTCTAAAGTAATCTAGAGTAGGTTTTCTACCTTTCAAGATTTCGTATAGAGGCTTTCCTAGGATTGGTCAAATCAAAATCCTATTGAAATTGTAAGGTGAGGTGTCTACGGAATTACATCAAAACTTTTGAGGAATGGATTGTTCATTTAACATAGTTCTACTCATTTCTTGTAGAGTACGATTCTTTCTTTCAACTACCCTATTTGATTGAGGAGTCTTGCGGAGCCGATAAGTTGTGTGTAATACCATTACTATCAAAATATGCTCCGAATTGCACTTCATTATCAAATTCCCGACCATGATCCGTCTTAATGGAAACTATTTTACAGCCTAGTTGATTTTGGACTTTCTTACTTAAGATTTCAAATTCCTAGAAAGCTTGTGCCTTATTCTTAAGAATTCTAGTCCAAGTGTATCTACAGTAATCGTATACGATTACTAAGGTGTAGAGATTTCCTCTGTAACTCCGTACAGTGGATAGACCGAAAAGATCCATGTGAAGGAGTTCTAGGCATCTAGAGATCGAAACTAAGTTCTTAGCTTTGTGAGTAGAGTGAACTTGTTTTCCAACTTTACAAGCGTCACAAAAGTGTTGATCGAACTTAAGCTTAGGTAAGTTTCTAACTAGATCCTTAGATGCTAGAGATTGTATTAAACACATATTAGCGTGACCTATTCTTCTATGCCATGTAGTGGAATAATCATCTATTGTTGCTAGACATATCTTATCCCCATACTTGTTCCCCATTTTCAAGATGAATAAGCCATTTTTCCTAACTCCTTTACCTATGGTTTTGCCATCCTTAATAATTTCACTACAATCTTCAGAGAATACTACTCTACACTTATTGTCAACCATTTGACTAATGTTAAGCAAGTTAAATCCTAAATTATCTACATGCTCAACATATCTAATAATGAGGGAGTTGTGAGAGATTGTATCTTTGCCTATGATGTTGCCATTAAGGAGTACTACCAAATGTGACGTTACCTCCATTGTATGCCTTGTGTGATGAGAATAGACTTCGATTTCCCATCATAAGATTAGTACATCCACTATCCTTGACCCATTCTTCGGGCTCCAAGTCGATTCCCAGGCAAATCTCATTTGGAGTGTGAGCCATGAGACATGTTTTGTTGTTGGGCTTTTCCACTTCCTCTTCACCGCTATCACTACAAAAACCTCCTACGAATGCTCTTTGGTTCTTGGATCTCGGTGGTTTAGGACACTCTCCAATGAGGTGGTTTGAATCTCCGAATCTAAAGCATTTCCTATCACTCTTTCCTTTCTTATCATCACGATTCTTTGGGAACGACTTCTTTTCGTCGCGAGGTTGTCTAACGAATCTACTTCTTCTCCTAAAGAACTTCTTAAAGTCTCTAACCGCTAATGCATACTCTTTGTCTTCACTATCGGAAGCCGAACTTTCTTCATCACCCGACTCCTTCTTGGCTTTTAATGCAAGAGACCTCACTTTCTCTCATTTGCCTTTAATTATGTCGTAGTCTTTCTTGATTATCATTTCATGAACTTTCAAGTTTCCTATGAGTTCACCAAGTGATAATGTCGCCAAGTCCTTTGACTCTTCAATGGCGGTGACCTTTGCTCTCCATTTGGGATGTAGAGCCCTAAGAAACTTCCTAACATAATTCTTGCTAGAATAACCTTCATCAAGAGCTTTAAGACTAGTAACAATAGTATTAAATCTAGCAAAAAAAATATCTATAGTTTCATCTTCCGGAATGGAAACTTGTTCATATTGTTGCACAAGAAGATCAATCTTGTTTTCTTTGACTTGATTATTACCTTTATGGGTGACTAACAAAGTTTTCCAAATTTCTTTTGCCGTATTACATGTAAAAATTATTTCAAATTCTTTTCTTGGCAAAGCATTGTAAATCATCATTTTAGCCTCATCATTTTTGGCTAGTTTTCTTTTAAGAGCATCACTTTGTTTTTCGTAAGGAATAGTTTCATTCTTGTTGGTTTTCAGATTCTTTTCAATAGGTTTAAAATCACCCTCGGTAATAACATGCCAAAGATCAATATCTTTTGATTTCACATAGGTTTTGAATCTTGTTTTCCAATAGATAAAACAATCAATTTCAAAAAGTGATGGTCTTTGCAAGGACTGCCCTTCTTGATATTTGTTGAAATTCATTGATCGATTCAAGCTTTAAAATACAGTTTATTTTTAAAATCTTGACTGACGTGGCTCTGATACCAATTGTGGGGAAACCAAAAAGGGGGTTGAACAATTTATCGCTTTTTAATTTAGTTATCAAAGTTTATTTGTGAAAAACTTCGATTGAGTCCTTTGTTAAATCAAACCACAACAATATGAATCTTACTTAATAAGACTATAATAGATGCACTACAATGATAGAAAGTAAGTTATGAAAGTAAAGAGTAAGAAATGGAAAAATCAAACCGAGACAAGAGATTTATAGTGGTTCGATCACGAAGCTCTTCTTCGCCCTACTCCACTCCCCGAGTACCCAACTCGAGACTTCTGAGAACTATGTCAACAAACTCCCTTGAGGCAGAGAAAACCGTAAAGCATTAAACATCACAATTTCCGACACTAATTTAAATGTAGAGTACTAATCTAGCTAGTACCAATCTCACTCACGATCTACCCGATCCTTGCTAATCACACAAACTACTAGATCACCACGATCTAGACTTGATCCACTTGATCAACACACTAAGTCACAAATAACAAGAGATCTCCAAGATCTCGACAAGACCATAATGATTCACACAAGTTATCTAAACAAGACTCAAGACTAATTGATGTATATCAAGATACAACAAGTGTGTAACAAGTGTACATTACTATGACTACAACACTAAGTATATTCTTGATGCAATGTGTTATTCTCTTGCACTAGGAGAGGAATGAAGGTGATCACTTGGTTAGAAGAAGGGATCACTCTAAAACAAAATAAAACTATATAAATGATCAAAGGAGTGTGTGTGTTAGGAGATTTAAACTCAAAAAGTTTTATGTGAAAAAGGATGCCCAAAAACTGTAAAGTGGGTTGGTATTTATAGGGACAAAAATTTCGACTGTTAGACTGCACAGTACCACTAAATACCAGACGGTACCACTAAATTTAATGGTATCGTGGTACCATCCCAGAAAAAAATGCTTATCTTTTTTTTTATTGGTGAAAGTTTATTTGGAGAAGTTAGGAGCTGTTTTGGGAGGGGGGTGGGGGGGGGGAATAGCTGTTGGGATTTTTTAAACTTATTTTTCTAATTAAAATATTTTTTAATATTCAAAAATAACTTGTAAAATGTATTTTTTTAAAAATGTTTCGTCACATTAAAAATGTGAAGCTTAAAACACAAATTCACTTCTTTGATCAATTGTCAAGTTGTAAATTTGTTTGTTCTTACCTAGAGTGATGTATGTAGAAACGGGATATTTCGATTAAAAACTTGTTTCCGTTAATTTTAACGTAATGTGTTTTTACATTTTGTTATCATCAAAACGTAGAGATATCGAAAGATAGCAATAACGTTTTTAGACATTATTTGCATCAACACAATAAACTTATAAGTTATAAGACTAGTGCCAATGGTACCGTGATACCTATTTTTCACCCGTGACCCCCATTGGGCCAAGCCAATCTCGTGCGTGACAAAGAAGAAAAACACGAACGACAGGTGAGCCTCTCACCAGATATGAATTCGTGCAAAGTGGGCCCCCTTAATGTTTTTATTATTAATTATTTGGTTTGTGAGTGTGTGTGAGATATATTGTTGGGCATGTTTGTATAAAAGTGGATATTTTAATGAAAGGTGAGGGTGGTATGATCATTGGGGGTGAAAAGTGATAGAGAGTTAAATGGAGAGAAAAAGTTGACGTGGCGTTAAGGTGGAAGGTAAAGGGGTGTGACCGTGTGACCATTGGGAGTAATCTTATATAATATGGCCTCGTTGACTAGTCCTTTTTTTTTTTTTTTTTTAATTATTGAAAGTACTTAACTCAACTATTATTAAGACATCTTATTGGTCAAACATCTTGATGTTTTTTGTTACGCCCCGTGCCCGATTTGACTAAATTTAAAACGTTTAACACGAAAACGTTTTGACTATTACAAATACACTTTAACACTTATATAAAACGACTTGTTTCTATAATATACAACTCTTAAAATACATTACCAGAACGTGTACTCGAAACTCTTTAAAAACATTACACTAAAGACCATGAAAAAAACATAACCTTTAACTTATTACAGCAACACGCCGTATTGCCCAAGGGAATACGCCGTATTGCCCTCTAATACCAATACGCCGTATTCCCAAGAAGGAATACGATGTATTACAGCTTCAATACTTCGTATACAAAAAAGTAGATACACAGTGGTGGACCTAGAAATTTTAGGAGGGTCTTTGCACAAATTTTTTCTATCATGATTACTAAAATTCGCACCATAAATTTTTTTTAGCCAAGTTAAAGTTGCACTATAAATAAAATAACACAAATATTGGGGATTGCACATACTATAAAACAACACATTTTGAAAAAATTACACTGGGTGACCCAAAATTGGGTGTGGCTCGTGCCACACCTGGCATCCATGTAAGTCCGTCCATGGTGATACATCATTTTACCCATTGGATACGCCGTATTGATCGAACAAACTCAGAACACTTGCAAGAAACCTGCATAAACTCAACACTCACCCACAAACCATTTGACTTCAATACCACACTATAACTTGTACCAAAACATTCATTTAACACTCAAAGCTATAGCAAACTATATTTCATGAAAATTAACCCGTTTGACTCCAAAATGGGTACAAATAAGCTATAATCCACTTATAATCCACTAATGACTAACTCAACTATATCTTTCAACTTAATTTCAGTATTCTTCCTAAATTTATCACCAAATTGTTTAGAAATCCACTTATAATCCACTACTGACCCAAACTGAAAATTTCTAACACAAGTATGTTCAGGTTTTAAAGAGATAATTTGAAAGGTTTTTTCACCATTCATCCATCTAGCATATAACCTGTAAGTACCCTTTGGGACATCTTCTTTACACACACCAGGAAACCTGAATTGTTTCCTTTGTCTACCTAACTCAAGATCTCTCAAAGATGGTGGTCTCTGACCACAAACTGCAATGATCTTGTCTGATGAACTCCTTTCAACCAGATTGAATATCCATTGGTTAGAGCATGATATGTTAGGCATTTTTTTTTGAAAGGCGGAATTTATTAACCAACAAAAAAAACACCTCAAGGGACAAACCCCCAAGAAGCACAAAACACAAGCCTAGAAGAGGGACTTAACCACCAAGGCACAAAACACACGACAAAAACTACCAAAAAGCTATCTAGCACATGAGATATGTTAAACAAGCAGCTACTCGACAGAAATCGTACCGAAAAAAACTACACCCTCTCAAAAAGGTCAAACAACAACACCACACTCAAACCAAGCAACCCCACAAGCGTTGTCACCCCCAATTACATTTTGCGTGAGAATGGAATTCCTGGGAATTGACTGTCATAGCATCACAGTTACAGTTATATTGAACGACCTAAAGTGTCATTTGAAAATCACATCGTTTGATATATTAAAAACATTCAGTTACAAAAGATAGGTCCCAAAAAGATAGTCATCATTTGCGGAAATAAGTTTGTTACAATCCAAACGATGTTTTAAAGTGCATAAAAATCCATGTGAGACGCGTCGTCACCACGACTCTATGATAAGTCCTTATGCATGCCATGAAGTATATGCCTTAGATACATGAAAATACATTGCTAAAAGTGTCAACACAAAGGTTGAGTGAGTTCATAGAGTTTATGTAAATGTTCTATACGACCACCACAAGTATAAGTTATGTATGACAAATATGTCACATAAAAATGATACAATTGCTATAAGCACATGACACGGCTGGCCGATCATGATGTTAAGCTGAGTGTTTTGCCAAACAACTCAAATAATTATATTAAATGAAATGCATCCGTTTGACCATTGGGACCACCAACCGGATCACGAGTCCCCTCAATAGATCTATTCACTCACCCTCGCTTCTTCCGGAATTAATGGTTCATGATTATGAAATGGGGACATTCAGTTGGCAATGAGGTAACTTAAGCAATGTAATGAATTTGAATATACTTGGGCTCGTAATAAAATGATGTGCAATGTATTCTCCTCCGTAGGTTTGAAATAAAGTATAAACTTAAATAAAACGGGGCTATGAAAACTCACTTGATACAATGATGTGATGGCAAAAGTGAGTACACTGAAATATGGCTCAATATCTAACCATGGCCTATTATGAATGATATGATTCTAATATAAGTCATGATGTTATGTTATGCATGCAACTCATATGACATCCATACCACTTGTGCATTTTTGAAAATAAATTTTATCGTCAAAATATAAGTTTATAACGTATTGTCTAGTTATAAATTACTTTACAAGTACTTATGTTGAAATGATATCCAACGATAGTCATTTAGTGATTTATTAAGAAATTATAGTTTCTCGTCGTAAAACAATACACTTTGACAACTCATGAAAATGGCTAAATGGCCTCGAAAAGCTAGTCGTAAAATAGTGAATATCGAGCGTTAGGAAACAAACTCAATGGTTTTGGAAAGCTTGGCACATTATCTTAAAGTCTTAGCTTTTAAGTTTTGATCATAGAGGTCTCGATCATGGAGAAAAATATAGGTGAAGTAGGGTACATGGACTAAAAATATTGTTTAAGGTTAGTTTTCGGCAAAGTTTGAGTGACCACATATTATTCGTTACAACTCCGTTTGACGAACAGTTGAACATTTTGGAAAATAGGCTAGGTGAACTCACTTTTCCTAAAAGACATCGTCTTCTCAAAAGTATTCTATCGATGTGCAAAACGACTCCAAACATGGTCACTAGCGATAACTAGTTTGGCTAATAGAAAATATATAAGTGTTTATACTTGTATAAAATAGTTACGATAACCTTATTTAAACGCGTGTAATTTAGTCGTTATAAGTCCGTTTTCTACGTTTTATATGTCCTTAGTTTCGTGTTAAAGTATACTAATATATTTTTGATAAATCGACTCATTTAGATAACGCTTAAAACTCATTTTTGCCCTTAAAATAACTCTTAACAGCACGCATTTTCCTGCAAATATAGTTTTCGTCGTTAAACTTGAAAATATAGTAACTTCTTCGTTATAAATCCGGTTAACCCGTTCAAGCGACCACGGTTTCGTTTTAAAGTATATTTTATGAATATCTAGACCAAAATAATCCCCACCTCTTGAAATTTCGGATTTTACAAAACGTTACAGCAGCTAAATATATGTTGTCGAAAATGATTTTTCATGCGTAATACTTGTTTCAATCACTTCAAATCAACACCAAATCTATTCTAAACCTACCATACACCTTCTTAGGGTGTCATGGGTTCCTAAACATCATCAACCATGATATGTTTCAAGGGATTAATTATAGGATGATTATAATTCATAATAAATAATAAAAACACTTAAAAGTGGTATAGATACACATGAAACTTGCATGTTTTCTTACTAAAATGATAAAAATAACTCATGAATGATTATGAAAGATTAGTAAAGATCATGAAAAGCTTACTAGTTAAATGATGAGGTTTAGGTAACTAGGTTTCCTAAATACTCTTAGGTTTTTATTGCAAAACCTTAAAAGAAGTAATCTAGTGTTTATTTAAGCACTTGATCCTTGAAAAACAAAATGTTTCTTCCTTGTTTTCTTCTTGGCCGAACCTCAAGAGTTAGATGAGAGCGTTTCTTTTCTTTTACACCTTTTAGTATGTTTTTGTATGTGTTTTCTTTTAGAAAAATGATGTATGCATAAGATATTTATTAATTAAAATGTGTAGGTGTAACTTTGGTCATAAAAAAAATATCATAAAGTGATGAGTTGGAGGGGGAAGGTCGGCAAGGGTGGCTAGGGAAAAAGAGTTTTGTGTTTTAGTTGATTAATTGTGTTTTATGTTATGTATGTTGTATATTTTGTAAATATAATTAGGTATTAAGTGTAGCGTTAGCTAGAAATCGATTTTAACGGAACCAAATAAAATATATTGAAGTCATAAAAATTATAAAAATACATTTCTTACAAGAATTGAGTGAATAAATAATTATCGAGTTGAATTTACGAAAACCGTCGTAAATATATATATATATAACAATTTATATACAAAATAAATTCAAAACATCGGGTAAATTAATAATATAATTTTTATAGTCTTAAAATGAGTATAAAAATATATTAGGATAATTTTTGGAAGTGTCGGATCAATTATTCAAAATAAATGATCGTACGATAGCGTTTATTTAATAGAAAAATATACGAAGGAAAAATGCAAACCCATGCATAAATTGATATGAAATGATGTTTCTGATGATATGTAGACTAACTCTATTCTATATGAAATGTTCTCAATGTTCCATGAATACGCAGCTTAACCCTCAAGGTTACGCGTATTTGATACTCGTAAACCTAGTTTACGAAAAATGATGAATAGTGAATCATGAGTAGTGATTTTTCTCCGGGAATGAATAATGTTTCGTGAATAGTAAAATTTTGAAATACCCTTTCAAAATATCAAATCGACTTAAAAAATGATGAATAGTATAATGATTAATAGTAACCAGTGAATAGTAAATTCCCGAGATGAATAGTGAAATTTTCAAAATTTGAGAAATAACCTGAAATTACGAGTTGTCACATTCGCCCACCCAAAAAGGAATTCATCCGAATTGATCCGTGTTGGATTCTACGGTGTTATAGGTGAAAAGGTGAGGATATTTGAGTCGCATCGGGTCATTCCACATTTTCTGAATCGTACTACGCCTTTCCAAGGCGAGACTTTGAACATAAATCTGTTGCCAACTTGAAATTCTAATGGTTTGCGACTTACGGAACATATTTCCAATATTTTGCGTCGTATATCGACGTAGCTTTTCTATCTATTTGTTGTTGCTTCTAACTGATTCTTGACCTATACGATTTTTGTGTTGTTTCTTGAAATAAGTTATGGACTAGTGAGTTGGACTTCCCTGATTTTTGGCCCGTGAATAAGTGATTGACACCTCAACCATAGAGTGCCTCAATTGGTGCAGTCAATATGTCCATGTGATAACTATTGTTGTAAGGGAACTTGTTCGATGAAGAATGATTTGCTTAATCATTTCCAGTAAATCATACATGCTTTGAGCATATCTTCTATTGTTTGAATTGTTCTCTCGCTCTGACCATTGAGCTGAGGATAATAGGTGATACTCATGTCCTAGTAGGTTCCATAGAAATCTTGAAATGATTGTCAGAAGTCTAAGGTGAATCGGCTACCTTATATTGGGTGTAATTGAAATTGACACCACGTGTCTCGTGCCAAATTCCAAAATGTCAAGTCTGTCGAAAAGGGGATTAATGTAAAGAATAGATTACGGGTAACAGTTGTGATTCCTCGCGTTTCTAGTTCTAGCGAATGTCATGACTTGAGTCTTCCTTGCCCAAGGTGCTTAGTCTCCATTACTAAAATGTTTATTGTTTGATGGTGACTCTCTTAATTTCTCTTGTCGAAGTATTTCCACACTCTATGTTGCCAAG
The DNA here is from genome assembly GCA_910596185.1 of Chrysanthemum makinoi. Classification (NCBI taxonomy): domain Eukaryota; kingdom Viridiplantae; phylum Streptophyta; class Magnoliopsida; order Asterales; family Asteraceae; genus Chrysanthemum; species Chrysanthemum makinoi. Next base: position 149,918,439 of record OU343222.1, read on the forward strand.
TCACAAAACCCTAAGTATTTAAGTGATGTAGTGTGGTGATTGATTTTCAAGATTTGTTCCGATATTGAGTGCTTCTAAAATAGTTCACCACTGAGATTGTTATCATGCTAGCAAAAACATAGATATCAGCTCATACTATGTCGAAAAATGTTTGTTCTGATTTCACTTGTAGATGGAGAGTCATTGATTGTCCGATATGTTCAGACCTGTTACATCTCTTGATATGGAAGTGAGGTTATCTGGAATTTCTAGAGAACACAATGCCTTAGGGGAAGTTTATATTGATAACCTTAATTTAACTCAATTTTCCTTTAAGGGAAACTTATTGTAAGGAAGTTTACATATTGTTGAGGCTATGTTTAATGGAATCTTCTGTAGCCTTAGTTTAGAAGACTTGGTTTATCTCTATAGTGTTACTTAGTAGGTATTATCTTTGTACTAAATCTTGTAACTCGGTCTAGCTGGTACTTTTGAAATGATATAATTTGGCTTCTAGTCCAAAGATAGTGGTTCAGATTTGTTCGTAATGTCTTAAGCTTTATGTTGAGTTTTGAATCATCTTACTACATACTTCTAGTCCTTGTTGGTAGTTCTGAAATCCTTTCATTGTTTTCTTGTATCGAGGAATCCTCCCCATAGATGGTATGAAAAGTCTTTCCTAAAAAGGTCACTAGTAAAATTTCAACTTACCGGTTGAGTGAGTGATGAATGGCGTAGGTATCTATAGAGTGTTAACAACAAAAATGTTTATGAACAATTTATCTAATTACAAAGCTTTGCTTTTGAATGAAGATTGTTTTAGGAAGTTTGAAGAGATGCTTGTTTCTTTCATGACATAATCCTTCCTGAATTATACATAGGTGATCTGGCTATGTATAATCGAGGACAAATGATGTGATGCTCTTTTTCTTTTTTTTCTTTTTTTTTGTTGAAATGGTTTTATGTTTCTCCGAAGTTTTAGATGGTATTCAACGTGTTGTTTTGCAAGATAATGGCTCAAACAATTTTTCAGAGTAACATGAAAATCGTTTCGCATAATGGTAGTAAATAGTTGATAAAATGACTGAAAACCAATTTATAGGGTGGTAACAAAACAACTTGTTTTAGAACTTTGTGAAACAATTTTGCTAAGATGGTGGTAAAATAGCTTGAAATAAAATTATGTGAAATAATTTCATAAAGTGGTAGAAAAATAACTTGAAATAAAATTTGTTGAGTGGTTTGTAGAATACATGGGAGAACCTCATAGAATGGTAATAATCTCCTAATTGGTCAAGAATAAAGTTGCCCTAATCCCTAGTAAGATAACGGTATATTGTTGCAAAAAGATTGAAAATTAGGCAATTGGAACAGGGAATGAAATAAACAAAGGTTGTGATTATCGTGGAGACAATAAAGGATAAAGATTACATTAGATAGAAAGGTACTTATTATTTGTTCCTGATGATGGTCTAATCGTGTCTCAAGTGTAGGAGCAGTAGGCTGTCTAACAGCAGTAGCCCTAGAACTCTCATAATCCTCAAACCTATAAGATGGTGTAGTGTCTGTAGTCATAGTGATAGATGGTAATGATGTGTCAAATTATGCACGCTTCCCAAGCTGCAAGTCAGGTGTATGAGTAGTGTCTATGAGATGTGATGGTACGAATGGTGCTCTAGATGATAATGATGATGAAAATGATGACGATGATGATGATGAAAATCCTAGTGGTAAGTTAGGAGATGATGGTGAATGAAATACTACTCTCTTTCGTGTTGTCTCGCGACATTTCAGAGATAAAGCTGGAGTATGCACTATTGGACGACTAATAGTGGTATGAGTAGCTGATGGTATTGGTAGTACATGAGTGGCAGGTGATCTAAGAATGAGGGTAAGAGAATGTACTATCTTCCTTGCAGTAAGCATCCTAATAGGTCCATTAGGACTAAGCCTATAAGTCCTACCAAATGGTATGATCAGTCCCGACAAAATGATAGGAACTGGCTTGTTCCTATGACGAATCGATGGTGACAGTGGTGGTGTAGATGCAACTTCGTCCTCCTAAAAGGGTTCAGTCTCATCATCTGATGTTATCGGTGTTGAGTCAACTGATGTTAAAATTGTGATAGGGAATGACAAGGTATCCTCCATGTCAGAGTCTGATGTGAGTATGATGGGATGGGTGTCTAAAGACATCAATGTAACAATCGATTTGAAATGAAAGTAAATGACCCGCATAATGTGCGTATAAAACCGCTTGTAAAGTGAATATGCACTTATGATGAAATGATGAGATGCTATGATGATGTAGTTATAGTCTAGGGTCAATGATACAACCTAGTTCTCTATAACTCTTGCTCTGATGCCAATCTGTCACACCCCCAAATTACCTGTTTTAGCGGCGAATGGAATGAATTCACGGGGATTGACTATCATAGCATCACAGTTACAGTTATATTGAACGACCTAAAGTGTCGTTTGAAAATCACATCGTTTGATATATTAAAAACATTCAGTTACAAAAGATAGGTCCCAAAAAGATAGTCATCATTTGCGGAAATAAGTTTGTTACAATCCAAACGATGTTTTAAAGTGCATAAAAATCCATGTGAGACGCGTCGTCACCGTGACTCTATGATAAATCCTTATGCATGCCATGAAGTATATGCCTTAGATAACTGAAAATACATTGCTAAAAGTGTCAACACAAAGGTTGAGTGAGTTCATAAAGTTTATGTAAATGTTTTATACGACCACCACAAGTATAAGTTATGTATGACACAATTATGTCACATAAAAATGATACAATTGCTATAAGCACATGACAACGAAGCTAGACTAATCATGATGTTAGCCCCCAACAGAGTGTTTTGCCAAGAAACTCAAATAATGATATTAAATGAAATGCATCCGTTTGACCAGTTGGGACCACCAACCCGGATGGAGGAGTCACCCTCAATAGATCTATTCACTCACCCTCGCTTCTTCGGGAATTAACGGTTCATGATTATGAAATGGGGACATTCAATTGGCAATGAGGTAACTTAAGCAATGTAATGAATTTGAATATACTTGGGCTCGTAATAAAATGATGTGCAATGTATTCTCCCCCGTAGGTTTAAAATAAAGTATAAACTTGAATAAAACGGGGCTATGAAAACTCACTTGATACAATGATGTGATGGCAAAAGTGAGTACACTGAAATATGGCGCAATCTCTAGCCGCGACCTATTATGAATGATATGATTCTAATATAAGTCATGATGTTATGTTATGCATGCAACTCATATGACATCCATACCACTTGTGCATTTTTGAAAATAAAGTTTATCATCAAAATATAAGTTTATAACGTATTGTCTAGTTATAAATTACTTTACAAGTACTTATGTTGAAATGATATCCTACGATAGTCATTTAGTGATTTATTAAGAAATTATAGTTTTTCATCGTAAAACAATACACTTTGACAACTCATGAAAATGGCTAAATGGCCTCGAAAAGCTAGTCGTAAAATAGTGAATATCGAGCGTTAGGAAACAAACTCAATGGTTTTGGAAAGCTTGGCACATTATCTCAAAGTCTTAGCTTTTAAATTTTGATCAAAGAGGTCTCGATCATGGAGAAAAATATAGATGAAGTAGGGTACTTGGACTAAAAATATTGTTTAAGGTTAGTTTTCGGCAAAGTTTGAGTGACCACATATTATTCGTTACAACTCCGTTTGACGAACGGTTGAACATTTTGGAAAATAGGCTATGTGAACTCACTTTTCCTAGAAGACATCGTCTTCTCAAAAGTATTCTATCGATGTGCAAAACGACTTCAAACATGGTCACTAGCGACAACTAGTTTGGCTAATAGAAAATATATAAGTGTTTATACTTGTATAAAATAGTTACGATAACCTTATTTAAACGCGTGTAATTTAGTCGTTATAAGTCCGTTTTCTACGTTTTATATGTCCTTAGTTTCGTGTTAAAGTATACTAATATATTTTTGATAAATCGACTCATTTAGATAACGCTTAAAACTCATTTTTGCCCTTAAAATAATTCTTAACAGCATGCATTTTCCTGAAAATATAATTTTCGTCGTTAAACTTGAAAATATAGTAACTTCTTCGTTATAAATCCGTTTTAACCCGTTCAAGCGACCACGGTTTCATTTTAAACTATATTTTCTGAATATCTAGACCAAAATAATCTCCAGCCTACTGAAATTTCCAGATTTTACAAAACGTTACAGCAGCTAAATATATATTGTCGAAAATGATTTTTCTTGCGTAATACTTGTTTCAATCACTTCAAATCAACACCAAATCTATTCTGAACCTACCATACACCTTCTTAGGGTGTCATGGGTTCCTAAACATCATCAACCATGATATGTTTCAAGGGATTAATTATAGGAAGATTATAATTCATAATAAGTAATAAAAACACTTAAAAGTGGTATAGATACACAGGAAACTTGCATGTTTTTTACTAAAATGATAAAAATAACTTGATGACGTATAGTGTATATCCGGGTCACGGACCCGACTAAAGTCCAATACTAGCTTGGCCCGGTACGAACTGGGCTAAGCGGACTAAACATTTGGGCTCATGAAGGCCCAAGCCCGAATCTATTGATGGAATAGATATCCGATATCTTCTAAATAGGAAGATAATCATTCCCAACCGATTAAGGTGGAATACTGCGAAGGTTGAGGAACACGGGAACCAACAAGGATTCCGGTGTATATAAAGGGAATCACATCCCTCGTTTAAGGTGCGATCTCGAGAACCCTAATTCACCTTAAACCCTAAACCGATTACTTACTCTCACGCCAGAGGATAATCGTGGGAAACAATCCCACGGTAAGCCTAACGGTGTCTTTTGTCTTTTAGTGCGCAGGTCTCAAGCAACAATTCTCAATTGGTACGAGAGTCGGAGCTCCAAACAAGGAGCGCCCAACTTTTGTATCAACATAACTCATGAATGATTATGAAAGATTAGTAAAGATCATGAAAAGCTTACTAGTTAAATGATGAGGTTTAGGTAACTAGGTTTCCTAAATACTCCTAGGTTTTTATTGCAAAACCTTAAAAGAAGTAATCTAGTGTTTATTTAAGCACTTGATCCTTGAAAAACAAAATGTTTCTTCCTTGTTTTCTTCTTGGCCGAACCTCAAGAGTTAGATGAGAGGGTTTCTTTTCTTTTACACCTTTTAGTATGTTTTTGTATGTGTTTTCTTTTAGAAAAATAATGTATGCATAAGATATTTATTAATTAAAATGTGTAGGTGTAACTTTGGTCATAAAAAAAATATCATAAAGTGATGAGTTGGAGGAGGAAGGTCGGCAAGGGTGGCTAGGGAAAAAGAGTTTTGTGTTTTAGTTGATTAAATGTGTTTTATGTTATGTATGTTGTATATTTTGTAAATATAATTAGGTATTAAGTGTAGCGTTAGCTAGAAATCGATTTTAACGGAACCAAATAAAATATATTGAAGTCATAAAAATTATAAAAATACATTTATTACAAGAATTGAGTGAATAAATAATTATCGAGTTGAATTTATGAAAACCGTAAATAAATATATATATATATATATATATATATATATATATAACAATTTATATACAAAATAAATTCAAAACATCGGGTAAATTAATAATATAATTTTTATAGTCTTAAAATGAGTATAAAAATATATTAGGATATTTTTTGGAAGTGTCGTATCAATTATTCAAAATAAATGATCGTACGATAGCGTTTATTTAATAGAAAAATATACGTTAAGGAAAAATGCAAACCCATGCATGAATTGATATGAAATGATGTTTCTGATGATATGTAGACTAACTCTAGTCTATATGAAATGTTCTCAATGATGTTCCATGAATACGCAGCTTAACCCTCAAGGTTACGCGTATTTGATACTCGTAAACCTAGTTTACGAAAAATGATGAATAGTGAATCATGAATAGTGATTTTTCTCCGGGAATGAATAGTGTTTCGTGAATAGTAAAATTTTGAAATACCCTTTCAAAATATCAAATCTACTTAAAAAACGATGAATAGTATAATGATGAATAGTAACCAGTGAATAGTAAATTCCCGAGATGAATAGTGAAATTTTCAACATTTGAGAAATGACCTGAAATTCAAGCAGGAACCCACATCAACGATTAAGCCTTGGTATACCAACACAACTTTGAGGTCTTTCTAACCATCTCTCCCATCGAATATTAATTTTCCTAGACCTTCTATTGATCCACTCAAACGCCTTCAACTGGATGTCTTGAAATAGTCTTGAACTACTATCCATTTTACCTCTAAAAACCTTGATGTTTCTACTTTTCCATATGAGGTATGCACTCACCCAAACAGTAGCTTGCCACAACGACTTAACATCCTTGTTCATTGTCGGGCTGCCATTATGACACAACAAATCTTTTATGGTAAATGTATCAACTGGACCAATCCCCCACCACGAAAACAACTTATCCCACACACTCAATGCTTTTTCACACATCTGTAACATTAACATATTATAAAACAAATTAATAACATACTCACTACATACATAACTTGTGACATAGTATAAATCAATTTATTAACATAGTATAATAAGTACCTTTGAGATCTTCATCCTCCAATGTGTGCTTTCATCATGAGTAGGATTCTTGTCTTCCCTTGCTTCAATACCAACAAAAGGGTCTTTCAAGTCATCAGAATCTTCACCCTTCATTTTTTTTACCAATTAACCTAGGAAATATTCATGCTCAACCAACACTTCGCTTTTGCTTCCAACATTAGCTCTACTAGTACTAGGATTAATAGTCATATCTGGTATCGGTGTTGGGTTTTCCTTAGTTCTATTTGCTTTCCTAGCTCTAAGCTTAATAAGTTCTTATTCATGAGAACTTAGATAATCATATGACTTATTAGAATAGTCATTGTCATTTCTATCACTATCTGTAAGCATCCCATCATTCGCACTTTCACTAGCATTTGTCACTTTCTCTTTCCCTTTACCATCATCATTTGATTTCTCCTTAGGTGTTTGCTTATCACTAAGTATGCCCCTACCCTTATTAACCACATGTTGTTCTTCAGCCTCTTTCTCAGCCCGACCAACCATTTCTTCCTCTATAAAAACATTGTAGTCCTTTTTCTAGGGGTTTGTGTTTTCTTAGAAGTTCTATCACTTAATGTACTAGGGTCAGGTGGTGCTAAATCTTTGGGATAGGTCAATGTTATAGTGGTCCGTGTACATTTTTATTCCACCATACAATTTAGACATATCATACATGTGAATTAAGTCATTGTCATTCTCTATTTGACTAAACCATTTTCTAGATCACTTTGTGGAATTCTATAGTACATAGCATACAAGTTCTGACACATAACTGATTTCAAAACCAATCTTCTAAGATCTTCAAATGAAAGCCTGACAACATACATCTTCAAAACCACACCACTGTCATATCTTAAAGGTTGATGCATGAAAAAACCATCATTCCACATGTCCAAACTAATACCATCGGGTCCAGGGTATAGTCATCAGCAAAAGAAAAGGTAAGAATTAGGGCTAAATATACACTGTAACAATGGCAAAATTAAGATATATATAAGTGATATAAGAGCTAAACATACCTTAAAATGCATTCAAATGAAAAAAACGATGGTGATTGTTAACTTGATTGGAACTATAAATGTGTTATTAGGGTTTGAGAGAGGATAATTGGGGATCAATAATGGTTAATGTGCTATAAGAGTTTTTTGTTGAGAAAAAAAGTGATTTATGTGAAGTGATTGCATTGGAAATACAAACCATGTACAAGTATGGGTTTGGATTGAATATAACAGCTAACTCAAAAATATAACGGGGTCAACGTGCCAACTCAGCAAAAAAACATGGGTCAAATGTGCCAACTCAGCAAAAATCGAGGACAACCTTATGTAGTGTTGAGATTGGCTGAATTAGTAACTTTTGGGCCTTTGTTAGGGAAAAAAAATGGTACCCAACTCAGTAAAAAATGGCAACTTGGATATATTTAGAAACAATTATCCCAACCATATTCTCCCTTCGTCTCTGAAAAGTGTTTACCTTATTATTTATGTTTGTCCTAAAAAAATGTTAAGTTTTTATATATGGATAGTAATTATGATTGTTTTTCCTATTTTGTCATTTTAATAAAACTTGCATTAATTGCTCACTTTTAATTTCTTCATAAGTGTTAGGCCACAAATGATTTTTTATTACTCAAAACTTGCATTAATTACGCATATAATAAAAAAATTAGTTTGTGAACACTCTTTTCGAGATAGAAAGAGCATATCTTAGTAAAACATTCGTTGTCATTAGACAACCTGATCAAATAAAATCACATTCATCTATACTACATTATAAAGAATTAGAGACTCTTTATAAAAAGAAGTTTTAAAATTTCAAGACAAAAAATATTACTAAAAAAGGAAAACTAGAAAATTAATATAAATTTTAAAAATTTAAGTCTCATTTAAACTAACTAAATTATAAAACATTTGGGACTTCATATAAAAGGAAGTTTTGAAATTTTAAGACAAAAAACATTACTATAAAAGATTAACTAGAAAATTAATATAAAATTTAAAAGTTTAAGTCTCATTTAAACTATATAGTAACCTTATTCAATAATGATATATATTTTTTTTTAATAGAATTGTTTATATGAAAAACTTACTAAACTTATAACCACTAATTTAATGATAAATTTTTTGAAAAACAAAATTGCTAACTATAAACATTATTAATAATTTAAACGTTTTATTTTTAAAAAAATATATATCTACTATATTATAATATATTTTAAACATGCTAAATAACGAATGTTTAAAATGAAAAAATTTGCTCGTCACAAAAGTACTTAGTTGCAAAAGCTTGCAAAAGATAGTATAAAGTCTACTGAGGACGCGGTCAAGTGCAAGGTCGTCTAATTGATTTATATGGTTATTTTAAGTGTCATGGTTATTTTAGAGGTGTTGGTTGTATTGTTTTCAATAATCTTGTATAGAGTAATTTAGGGGTGAGCAAAAAGACCGTGAACCGAACTGGAACCGAGAACCGAACCGGAACCGACCCAACCCGAACCGACTTTTAGAACCGCGGTTCGGTTCTCGGTTCTTAAATATTTCGATTTTCGGTTCTCTGTTCGGTTCGGTCCGGAACCGCGGGTATCGGTTCCGGAACCGAAGAACCGCCCAAGTTTCTTATATATAAGACAATCAAGTATATATCTTGTTGTGTAAGACAATCTTTAGATGAAAGCAAGTTTATTTACCCAGATATATTCATGTCATATACAATATTACAATGCATGTTTTTTTTAACATCTTCGTATCAACCAAACATGTTATTAATTTCCTTATTAATTAATTTCTGTAATACTTTTTGGCTTCTTAATTTACTTCGATTTTAAAATGACTACAGTAAACAAAACTTTATAGCTTTAGATTTTCAATTTTCAAATGATTTCATCACAATACATTTGATCTCATCATGATGACAAGTATACACGTCTCAGTTCATGTAATTAAAGTTTGCCCATGGGGATTATCTATTAAAGAGTTTATCATATGAAAAGATCTAGTTCAGGACCAGTTTTTCGTCATATCTTTGTGTCATGTTCGCATGATGTGTAAAATGCAACCAGTTTCTTATCATTAACTTAAGATCTTTATTCATGAAGTTTTTTTAGCACATAATGAACTTAATCAAATAAAGGCAACGTGTTTACATTAATTACCGGTTCATTAATTACCAGTTTTTTAGCACATAATATGTGCATCATGTTTCCTATCGTGTTTACATTATATATTAAGTTTTTTGTCAGAAATTCAAATTCAAGATCTACAAAAATTCGGTTCCAATCGGTTAGACCCGCAAGGAACCGAACCGGAACCGATACATGTTACTCGGTCCGGTTCTCGATTCCTTAGCCATTCATTTTTCGATTCTCGGTTCTCGCGGTTCCGGTTCGGTTCCGTGCGGTTTCGGAACCGCGCTCACCCCTAGAGTAATTTGTATTTTGTAGTGTTTTTATATTTTCTTTTTATATCACTTGTAAGCCATTTGTTTTATAATGGCTTATATATGAGTGAGTGTGTTTTTTTGTAATTTTTTCTTTTATTTTTATAAAAATATTTGCCTTTAAAAAAAAAAAAGTAACCGTCGCCGCACTGCGAAAAACTAAGGGCGTGCTTGGTTAGGGGTTAAGGGAGGGTGAGGAATGGGTAAAGTATTGAAAATGGTATCCTTGAAATAAATTGATCTTGGTTGGGGAGGGGTAAGGGTTTGATTACCCCGTAGTGGGTAATGAACCATTATAAAGTAAATTGGGGGTAAGGTATTGATTCACACCTCATTTCTATTCCTTTGCATTCCTTTTCCTTTCCCTTTCCCTTTTCTTTTCCCCACTTTGAACCAAGCGGACCCTAAGAGGCTTTTCTTGACAAAAAGCGAGGGAAAAACAGCTAAAGAAGGTAGGTAGGTAAGTTCCTTACACTCGGGAGTCAAGTCAAACTCCTACACCAACTCCATTTATTTCTCGCGCCGATACTTTGAATATTCACTTTCACACACTCTGGATCCTCCTCTCTCACACAGTTACACACACACACACTGATGTTGGACTCACCAAAACCTTAGTTGAGTTATCACAATCACAACCCATTCACACACACCCCCTAATCTCAAACACACACAATTATATATCTATCTCTGTCTCCTCTTATTTTCAAACACCAAATATATATGGGGATATTACATGAAGATGTTGTGATTATTAAACAAAGTGAGAAACATGATGAAAGTACTATGATTACTATTAACTGTCCCGACAAAACTGGTCTTGGCTGCGATCTTTGTCGGATTATTCTCTTCTTTGGTTTGAGCATCGTTCGAGGTGGTAAGTGTTGATTTTTGATTTATTTTAAAGATGTTTTAGGTGTTTTTTAACCATATTTAAGGTGACATAGTGGTAAATTGTCTCAAAAGTCGTAGAAAAAGCCGAGTTATTGGGTGGATGCTGAGGTGACGCACCAATAACAGTTATTCCTCTAAAGGATTATTTTTTTGTGTACACGGGTGTTTTTTTCATTTGATTCGTATTTCATTAGTTTGATTTTGAAGTGATAATTTTGTTAATGATAATTAGTGATTGCTGGTATTTAGATTTTGTTTTTAATCAATTTTAGTTTTTTGGATATAGATTTTTCTATTGAAAAATCCCGTTTTTAATTTTTTTTTAATTAAAATATAGAATTGTTTGTTTAATTCTTAGAATCTCATCAATAGATGCTTTCCTTAGATACTATGCTAAAAGCTCAATAGCATTATTTAGTAGTCAGAACAAAATGGTTTAATAAACAACAATTTAAAATGGTTTTATAAACAACAATTTAAATAGTTATTATTAAAATATGGGTTAGTGTATGGTTTGTGTCAATTTGTAAAAACGAAATTTTAACACATCACTGTATAAGAATAAGAATTATCTTTTTTTGAAAGCCGGATTAGACTTGCAAAATGACATAAATGATACACAAAACCATATTCGAATGACTCACATGTAAAAAAAAGTCAAATGACTAAAACTGCACATTCAAAAGTACGTTTATATTTTATGACATATGGTTAGCTATTGCTTTATAAGTTTTATAAGTAAAATTTTAGTTTTCTGATAAATGATTTGCTAAATTTGTGGTTATAGATGTATCAACGGACGGGAAGTGGTGTTATATAGTGTTTTGGGTAGCTGGGAAACAAGGCACTCAATGGAGTTTGTTGAAGAAGAGACTATTAGAGGCCTGTCCCTCTTGTTCTTCTACTAACACAATCATATACTATCCAGCCGAATCGCAGCCTCCTAAGCCTCCAGATGTGTTTCTTCTTAAGTTTTGTGGCCATGATCGTCAAGGTCTATTACATGGTATTTAACTAATCTCACATCCTATATCGCTTTTGTAGTGGTTTTGAAAGGTTTATGTAATTGATGTTTTGTTTGATGCTACGACAGATGTGACACACGTTCTTTGTGAGCTCGAATTGATTATTCAAAGAGTGAAAGTATCGACCACTCCTGATGGGATGGTGATGGACTTGTTTTTCATCATTGATGCCAGGTTTAATACTTTTGAACCTTCTCTTTCTTTGCTAAAATGACTTGCTAGTCAATCTTTGCTTTTCAAGAGATGAATTTCATGTCTAGGTATAAGAAAATGAAATGTTTATTGCTAGATTTGGAGTTTAATTAGAGTGGCGTACAAACTATAGTTTTTGTTTCTTTAATATGACTTATCTAGTGATTGGTTAGATTTTGAAAGTAGGAGACACACTTTGACTTTGGAGGTCAAAAGAATGTTATTTAAGTTCAGATCCAGCAGGATTTCTTTTGGACTAAACAAAGTTTTTATTAATTTATTTTTGTTTTTTATTTTTGAATGTTATGATGCTTCCTTTTCCGATGAAAATTAGTATGTTTGTTTTGACTTAGGGTGCAACTTAAGAACAATTATTTGAATAGTTGTCAAGCATGTAGATTGTAAAATACCCTATCGTAAAGGCTAAGTAAGTGGTCAGTGGATGAATTGATCTTTCGTCCCATTTCAATAGTAATATTTATGTATCATTATGCATAAAAATTAAAATTTTAAGCAACATATTTGAAGGAACATTACATAATTTTATAATTACTATAATTCCCTTACTGGTACAAACTGTGTTATCAGGGGACTTCTACATACACAGACAAGGAAGGATGATACGTATTATCATTTAAAAGCCATTGTCGGGGACGCAATGGTGAGCTGTGATATAGAAATGGTGGGTCATGAAATTACAGCATGCTCTCAGGGCCCACCATTTCTTATTCCTCCTGCAATCACAGAAGATACTTTCAGCTTAGAGATGCTCGATGATTGTAAAAATGGGTCCGCCCATTCCAACAGTGTTTCGGTTATGATTGACAACTCTCTAAGTCCTGTTCATACGCTCGTTCAAATTGTTTGTCGTGATCACAAAGGTCTACTATATGATATAATGAGAACTTTGAAGGATTACAACATCCAGGTACTCATTGTTGTCAATGTTGTCATTTGATTATATATCGTGTCATTTATCTAATGAAAATTTTTTAGTTTGATTATATGCATATTTTCATTTTAACTCTAATTTGGTCATCGGGCTCAAAACTGTTACTATGACCACTGTATTTTTCAAGATTAATAATTTTGGGCAATTTTAACTAGAAAACCTGCAATACGATGATAAGTGAAACTAGCTTGAAGATCTGCTATAGCTTAAATGTACATTTTTTCGAGCTATATTCTTAAAGTTGTATCAAATGGTTAGATATTTTTATAGAAATTTGACAACAGTTTGAAGCTTTAATGGGAAAGTTAATCTATTTCTGAATATTTTACTTCTGGTTCTGAAGAAATTATATCTTAACTTTTGTAGATTTCAAATGGCCGTTTTACGAAAAAAGGACACAAGTTTGCGAGATTGACTTATTTATAGTACAAGCCAATGGCAAGAGCGTAGTTGACCCTAGTAAACAAAATGGATTAACTTCTAGACTTCGTATGGAGTTATTTCGTCCTCTTAGAGTAGCTTTGGTGAATCGTGGTCCTGATACCGAGCTTCTTGTTGCAAACCCTGTTGAATTATGTGGAAAGGGTCGACCCCTTGTGTTTTACGATATTACTCTTGCTCTCAAGATGCTGAATATTGACATCTTCTCGGTATTTCCTCTTTCCCCTCCATTTAAGCCCACATCTGTTATTTTCTAAATTAGTTGTCTGAATATTTTACTATGTTATTGCAGGCGGAAATCAGTAGACACATGATTGGAGGTAGGGAATGGGAAGTTTACCGAGTTTTGCTTGATGAAGGGGACGTACCTCCTGTGCCAAGGAGCAAGATTGAGGAAGCGGTTTGGAGATTGTTAATGGGTTGGGAATGATAATGATACAGAGCGCGGATGTCTTTTGCTCATGAATTTTCCCAAAGTTGACGAAAGGTGGATAGCAAACAAAAGTAGGAGAGTAAAAGTGACATTTTATCGATATGGTATAGCTGATAGTTTAGGGGTGCAACCTCAGAGGAGACATGCAACAAAGGGTCCTGCAATGCTTACATATAATAGATTCTGTGTATATAACAAATATCAAGTCACAAAAGAGAACGAAATGGGAACTCTTGGAGTAATTCAGATGGTACTGCAGCATGGGAACTGTTGGAGTAATTCAGATGGTACTGCAGCTCGTGGACGAGCTACTACGCAATAATGTGCACATCAAATGTTGATGTGTGTTACTTATGCAACATGCAACGTGACTGGTGAAGCCTCTTTTTGGACCATACACTCGCGGTTGGTGTTAGCTTAAATGTATAAGATGCACATGCTAATGCAGAAAGGGAGTTTTCTGAAATGTTTAATATTTATATTTTACTTGATGTATGTTTATTTGTGTGTGTATGAAACTGTATATATTATATTGGCCATATGGTTCTTACTTATTTCTTGTTCACATATGCCTCACTTCTTGTAATCTAGCTATTTTATTAGTCTTGCAGATTCTCAACATGTACTGTCATCTCCACCTTACTTCTGCAACTTCTCACAGGCCATATTATTTAAATAGTTCCATCTTGTGTAAAATAATAATAATATTTCTTGAACTACCAAAAATTAATCATAATTTTTTTTCCCTTCTGCAAACACCATTGATATAAATTTATGATATTTTATATCTTTATTGACCAAGACCTAAAAAGTTTATAACTTTATAATGCCTAGTTGTAATAAGGGTCACTAAATTCCCTTTCCATCCACAAAGAAACAAGATTAACTTCACATAATGAGTACAAATTACTGCTAATGGCATCTTTGACTTTGACCATAGTTTTAATCTGAGATCCCAAAGATTTTCATGTCTCAACAATGATGAGAACAAAGCACACATCATACCAGTTTAGTATTTTACACAACTCTTATTCATCACTTAGAACAGAAAGACATTTTCGTGTTTTCATGTAAAACGGCTAATTCTAAAGAACCAAACATGGCGATTTCACTGATTTAAGAATCATAATAAGTTGATGCTCAAAATAACAAAAGATAATATATATATATAGCAAGAACAAATGAACAAAACTTCTTTAAAATACAAAATCTATTTTCCTTGCCACTTTACTCCAACTGTTAGAACTTAGAAGCATTAAGCATTAGATAACATATTTTTTAACACTTTCTACACATCAGATGCCCAGGTAACATATGTGTTGACTAATCTTGTGGCCCGGATCGAGTTTGGACATATCAACTAGTGAAGCACTCTAGCTCGAGCTCGTTTTTTATCTCAAGATCGAACTTAATCAACTCGAATAAATTACTTCATATGTAATAGTAACAAACTGTCTCACATCGACATTTATTATGTGAGCCTTTCATAAACTTGAAGTAGTGAACTAGTGTATCCTTTCAACATAGGAGCCATGTGGAGACTAGGAATACTTTTATATTAATGCATAATGTATGTCAAAAATCTTAATTATTTAAAATAAATTATGATTTAGCCCTTTTAAATTTCATGAAATTACCCCTGAGTCTTTGAGTGCCTTTCACCATTGTTTTTAGTTGAAACCCGGAAGGATACCTTAAGTAGCCATTGTTTTGGACTTTAGAGGGCGTTATAGACCGTGTACATCTTATCTATCTCGAAAACCGATTTTGAGGAAAACGTAAACCGAGAACCGAACTGAAGTTAACCTAGCGAAACCGGTTTAAACAGTTTAGGTGTGATTTTCTTAGTTTTGACCCCGAACCGAGTAAAATCGAAACTAAAAACCATAATTACATAAAACCAAACGGAATAAGGTCGATTCGGTTCTGTTTTCGATCGATTTTCCTCAGCCCTTGTTCTTGAATAGTAATGGACTATTTATGTAAAGTTCATAAAACACTCAACTTAGTTTGAAAAAGTATCTTCCTTTGAAAAGTATCCCATTTTCTAACATCACTCACTTTCATTCAAATTAGAATCCCCAATCTCCTCATTGCCCCATTTATCCAAACTCTTGTCTTTCACAAATCCACTCCACTATTTAAAAATCACCACCGCCACCACATCATCACCGTCCACGTCATCACCACCTCCACCGTCACCCACCGTCACCGTAACTCTATCTTTCCCCATCTTATTTATTTTTAATTAATAGTACCTCTTAATCTGTTATATAACTAACAAACTAACTAGCTTAGCTGATTACTGTTTACATTAGTTACTGTTACTCTTAGGGTTAGGGTTTAGATTATTTATTAGATATTAGAAATGTTGAATAAGTTAATGAAACGAGGGGCGCGAAAACAGTCAAAAACCGATACCGATGTTTACGCCTCGGTTTCGGCTTCTAGTGTAGTTGTAGGGGAGGGTGGGGCCGGGACGGGGAGTGGGGAAGTGATTCCTATGTTTAGAGATGTTCCGATACCGGAGCGGCAAGTGTTGTTTTTTAAGAAATGTCGTGTTTGTTGTGTTAAGTATGATTTTACGGATACGTTGGATAAGGTTAAGGAGAAGGAGGTTAAGCGGATGAGTTTAGTTGAGCTTGTGGATTATGTGCAATCGGGTTCCGGGAAAATTAGTGAAGCGAATCAAGAGGAGATGGTTAAGATGATTTCGGTTAATATCTTTAGGTGTTTGCCGCCTGGGGCGCACGAGAATACGGGGTCGGTTAGTATGGAGGGAGATGAGGATGAGCCGTTTTTGGAGCCTTCGTGGCCGCATTTGCAGCTTGTGTACGATCTTTTGTTGAGATATGTTGTGTCGACGGAGACGGATACTAAGATTGCTAAAAAGTATATTGACCATTCGTTTGTGTTGAAGCTGTTGGACATGTTTGATACTGAGGACCCGCGTGAGCGGGAGTATTTGAAAACCATTTTGCATAGGATTTACGGGAAGTTTATGGTGCATCGGCCGTTTATTAGGAATGCGATTAATAATATATTTTATCAGTTTATATATGAGACGGAGAGGAATAGTGGTATTGCTGAGTTGTTGGAGATTCTCGGGAGTATAATTAATGGATTTGCGTTGCCGATGAAGGAGGAGCATAAGTTGTTTCTTATGCGGGCGCTTATACCTCTTCATAAACCGAAGCCGATTGCTATGTATCATCAGCAGCTTGCTTATTGTATTATTCAATTTGTTGAGAAAGATAATAAGTTGGCGGATACGGTTATAAGGGGTTTGTTGAAATATTGGCCGGTTACTAATTGTCCAAAGGAGGTTCTTTTTCTTGGCGAGCTTGAAGAAGTGTTGGAGGCTACACAGGCGACAGAGTTTCAAATGTGTATGGTTCCTCTTTTTAGACAACTCGCTCGGTGTTTCAATAGCCCTCATTTTCAGGTATGACTTATATTAATATATCGATAATAGAAAAAGTTACCTGATAATTTGAAGTTGCTGATGTGGAGTTAGTTCCAGCAAGTTCGTGTGCAATATCTGTGATGACATGGAATTATTTAAAATTAGCGAAAAAACAGATATTAATGAAATAAAAGCAGGTTGCAATTTTTTGCATTTAACCCTATTAGAAATTGAGAATAGGCTTGAAATGGTTATGTGAAACCGATTGATAATAAGACAAACAGTGAAGGAGATGTTGACATAGGCTTAGCATGATCAATTTGTGAAAAATACCTTGTTCAAAAAGAGACCAAGTCGAGTGGGGATTTAAATAAATGTGGTAACTGGTAAAGCTAAAGAACTAAAAACAAGTTTGTTTCATATTTGATGAGTTAGTAGGTGGTAATACTTAGCCTGGATTGGATAAGCGATAGAATTGGCAATTCTATCCAGTTACTTATGATGATTTGGGCCAGGTTTCATCTGTAATTTGATTAATGGGTCAAACAGAAGGATTTAACTAAAAGGAACCCAGTTAGACGGGTCAAACTGGTTGAAAATCATTCGAAGTGTATTCAAATGCATAATAAATGGTAAACGGATGAGGTTTTCCCTCTTAAGGTCACCCAGGGAGGGCGAGTCTTTGACTCAAATCTACGCGGTCTAATCGGGGTACCCCGTGACCGTTTCCGACCCTTTCCCTGGACACCGCATTGTGTCCCTAGTGAGGTTTGAACCCTAGACCTCTTGTGAGGACATGAGGTGCCTTACCACTAGGCCAGGTGGTGCTTGCATAATGACCTTATAAATTATTCTATTTACAAAGGCTAGAGCGTTCTTGTATTAATATAGTTTTGGCAACCATATTTAGCTCAGCATTTACTTATAAAATTCAAATAAATGGATAAAACTGTGTTTGCTGCTCGGACAAGCTGTCCAACTTGTTTTTATCTTTAAGCCATCTCATTTGAATGTTTTGCCATTTAACATGTCCATTTTGTATGGTATGAAAGAATTGAACACTTTGGGTCTCACAGTCTTTCAAGTTTCATGTTTAAACATGTACGTTGAAGATTTCACTAATAACAAAATCATAGTTTTTTCTTTTGTGAGATATTTAACTTTGCTATGTGCATCTTAGTCCATTGTTCTATTCGGCAGTTGTTAAAGTATTTATTTGGTCTTTATACAGGTAGCTGAGCGGGCTCTTTTCATGTGGAACAATGAACACCTAGTTAGCTTGATTGCTCAAAACCGGACTGTGATTCTACCAATCATCTTTGATGCACTGGAAATGAACGTTCAGGCTCACTGGAACCCAGCGGTGCATGGGCTCACAAGTAACATAAAAAAAATGTTCATGGAAATGGATTCCGAGTTATTTGAGGAATGCCAAAGGCAGTATACACAAAAACAGGCCCTTGCCAAACTGGCCGAAGATCAACGTCAACAAACATGGCAAAGATTAGCAGAAAGTGTCGCTGTTCAACAAGTAGGGTGATAATTTCACTTGACTCTATCGGGCTTGCAGTTTTTGTTTTGTTTTTTTGCCCTGACAACCGGCTATAACATCTTACATTCAGGTATAGATATGATTCTTTTTTCTGAGTAAAGATGATGGCCGGTATTTAGAAATGGGTTAGATAGTTTATTGTAATTTGTTGGTTCAATATTTTATGGGTGAAAAAGAGGTGTGTAAAATTCTATGTACTATAATTCTTAAGTTTACATTTTGATCAGTGTACATACTTTGGTTATGATCTACGGGTATTTAGAAGATTTGGCATGGTTTTGTTTCGACCCAGTAACAGTAAGGTTCATGCACCAATTGCAATTGGTTTTATTGGTTTTGTCGATTCAAAATCTGGTTAAAGTGGCTTGTAAATGTATGTATTAGAAAGTTTCAAATTTGACATAAATTATGCACCAAGCGAATGTGGTCGTTGTCTAAAACATTTATTGAATAATTACATGAATCTTATGAACCCAATTCTCGTAGATTATATATAGAAGCCATCATACAGATCACTAAAGCAAATACCAAATTTACAGTACAGGCGTAACAGTGTGTAAAAATTAAGACATTGTGGTACTTAATAGAATTGAATCTGCGTAATTTGCGTAATACGAAGAGCTGTGTGGTGTTGTTAATATTCATTAGTTGTTTTAAACAAGTTATTTATATGTTGCTTCTCATGAGTAATAAGATTTGATAATTGTAGCCTGATTTTATAATAGTATCAATAAGCAATCCCACATGGATAGAAAGTAAGAACAAGATCTTTATAATTACAAGTATGAAGCCTATGTTAATGATAACAGTATCAGTATCACAAAAACTTGTTTGTGGTGTTGGTCTTTGTTTGTTTTTTAATCTATTTTGTTTTAGTGTTATTATTCAATTAAATATAAAACTTTGTTATTACTTCATGTTTGTTAGAGTGTAATTATTTTATTCAAATACGTCTTCCTTATTAAAGTTTAGTGGTTCAACTATAATTGTCCAGTGTGATAGTGATTTGACTTGGAAATCATACTTCAATATTATAGATGCACATCCAAATACCCTGCCATTGTCTTGACTTATCATATATCCACAGCTTCCTTTACACGCTGAATCTTTTTTCGATGTATATAACTTGTTTTTGCAATCATCAGTCTTCTTGACAAACTAATCGGTATCAGACTGGTTACGCATATTTGTTGACATATAAGCCAAAAGATTCATTATGTAAAGCATTAATGGGTTTGTGAACGACTGTTGTTTACTTGCGCTATATAATATCTATTGCCTAATGGTGTTAAGTTAGACAGGGGCTTGAGGTTTTCCAATCCTTTTGCCAATAAATAAGCTCGCACACATAGTCGGTGAAGGTCCATGGTGTATCCTTTTTTCCCGTGACCTTGTTTTAGTTAACGAGTCTAGACAACGATTCATGCAAACTAGTCGTTAACAAACCTTATGGTTTATGGCCAGGTTAGAGTATTCTGTTGGTTTAATGGACAAAATATTGGAGTAATAGATGTGTGTTAGGATCGAACTCGAGACCTATGGGATTGCACGCGTTGCGTATGAGATTTAATTATATCACAAAATATTTATATGGTCGAACTAAGAAAAAGGAAGGGGTTGAGTGTCGAGTTTTGAAACTTAAGGAGGTGCTTGCAATGACTTGTTAGACAAGGTTTAATGCTATATATATACACACCCTTTTGGTCTTTTGGTATTATTCGTACAGTTAAAAAAAATACGATTGACACTAACCTTTTTCACTAGATATCTTATGTATTGAATCATGATGATATCTTAGTCAATATAATGTACATGCCATGCATGAATTTTTCATACGCATGTCATATTGTCATGTGCATAGCTTTCATGCTTTTATTTACCTATTGCATATATGTATTTGACAGGTGCAATGGGTTTGATATATATTTATTATATTAAAGCTGAACATTGTTTAGTGTTTTATTCGACTTGAACTAGCATTCTAATTAAATGCTAACAATACGCGTACATGATTAGAAATCCTATTTTGGATTTTGGTGATATACACTATTCGACTTTATTAAGTCGACTAGCACTCAAACTCTTATTAGGGTTCATCAAATTGTTAGTTTGTGGATTTGATTCTTGTTCGGCTAGAATCAAGAAAGGTACGCATATTTTTGTTTATGTTAATTAATTATTCGTTAATCTTTCCTATACGCTTCTGCATGTGTACTTGATGTTTATTGTTTATATTTATGATTAGTCATGTTATATAATTCCAACAGTGGCATCACGAGTCATTGGTTTTAATGAGTAATTAATTACTAAACACGTAAAAAACGGATATTGTATTGTGTTTGATATGATTTATTCTAGGGTTTTGGTTATGATTATATAAACCCTAATTTTAGGGTTAAGGCTTTTGCCCTAAATTTGGTTTTAAAAATCTATTATGGATCGAAATTTTTTTTATGGGTGGAAACCTTTAAATTTTTTAATCGATTTTCTTAAATTTTTTTTAGGGTTTATATTAATTGTTATGATATCTATATCGAAACCTAGATTTAATATATTTGTTACGTGATAAATTCATGAATAAAGTGTTATGTGACATGGAATTTTATGCGATCTTGTGACAACGTGAATAATTGTTATGTTATATCCATGATGATACATGCATGTTCATCATGGATGGTTGCTTGAATATTTAATTGTTAAGATTGGTTATGCGAAAATTAATTGTTAAGTTTTATACACATGTATATTTATGATAAATCTTGAATTGGGGAAAACTCAATTATATACATTAATGAATCAATTATGTGCAATTTGGTATATCATTAATTATGGGTTTATGGCAATCGATTAGATGTATGTGCTCACTTTCAATTGGGAGAATGAAAGCCCTAAATTAATATATACATTAATTTAACCTAGACATTGATTATTAATAGGGTTTTATCGAATAAGTTGCATGTGGCTACTTGTTTACACGTATAAATTGTTTATTATGTGCATTATTTTTAGTAGTTTATATTTTATTGGTATTACTTGTTTGTTTATTATGTGCGACAGTTTTAAGCAAAGGGTAATTTTGAATAGAAAAATAATATGGACTAAACAATGGTGAAATTTGATTTGTTTTGGAAGAGTTAAGTTTTCAATAGTTTAATTGATTGGTGACTTTGGTACAAATGGTGTGAACGGCTCACCCACTAGAATGAACTATAAAGGGTTAATTAAAGTGCATCACACTTGAAAGGATGTCTAAGGTTATGCTTGCTTACTGGTCCTCGCCTTTGTAAGTTCGAATGGAGCTACTTAGTAAGCCATAAAATGTGCAACTCATCTTAAGGGCGAATTAGTTTTAATTCCATGCGCCACTTCGGTGGTAATTATCTGAAACACTAAGTGTTTACACTTATGCAAAAGTACGGTATAATGGATGATAATTAACACTAAATTCCTTGATTGGTGAACCCAATACCTCAATCAAAACTTTGATAATTTGATCTTTATGAATTGGTAATAAAAGTTTTTTATTAAAATTATGCTACAAGATGCATGCATGACATCTTTGTACATATTTGATTTAACCACATAAAATCAAAACTAGTACCCTTTTAAAATTAAGTCATATGCCATCTAATTAAAGGGACACTTGAAGTTGCAATTTACGTCATGACAGTACTTGGCGATATTGTAATGGAGAGGTAAATCTCTATTTAAAGTCAGACCTTACATGGACATATTTGCAGTTCTTTAAGTTAGACACTTAAGTTGAGTAGGAAGTGAGACTGGACTCAAGGCATAGATGGGATGAAACATGTTTATATTTGCAATAGCGTTGGAAAATATAAATCCCATAATGATCTAGGAATTGGAAATTGCTTGCCAATTATTGTTCGACAGATTACCTTATTATGTGCTTTCGTTACTAGCGAGTCAACTGATGTAATGGTACTACGATAATTTGGATCCTAGTTTTCGAGAAAATTCTATGGTTATATGAATATTACCTTGGGTATTTTATTTTCTTGAAAAGTTTAATTATCGAAAATACTAAAATTGAATTTTGCTAATTCTTTAAAAGTATTAATGCAACATTAAACCGTAAACGAAGGTTATTCCTGTATTGGTAAATTGATCTACACCTGTAAGGGTTTTTGGTAGAGTCAACCTTACTAAAAGAATAAACCTAGTCCTCTTTTTCTAAGAAAGAGTGAGATTCAATCCTATTCCTTTTCCTGAATGAAGAAAGGTATGATAGGACAATTAGAATTGTCTAAATTCTAAAATACATAACTCGTAAGCAAATTTTAATAGTTAAGAAAATTGCATATTTCTGAGTTATTAAACTAGAAGCTAGACTAATTATTGTATAATTGGTAAAAGACAAACTAGCATATTTTATCTAGTTGTTTTGTTTTGACCATTTAAAAAGTACTACTTACAATCGTTGGAATAGTAGAACTATTAAGAAAGAAATTGCATGCCCAATTTTTCAAGTTAATAGCATCGATGGATAGTTCATCATCTACATAGTAGAATACACTCTTTTAGTACATAAGTAATTGTTATGTATGAACTTTATCAAAAGTGTATGGAAGTAAATAGAACACTATTTTCTTTCACTGGTTAATGAAACACTTACAATGTTGTCAAATCCAGTGGGAGTATTGTTCTTATTACTGAATAAGGAATTAATGTAATGATCTCTAATTCAGTGGGAGTTACAAGCTTTGTCATATTGGTAATAACCCAGATTATCTCTAGAATGTCTTAAGATAATTATTTTCCACATGTGACACTTATGTTTTCAAGGATAGTCATGTACGTTTCCTTATTAGACAATGAAGTGGTTCTACATCTACTCGTTATGCTAATATCAATGACACAATCATATTAGTCACATAAACAAACATATTTCGTGTTGTTTATCTGCTACATGATGTTGTTCCATGCACAAGTGGGAGAAATCTATATTGTGTGCAAGGTACAACATATAGGTATATGATTTAATGGATTCTCTTGACTGCAAGGTAAGAGGCTAACATTCTAATATAACTTGTACATATCTAATTCAAGAAACACTTGGTGTTGCAATTTCGTCATGTCAGAACTTGACGAGATTGCAACAACAAAGTAAATCTCTATGTGAAGTCATACCTTGCATGGACATATTTGCAGTTTCTAAATTAGACAAGTATTTAGAATATGTGTCAAGATGATAGATATAAGACTACTTCAAAATTAAATATTTATGTATTATTAGAATGACATAAATAAATGAAGTAATCTAATACTACTTTAATTTGTATATTTATAAATTTTTGGAATGACATAAATAAATGAATAAATAATGTAGTACTACATTATTGTGAAGTAAATAAATTAACTTGAAATTACTATTGAAACCAAGAGTTGTGTTCATAATTACTTTAGTTAAATATGTTTATGATTCATTGTAAAGACATAAACATAAAGTCTTTTAAGACTTATAATAAAGTAAGACGTTAACTTGTTATGGTTTTTAATTAAGACATATACAAGAAATCATTGAGATGATCAATGATTTATAACGTTAAATGGGATTATAACACATTTATGTTTTCTTGTTGAGACATGGATATGAAGTGACTTGGTTAAAAAGTACTTGTGTTATAAAGCATGCAATTGGCTTGAAAAGTCTATTATACCATTAAGTTGACTTAGTTGGTAAATAGGTAAGCCAAAAGGAATATGCTTATCTTATATATTGTTAGATTGTCTTACAATATTAAATTCTAATGAATACCACAAGTTGATGGTATGTTCAGTTAGGAGAATCAAACTCCATTTGATTTGTTTGATTCAAGATAACCATAACTTCTTTCTTAAAAAGTAACAAGGTTATAAAATTGAGTATGGATTGAATATACTCAATATGACTCCAACCTAGAAGATTAATAAAACACCATTTTATTATGGAATGTGATGAATCACATTAAGTTTTAAAATTGAAGATTCTGAATTTGTTAAACTACTTATGAATAGGTTATTAACAAAGTAAAGTCAGGAATTATCAATATGTATTTGTAATGTCCAAAAAAGAGAACAATGTAGTTTTGCTCTAACTGCTAAGTATATATAGATAGTCTATATATTACAAAATGCAAGTGGGAGTTTTTTTTTTTATCTTGAAAGATAAAATTACAAGATACATAATCTTCTAAAATACGCTAGCAAATATCATGATGAGGTTAGACATGTTAATGATATACCTCAAGATGATGGAATTTTCATTCATAGATCTACAAGGATATCTCAGATATTTGATTTATATGCTGAGAAGAACATGAGTTACAGGATTATAGTAAACCTGATAATCATTATGATGGATTACCAAATATTGAATTGGGTAAATTACTCATACTATGAATGTTAAAGATGCTATCCATAAAGATAATCAATTTTGGAAATTTGGTTTATCTTAATAGTTAGACTAGAGAATGAAAATAAGTTTCTTTAAAGAGATGAAAAACCCTAGTGGTTTGAATTTCTATGTAGAAATCATATGGACAAAATTGTACACATATTTAATGCATGTTTATGACAAGATTATTAATCATACTTAAGCAATTAATTGTGATTGAATATTCTTTCCTAGACACATTAAATATATAAAGATAATAATTGTGATAATTGTTTTCATTAATATGAAATATGACAATGGAATATCAAAACTCTTTCTTGAGAAATTACTTGAGCGAGGACGGTAAGTAATCGAAAGGTTTTTTGAATTCATATAATCTTTGGAAGTGGACGAAGTGCAATAATTCATGAATGGATAAATGCATGCATCTATGAAATTATTCTTATGTTAAATTATTAAATCCTAGTTTCGATTTATAATTGAAATAAGATAAATTTTAAGTATTCCTGAAAGCTAGTGGGAGTATTTTGTTAAGGTTTTTTAAATCTTATATGTTGTATAACATATAGGAAGTAACATTCCTTGTAAGCTAAATGTTAAGTCTTAGTTTAGAATAAAACTTCATTTGTAAGATTTAAGAATTAAAATATACAACCTTGGAATATATGTTTATTATTAATAAACATGTGCAGTAAAATAAATGATTCTAATAAAACATGATATATCATTTGGGAAATTGATAAATATCTTTTGACAAGATAGAACATGAATAAAGTCTAAGTTTGACCTGTAGATTCATCATGCACATCATGTTGTGTATTAAAATTGTTGTATCATTCTTGAATAAAAAGTGATTTGACAACATTGATATCTAACTAAAAGTTATTAGATAACTTGTGTAACAAATATTCTAATAGAATTACATCCTCAGCCTGGAATTGCTCCTAGATTCTATGGATGAACAATATGTCAATTGTTGTGCAAATTGTCATCAGCTTCAAACTTGAATGTTTGGAAGACATAAAACATTACACAATAAGATATTAAAGTTTACGGAGTTTTAATGAGCACATTGTTGTTTGTATACAATGATGCTGGTTTAATTGAGATGACACTCAATACTAGTCATGATAGGATTTCATCCTTGTTAATGACCATGTGAACTAGTTGTGCTACTAAGAGCACAGTTGCATTATACATTAAAAGAATAAGAATACTTTAAACTTTAAAATGTTTGAAAGTTTAAATTGTCATAAATTGGTGATAGAGGATGTTTCACACTTTATGAATTATTATGTGGATTGGTGAATGCACACATACAAGGACTTCATTAATTGAATTCTTGAAATAAGTATTCTCAAAATTACGATAGATCAAGTTGGTTGATTTATGTCTAGTCAACAAGTATGATTGTCATTACTTGAGGCATAATTCATCAACTGGAACTTTCATGCATTGATCTATTTGGTATTTGGATAAGGGATGTTAAGCGATTGTTATAATAAATCAAATACTTGGTATGATTGATTTTATAATATATTGTATCCTATATTTGCATGTTTAATCCGTGAATAAATTTATTTATTCTAAATCGTCCGTTGTCGATTAATGATATGGGAGTATCATTAAACTAAGACAAATCTGAGAGATATGGTAGAATATACTTGAAAGTATATTGATGAGAAAGCATACCAATTTCAGATTATATTCAATGAATTGAATATAGGACTTATCCCAACTACATGATTTTACTTTATGGATATTGTTATTAAGTAAATCATAAATAGTTATCCTCAGACTTGAGATACCGGATAAGTGTCATGAATGTAGTGCACTACGTGGAGCAACTTAACGCTATCGTAATGGCGGTAGTCATAAGGGTTGTTTCCTGAAGTGTTGCAAAGTTCGTGGGTTATTCTCGTAGTCAAGATAGAATTTGTTCCTTCAAATTTATTTGGAGTTTAATCTTCTTGGGCCTCGTAGGGTTGGCAAGATGTTTGTGTGGCCACACCCAAAATCTCCCCTAAATATGTTTAGAAGATTTGGTAATCTTGTTCAATCACTAATAACGAGAAACAAAATGGTTGAATAAAGAATGACTTAAATCCATATATTTATTTAACATGGTATTAGAAACAAAAGGATAATAATAATGAGAAATCATTAAAAGGTTTTTCCATGAGACCTTACTTGAGTTGTGCTAGAGGCATCGAAGTGTTGCTAGACGCTAACCGATGTGATCACACTATTAAGATATGTCCAAGTGGGAGCTGTTGGTTTAATTGACAAAATATTAATAGATGTGTGTTAGGATCGAACTCGAGACCTATGGGATTGCACGTGTTGCGTATGAGATTTAATTATATCACAAAATATTTATATGGTCGAACTAAGAAAAAGGAAGGGGTTGAGTGTCGAGTTTTGAAACTTAAAGAGGTGCTTGCAATGACTTGTTAGACAAGGTTTAATGCTATATATATACACACCCTTTTGGTCTTTTGGTATTATTCGTACAGTTAAAAAAAATACGATTGACACTAACCTTTTTCACTAGATATCTTATGTATTGAATCATGATGATATCTTAGTCAATCTAATGTACATGCCATGCATGAATTTTTCATACTCATGTCATATTGTCATGTGCATAGCTTTCATGCTTTTATTTACCTATTGCATATATGTATTTGACAGGTGCAATGGGTTTGATATATATTTATTTTATTTAAAGCTGAACATTGTTTCGTGTTTTATTCGTAACTTGAACTAGCATTCTAATTAAATCGCTAACAATACGCGCGTACATGATCGTAGAGAAATCCTATTTTGGATTTTGGTGATATACACTATTCGACTTTATTAAGTCGACTAGCACTCAAACTCTTATTAGGCTTCATCCAATTGTTAGTTTGTGGATTTGATTCTTGTTCGGCTAGAATCAAGAAAGGTACGCATATTCTTGTTTATGTTAATTAATTATTCGTTAATCTTTCCTATACGCTTCCGCATGTGTACTTGATGTTTATTGTTTATATTTATGATTAGTCATGTTATATAATTCCAACATATTCTTGTAATAATTTTGCAACCATATCTTAAAAAAAGAAGATAAAAGTTTGGTCTGCAGCTCCAACCAACCCGATCCAACTTGTTTCTACCTGCAGTAATCCAACCCACATGATTACGAGGCACAATGACGGTTTCTTCTGCTAATCTTTGCCATGTTTGTTGACACTGAACTTAGGCCAGTTTGGCAAGGGCCTTTTTTTGTGCATACTGCCTTTGGCATTCCTCAAATAACTCGTTATCCATTTCCATGAACATTTTTTTATGTTACTTGTAAGTCCATGCACTGCTGGTTCTAATGAGCCTGGACGTCCATTTCTAGTGCTTCAAAGATGATTGGTAATATCACAGTCCAGTTCTGAGCGATCAAGGTAACGAGGTGCTCGTTGTTCCACATGAAAGAGTTTGCTCAGCTACATTTAAACAGAGTTCACCCTCAATACATAGTTTAACAAATTCCGAACAGTACAATGGAGAAAGATACCACGTAGAAATACTCAAACTTATGGCATAGATTACGAGGAGACCTTTTCTCCTGTAGCTGACATTAGAGCTATTAGAATTCTCATAGCTATAGCAGCGTACTATGACTATGAGATATGGCAGATGGATGTAAAAACCACCTTCTTGACTGAGGGGTTCGTGAATCCACAATTTCCAAACCGTGTATGCAAACTTCAAAGGTCCATTTATAGATTGAAGCAAGCATCGAGGCAATGGAATAAGAGATTTGATGAAGAAATCAAAAGGTATGGATTTATTCAAAATCTTGATGAGCCATGTGTATATCACAAAGTTAGTGGGAGTGATGTAATTTTCCTTATCCTTTATGTCAATGACATATTAATTATGGAAAAGACATTCCAAGTTTGCAAAATGTTAAAGCATATCTTGGGAAATGTTTTTCCATGAAGGATTTAGGAGAAGCTGCATACATTCTGGGAATCAAGATCTACCGAGATATGTCAAAGCGGTTAATTGGTTTAAGTCAAAGCACTTACATTGATAAAATATTGAAGAGATTCAATATGCAAAATTCCAAGAAAGGATATTTGCCGATGGAAGTAAAGCATGGCTTATGTAGAGATCTATTATGTAAAGCATGGCTGAGGTGGCACGAATGCATAAAGTTTCTTATGCTTCGGCAGTAGGATCTATTATGTATGCTGTGAGATGCACAAGGCCAGATGTGGCGTTCGCTTAAAACATGACCAGTCGATATCAACAGAATCCGGGTGAACTTCACTGGACTGCTGTTAAACATATTCTAAAGTATCTGAGGAATACGAAAGATATGTTTTTAGTATATGGTGGAAATCCAGACACAGAGCTTGGTGTTACAAGTTCTGTGATGCGTCTGGCGTGTGATAAAGACGATACGAAGTCTCAGACGGGTTATGTCTTTGTCATCAATGGAGGATCGGTTATTTGGAAGAGCAAGAAGCGAGTACGATTGCGATGTTTGCGACATAAGCGAATACATAGCTGCCGGAAGCTGCAATGGAAATTTGTTTGGATTAGGAAATTCATTTCAGGGCTTGGTGTTATGCCTTCAATTAAATCACCTATTGATATGTATTGTGACAATTCTGCTGCAATCATATTTGCCAATGAACCTGGAGTCATGAAGGGCACCAGACATTTTCTACGGAAGTATCACTATGTTCGGGAACAAGTCCGTGAAGGTGAAATAAATCTATTGAAAGTTCACACAGATGATAACTTAGCTGATCCTTTCACTAAGGCTTTGGCTAGAGACAAGCTTGTTGGACTTGCCAATGGATTGGACTTCGTTTAGCTAATAGTTTCATGCAGAACTGTGATTAGTATTTGGATAAAGGATATTGTTAAACATTTATTATTTTGATGAAATAAAATTTTGATTATGTTTATTTTCATTTATAATATTGTTGTCCTATATTTGCATGTTTAATCCATGAGTAGCTAAGTTATTCTAAATTGTCCGTTGTCAATTAATGATATGGGAGTATCATTAAAGTAGGACAAATCTGAGAGATATGGTAGAATATTCTTGAAAGTATATTGATGAGAATGCATACCAATTTCAGATGATAATCAATGAATTGAATATAGGATTTATCCCAACTACATAATTTACTTTGTGGATATTGTTATAAGTAAATTATGAATAGTTATCCTCAGACTTAAGATACCAGATAAGTGTCATGAATGTAGTGCATTTACGTGGAGCAACTTAACGCTATCGTGGTAGTCATAAGGGTTGTTTCCAAAAGTGTTGCAAAGTTTGTGGGTTAGTCTCGTAGTCAAGATAGAATTTGTTCCTTCAAATTTATTTGGAGTTTAATACTCTTGGGCCTCGTAGGGTTGACAAGATGTTTGTGCTTGGCCGCCCAAAATCTCCCTGAATATGTTGAAGATTTGGTAATCTTGGCCATCACTTATAACGAGAAACATAATAGTTGAATAAAGAATGACTTAATTCCATATCTTTATTTAACGTGGTATTAGAAAAAAAATGATAATAATAATGAGAAATCATTAAAAGGTTTTCCAGGAGCCTTACTCGAGGTTGTACTAGAGGCATAGAAGTGTTGCTAGACGCTAACCGATGTGATCACTCTATTAAGATATATCCAAGTGGGAGCTGTTGGTTTTATGGATATAAATTAGTAGACGTGAGTTAGGATCGAACTCGAGACCACGGGATTGCACACTTTGCGTATGAGAATTAAAGTTAATAATTAAATGTAATAGTTATATTTATTTATTAATTAAACAAAATAATTATAACGGGCGTTAAGTAATTAAGTGTAATGGACTAACGGTCGTTAAATGTAATTGGAAAGGACTAGATTGCAAATTAATATTGGGAAGGTTCCGGAATCCCTTGAGGGATACCATAACCGATCGGCTAGGGGTGTTTCCCAAACTCAACTTGTTCTCCAAGTTTAGTTGAGTATATATACAAGGCTAGGGGTCTTGGATTTGCATCTCTTGTACTCATTAAGCTAAAACCTAAATTGTTTTGTGTGTGTTTTGCTTAGAACCGATCGTACATCACCACAAGGGTGTCGATCATCATCTTTTCCAACTCAAATTGTTTTGTTTATTTAAAACTAGCATTCCTTTAATTCGGTATAATACGTGTGTACAAGAAAGTGGTACTAACACATTATTGTTAGTATTCTTGGATTGAATTACAAAATCGGTAAGGGATAATTCACATAATCCTATAAACCCTAATTAGGGTTCATCCAATTGCTAGTTTTGTGGATTTGATTCTTGTTCGGCTAGAATCAAGATGACGCATATTCTTGTTTATGTTAATTAATTATTTATTAATCTTTCATATACGCTTCCGCATGTATTATTTGATGTTTTGTGTTTTATTATTAATTGTCATGATATATAATTCAAACAAGTTTATGATTTGTTTTTATAAGATTTGGTATCGTTTTTTGGTTGGACCCAGTAATAATTAAGATTTATCCATATTACATAAGCGCAAAAGTGTGTAAAAATAGTAAGGTTCGTCCTACATAGGAAGAAAGTAAGAATATTAAGACCTTTTTATAGACCCAAATTGTAAACACTTGAATTAACTTGGCGAAGTCGACCATCACAAAAAATTTGTGGTGTTGTCTTTGTGCTCTTAGTTTTTTTATTTTATATTTTTTAGTTTATTATTTAATTAACTATAACACTTTGTTATTACTTTATATTTATTTAGGTGTAATAATTTTATTTAAAATCAATTTCTTTCTTTATCTTTGTTGTATTATAATTTCTAGTTAAGATGTTAACTATAAGATAAGTAAAATTCCTTACAGACTAATAACCACATTAATCATGTGACTTTTGACAAATTTTCACGTTTGAGAACACCTCAATATTATTACATTGTGCATAGTTTTGTGTTGTCATTTTGATTTATTGATTGTTTGCTCATGACATGAATGTGTTATTGTGAGTTGAACGGTCTTCTCACAATGCGCATATATAGTTTTGTGTTGTCTATGGAACTCACAACTAAACACAACCTTAGTTTTTGCAACCATATTTAGCACATTTGTTACTTATAAGATTCAAAATAACGGATAAAAATTGTGGTTGTTGCTCGGGTCAACTCAATCAAAATTGTTTCTACCTGCAGTTATAGGTGACCCCTATATCCAACCCACTTGATGTGCCTGTTTTCCCTCTCTATTTAACGTGGTGAATATAAGTGGTATTGATTTTAGTCATTTATCATGTCCATTGCGGGTTCTGTTTATATGGTATGAAAGAAATGAAGAAACCGTGCTCTTTGGGTCTCATAGTCGTCTTGGCTAACTGAAAGGATGCAATTATATTCATTATGAACTAATGGTTATCTGTTACAATATTAAGCAGAAACATTCATTACGCAAGGTGTTGATGGAAGCGTAAAACTGACGTTGTCTACTCTTACCATTTATGATAATTTTTGCCTAGTGGTCATTATCTAAAGCATTTAATGAAGAATTACGTTAATCTTATGAACCCAATTTAAACTATCACCGTAGATAACATGAATCCATCATATGGATCATTAAAACAAATGCCAAGTTTACAATATAGGCGTGACAATGTGTAAGAATTTAGACACTGTGGGACTTGAAAGAACTGAAGTGGAATAAAATTTATGTGAAAATTTCAAACAAAGAGTTGTATTGTTTTAAACAAGTTATTGAGCTATTTGTGATCTTTATTTCAATAACTAATCCCACATGGGTTAAAAGTAAAAGCAATAAGATCTTAGAGTTAACTTAGATTTTTGAACACCACAAATAAAACTGGTTAGTGGTGTTTGTGCTTATTGAGTTTTATTTTTTCTTCTTTTATTTTTTTTAAATGGAATTATTTAGTGATATATAAAACTTTCTTTTTACATCTTTTTTATCTTTTAACTATAATTATCTAGCTAAAATTAAAATGTTGAGTATACGACACCAAGTAAAAATCCTACCAATATATGTATCTATACCTTTTTGTTGTAGGGGCTTGGTAACCACTTTAAATATGTGAGTTTGGAGACAACGACCCAATATGACAAGAGTAGTTAATTTTTTCGATCTATGTGGTTAACCTATTAACTGCTCTTATTATTCAAACAAATAATTTAGGGAACTTTACCGAAAGAGTCGTATTTGTCCGTCTTGTTTACACCAATATATGTATCTATTACTTTTACTGGCATTTTTGACATTGTAGGTAACCCTCCATCCTCCCTTCTGTCTTAACAGGTTATGTCGCGCTGGTTGCACACTAGACGTGCTACACCTTATGACCATTTCCGATTAAATTGAGAAACATGACTTTGGTTGGTTTAAAGCAAGTGTTGATATTTGATTACTTTAGTAATTTTCTCAATAACTTATATCACCTGGTCTTAATTTTGATGTAATAAAGAAAAGCACCTATTGTTGAGTTTATGATATATAAAATACAATAAAACATAAAGACATCAAGAGTACACAGCGGAAGACTTAAAGATCATAACAAATAAATTAATTAACTGAAAGTATGCGTAACGTACCTCTTGCGAATGTCAAATCCTTCGAGCAAAGCAAAACAACCCTCGAGCAAAGCAAAACAAAGAAGTACTTATTGGTGTAAGAATAATGTCTTACAACCACGTTCTTGTACACACGAATTAACCAACGAATCAAGCGATTGCTAGATCTAACACAAGTCCTCGTTTAAGCAAAACGAAACCGAACTCCCTTACAAATGGGGTGTTCGGCCGATTATAGGACAAGAGAGAGGAGAGGAGAGATCTAGGGTTAATTCAATGCACAAGTGTATGAAACTCTAGAACCTAACCCTCTTTATATAGTAGATGGAATACTTTGGGAACAAGTTAGGGATTGGGTTGGGACAACCCATTGTGGCCGGCCATAGGACAAGCCCACAAGAAAAACCCATAACTTTTTCTTTCAAGATTTTCCATTACTAGTCCTTCTCTTTTCATTTAACGGTCGTTAGTCATTTTTCCGTTAAATACTTAACGATCGTTAACCGGACTTAATGTGCAATAATTAATCGTAAACATAAACATTAATTATTAACTTTAATTCTCATTCGCTAATGTGTGCAATCCCGTGGTCACGAGTTCGAATCCGGACATTCACATGTTTGTAAATATATACATTTCCAACACCTATAACCAAATTTATGAACCCAATTCTTCTAGCCGTCAACAAATCACTAAAACAAAGAATACACGTGTAACAATGTGTAAAGTTTTATAAAGATTTATGAGAAATTCAAAGTGTTGTTAATAGGATGTGATAGTTGTACTCCAAATTTATTTCAATAACCAATCCCACATCGATAGAAAGTGAGAACAATAAGATCTTTATATATACAAGTATGAATGGCATGTTATGCTGTGGAGGATGTAATATCATAAAAATTTGTTCGTGGTGTTGGCCTTCTTTAGCCTTTTTAAATCTATTTTGTTTTAACGTTATTATTCAATTTAAATAGGAACCATTTGGAACCCTCACAAGTTTATTTGTTCAGCTATAATTGTCTAGTATTGTTGCAAATTTTCACTGTCTTGCCTGAAACGAGGGTTCCAAATACCCTGTCATTGTCTTGACTAGAATGGAAAATTCCTTTTCTTGTCTTATCACAAATCTCCATTTTGTATTTGTACAACTTCCTTTAAAAGCCTTTTTAGATGTGGGTGTTCATCGGCTCGGTTATCGGGTAGTTTAGTTTATTCGGTTCGGTTAGCTCGGTTAAAATTTTTTTCTGGGTATAATTGAGAACCGAACCTAACCAAATTAAAATTGAATAAACCGAACCGAATAACCAAATTCTCATAACCGAAAACTGAACCGAATAACCCGAATTACATAATTTTAGTTATTTATATAGATTTTTAGCAAAAGAATAAAAATAAAAAATCAAGCTTAAATTTTTTTATATTTATAGTATGAAAGTGTTTTAATATTTTTTTTATATATAAATATATAGAAAAATATTTATATTTATTTGAATTCGGTTTTCGGTTTAGATTGTTAGAACCATAACCGAACCAAGAACCGAATATTTAATTCGATTCAATTACAAGTTTAGTTGGGTTCGGTTTCAGTTTTTAGACGCATATAATGTTGGTTGATGTATTTGGCCCATTGCCATTGGTTACGAGGCTTTAAGGAACCCCTCAAGGACCAAGTCGTTACAACTAGGGGTGAAAACGAGTCGAGCCGAGCCGAGCCTGAGCCTGCCAGAGCTCGAGCTCGGCTCGTTTATATATAAAAAGCTCGAGCTCGTTTCGAGCCTTACATTTTGAGCTCGAGCTCGGCTCGTGAAATTTTTCACAAGCTCGAGCTCGGCTCGAGCTCGACTAATTTATATGATGTGTAGAAAAAAACAAGGTTCAAATAGAGCTCGGCTCGTTAATACAAGGCTCGAGCTCAGCTCGTTAACACAAGGCTCGAGCTCGTTAACATGGTTATACGTATAGAAAATATATATACGTTTATATTTCTAGGGCTCGTTTAGGCTCGCGAGCCTAAACGAGCTTTTTGTATAGAGCTCGGGCTCGAGCTCGATTAATAAATGAGCCCAAACTTAGGCTCGAGCTCGGGCTCGAGCTCGTTTAGGCTCGGCTTGTTCGAGCTTTTTACCGATCTGATCTCGAGTTTTTCACCAGCG
The DNA here is from genome assembly GCA_910596185.1 of Chrysanthemum makinoi. Taxonomy (NCBI): domain Eukaryota; kingdom Viridiplantae; phylum Streptophyta; class Magnoliopsida; order Asterales; family Asteraceae; genus Chrysanthemum; species Chrysanthemum makinoi. The sequence goes on from OU343222.1 coordinate 149,954,511, forward strand.
GCTCGGCTCGTTTCCGCCCCTAGTTACTGTAGAAATCAAAGGAATACTGAAAAACTATATTAATCAGATTCAATGAATTACAAAGATTACATGACATTAAATAGAAAACTAACTAACCTAACCCTAGGAACTAAACGGGCCAAACCCAACGAGCTTACGGGCCTTTATTATCTAACACCAAACTCACAATGTTGCGTGATAACATTGAGAGTTTGTCAACGAAAATAAACTAAAACGAAAAGCAAACGAAAAGCCGATGGTCGAGTGCAAACGCGGTGCAAACTCGAAACGAGCAACACAATTACGGAGATGAACGAGAGCAGATTCAGGCAGACGATTCAGACAAGAGCGAGACGAGCAGATTCAGGCGGTGATTCAGACAGGCAGATTCAAACAGGCAGATTCAAATTCGGATTCAGACAGATTCAGATTCAGACAAAACCAGGCGGAACCAGATGCGGAACCACGTGTGTAATCAGGGCAATTCATATTCGAGACAAAACCAAAGGCGAAACCAGGATGCAAAACCACGTGTAAATACCAATACCAATTTCACGAACAATCAACCATCGAAACTCAAACATATTCGAAACCAAATCAAACCTAATTTTCCGAACAGACGATCACAAATAATACAGGTCTATAACCAAGGCAGACAAAGACTTCCATTATTAATTCCAAACCCACGTATAATAATATTTTCCTCATGTTCATAGTATAAACAAATCCAAACTTACAAATCAACCGACCCACTAAAAATCCAAACCAATAGACAGATGAAAGATCGAAACCCAAACTGATCCATATGCTTAAACCGACGTAGTCGTATGACCAAAATAACAAAACAAACATATCCCAGATACAAAGATTGGATCAATTTATTTCTTCGTGTCCCATATTCAATTAAATGATATTCATGATCTAACCTTTTACCACCAACGAAAACTTACGAATCAAAGTGTTTCGATTAACAGACTATCAAACATTCGGCAACGGGCATCAATCAAGCGACCAAAACTTTTTTTCTTTTTTTTTTCTTTTTCATTTTTACCTAGCTCTTGATACCATGTAGAAATCAAAGGAATACTGAAAAACTATATTAATCAGATTCAATGAATTACAAAGATTACATGACATTAAATAGAAAACTAACTAACCTAACCCTAGGAACTAAACGGGCCAAACCCAACGAGCTTACGGGCCTTTATTATCTAACAGTTACAACGCCGGGAAAACCAAAGCACTATGGGACCATATCAAAGATCTTTTCCACGATAACATAGACGGACGTGCCATTACTCTTGATAGTGAACTTCGCACCATAAAGCTTGGCAACCTATCCATTAATGCATATTGTACCAAGATGCAAGGTATGGTCGATTGTTGCACAATCTTGGTGAAAAGGTGAGTGATAAAAATATGGTGATGTATGCAATAAATGGGCTTGACAAACATTTTAAAGGTAATGTTCGTCTCATAAGGCATCGTGAACCTCTTCCCACATTTGAAACCACTCGCAACATGTTACTTCTTGAGGAAAGCACGCTGAAGGAAAACGGTAATGTCTCTTCCATTTGCAGTACGTCCTCGCCTCCTACAATACTTGTTTCTACAACTAATAATAGCCGTAACTCTTCTTGAACAAACACGGACAATTCTAACCGTAACATGAAATCGAGTGGGTTTTGTACTCATTTTCCTAACGGAATATGTTGCTTCGGGGATAAGTGCAAGTTCATTCACGATCATTGAACACGTGGGGGTATGGTTCTGGTTCTTCTGGTTTGACGAATGCCATACTACGTCCTTTTCTACGGTTCTACCTAATGGAACGTATCAAAAAAGACAGACCCAACCCTTGTTATATCGTGTGGGTCAACAAGCCCAAGGTGGATCCAATTCATTCCCACAGGTCCAATATTCCATTGGACCACGACACCTTGCTTATGTTACTTCTCAAGCAGTCCAGTCCGCTGCTTATTGGCCGTGTCCCAGTCCCCAGCAGGCGACATCGTGAAACTAGTCAATAAAAACACATTATGGTTCATGTATGTCAAATTAGTAGGATATGGATTGAAAAGATGTTGAGATGGATAAATATGTATAGTTATTTGGGGCTCGTGTCGGAAAAAAATGATGCATCATAAGATTGTTAGTTAAATACTTAACTGTCAAAAGCATTTATAGAAGCATTGTGTATTGACCTAATTATAAGAAAAAATCAATCCATGATACCCATATGGATCATCAAATTTACTGTGCAAGTAACAATGTGTAAAAGTTGAAATATTGGGGTCTTAAAGAATTGAATTCGGATAAATATCTATGGGAACATTCAAACAAAGAGCTGTGTTGGTAATTTACACTTTTTACAATAGCTGTTTTAAAGAAGTTTGAGTTACCTGGGATATAATGTTTGGATAACATGGTTTGATACTTCTACTCTAATTTTTTTTTAATGCATTGTCCCACATAGGTACAAAGTAAGAACAATAAGATCTTTATATAAAGTCCAAGTGTGACAAACAGTGCTAACGACCAAAATAACATATCACAAAGACATGTTTGTGATGTTGCTTGTTTTGGGTGTTTTTTATGTTAGTCATGTAAAACTTTGTTTTTTTAGTGCAATTATTTTATTAAAATGCAACGCCTTATTTAATCTTTATATACTTAATAACTATGTCTAGTCAACAACATAAATCGGAAATAACATAATTCACAGCAGGATTAGATAAAACCCGAGCTTCACCACACATTTATTTTTCATACAAATTAATGGTTGACATTATGAATAGTAAATAAAGGTTGACAACTGTTTATATTGTTAAATAAATAGTGTTAATATGATAAGTGAAGAAGAATATGGCTCTGTAATAAAAACGTATGAGTGGAATTAGTTGAAAACTTTAGATGATTTGGTAATATTAACTTTTGAATTGTTTTTAACAAATACAGTAATGAAACCTTGGTTATTCACAACGGAATTTATAGCAATTGTTAGCACTCTTGACATAACTTAAACTTATATTTGTGAAGTCAAATATAGTTAACTAATTCTATAGAAGAGAGACATTTTCGTGTTTTCATGTAAAACAAAGTCGATGAAAATCATTAGAAGTGTATTCAAATGCCTAATAAGGGTTACAGTATTTTTGTAATACGGTATTTGCGACCAATTTAGCACATCATTTACTATTAATATTTACAAAAATGGATAAAAATTGTGTTTGCTGCTTGGCCTCTCGAGCTAACCTGATCCAACTTGTTTCTACTTGCTTTTTCCTGCTTTGCCAATAAGGGAGGTAAATAGAAATGAAGAGACCGTTGAGGCTCACTGGAACCAGCCGTGCATGGACTTACAAGTAACATCAAAAAAATGTTCATGGAGATGAATACAGAGTTCGAAGACAGCATACACAGAAACGCCGCTTGTAGATGAATGTATTGTTGGGATTTAATACTCATAACAATTATATAAAATCAAATAACATCATCAAAGCATGCAGCGGAAGTAAATAGGAATAATATATGTAAGTAATTAACCGAATAAGAAAATGCGTACCTTTTAGCAATTCTAGAATCAAACGGTAATTGAACAAGAACTAAAACCCAAAACCCTAACTTAAGGGTTTAATCAATTCGACCCACACAAAAGTCGACCACCAAGATTACAAGCTCAAGCGTGCTTGTCCTTCGTTCTTGTACACACGTACTATTAGCGATTTGATGTGAAAAGCTAGTTTCTTGAATCACAAATAAAACCAAACACTTGTTTCTTGAGTTTGGAAAATCGAAACCCTATGGGGAGGGTAGGAACCGATCGGCCAAAGACAAGAGAGGGGAGAGGAGAAAGAAATTAGGTTATTGGTGATCCAAGATTAGGAGAATAATGAATACAAGGGTTTGTATATATATATTCTCAAAACTTGGTGACCAAGAAATCCCACCTCCTTGGGTTTGGTAGCCCACGACCGGCCAAGCAATCCCAAAGGGATTCCGGATCCTTCTTGTCCACTAATTTCATTCTTAGTCCTTGTAGTTTACATTTAACGACCGTTAACTAAACCTCGTTAAATATTTAACTATAGTTATGTTTTATTTCGTGACTAATAATTAATAATAACATTTTATATATTAATTATTAACATCAACTCTCATACGTAATGTGTGCAATCCCGAAGTCTCGAGTTCGAATCCGGACATACATATATTTAAATATCCATACAACCTTTCAGCTCCCACTTGGATATTACTAAATATAGTAATGACATTGGTTAGTCTAGCTTTAACACGCCAATGCCCCCAGATCGAATCGAGTATGGTCTCTTGGAAAAAACCATTTAATGATTCATCATTTTTACTTATCATTTTGTTACTAATACTACATTAACTATGAATATGGATCAAGTCATTTCATAAGTTAATATTCATTTCTTGTTGTATTTGATTGAACAAGATTACCAAATCATCGAGCGTATTCCGGATAGATCTTGGGTATGGCCATACAAACATCTTGTCAACCCTACGAGGGGCCCAAATATAGCATTATGCTTTGAAACAAATTCAAAGGAACAAATTCTCTTGACTACAAACATAACTCATGAACTTTGCAACACTTCTGAAAATAGCCCTTATAACTACCAGTTACGGATAGCGTTAGAATATCTTACACAAATGCACTACATTCATATCAGTTATCTGGTATCTCAAGTCTGAGGATAAACACTTCATGATATACTTAATGACAAAGATCCATAAAGTATCATCATGTAAAGTTGGGATGAGTCCTATATTCAATTCATTAAATATCATGTGAATCTGGTATGTCCCACGCATCAATATACTTTAAAAATATATTCTACCAAAACTCAGATTTGTCTTAATTCAATGACATTCCCACATCATTGATCGACAACGGACTATTTAGAATAACATAAGTTATTCACGGATTAAACATGCAAATATAGGATATAATATTAAGAAAATGAAAATAAACATAAACAACTATTTTATTTCATTAAAGTAATATTTGTTCATAACATCCTTTATCCAAATACTAATCACAGATCTGCATGAAACTACTAGCTAAACAAAGTCCTATCCCATCAGCATGGTCAGTAAGTTTCTCTTTTGGCAAAGGCTTCGTAAAGGGATCAGCTAGATTATCATCTATATGAACTTTGAGTAGATTGATTTCACCTATTTCGACTTGTTATCGAACATAGTGATATCGACGAGGAAAATGTTTGGCGCCCTTCATGACTCCAGGCTCATTGGCAAATGTTATTGCAGCAGAGTTGTCACAATACACATTTAAAGGTAATTCAATTGAGGGCATTACTCCGAGTCCCGAAATGAATTTCCTAATCCAAACGACTTCCATCGCAGCGGCAAGCGCTATGTACTTAACTTCGTAATAGACATCGCAACCGTTGTTTGCTTCTTGCTCTTCCAGTCAACTGCTCCTCCATTGATGACAAAGACATAACCCGTCCCGAGACTTCAGTATCATCTTTATCGGTTTGGAATGACGCATCGCAAAAACCTGTAACATCAAGTTCTGCATCTGGATTTCCTCCATACACTAGAAACATTTCTTTAGTAGCCCTTAGATACTTAAGAATGTTCTTAAACTTGCGTGTTTCACACTGGGTTCTGTTGATACCGACTAGTGATATTCTGCAAACGCCACATCGGCCTTGTACATCTCACGGCATACATGATAGATCCTACACCAAGCATAAGGAACCTTCTTCATGTATGCCACCTCTTCAAGTGTTGACGCGCATAGTTTATTACTTAAGCCATGTTCAACTTGCATCGGCAAATATCCCTTCTTGGAATTTTGCATACTGAATCTCTTCAATATTTTATCAATGTAAGCACTTTGGCTTAGTCCAATTAACCGCCTTGATCTATCTCAGTAGATCTTGATTCCCAGAATAAATGCTGCTTCCCCTAAGTCCTTCATAGAAAAGCATTTTCCAAGATAAGACTTTACATCTTGCAAACTTGGAATATCTTTTCCCATGATCAATATGTCATCGACATATAAGATAAGGAAAATAAAATTACTCCCACTAGCTTTGTGATACACACATGGCTCATCAAGATTTTGAGTGAAACCAAATTTCTTGATTTCTTCATCAAAATTCTTGTTCCATTGCCTTGATGCTTGCTTCAACCCATAAATGGATCTTTGAAGTTTGCATACAAACTTCGGAAACTTTGGATTCACAAACCCTTCAGGCTGCGCCATATAGATGTCCTCATCTAGGCGACCGTTTAAGAAGGCAGTTTTGACATCCATTTGCCATATCTCATAGTCATAGTACGCAGCTATGGCTATAAGAATCCTAATAGCTCTAATGTCTGCTACAGGAGAAAATGTCTCCTCGTAGTCTATCCCAAAGGTTTGAGTATACCCTTGAGCTACAAGACGAGCTTTATAGGTGTGTGCATTGCCATCCATGTCAGTTTTTATCTTATAGAGCCACTTACTTCCATCTACCTTAGCATTTGGAGGTAAGTCAACCTCTATCCAATCTTCGTTATCTTTCATGGATTGCATTTCCCCATTCATTGCAACTCGCCATTTTTCCTTTTCAGGACTCATCATGGCAGCTTTATAGTTAGCAAGTTCACCAAGATCCCCTAACATATTTTCCTCGGCTTCTACGTTGAGACATAGACGCCAGTGCACGCGTAGCCCTTGCGGATCTACGAATGGGAACCACTTCAACTTCGGTGGAACGCCGAATTTCGAGTTCTACTTGAGGTTGGCTAGTGTTTTCAGAAGGTGTTGTATCTTCTAGATCATATTCCAGATCATAAACTCTCCCACTGAATTCATGAGATATGAGATCCCTTTCAAGGAATTCTCCATACCTAGCAACAATTACTTTGTTTTCGGGTGGAAAGTAAAAGTAGTAACCCATAGTTTCCTTTGGGTATCCTACGAAGATACACTTAACAGATCTTTGTTGTAGCTTATCAGCAGAGTCACGTTTAACAAACTCCTCACAACCCCAGACCTTTAAGTAAGACAAGTTGGGAGCTTTCCCATACCACACTTCATAAGGAGTCTTATCAACCTTCTTAGTTGGAACCATACTCAATATGCAAACAGCAGTTTCTAAAGCATAATCCCAAAAGGATAAGGGAAGAGTTGTAAGATTAAACATTGGTCGCACCATGTCTAACAATGTTCGATTCCTTCTCTCAGATACACCATTTTGTTGTGGAGTATATGGAGATGTGAGTTGCTGGACGATACCACACTCAGCTAGATAATCTTTAAACTCTTAGCTTAAATATTCACCACCTCTATCGGATCGAAGAGCTTTAATCTTCTTTCCTAGTTGCAGTTCTACTTCACTCTTAAAAACCTTAAATGTTTCAAAGACTTCATGTTTATGTTTAAGTAAATAAACATAACCATAACGACTGAAATCATCAGTAAAGGTTAAGAAGTAGCTAGCACCCTTTCTTGACACATGTCTTAGTGGTCCACATACGTCAGTATGTATCATACCAAGAAGATCAGAAGCCCTTTCTAAACTATTCATAAAAGGTTTCTTGGTCATCTTCCCAGATATGCAAGATTCGCATTTATCAAATGATTCATCATTGATATCTTGCAAAAGCCCATCGTGTTGTAGCTGTTGCATGCGTTTCTTGCCTATATGAGCAAGTCTACAATGCCAAAGAAATGAAGAATCCAAATCACCTTTGATTATTTTATTATTGATGCTAAAGACAGAGTTATTTTTATCAATCATATTATCATGCAAATCAATTTCAAACACACCATTTACTGGAATAAAATTAAAGTAAAAAATACCATTTAAAGAAACCAAAATTCCATAATCAGTAAATGTATGAACGAAACCAATATCTTTTAACAAGGAAACAGAAACGACACCCCTAACAATGGAAGGTGCGTAATGACAATCGTTTAATGACAGTACTAAACCCGAAGGTAAAACTAAATCAAACGTGCCTATAGCTTCAACGACTGCATGTGCTCAATTACCCACGTGCAGATATTGCTGTCCATAGGCAAGCTTCCTTGCTCCTCTAAGTCCCTGCAGTGTATTACAAATGTGAATACCACATCCAGTATCATATACCCATGAATTTATTTTATGAGGAAAAGCAAATAATTCTATCATCAAAAGAGTACCAAGTACTAGCCACAGTGCCAGTATTTTTATACCTTTTATTGCGCAACTCATCAAGGTAGAGTGGACAGGTTCCTCTTCCGTGTCCTACCTCGGTGCAGTGATGACAAGCCTGATCCTTCTTCGGATTCTCACACTTTTTGGGAGGGTACTTCTTGGGTTCTTGTTGATAAGTCATAACTTGTTTTCCTTATCAACTTTACCCTTACCTTTCCCTTTCTTGTTCGCTAGCGGCTTATTAGGCTTAGAAATCCTACCCTTCTGGATGGTCAGAACCGCAGGTGTAGGGGCCTTCTTGGGCAAACCTTTCTCGTAATCAATGAGCATTGCATGTACCTCACTGACTGTCTTCCCCGTGCAATGCATATTGTAATTGCGCACGAAACCATCAAACTCCTTGTTAAGGGATCTGTTGATAAGGCTAATTTGTATGTCATTTGGGTAGACATAGTTAAGACGCCCACCGGTCCATGTAACTCATCATTTCCGGCAGGCGCTACAGGTTTCCCTTCTCCTTGCTTGCAACTATGAAGAGCATCTATCAGATCATACAGCTCTACAATCACAGGCTTTTCAAACAACCTTTGCAATTCTTCAAGCATGAGATTAGGGAAGTAATTCTCAAACTGCTTTTGCAAGTTTGAGTTCATACTCTCGAGCATAATGCAGGCGACCTCATTATACTTGTCATACTCGTGATTGCCATGCAGTCGTGCTTCAGCAGTAGCATCACTGCAGGTTCAGAGGACAAGGCGTAGTCAAATAATCTAGTCTTTGGCAACCCTCAAGACAATTTGATTTGCCTATACCAATCATTGAAATTCGCGCTACAGTCAATTTCTCTCGATCAAACATAGATTTGAACGACGAGGCTAGTGCAATAGATTCAGCTTGAGCCATTTCTACAGAAATAAAAGTTCAAAAGTTAGTACTTTTGATAAGTAAACATTCAAGAAAATAAAATACCCTTTAGTCAATATTCATATTAACCATAGTATTTTCCTTGAATTTTGGATCCTCATTATCATAGTTTCACCACATCAGTTGATCTGCTAGTGGTGAAAGTATAGAATAGGTAATCGTTGAAAAACGATAATTGACAAACAAGTTTTCAATTCCAAAAGTTATGGGATTTACAATTTTGCCAAAACAATTAATGCAAAACGTAAGCATGCTTCATCCCATCTTATGCCTTAAGTCATAGGTCTCACTAACTAACTTAATTAAGTTGTCTAATTTGGAAACTGCAAATAATTAAGCTGAGGTCTCACACAACAAAATAATTCACCTTGTTATTGTAATCTAGATCAAGGTCTCACATAACTAAATTACAACTTCAAGTGTTTCATATCATTAGATGGCATAAACTTAAATTTAAAGGGTACAATTTTTGACGTGTGATCAAAACTTATGTATAAAGAAGCATGCATACAACTTTATAGCATAATATTTTCGAAAAACTTACATGAGATTTTAATTGCTAAGATTGAATTCTACAAAGTTTTAATCGATGCGTTGAGAAACTTACAACTTTGCACTAAGATGCTTAGTACATTGAATGGTTATACTAGGTAGCTCCAATCGAACTCACAGGGGAGAGGACCGAGTAAGCGCAAAAGCATAACCTTAGACATCCATTCAAGCGACTGTGCGTACTTCTTAATTAACCCCTTTATAGTTTGTTCTAGTGGGTGAGCCGTTCTAACCATTTAGTACAGTCGCATCAATCGATTAAAAGTTCAAGAATAATTCTTAGATAACAAATCAGTTTCGCCATTATTTAGTCCATTTAATTTTTCTATTCAAAAAACCCTTTTTGCTTACTAACATGTCAAACAATGTATAAACAAAAAAGCACTTTAATACAAAATTAAACACACTCAAATAATATAAACATATAACTAAACAATTTAACATATGTAAAAACAATTAGCCACATGCATAATTATTTCAATAAACTCTAATAAACAATTCTAGGCGTAAATAAATGCATACATTAACTAGGGCTTTCACCTACAAGGTAGATGAGCCACATACATCGACAAGTCGATTGCGTAAGCCAAAGTTAATAATATACCAATTAGCACGTAACGAATTTTTATTAGTTATAATTGAGGTCTTCACCAATTCAATAATTATTAAATAAATAGAACATGTGTGTATCAACTAAACAATTTATTACAAACAATACTCCATGGCAAAACATGCATGTTCCACCATGGATTCCGCATAACAATTATCACCCAAGATAGGCATATTACATGACACATAACAATTATTCATTAATTAACCACATAAAATTAGCATGCAATCCTAGGGTTTCTACAAGTTTTACAAAATTAAAACCTAATTAAATAATTAAAGGGTAATCGACCCTATTAAATAAAAATTAGGGTTTCGAATTCAAAACCCTAGAAACCATAAAAAGCATGCATATAATCATAAAGATTCAATTTTTATGTGTTTCGGTAATTAATTACATCATATTAACGGCTCGTGATGCCACTGTTGGGATTTAATACTCATAAAAATTATATAAAATCAAATAACATCATCAAAGCATGCAGCGGAAGTAAATAGGAATAATATATGTAAGTAATTAACCGAATAAGAAAACGCGTACCTTTTAGCAATTCTAGAATCAAACGGTAATTGAACAAGAACTAAAACCCAAAACCCTAACTTAAGGGTTTAATCAATTCGACCCACACAAAAGTCGACCACCAAGATTACAAGCTCAAGCGTGCTTGTCCTTCGTTCTTGTACACACGTACTATTAGCGATTTGATGTGAAAAGCTAGTTTCTTGAATCACAAATAAAACCAAACACTTGTTTCTTGAGTTTGGAAAATCGAAACCCTATGGGGAGGGTAGGAACCGATCGGCCAAAGACAAGAGAGGGGAGAGGAGAAAGAAATTAGGTTATTGGTGATCCAAGATTAGGAGAATAATGAATACAAGGGTTTGTATATATATATTCTCAAAACTTGGTGACCAAGAAATCCCACCTCCTTGGGTTTGGTAGCCCACGACCGGCCAAGCAATCCCAAAGGGATTCCGGATCCTTCTTGTCCACTAATTTCATTCTTAGTCCTTGTAGTTTACATTTAACGACCGTTAACTAAACCTCGTTAAATATTTAACTATAGTTATGTTTTATTTCGTGACTAATAATTAATAATAACATTTTATATATTAATTATTAACATCAACTCTCATACGTAATGTGTGCAATCCCGAAGTCTCGAGTTCGAATCCGGACATACATATATTTAAATATCTATAAAACCTTTCATGTATTAGAAAGTTTCAAATATGACATTCAATCATGCACAAAACTAATGCGGTCCAGTGTCTAAAACACTTATTGACGATTTACATTGGTTGTAAGAATCCAGTTCTATTATATAATAAATAAAGTGATATTTGCATCATTCAAATATATATCAAATTTACTTGGTAGTGGGTAACAATGTGGTGTAAGAATGTACCATGCTAATTTTATTAAAATAACTTGTAAAAAGTAAGAATAATGAGATCTATATAACTCCAAGTTTGGTTCTTTAAGATTAAATAAGAGAGTACATACTTCATAAAAATTGTGATGTATGGCTTCTCTTGGTTTTCAATTTAATTATTGAAATAAATAAAACATTCTAATTTAACTAATCGGTTTTTGTATTAAAAATCCTACAAAAGTCTAAAACTCTAGAAATGAACGTTCAGGCTCACTAGAACTCAGCGGTGCAGGCCTGACAAGTAACAACAATAAAATGTTCTTGGAAAGAGATATTTTTGATGCAGGCTTAACAGCATCAAGTGAAATTAGAAGTGTTAGTATTATGTATTCATGCATTTGTATTAGGCCCACATATGTTTGTATTGGTCCCAAGCCCATGACTTTGTAGGGTTTGGAGACTATTTGTATCTCCCGTATTGGGTGTTTAGGCAATGAAACAGAAACAATTCTAGATGGTATCAAAGGTATACCAAACAATACTCCCAAAACCCTAAATATCCTTTCCGCTGCTTTTTCTTCCCCTACACTGCTCCCTATACACCCCTCGTCTTCTGCTCTCCCACCCCACACGCATCTCTCCCTACTGCTCAACGTCATCATCTCCTCCTTCCCCACAATGACTGGTACTGATCCTCCTTCCTCACTCTCTATCCTTCTCTCTGAAAAATTAATGGCTATAACAAATCTAAACAACATAATTCCCGTTAAACTTGATATGGATGAGATAAATTACTCATCGTGGGTCTATTTTTTCACCCATTTCTGTCGTGGCAATATTCTCTTGGATCACATTGAAACCAAGACTACATTGGATGCGTCCACAAGCACCTTACCAACACATGATGCCGAATGGCTGAAGGTTGATTATATCCTCCTCTCCTGGATCTTTGTAACGGTTTCTAAAACCCTTCAACAACGTTTGGTTATTGAAAACCCTAAATTGGCTAAAGACGCATGGGATATCTTAGCCACCATCTTTTCCGATAACAAACGCACCCGCTCAATTGCCTTGAAAGCGGAGTTACGCTCTTTGAAGCTTGGTGACATGGGAATCGATGCGTATTTCCGGAAAATTGAGTCTATTGCTACCGTTTTAAATAGTCTCGGGTCCACTTTAGACAATGATGACATAGTGACTTTTGCCCCAGAAGGGCTGCCCACGAGGTTTGACAATGTGGCCACCATAATCGCACATCGGGACCTTTTCCCAACCTTAAAACGGTCCGTTCCATGCTTACCACGGAGGAAATGCGTCAAAAGGCTCGTGTCCAAGACCCTCTTACCGATTCGACACCATCTTCTCCAATGGTGTTATTGGCAAACACCGGGTCCAACACCCGTCGCTCATTCACCTCTACGGACAAGGTACACAAGCCGTGCAATAATTATCTCAAGGGTTATTGTCGATTCGGGGCATCGTGTCATTTTTTGCACAACGGTGTGCATGGTAGCAGCTTACTTCCACCATCACCCTCATCTAATTCGCTCACTCCCAATGACATGCACACCTTACAGATTCTTTTGGCCAAATTGGTTTGCAAAGGACCTGATGGACTTACGCCATTAAACCCACAACAGAACCCTATAGTGACCCCTCATGTGAACCCTCCTGCCCCCGTGGCTTTTCACACGAACACATATGGTGTTGGCAGTCCACACTTTGCATCTGGACCCTATACGCACTCTTTGAACCCCGGTTTAATAGGCCATCAGCAGCAGGTTCAGAATCCGGTTAATTACCAGGGCCAGATTACTTCTACGGTTCAGCGTGTTCAGAACCCCTTCATGGGTCAGCAGCAGGTTCAGAACCCCTTTATGGTTCAGCAGCAGGTTCAGGGTTCGCAGCTCAATGGACCGGGAATCCTTGGTCCTGCACCGGTCCAACAGCCCAACGCACCAGTTCAACAGCCTACCAATGGACCTTTAAGAGCTTCGTTGGGTCAAGAAACTATTTTGCCACATGCATTTGCTACTTCCATTCTACATGACCCTGCTCCTGGCAACTGGAACATGGACACATGTGCATCATCTCATTTGAATGACTCGGTTCATAATCTTAGTGATGTTTTTAATACTAGTATTTATTCATCTGTTGCAGTTGGTGACGGGCACACTATTCTGGTCACCAACTCTGGTCATAGCATTTTGCCTACTCCTTTCCGACCCCTTCACCTAAACAACGTCCTAATTACTCCCAATATTGTTAAAAACTTGATTTCTGTGCGTCAGTTTGCATGTGAAAATAATTGCACTGTTGAATTTGACCCGTTTGGTTTTTCTGTTAAGGACTTTCAAACTCGTCAGGTGCTGCTCCGCTGTGATAGCACTGGCGACCTCTACCCTGTCACCAAGCCATCTCCTATACCTCAAGCCTACCTCACAAGTCAATATACGTGGCATCAACGTCTTGGACATCCAGGAAGTGAAGTGTTGCGTCATGTTATTTCTAATAATTATATTTCTTGTAATAAAATGAAATCTCCCGTGCTCTGTCATGCTTGTCAGCTTGGCAAACACGTGCGACTTCCATTTGTTAGTTCTTCTACTTTAGTTCAAAGTTCTTTTGATATTATTCACTCGGATTTGTGGACTTCCCCGATACCGAGCTTATCTGGTTTTAAATATTATGTTCTCTTTTTGGATCATTATTCTCAATTTGTATGGGTTTATCCGTTAGTTCATAAATCTAATGTTTTATCCAAATTTACATTATTTCGCAAGTTTGTCAAAACCCAATTCAATCGTGAAATAAAATCCTTCCAGTGTGACCATGGTGGTGAATTCGATAACCATGACTTTCATAAATTATTTAACGACAATAGGATTCACTTTCGCTTATCCTGTCCCCGCACCTCCCAGCAAAATGGTAAATCTGAACGCATGCTTCGTACCATTAACAACCTTATCCGCACCTTACTTTTTCAAGCCCATCTACCTCCCAACTACTGGGTCGAAGCCCTCAACATGGTTGTTTACCTCTTAAATATACTACCCTCTCGTGCCATTGACAATGAAATTCCCCTTACACGCATGTTTGGCACCCCACCTGACTACCGCATCTTACGTGTCTTTGGGTGTCTTTGTTATCCTCATATCGATACCAACCACAAACTCGGACCACGAGCCACACCATCCATATTTTTGGGACATGCCACCAATCATCGTGGCTATCATTGCTTAGACCTAAACTCAAACAAAATCATTCTATCTCGCCATGTCACCTTTGATGAGACCATTTTTCCCTTTGGAACCACACCCACTGTGACACCATCCTACGACTTCTTAGATGACTCACCTAACCTCATTTCCAACATTATCAAACTAACACCAACTCCACCCACACAACCCAACCCACCTGATCCTACACCACCAACCCCACCTCTTTCCTCTATTTCACCTATACTAGACTCTCCACCTTCACCTACTGTAGCATCACCAACCGCACCTCCCTCCCCATCACCATCCACATCTACTACCCAACCAACGGCCCCTATTTCCGTTTCCCAAGATCCTCCCCCTGTTGCTGATCCTACCCCACCCACCACATCGGTTCATCCCATGGTTATACGTTCTCGTGTCGGGACTACCCGTCCCAATCCCCGTTACGCTTGTCATGTGTCTACAGTTTCCCCTTTACCTCGTTCCTATAACACTGCTCTTCATGATCCTAATTGGTTAAATGCTATGTATGATGAATTTAATGCTCTTATTAAAAACAAAACTTGGATTCTTCTACCTCGTCCTACGGATACCAATATTGTTTGCTGTATGTGGTTATTTCGCCACAAGTACTTGGCTGACGGTACTCTCAGTCGCTACAAGGATCGCCTTGTTGCGAATGGTAGCACACAGATTGAGGGGGTTGATGTTGATGAGACTATTAGCCCGGTTGTTAAACCTGGCACTATACGCACTGTTCTCAGTTTGGCTGCTTCTAGACATTGGCCGGTTCACCAGCTTGATGTTAAGAATGCATTTTTGCATGGGGATTTATCTGAGACTGTCTACATGCACCAGCCACCTGGTTTCTGTGATACTGAGCACCCATATTATGTATGTTTGTTACGCAGATCTCTGTATGGGTTGAAACAAGCTCCTCGGGCTTGGTTTCAGCGTTTTGCCACATATGTTCTTGGGATTGGCTTTACACATAGTCACTGTGACACATCCTTGTTTATCTATCATCAGGGGACTAACAATGCTTATCTTTTATTATATGTTGATGATATTGTACTGACTGCTTCTTCTGATGGATTACTTCAGCGTATTATTGCAGCTCTTCATAAGGAGTTCTCTATGACAGATTTGGGATCACTAAATTACTTTTTGGGCATATCTGTTACTCGTGATACTTCTGGTATGTTTTTATCGCAGCGCAAGTATGCCACAGAGATTCTTGAGCGTGCTCACATGGTTGATTGCAATTCCAGTCGGACTCCGGTTGACACTGAGTCTAAACTGGGAGAAGATGGCAGTTTGATATCTGATCCCACTTTATATCGGAGTCTTGCATGGTCCCTTCAGTACCTCACATTCACTCATCATGATATATCTTATGTTGTTCAGCATGTGTGTCTTCACATGCATAATCCGCGAGAGCCTCATTTCTCTGCGCTCAAACGGATTTTGCGCTACATACGAGGTACTTTGGATTACGGGTTACAATTGTATTCTTCTTCTACTACCTCATTGGTTGCATATTCTGATGCTGATTGGGCTGGCAGCCCAACTACTCGGAGGTCTACATCTGGATATTGTGTATTTCTTGGCAACAACTTGCTCTCATGGTCCTCTAAGCGCCAACCTACACTTTCTCATTCTAGTGCTGAGGCAGAATATCGTGGTGTTGCCAACGCGGTTGCTGAAACATGTTGGTTACGGAATCTTCTTCGAGAGCTTCATACTCCGGTATCTTCAGCAACACTTGTATACTGTGATAATGTCAGTGCTGTCTACATATCCTCGAATCCGGTTCAGCATCAACGAACCAAGCATATCGAGATTGACATTCATTTTGTTCGAGATTTAGTGGCTACAGGTCAAGTCATAGTTCTTCATGTACCTTCTCGCTATCAGTTTGCGGACATCTTCACCAAGGGATTGCCTTCAGTTTTATTTGAAGAATTTCGCACCAGTTTGAGTGTTCGGTGTCCTCCCGCTCAAACTGCGGGGGTGTGTTAGTATTATGTATTCATGCATTTGTATTAGGCCCACATATGTTTTTATTGGTCCCAAGCCCATGACTTTGTAGGGTTTGGAGACTATTTGTATCTCCCGTATTGGGTGTTTAGGCAATGAAACAGAAACAATTCTACAAGAAGTCCATTTGGATATTATATAATCAATCTGTGGAAAATGAACTTGTTTATAAAGAGACCAAGTATAGTGGGGGGATTTAATAAATTTTGTATAGCTAAAGAACTAAAAACAAGTTTGTTTCATATGAGCCTGGATTGGATTATTCTTTTATCTCTAATGGTGCTAATGGGTTAAGAGATTAAAACTAGAATAACCCACTAGAACACATTAATATTGCAAAAGCCATATTTTTACAAAGACAAAAGAATAACCCACGCCTTATTTATGTTCACCAAAAATAGATTAAAATTGTGTTTGCTACTTAGTCGCTTGGGCCAACCCGATACAACTCGTTTCTACTTGCAGGTAAGGGTTACCCCTTTGCCTTCAATGCCTACCTCCGATAAGCATGTTGAATAGAAATGGTATTTATTCGGTGTGAACTCCATTTACAGATAGCAGAACGGGCTATTTTCATGTGGAACAATGCGCACCTAGTTAGCTTGATCTCCCAGAGCCGGACTCTGATTCTACCCGTCATCTTTGAAGCACCGGAAATGGATGTTCAGGCTTACTGGAACCCAGCAGTTCATAACCTCACAAGTTACTTAAAAAAATCATGGAAATGGATACCGAGGTATTTGAGGAATGCCAAAGGTAGTTTACACCATATCAGGCCCCTACAAGATGCCAAAGTGGCAGAGGAACAACATCAACAAACATGGCAAAGATTAGCAGATAGCGCTGTTGTGCAACAAGTAGGGTGAAATGGTGAATGGGTGAGGATTTCACTTTACTCTATCGGGTTTGTAGTTTTTGTTTTCTGTTACCTGGTCTGCCTATAATGCCTACTAGAGTAAATGAAGGCATGATACAAATCATTTACAGGAATATAAAATTTACAAAAAGAATTGACTTGGGATAAATATTTATTGGAAAATTCAAACAAAGGGCTTTGTTGTTGATATTACTTTTTCATTTGTTGGAACTATGTATTGATCTACTTGTGATCTAATGTTTCTCATTATTGTACAACATGATTTTAGAGTTTTACCCAAGTTGTATTTCAGTAACTTATCCCACATAGGTAGAAATTAAAATCAGTGAGATCTTTATAAGTCCGAGTGTGAGCAATAACTTTATACTTGCTACACTATGCGACACAAATTCTTGTTTGTGGTGCTATAGTTTGTTTATTTTATTTTATTATAATATTAACTCTTATCCTTTTTATTTCCCATCTTTTTTTAGTGTAATTATTTGTTAGAGTGCAATTATTTCATAAAAATACAACTTTTTAATGCTTATTTGTTCAACTATAATTGTCTAGTTAAAAGTTAAGATGTTAAATAAAGGGAAAATTAAGAAAAATAGACCGGTCGTCCCAGGCGACCTGTACAATATGCTAGGTATCGTCTTATGAAAGTCAACAAGTGTCTGGGGTCCACAATTCCTTTACATGCTGAATCTTTTTTCCATGTATATAATTCATTTTTTCAATTGTCAGTCTTCTTGACAAACTAACTGGTAGCAGACTGGTTACGCATATTTGTTGACATATAAGCCAAACGATTCATTATGTAAAGCATTAATGGGTTTGTAAACGGCTGTTGTTTACTTGCACTATATAATATCTATTGCCTGGTGGTGTTAAGTTAGACAGGGGCTTTGTTGACATCTGGACACTGAATACTTACATATATTTTGTTGGATCCACAATTCATTCTACCACTTTGTTTTTCTTCTTACCTGCTGCACATACATAATGAACAACATCAGGTGATAAAGATAACGTTCAAGGTTAATTATAGAATGGGATAGTTATGAAAATAGCATTCACAGATTTGTGCACTTTATCACATTCATATAAATTGTATACTTTTGTTAATTAATTCAACTGAAACATGAGGCACTTGAAGACGAATAGGCAACTTTAATAGTTATTGTTGTTCCCGTTAACTTGGTTAGAATTAACTATAAAGTTAATCTATTCAAACTTTATGACTTAGCAATGTTATGAGAAATTCTTTGTTAAATTATAAAAAGTAAAGTTAAAGAGACAAATTTTCAACATTTAATTCTATTTGTAATTAACAAATATTTATAACCAAGTGTTTGTGAAACAACACTTGGGATTGAATGACAAGTATAGTAATTCTTCTCTCTAAACTTAAGCTAAGCTTAAGTACAACTATGCTAACCAACTGAGATATTCTCAAGGACTTAGTTGTATTTGGAGGAGAGAAAGGTGTTTGTGAATGTCAACGCATTAAGTGCACAAACTTGTCAACCTTTCTACTCCTACTTATGATCCTATTTATACACAATGGTTTACAACCGTTATTGAAAAGGCAAAGATGACCTAAGCTAGTTTGGACAAAATACCTACGTATTTTGTCTCTGTTACAATGCCTATTTTAGGAATGGGACAATGGTGCTTTCTGAGTAGCAGTGATGACACTGCTCTTGGTCTTTAGCCTTTCAGGGAAAGTTTGACCTTTGCTTGATAAGGACTCCCCTTAGTCGCCTCAAACTTATCCCGCCTAGTCCCGCCTTTACTTCAGTCTTTTAGCCTTCTTCAGTCTTTATGTCTTCGGTCTTCATAGTTGTTGAGGAGACTTGGGGTTTAGTGAGTTATTATCAACACTCACTGAAACCGTCATCTTCTTCTTTGGCTCAGGTATCATTCACCGAGTCCCGCCTCACTGAATGGAGAACCTTTCTTCTTAGGCTCGTCTTGAGCTTCTTAAAGATGCTCACTAAACAACTGTTCATTCAGTGACTTGCGTATGTTTAAGGTTATTAAACACTTAGGCTATTTTATCTTCAAATCCTAGTTTAAGGGAGTTTGGGAATTCACTGACCCAACAGTCTCCCCCGATTAGGATATAAATATAGCCTAACTGTTTCTAAGTTCAGTGTGAGTGAGCAAAGGCCTTCTTCTCACACTGAAGAATTTTACAAAGAAACTAAAAGACACTGATTAACATAAAACATCATTCATCCATTAATATTACATAGTCCTACTAGTTACAACAAAGATAGATAAAAATATAGCAGATATTATTTCAGTCAAATTGGTATCTAAGGGCTTCAAGCTTGGGCTTTTTCGATTTTAGCTTCTCTTGGTCAGGGTACTCATTGATCTTTATCCTTAGGTCATGGCAGAATCTCAGGTTCTCCTGAGTTTGAATTTGGGAGGCCATCACTAAGTAGCCCACCATAGTTTCAATCCCTGCCAAGTCAATATCACTCAATCTTTGGAAGACAGAATCACCAAAGGCATCAATGAAAAAGAGTCCTCTCTTAGGTTGTTCAATGACCAAGTTGTTCACAAATCTAACTCCTTGAGGGAAGGCTCTGTTGCAGTCAAGGCCATGAATTTTAACCTCAGGTTCAAGCTCAAAGGTTTTCCTCTTTCTTTTGGAAGACTGAGAGGTAGCAGGTTGAGTCACTGGAGCTGGAAGAGCAGATTGAATGCCAATTTCATCAGACATTTTTCTCATTCTTTCATATCTCTTGCTTAGAGATGTCATCAAGTCCTTGACAATGATGTTCCTTTTCTTTTCAATGATTGGACCCAACTCATCTAGCTCATTGATCCCAAAGTCAGAGAATTTGAATTGATTATGTACTTCAAGTTCCCTTTTGTCACTGTCCTTGTAGACCCAGAGAACTGCAGGCTTGGTCTTTGGTTGAATTTTAATGTCAGTGATTGGTTCAAGCCTTAAAATTGTGTTAAATAATATATCCCAAATCTTTTTTATATACTTAAAATTGAAACCATTTGGCCGGGTGCTTTATCATCCCCGCACCCCCACACCGCATTCTGAATCTCCTTTTCTTCAATTGCTACTTAATTTTTAAACCCGATAGGTGTGTAAAATTCTATGTACCAAAATTCTCAGGTTTACATTTCTAGAAGTGTACATAATTTGGTTTATGATTTATTTTTATAAGATTTGATATGGTTTTTTGGTTGGACCTAGTAATATTAAGATGTATGCAAAACCACAATTAAGATTTATCTAACGACAATCGTAACATTGTGTTAAATAATATAGATTTGTCACACATAGGAAGAAAGTAAGAACATTAAGGCCTTTATAGACCCAATTGTAAACACCATAAACTATTGTTCAAAGTCACCATCACATAATATTTGTGGTGTTGTCTTTGTACAAGTAGTTTTTTTTATTTTATGGTTTTAGTTTAGTTAATTATTTAATTAACTATACAACTTTGTTATTACTTTATATTTGTTTGAGTGTAATTATTATATTAAAAAGCAATTTCTTACTTTATCTTTGTTGTACTATAAACTTCTAGTTAAATTGTTAACTACTACTATAAGATAGGTAAAATTCCTTGCACACTGACTAATAACCACATTAATCACGTGACTTTTGACAACTAGCCCAGTGTCTTAATAGGTAATAGCCCTCATTTTTATGTTTGAGAACACCTTAATATTTTTACAATGTGCATAGTTTTGTGTCGTCAGTTTGATTTATTGATTGGTTGCTCTTGACATGAATGTGCTATTGCGAGTTGAACGGTCTTCTTACAATGTGCATAGTTTTGTGTCGTCTAGGGAATTGTCGATATGCATTTTTTGTTTCAATATGGTTATTTTTGACGTATTAGGCAAAAATATTCATAATGTAAGGCGTCAATGTTTAGTTAGAAAAACTTTTCGAATTTTTCTTTATCCCTATGACTTTGTCCTATTAACTGGACTTGACAATGAGTTATGCAAAACAGCAAAACTAGTTAATAAAAACACCTTTTGGTTCATGTGTGTCAATTTAGTAGAATATAGATTGATACGAATGTTGAGATGGATAAAAATATGTATAGTTATTTAGGGCTCATGTCCGAAACATAATGCATTGTAATTTATGTTCTCTGCTTCTATTTTCAGTCCATTACAATGGAGTGATACCTTGTATCTTGGAGTTCTTACTGGTATGGCTGTTCCTATGGTAGTCTCTTGAATGTTCAATGTGGCCTTGGGAGGGGATTGAGCAGTTTAAGTTTGGCTATATAGGGAGGCCTATCTGATTAGAATGTACCATAAAGTAGGGTCCTCATTGTGAAGGGAAAATGGACTAGGAGGATGGTGTATGTTGA
The DNA here is from genome assembly GCA_910596185.1 of Chrysanthemum makinoi. Taxonomy (NCBI): domain Eukaryota; kingdom Viridiplantae; phylum Streptophyta; class Magnoliopsida; order Asterales; family Asteraceae; genus Chrysanthemum; species Chrysanthemum makinoi. The sequence continues at coordinate 149,976,648 of OU343222.1, forward strand.
ATGGAATAGAGAGGTGTGAAAGATGAATCTTCTTTGTCCATTCAATACATCATCACAGGAGGTAAGGGTGGTCATCATGGAGGGAGTGTGTTCCCACTCATCTGAAGCCTTCCATTGAGAGGGAAATGTAGGATGTTTGGCAGAGCTCCTCATGGATGGGTTATGGATGCCTAGTGAAGCCACTATCCATTTCTACCTTGTCCACTGTGGTTGTTGGTTGAGTGGCTTGGTAGAATGGAAAAGTGGAAATGCAGCTAGATGATAGGTGCTTAAAAGGTGATTTGATGGAAATGCATGTTGCTGAGAATGGTAAAAAGATGTTGACCCTTGCCCTGATTTGGTTGGCATAGTTTAGTACATCTGATATAGAATCTGCTTTGTCCAATATTGTTTTGCTGTATTGGTCAGTTAGCATATGTTAGAGTATGGTCTAGTCTGTGTTAGATTTGGGTGTTGTCCAAATCTTGTTTCTTATTCTTATGATGTAAAGCTTTTGGAAGTTAATATAATATTTCACCTTTGCATAAAAAAAATGATGCATTGTAATTTGTAAGTTAAGATTGTTAGCTAAATACTTAGTATGCATAAAACAAATAAGGTCACTGATAAAAACATATATAGATCGACTGATAACAACATAAATCGGAAATAGCGTAATTCACAACAAGATTAGATAAAACCCGAGCTTCGCTACACAATTATTTTTTGTACAAGGCAATGGTTACATTATGAATAGTAAATAACGGTTGAAAATTGTGTATGTTGTTAAATAAATAGTGTTAATATGATTATTTTTATATATGATAAGTGAAGAAGAATATGGCTATGTAATAGGAACGTGGGTTGAATGAGTGGAATTAGTCGAAAACTTTAGATGATTGGTAATATGAACTTTTGAATTGTTTTTAACAAATACAGTAATGAAAACTTGGTTTTTCACAACGGAATTTATAGCAATTGAAAGCACGTAGCATAACTAAAACCTATATTTGTGAAGTCAAATCTAGTTAACTAGTTCTATAACTCTTGATGCCGCACATGAAGTAAGAGTGTTGGTTTGTGGGAGTCTTAAAACACGACAAGACGACTAATTGTGTATGAGCCGATGGGGGCACACGCGATAAACACGAGTATACGTGTTGAACGTAAATCTATACTTGAATATATAATCTATACCCGTTTATGGAACTTGACCCGTTTTCATTAAACGAACCATGTACATAATTCTGGACTTGGGTCGGTTTAATTTAGCATGCCTTGGGCCTTGATGCTCGGAAAACGAATGGGTAAAAAGGGGATACATGGGTGCTTGGGCTTGAACTTGTCAGGCAAGTTATTGACTCCTTGTGGGAGTCAGTTTGTTTAATATATAAACAAACACATCCCTGACAAAACTCACGCATAAAATAATACATACCCCTATCCCTAAATCGTTTAACAAGTTCCTGCTTTTCCATATTTCATAATCAACTTCTTGTTAAGTTGTTTAGGTTCTTGTTTATTCACTTGTAATTGAATCAAGTAAGTAGGATTGCAAGTTTGTTTTTTCTGCTTCTCCTTGGCAACATAACATCAGCAACAAACAAGTTTCTGGTTCTGGTCTTGGCTTGTTACGTACAAACAAGCTGTTGGATATCGGATACGTTTATCCGATATCGGGTATAGCAAAAACAGTCCCTTTGACTGTTTGGTTTTCTCGGACAGAAGAAACAAGTTGATTGGGTCTTTTCCTGGTTCGAATTATTCAAGGGGTCAAGTTATTGACTTGGTTTTATTTATTACGTTCTCGACTAGCATTAATCGAACGTATACGTGAATCGGGTTTGTGTGTGATACTCTTTGAGCTATCTATTTTAGATACTTAAGGTTTCGTTAAGGTTTCTTGTTCCGTTACTAGAGATCAATTGCCAAGCAAGGTTAGCTTTTCTTAATCCCTTTTAATTAATTAATATTGTATTAATTATGTGTTTATTAATTACGTGCTTAACATAATTGCATTAACTAGATCCAATATCCGCTGCGTACTCGTAGAGGTTAATGGTTAACTGGATCTAAAATCCCAACAGTGGCATCACGAGTCAACTCATTTTTGCGATTATGGGTTACACGTTTCTGATATTAATAAACATGTTTTAAAAGGGCTGCGTGAAACCTAGTTTAGTTATTTAGTTTTATTTTAATTTTGACAATTACATGCAATACTTGTCAAATTTTTAATAAATAATAACTAGTCACACACAAATTAAAATTATATTGATAATTAGAATTAATTTGTTAATTGTAAATTACTTGTTAATTTGAATTTAATTTACATGTGAATTATAATTACCTAGTTAATTAAAATTAAATTGTTAATTAAGAATTACATGTTAAATTAAAATTACTTACTAATTAGAATTAAAAGTTAATTTGCACTTATTAATTGTTAATTAGAATTATTATGATAATTAGAATTACATATTGATTTATAAATACATAAATTGCGTTATTACTTGATAATTGGGATTGCCATGCTTTTATGTGTTTTTCCGGCCACAAGACCCACTCAATTGCTTTTCTAAGTGATGTATGGTGCAATCTAGGTATTACATCCTAGTGACGGTCTTATGGTTCTCCGTTTGGGGAAGACTCGCAAGAGATCTCGGAACAATATGTGGTTATTTATATTGATGTTTATGCTTGTATGTTTGTGATTCCTATATGTGCATTATTACTTGCTTTGACACCTAATTGTATGCAATATGGAATAATACATATCGTAACCATAACATTAATATTGGTCTTTATTTACACGCCTAAATACCTTGCTCATTGTGACCTGCTATTTGATTCGTGGAAAATTGTTTTTGCAAAATAAAATGACATAATATATGAAACACGTTTTCAAGAATTTAAAAACTAGACGCTATGGACACTTGGGATGTACGGCTCACCCACTAGAACAAACTCAAAAGGGGGTTCAAAGAAGTGCGCACAGTCACACTGAAAGGATGTCTAAGGTTATGCTTCGTGCTTACGGTCCTCTCATTATAGCGTTCGATTGAAGCTATCGTGAACCATGATGATCACTACAGTGTCATTACCAAAAAGTTTTTAAAATTAGTGTTACAAAATTGTTTTGCATGCTTCTTTATACACGACTTTTACCACATTTATGCGTGCATACCTATTTGTTAATATTAAGTCTATGCCACCCAACTATGAACAATTGCACTTGGATTGACTTCTCTAGTCAGACCTAAGGGCCTTTCCAACCCATGGTAATTATTTCTCACTGGTCAGACCTCTGGTTATTTTTACATGTTCATACTTGGTCGACTTATCTCGAGTTAACTCCGGTCGGACCTCGAACCCAGGGCATAACATGAGAACTAAACATGCTTTTGACATTATTACTTGATACTAATGCCTTAAACAGTCTCATAAATCTAAGAGTTGCATTATGCTATTAACGCTCATTGCTTACCTCTTGTCCTAACTTTTTATACACTGGTCAGACCTATGGTAATTAAATGGGGTTGCAAGGTGGATCTTAGTCTTATTAGTAATTAATTGGGTAGTTAATTCTTTTAAGAATGTAATTATTGAAAATACTAATTATTTGAACTTTTCAATTGTAGATGACTACTTCAATCGGAAACAGTTCGGTACTTCGGGGAGTTTCTTTTGAAAACAAAACTCACCTGGACCTAATTTCATTGATTGGTATCGCCAGATTCGCATTATACTATCAGCTGAAGATAAGGAAGCTTATCTAGAGCATCCCATACCTGCAGACCTGCTGCTACTCCTGGCCACCTTGTCCTACCTGAGGCTCTTGCAGCTCACACTGCTTGGGTCAAAGGTTCAAAGGACATAGCTGCCTTCATGCTCATGACCATGGAGTTAGAGATCTAACAAAATCTAACTCATCTTGGTGCTTATGACATGCTTCAGGAGTTGAAGTCTATGTTCTCCCAACAAGCAGAACAAGAGCTTCTACAAACTGCACGTGAATTTCATGCTTGCAAGCAGGAAGAGGGTCAATCGGTTAGCTCGTATGTTCTGAAGATGAAAAGCTACATTGACAGTTTGGAACGTCTTGGTCACCGAGTTACTCTGCACTATGGAGTCAGTCTGATCTTAATTGGTCTTTCTAAAGAGTTCATCTAGTTTGTGCAGAACTTTAATATGCACAGCATGGGGAAGACTATAAATGAACTGCATGCTATGCTTAAGCAACATGAGCAGACGTTGCCAAAGAAAGATGTTGCACCTGCACTCCATTATGTGCGTGGTGGTAAGGTCCAGAAAAACCAAAAGAAGAATAAATCGTTTAAGGCTGCTAAGGGGAATCGTGGGAATGGAAACAGCAAGTTTGGTTATGCTCCTGAGTATAAGTCATACAATGCTTCTACTTCTAAATCCAAACCCAAGATTCCTCCACCACCCAAGAAGGATAATCCAAAAGGATGCTACCGTCACCAGTGTGGTGAGACAGACATTGGAGAAGGAATTGTCCCCAGATCTCACGAGTTAATGAAAAAGAAGAAAGCAGTCTCTTGCAGCTAGTTCTTCGTATTTTCACTATAGAACTCTACTCTTTCCTAAATCATCCTTAGTATATGACACTGGCTGTGTACTCACATCTGTAATAATACTCTGGTCTAAGGGCGGTAGGAAGCTCAAACCAGGAGCTTTAAGTCGCAGTACGTGGGCAATGGTCAGCGGGCAGAAGTTGAAGCTATTGGAAGTTATCATTTATCACTCCCTAGTAGATTAGTTATTGTTTTAAAAGATTGTCATTATGCTCCCTCTATTACTAGGGGATTATTTCGGTTCTCGTTTGTATAACGATGGTTTTATTAACCGCTTTGAATCGAATAATTATATTTCAGTTTCTAGGAATAACGTTGTTTATTTTACGGCTATTCCTCGTGACGGTGTTTTTGAAATTGAAATGTCTTGTTCGAATACAAATGAAAGTTCTATGTTTGTTGTAAGCAATAAAAGAGCCAAGACTAACTTGGACTCTGCTCTCTTGTGGCATGGTCGTCTTGGACACATTAGCAAGAAACGCATGGAGAAGTTGCAACACGATGGACTTCTCAACTCATGTGACATTAAGTCTATTGAAAAGTGTGTTGCTTGTATGTCTGGTAAGATGGCTAGAAAACCTTATTCACATCAAGTGGAAAGGGCTAAAGATCTACTTGGACTTATAAACTCAGATGTATGTGGCCCATTTAGAATTACTTCAAGACAAGGAGCAAATTACTTCGTGACTTTCGCTGACGACTATAGTCGGTATGGTTATGTTTACTTGCTGAAACATAAACATGAAGTGTTTGAAACATTCAAAGTGTTTCAAAAGGAAGTAGAAAATCAACTCAGGAAGATCATAAAATCACTACGCTCGATCGTGGAGGTGAATATATGAGTCAAGAGCTTTTGGATCATCTGAAGGAGCATGGGATTATTGCCCATCGAACTCCTCCTTATACTCCACAACACAATGGTGTATCTGAGGGAGAAATCGAACCCCTCGCTTGACATGGTGCGTTCTATGATGAAACAAACTACTCTTCCAAAGTCCTTTTGGGATTATGACCTTGAGTCCATCGCACGCATTCTCAATATGGTTCCAACTACGAAGGTTGAAAAGACACCATACGGTATGGTATGGCAAGCCCCTAAGCCGCCTTACTTAAAAGTCTGGGGTTGTGAGGCACTTGCTAAGCGTGATACACTTACCAATCCTGACAAACTTGAACCTAGAGCTATTAAGTGTATCTTCGTAGGATACCCTAAGGAAACTATGGGATATTCTTTCTATCTTCCATCTGAGAACAAAGTTTTTGTTGCTCGAAATGCTGAGTTCTTTGAGAGTAATCTTATGGATCTTAAAGCAAGTGGGAGTATGGATGATCTTGAATTAATTCAAGAAAAAAGATACAAATCCTTCTTTAGACACTAGCATTCATCATGATGAGGATGATCATGAAATTGAAGAACCTCAAAGTGATATTGTTCCCATTCGGAAGTCCAATAGGACACATCGTGCTCCTGACCGTATGTGTTTACACATTGACGCTGAGGAACATGAGTTAGGGGATCTTGGTGAACCCAATAACTATAAAGCTGCATTGCTGGATCCTGAATCCAAGAAATGGCTTGATTCAATGAATGTGGAAATGCAATCCATGAAAGACAATGATGTCTGGGTCTTAGTTGAGCTTCCTCCTAACCGCAAGACAGTTGGCAGCAAGTGGCTCTTCAAGAAGAAGACTGACATGGATGGTAAGGTATACACCTTTAAAGCTCGTCTCGTAGCAAAGGGCTTCACTCAAACCTACGGGATTGATTATGAAGAAACCTTTTCTCCTGTAGCAGACATTAGAGCTATAAGGATTCTCATAGCCATAACTGCATACTATGACTTTGAGATATGGCAAATGGACGTCAAAACCACCTTCCTCAATGGACATCTTTACGAAGAGGTCTATATGGAGCAACCTGAGGGTTTTGTTGATCTGAAATATCCTAACCATGTATGCAAGCTCAAGCATTCCATTTATGGACTTAAGCAAGCATCAAGGCAATGGAATAAACGTTTTGATGATGAGATAAAGAAATTTGGATTTTCTCAAAATCAAGATGAGCCATGTGTATATCAGAAAGCTAGTGGGAGTTATGTCACTTTCCTAATTCTATATGTTAATGACATATTGATTATGGGAAACAATATTCCAATGTTACAAGATGTAAAATCCTATCTTGGAAGATGTTTCGCCGTGAAAGATTTAGGAGAAGCTGCATATATTCTTGGAATCAAGATCTTTAGAGACAGATCTAAACGATTAATTGGTTTGAGTCAAAGTGCTTACATTGAGAAAATCTTGAAAAGATTTTGTATGAATAACTCCAAAAGTGGCGCAATCCCAATGCAAGATAAGCCTAAATTGAGTAAGTCACAAGGTGCTGAAACACCTGCTCAGAAAGAGCGCATGCAAAGGATTCATTATGCTTCGGCTATAGGTTCTATTATGTATGCTATGAGATGTACTGCGCCGATGTTGCGTTTGCACAGAATGTGACAAGCCGATTTCAACAGTAATCCGTGAGAACTTCATCGGGCGGTGTGAAAAATATTCTTAAGTATTTACGTAATACTAAGGATATGTTTCTGATCTATGGAGCAAAAGATGAACAAGAGCTCGTGGTTTCTTGCTACACCGATGCTGGATATCCGAGAGATGCTGACAACTTAAAATCTCGATCGATATGTATTTTTCTTAATGGAGGTGTTGTTGATTGGAAAAGCACTAAGCAAAGTATTTTTGCTACTTCATCTACGAAGTTTGAGTATATTGTCGCTTGTGATGCATCAAAAGAGGTCAGATGGATTCGTAAATTCATTTATGGGTTAAACATTTTTCCCACAATTGAAGAACCCATAAATACGTATTGTGATAATACTGTAGCCATTACTATAGCTAATGAAAGCGGAATCACTAAAGGTGCTAGACATTATCGCTCTAAAGTTCATTATCTTCGAGAGACCATTGAAATGGGCGATGTGAAGATATTAAAGGTTCACACAGATGAAAATCTAGCTGATCCATTTACGAAAGCTTTGGATTTCCCTAAGCATTCTAAATTGACTAGAGATATAGGTTTGGTACCTGCTAGTAGTCTCATGTAAACTGTGTGTTAATTAGTATTTGAATAATTTGGAGTTGTAAGACAGTTATTATTTTCTGATTAATAAAGATACGAGGTATTTGTTATTATATTCATATAATATGTTATTCCATATTTGCATGTTTAATCCATGAAATGATTTATCATTCTAAATATATCCATTGTCGGTTAACAATATGGGAATATTGTTATGATAAGGCAAATGTGAGTGTTGGTAATAATTCTAACGAGAATTCGGATTGTTCCCGCCAAACTCATATGTATTCACTAGAGATGCATATTGGATTCCCCAACTTTTAAACATTTACTTTTGGATCCTTGTCATGAGTAAAATATTGAAAATGGTTTGTTATCTTCGTCCTTAGACTTGAGATGCAAGTAAGTTCTGTTATGTGTGGATATCACTTTTTGTAAGTATATGCAAAACGCTATCTGAACAAGGTAGTTATAAAAGCTATATTTCGGAGTGACGTGAAGAAGCATCCACAACACTTGTAGTCAATAAAGGATTTGTTACTCCACTTGATATGTGCGGAAAGATACCATGGCGCTCTCTAGATTTAATCGATAACTGTCGCGCCGACCAAAGGTTAATGCAAGATGATTATTGATTACATTTGGTATATCTGAATTAAAATCTATAACGAGATTCTAAATGGTTAAACTATATGGAATGATTTGAGATCCATAATCCATGGTTTAACGGTATCTATAACAAAGGATGATTAAAGCAAGACATTGAATGACCATGCTACTGAGAAAATTTTATGAAACTATTCTCTCGCACACTTTTAGTTAAAAAGCGAGTGAGAGCGCCTCTAAGGCTTCCGTCGTTAGTTTTATGTGCCATTCGACACACCAACTCCCAAGTGGGAGCTGTTGGTTTGTGGGAGTCTTAAAACACGACAAGACGACTAATTGTGTATGAGCCGATGGGGGCACACACGATAAACACGAATATACGTGTTGAACGTAAATCTATACTTGAATATATAATCTATACCCGTTTATGGAACTTGACTCGTTTTCATTAAACGAACCATGTACATAATTCTGGACTTGGGTCGGTTTAATTTAGCATGCCTTGGGCCTTGATGCTCGGAAAACGAATGGGTAAAAAGGGGATACATGGGTGCTTGGGCTTGAACTTGTCAGGCAAGTTATTGACTCCTTGTGGGAGTCGATTTGTTTAATATATAAACAAACACATCCCTGACAAAACTCATGCATAAAATAATACATACCCCTATCCCTAAATCGTTTAACAAGTTCCTGCTTTTCCATATTTCATAATCAACTTCTTGTTAAGTTGTTTAGGTTCTTGTTTATTCACTTGTAATTGAATCAAGTAAGTAGGATTGCAAGTTTGTTTTTTCTGCTTCTCCTTGGCGACATAACAGCAGCAACAAACAAGTTTCTGGTTCTGGTCTTGGCTTGTTACGTACAAACAAGCTGTTGGATATCGGATACGTTTATCTGATATCGGGTATAGCAAAAACAGTCCCTTTGACTGTTTGGTTTTCTCGGACAGAAGAAACAAGTTGATTGGGTCTTTTCCTGGTTCGAATTATTCAAGGGGTCAAGTTATTGAAATGGTTTTATTTATTACGTTCTCGACTAGCATTAATCGAACGTATACGTGAATCGGGTTTGTGTGTGATACTCTTCGAGGTATCTATTTTAGATACTTAAGGTTTCGTTAAGGTTTCTTGTTCCATTACTAGAGATCAATTGCCAAGCAATGTTAGCTTTTCTTAATCCCTTTTAATTAATTAATATTGTATTAATTATGTGTTTATTAATTATGTGCTTAACATAATTGCATTAACTAGATCCAATATCCGCTGCGTACTCGTAGAGGTTAATGGTTAACTGGTTCTAAAATCCCAACAAAGAGGATGCCACACATTGAAGAAGCGTATTGTTTTCCACTTAAAAGAACAATGTACTTTCATTTCTTTTCTTATTCTTGCAATGTACTTCCATTAAACGTCCTGTATAGGAATTTGGTAGCTGATAATTTGAAGTTGCTCATGTGGAATTGGTTCAGCAGTGTTTATGCCATGTACGCCATGGTTCACTTGGAATATCTGCACGCACCATTATGGAATTGTTAAAATTGAGCTAAATCTTTTTTAGTTAGAGACATACATTATGAAATGAAAGCGTGAGACAGTCGTTTGCTATTTTTTGCGTATAGCTGTATTAGAAAATGACATGATGCTTGAGGTGGTTATGACAATGTGGCACCGATTGATGATAAGGCGGGGAGTGAAGGAGACATTGTTGATGCAGGCTTAACAGCGTCAACTGAAATTAGAAATCCATTTGGATATTACAAAATCAATCCGTGGAAAATGAACTTGTTTATAAAAAGACCAAGTCTAGTGGGGGATATAAATAAATGTTGTAAAGCTAAGGAACTAAAAACAAGTTTATTTCATATGAGCCTGGATAGGATTAGTGTCATAGAAGTAGCAATTCATCCATTTACTTCTAATGATTTGGGTTATGTCTCATATCTAGTGGGACTAACGGGTTAGGCCAAAGGATTCAACTATAAACAAAGCTGGTCTGATGGGTCGAATTGGTTGAAAATCATTAGAAGTGTATTCAAATGCCTAATAAAGGTTACAAAATCTTTGTAATAGCATGGTTTTTGCAACCAATTTAGCACCTCATTTACTATTAATATTTACAAAAATGGATAAGAATTGTGTTTGTTGCTCGGCCTCTCGGGCTAAACCGATCCAACTTGTTTCTACTTGCATTTAAAGGTTACCCAACCCACCTGATTTTTCCCGTTTTGCCACCTACCTGGCCACCACCGATAAGCGAAGTAAATAGAAATGAAGAGACCGTTCAGGCTCGCTGGAACCAGCTGTGCATGGACTTACAAGTAATATAGAAAAAAATGCTCATAGAGATGGATAGAGACTTCAAAGGCAGCATACACAGAACAGGTCCTTGCCAAAGTGGCAGAAAATCAACGTTGGCAACGATTATCAGATAGTGCATTTGCGCCACAAGTAGGGGGAAAGTTTTACTTGACTCTATCGATCGGGTTTGCAAATTTTTTTTTCTGTTTTAATTTTTTCTCCAACAACCGACTTGAACATCATGGATTCAGGAATCGATATGATTTTTTTTTAGTAATACGATGGTCGAGATTTTAAGAGGTGGGTTATTTAGTTTTTGTAATTTGTTTATTCCAAATATTATGGGTGAAAAAGAGAAATGTGTAAAAAAAATCAAGAATTATTATTTTTTAATTTACATTTCCAGTAATGTACATACTTTGGTTTCTGATATGTTTTAAGAAGATTTTGTATGGTTTCCAGTAACAGCTAGATTTATGCATCAATTGCAATTGGATTTATTCATATTGCCGATGCAAAATTTGGTTAAACTTGTTTGTGCATGAATGTATTACAAAGTTTCAAATACGACATTCAATCATGCACAAATTAATGTGGTCCCTGTGGTTTGCCCTTTTTCTCGCTTTACATTCCTAAACTTTTTTTTGGCACAAAACCATCCTTCCGTTAGTAAAGTTGGCACAAATACATCCCTCTGTTAGTAAATTCAGTTAATAAGGACTAACGATGCAAATATTTCTCCGTTATCTCCTAACGGAAGAGAAAATATTTGCACCGTTAGTCCTTAGGACTAACGATGCAATAAAATAAATTGCATCACGGTGTACTCCACCGCCACCTACCACCCACCGCCACCTGCCACCTCCACCGCCACCTCTACCCGCCACCACCCAACGCCACCACCCCCCACCTCCACCGCCGCCACCCACCGCCACCACTGCCACCACTACACCTTCATCAAAATCCAACCCACCAATTTCTTTAATCAAACTATCCAACCTCTCATCACCACCACTCTTTTGCCTCAAAAACTCAAAACCATAAATCTTGCAAATCCTGATCTGCTGCTACTACTTCCTCTTTGTTGACCAAATGAATTATTTATTTCATTTCTTGATGATGATTTTAATAAAGATTCCCTTTTTAATGGTAACAATCCATTTTCAAGAGAACCCATTTACATCATATACCTTAAATCACATTAACCGAAGCAAAAATAACCGCAAACACCATTTTCATACGAGTTTTACAAACACCTCATATTCGACCCATGACAAAATCTGCAAATCATACCCGGATTCAACCCGACAATCTGTTGTTCCCCGTTCACTATCGTTTAAAATAGTTTAAATATATAAAACAAGTTAATAGTGAACTATGACTGAAATTAACATAAGTAAAACACACAAAGTAATTTTCAACATCATATTCTTATTAGAAATAAATCAACAAAGAATACGTTACCCAAGTACTTTCGAAATAGTACTTGGGATTGAAATGACAAAGTTGGGTGACTCCTCTAAGCCAGGCTAAGTCTGAGCACATCTCTTAGAGCTCACTGAGCTATCTCAGGAACTAAGTTGTATTTGGAGGAGTGAAAAGATGGCTTGTGTGTGTGTGTTTTTACAATTCACAAGCTTATCCTTTTCACTCCATCTCTTATGCTATTTATACATGTATAAGTTTTAACTCTTTCCTAAGTGACAAACTGACATCATACAGAAGACAAAATGCTGATGTATTTTGTCTCTGTTTACAAAGACTATTCTAGGTAAGAGACAAGACTACTTTCCTAAGTTCAGTGATGACACTGAGCCTGATCTTTTTCCATTCAGGGAAAGTTGACTTTGGTTGATAAGGATGTTGTCTTATCTGATTCAAACTTATCCCGCCTTGTCCCGCTCTTTCTTCAGTCTTTTCATCCTTCAGTCTTCTACTTCAGTTTGTCTTCAGTGTAAGCAGTTGGAGAGGAGTCTTAGGGATTCAGTGAGTTATTGTCATCACTCACTGAATCCATCATCTTCTTCTTGACTCACTTCCCTTTAAGTTCCCCTTACTGAGTGGAGAGACTTCTTCTATGCCTCGTACTGAGTATCCTAAGATGACTCCTGAGAGACTATGCAATCATTGACCTGTTAGTGTTTAACGGACTAAACACTTGGGCTATTTTCTATTCAAATCCTAGATTAAGGGTTTGGGTATTTATCAACCAACAGTCTCCCCCCTATTTGGATATACAAATAGCCTAAGTGGTTGATCAGTGTAAGTGAGCAAATGGCTTCTTCTTACACTGATTGTACTAATGAATACAATAAGGAAAACTGAGTAAATTAACAAAACATACATCCTTTATTGATCAGATTACATAGTTCCTATCACTAGTACAAAAGATAAAACAAAATGATGTCAGTCCCCTGGATTCCCAGTGCTTCAAGTTTGACCTTTTTGGTGATGAGTGTTTCCCTGTCAAGATGGTCTCTTATCTTTGCGTTTAAGTCAGTGCAGAACCTGATATTCGCAGGAGTCTGAATTTGAGAGGCCACTGGAATATAGCTGATCATTGTAGCCACTCCAGCCTGATCAATATCACTCCACCTTTGGAATGCTGGGTTTCCATAGAAATCAATGAAAAATAGCCCTCTTTCAGGATTTTCAATCACAAGACAGTTCACAAACTTCACTCCTTCAGGCAGCTCCCTATTACACTCCAGTCCAGGCACTTTAATCTCAGGTTGGAACTCAACTCTCTTCCTTTTGCCAGTGGATGATTGTGGTTGAGATCCTTGTGGTGCAGTTAAGGTGGGCTGAATTCCCAGTTGGGCTGGACAATCCCTCAGTCTTTCATATCTTTTACTGAGCATTTTCATCAGGTCCTTAACCACCGCTTTCTTCTTCTTTTCAATAATTGGACCAAGCTCATCGAGTTCAGTGATCCCAAAGTCAGTGAATTTGAGGTGATCATGAACCTCGAAGTGTCTTTTGTCATCCCCTCTGTAAACGTTCATGGCCAGTGGTTTGGTATTGGGGATGATTCTGACATCTGTGATCCTTTCAGGAAGCCTTCGGCTTGTCATTGTCCAGTTGTAGTGCTCAATTCGGCTTTTCCTGATGGCTTCAGTTTTCTTCTTCTTTTCTTCCAACTGTTTTCTCATTTCAGCCATCTGAGCAGCCTGAGCTTCCTTGAACTTTTGTCTTGCCTGACCCTTTTGGAGTTTCTTAGGATCAATTCCCATGTTCTCAGCTTCTTCAGCGACAACCTTTGCCAATGCTTCTCTATTCTTCTTATCTTCTTCAGCTTGTTTCAATCTCTGTTCTTCTTTAGCAAGATATTTACTTAGCTGTTGAGGTGTGAGAAGGTATTCAGTGTCGCCGATTTTGTAGGAATCTTCTCAGGCTCAGGAGTTGTCATTTTGCCTTTCCTTTGTCCTGGCCTGAGGAAGATGAAGTTGCTACCAGGGGTGGTGTTGTTGTTATTGGTGTGATTACTGTCAGTGTTGTTGTTGATGTTGTTGGTGGGATTGATGAGATGGGTGTTGCTGAAACTGGTGGTGATGATGAGATTTGAGCCACTGATGTTGATGGTGTTGGCTCCCCCTCAGTGTGAGAAGGAGGTTCTTCAGCAAAATTCTCCCCCTCAACTGTTGCGGAGCTTCTGAGGGCAAGAGTTGGAGTCGTGCTGAGGGTACTGAGCAGCTTGACCCTTGAAGGCCTGATAAATTTCTGAGATCATAGCCTTGATGTCGGAAGTGTCAGATTGAATACCAGTGACTTTAGCTTCCAAATTAGCCTGAGAAACTTCCAGAGCAGTCATTCTGGGCCCAAGATTCCAGGCCAGAGATGAGGATGCCTGAGTCAAAGTAGCCACATGCGTATTCAAAGAGTCCAATGTAGCTTGAAGAGACTGGACTGAGGATGGAAGACCCTGAACATTTGCAGACTTGAGCATATCGAGCAGTTCAGTGAGGCTTGAGGATTGTTTCAAGTACGCCTCAGTCGCCTCTAGCACTTTAGAGTTGAGTGTTGGGTCTTCTTTGACAAATTCCTTGATTTCATCTATCTTTGTACCTACACCTTGAAGATGCCTGAGGAATTTAGCCATGTTGTTATCCAGTCGGTGAAGGTTGTCATACATCAGATCCCTGTGCTCATGAACATTTTCATCAAAGCCATGTACCTCAGCCTTTAGATCAGCATAACTTGCAGCAGCCTCAGTGTGTTGTTCCCACAGTGTTTCAGTGACCCCAGAGTATAATTTTCTTGAAGCTTTGGTGATCCACTAAACAAGCTGCCTTTCAGTAAGTGGGAGAACATTATCAAATCTTTCAAATTCATCAGTGGAGGAGGAGGAGTCATCATTTTCATGCTGGAATGGTGATTCAGTATGCTCCTGTGGATCAGGCTGAGGCTCTTGTTCAGCTTGAACCTCAGCGTCCATTTCTTCTCCAGCTGATAAAATTTCATCATCAGTTTCAGCAAGCTCATCTTCAGAAAAGAGTATGCCAGTAACATCAGCAACAGTTAACCAGGGGTTGGTGATGGGTTCCATATCAGCGGGTGGTATGTTTCCCTCTGAGTCTTTGTCCCCCGTTGACCCCTCGGACACTGGTGGGCGTTTCCCAGTGCCTTCGCTAGTCGGATTGGTTGTGGGTTCCGTATCGGCGGGTTGTTCCTTTCCCTCTGAGTCTTTGTCCCCCAGTGACCCTTGAGACACTGGTGGGCGTTTCCAGTGCCCTTCAGAGTCAGTGATAGTTTTATCCCTATCAGCAGGTTGTTTGATTCCCTCTGAGTCTTTGGGATCGATCAGTGTGCCCTCAGACAAAGGCTGTGATTTGCTAATGTCATCCTTGGGCGTAATGGAAGGCGCTCCCCTACCAGCGGGTTGTATGTGTCCCTCTGGATCTTGGGGAGTAGTGGTTGTGACCAAGGGCACTGACTGTGATGTATCAGTGTCCTTCGTTGTCACGGGGGTGGATGTTGCCTGGTCATCAGTGGGTGTCTTTTTAGTCTCGGGCCTTTTGTGCCTTTTAGGCTGTGTTCCTGAAGCCTCAGGGCCCTGGGACTTGGGTTTAGTCTTAGCCCCAGTCTGAGACTTCCCCTTTCT
Source organism: Chrysanthemum makinoi (assembly GCA_910596185.1). Lineage (NCBI taxonomy): Eukaryota > Viridiplantae > Streptophyta > Magnoliopsida > Asterales > Asteraceae > Chrysanthemum > Chrysanthemum makinoi. Next base: position 149,992,311 of record OU343222.1, read on the forward strand.
CTTTTTAGGAGCAGGGTTTGGAGACACTAATCCCTCCTGGTTGTTTACAGAAACCATATGGGCCGTCAATTCAATAGGAGTGACAAGAGATGGGTCTTTTTGAAAATTTGATTGGCTCAGGATGCCTGGTAAAGCACAAAATTTTTCTTCCTGAGGATAATTTGAACCCAGTAACACTTGCAAAGCGCAAGAGACAAACCTAGGATAGGAAACGTATTTCGTCCTAGTTTTGCTCTGTAGCTTGGTTACGAGATCACTATAAATGATCTCCCTTATGTCGACAGTGACCCCATTCATTAAGCAGTATGCCATCATCAACTGAATAGAGTTAACTTGTTCATTGGATGAGTGGTTCCCGCCGAGGACCTGAATCACAAAAGTGAATAGGATCCTCCAAGCCACGGGAAATGAGCTTTTGGTGATTGGGTCCCTGTCCAAAAACGTTGATCTAAAACGATTTGTTTTAACCCATCCTTTACGTGGGGGTTCGGATGGGCACATAAACTCCTTTGTTATAATCCAAACCTGTTGAAGTGCAAAACGTTTTATAATCCACGGTGAATTGTTGTTGCCCCCCGTGAAGACTGAATCTGATGAGATATTCCCTGAGAGGTCTGAGGTTGTTCTCATCATGGAGGGTGTCGGATAGGCCTTGCTGTTGCCCAAAATTCCTTGAGGAGATTTTGGTAAACAATGGAGGAACACTGAATAAAGGCCGTTTTCATGGGGCAATTAACAAAAATTTCATAATGTCTTTGTAGGCTGGGACAGTTTCAGGGTATTCAAAGTTTCCAATGACATTATTAGTTTTAAATTCAACATTTATAAGATCCCCTACCCACTGAGAAGCAAACTGGAGAGATTGAGTTCTAACCATTTCCATTTAACGAGGGATCATAGGTCATCCCGGTGCTTTCTGTTAATACAAATATCGTCATCAAACGTTATTTATATTTTTGATCTTTACCTAAGTTTTGTTAACGACAAAAGTAAATTTAATTTGTATAAAAGCTTAAAGCTTGTCAAGTTTAATAGATATTAAAACAAGCTTTTTCAAACAATATATTCATCATTCAAGCATTTAAATTTATGATTAGTAACATCTTGATATGACTCTAATCATTATGTATGATAGTAGTTTTTAGAATGTGTTAGGTTCTTAAAACCAAACACTACTTATGTACTTGCATATTTCTAAAAATAGAAATACAACATATGACATCATGTGATGCATCATGGAAATCATTGGAAGATTTCATTAGATATTTTGTGTGGATTTGTACTCTTCATATCTTGCACAATCTCACTTAGATAGAGTTGACTTTAGCAAAGATTACACGGGCGAAACCCTTTTAAGGGTTCCGCGGTCCTTGGACGCTCCTGTCCATTTTGGCTATAAATAGCAATGCCAAGCCAAGTAGTTTTTTATCCCTTTCTAACATACTCTCATACATATCTTCTCTTTAACCTTTCTAACTCAGTTTCATATCATATTAGTGATCTCTTTTGTAGCAAAGAAGATCAAGTCACATTCAAGCTTCAAACGAGAAGTTGGAAGTCTTGTTTGTTTAGTGTTGCATGATCCTGTGTTGATTCATACTTCATTGTTGCATTAAACCATCATAATCTTGTGAGTGTGAGTGGTTAGTATTTTAGTCCTCAAAATACATTGTGTGTGGGAGTGGTTGTACCCTTGGAAAGAACTCGACATCTAGCTTAGTGTCGGAAATAGTGTAAGCGAAGTGTAAAGGTTTTCTCCGCCGGTGAAAGGAGCTTGTTGAATAGTGAAGTTAAACTCTCGAGTGTGAGACTCGAGGAGTGGAGTAGGGCAAGGAAAAAGAGTCCGTGTAGACCGAACCACTATAAACAACTTGTTGTGGTTTGATCATTTCTTTCCTTATTTACTCCTTACATATTGCTTGCATATTTCATTAACATATCTAAGATTAATATCAATTGATCTTTACAATAAGTTTTAAAACAAAGTTTTAATTGGTAAACTATTCAACCCCCCTTCTAGTTTTCTACAATTGGTATCAAAGCCAGGTTGCTCAAGAATTTCTAAAATAATCTGTATTTTATAAACTTGAAACGATCCATGGATTCTGAAAACTTTAAAGAAGGGCAATCTATGCAAAGACCACCACTCTTTGAAACCAATGGATTTATCTAATGGAAAAACCGTTTTGAAACATATGTAAAATCAAAAGATATAGATCTTTGGTTTATTATTGTTAAAGGGGATTTTAGTTCTACAACAAAGGATATTTCTGTTGATGAACAAAAGAAATTAGTTGCTAAAAATAACGAAGCTAAAATGATGCTTTATAATGCTTTACCTAGAAAAGAATATGAAAGAATTTTTATGTGTGAAACCGCCAAAGATATTTGGGAATCTTTAATTGTTACACATCAAGGTAATTCACAAGTCAAGGATAACAAAATTGATCTTCTTGTTCAACAATATGAACAATTTGTTATCCCTGAAGATGAAACCATTGATTGTGGCTTTGCTCGCTTTAATACTATTATTACATCACTTAAAGCACTTGATGAATCTTTTCGTAGTAAGAACTTTGTCAGGAAATTTCTTAGAGCACTCCATCCCAAATGGAGAGCTAAAGTGACCGCCATTGAGGAATCAAAATATCTCTCAATAATGTCACTAGACGAGTTGATCGGTAACCTCAAAGTACACGAAATGGTGATGGAGAAAGATTCGGAGATCATCAAAGAAAAAGGGAGAAGATAAAATCCGTTGCTCTAAAAGCAAAAGCAGAATCAAGTGATGATGACGAATCTTGCTCCTGTAGTGAAGATGAGGAATATGCCATGGCCGTTAGAGATTTTAAGAAGTTCTTTAGAAGAAGAGGAAAGTTCGTAAGACAACCTCGAGAAGAAAAGAAGCCATTCCGAAAAGATCGGGATGACAAGAAGGGTAAAGGTGAAAGAAAATGTTTTAGATGTGGTGATGCAAGTCACCTCATAGGAGAATGTCCCAAGCCACCTAAAATCAAAACTCAACGAGCTTTTGTAAGTGGTGCTTGGAGTGATAGTGAAGATGATGAAGAATCAAGCAAGGAAGAGATCGCTCTAATGGCACATGAGTCAAATGAGGTACTTTCCGACTCTTCTTATTCTTCTATTGATGATGACACTTTGCAAAAACAATATAATCAATTGTGTGAGCTAAGTCTAAAAATCATAACTAAAAATAAATTTTTAAAAACCAAAAAGGAATTTTTGGAAAATGAAGTTTATGAGTTAAAAGAAAAAGCAAAACGACTAGAAAAAGGAAAAGCAAATGACGATGATTGTAAATCATGTCAAGAGCTTAAACTTGAAATAGAAAAACTAAAGCTCACACAAGATGTGTTAATCGAAAACAATTCTAAATTTAAAAGGTTTAACAAGAACATCGCTCTTGCCGATGAAATAGTTAAATTCATAAAACACCAGGAGACATGAATGGGCTAGGTTTTAATGAAGTATTAATTCCAAAAAGTCAAAACAAAACGGCCGAAAAGGACGAACAATCTGTCAAATCTGCTGCAGTACAGCATGGATTAGACGGAACCAAAATTAGGGTTCCGTCCGTTGTGCAAAATGGTGCCGTGGATACTTCAGCAGAACAGAATGTTCGCAATACGGACCGTACTGAATTTGTTAAAGTAACAAAGAAAACCAATGATAGTGTTAAACTAAAACCAGCTGTTACATCAGGAGTAGGACTTGTCAAAAATGAATTTAGATCAAAGACTACTCAACAACGACATAAAACTCCTTTTGCCAAACGTCCCTTTCCTAAGAGCAACCACAACGTACAACCCAACTACCAACACAACGGTTGGAATCAAAACTTTCCTAGACCATATCAAACTCCAGATTACACGCCATGGAACTCTTACCCATCGTTTCCATACATGAATCAAATAAATGGTATGTTTAACCCAAACGGACCCATGAGATATTGGGGACCAAATGCTTGAGTTATTTGCTTCTTAGGTATGCTTGAAAGTTGGATTGGAAAAGTCTCTTCTCATCATACCAAGAGTATGACGGAGGCAATGTCACCTTTGGTAGCAATCTCAAAAGCAAAATTATTGGCAAAGGTACGATTGCTCATAACTCCCTAACTATTGAAAATGTTGCTCATGTGGATAGGTTAGGATTTAATCTACTTAGTATTAGCCAATTATGTGATAAAAAGTATAAAGTACTATTTGATGAAAATGGTAGTAAAATACTAAAAGATGGTATCACCATAGCTAAAGGAGTTAGGAAAAATAACATATACGTCATGAAAATAGATAAAACATATAATGACAAACTTTGCCTAACAACATTAGACGATAGCTCATCTCTTTGGCATAGACGCTTAGGTCACGCGAATATGAGACTTATACAAAACCTATCTTCAAAAGAGTTAGTTAGAAATTTACCAAAACTAAAATATGACCAACACTTTTGCGACGCTTGCAAAATTGGTAAACAAACCCATAGTAGTCACAAATCTAAAAATATGGTGTCCACATCTAAGTGTCTAGAATTATTACACATGGACTTGTTTGGACCATCCGCTATAAGAAGCTACGGAGGCAACTTATACACTTTGGTCATAGTAGATGATTACTCAAGGTTTACTTGGACATTGTTTTTGAAAACTAAAAATGAAGCTTTTGATAAATTTGAAATTCTTAGCAAGAAAATTCAAAATCTTCTAGGTGTCAAAATTGTGTCGATCCGAACGGATCATGGTCGTGAATTTGACAACGAAACTCAATTTGGAAACTTTTGTGATACAAATGGTATAACACATAACTTTTCGGCTCCACGAACACCTCAATCAAATGGAGTAGTAGAACGTAAAAATAGAACAATTCAAGAAATGAGTAGAACAATGCTTAATGAACAAAACATTCCTCAAAAGTTTTGGTGTAACGCCGTCAACACTTCTACATATATTTTGAATAGAGTCTTAATACGTCATTTCTTAAACAAAACACCATATGAACTCTATAAAGGTAAAAAGCCAACGTTAGGATATTTTAGAGTCTTTGGTTGTAAATGCTTTATTCTTAATACTAAGGATTATCTCACCAAGTTTGACCCAAAGTCTTATGAAGGTGTATTTCTTGGTTACTCTCAAACTAGTAAAGCTTGCATTGTCCTAAAGAAAGAAACAATGATAGTCGAGGAATCGTTGAACATAACATTCGACGAAAGTCCACCTCCCTCTAAGACATCACCTTTGGTAGATGATGACTTAGTTGAAAGTCAAATGATATAAGGTCAAGAAATAATTAATAATAACAAGGAAGATGAACCATTAAATAAAGAAATTATAAACATCAAAGAATCTAAGAGTCATCCGTTAGACAAGGTCATAGGACAACTAAATCAAAGAACCTTAAGGTCACAAGCCCAAAATCAAAGTAACTATTTTTGTTTTGTATCCACCATTGAACCGAAAAACGTAAATGAAGCAATAAAAGATGAATCATGGGTAATTGCCATGCAAGAAGAGTTAAACCAATTCGTTAGAAATGATGTTTGGAAGTTAGTTCCAAGACCTAAAGATCAAACTATAATTGGAACAAAATGGGTTTTTCAAAATAAGATGGATGAAAATGGGATAGTATCTAGAAACAAAGCTAGGCTTGTAGCGCAAGGTTATAATCAACAAGAGGGATTGATTATGATGAAACTTATGCACCGGTAGCTAGGCTTGAGTCTATTAGAATATTGCTTGCTTATGCATGTGCCTATGATTTTAAATTATTTCAAATGGATGTTAAAAGTGATTTTCTTAATGGGTTTATTAACGAAGAAGTGTATGTTGCTCAACCTCCCGGTTTCACCGACTTAGAGAAACCACATCATGTCTTCAAACTCAAGAAAGCATTGTATGGTCTTAAGCAAGCACCAAAAGCTTGGTACGACCGACTTAAGACTTTTCTTATTGATAACAAATATAATATGGGATTAGTAGATAATACTCTTTTTACCAAGAAAAAGGAATCACATATTATCATTGTTCAAATATACGTTGATGACATTATATTCGGATCAACTTGTCAAGAATTATGTGATGATTTCTCTAAAATCATGCACGACGAGTTTGAAATGAGTATGATGGGTGAGTTAAATTTCTTTCTAGGACTTCAAATAAAACAACTAGAAGATGGCATTTTTTTTAACCAATCTAAATATATAAAAGACATGCTTAAGAAATTTGGTCTTGAAGATTCAAAACCAACTAAGACACCCATGTCCTCGGACACTAAACTCACCAAGGACGAAGAAGGTGAATCCGTAGATAACACTAAATATAGAGGAATGATTGGTAGTCTACTCTATCTTACGGCTAGTAGACCCGACATTATGTTTAGTGTTTGTCTATGTGCTCGCTTTCAAGAAAACCCAAAGGCATCACACTTAGAAGCCTTATTTAGATACATTAAGGGAACAACGTGTTTAGGATTATGGTATCCCAAAGGAACGGGTATAGAAACCATAGTGTATGCCGACTCGGATCATGCCGGTGATTATGTTGATAGAAAAGTACAAGTGGTATTTGCACTTTTGTTGGACATTGTCTCACCTCATGGTTTGCAAAGAAACAAACGGCCTTAGCCATCTCACCACTGAAGCCGTGTACGTCTCAGCCGAAAAGCATGTCAACAAGCTCTTTGGATGAAGCAAGCTCTAGTAGATTACAGAATTCATCTCAACGACATTGTGATACTTTGCGACAACAAAGGAGCCATCGATCTCAGCAAGAATCCGTTCAACATGCTCGTACAAAACATATTGAAATCCGCCATCACTTTCTTCGCGACAATGTTCAAAAAGGAAACATTTCAATCGAGAGAGTATCCTCCGAAGACAACATTGCCGACATCTTAACTAAGCCTCTTAAACGAGAACCTTTAATCTTCTTAGACTTGGTTTAGGGTTAATGGAACCAAACATGTAGGATAAACATAGCCCAAAACATTAGAATAGTCAAAACAAAACAATTTTGTCTTGTACCTGCTACTGTAGCCACGGCACCAAACGACAACAAAGACGGAACCAAATTTTTGGTGCCGTCTGGTCCGTGGTGTCTACAAAAGCAAAACTGCTATATACAAATCATCCTCTTCCTCAAAACCCACTTTACCAAAACGTGTAAACTTAAACCAAGCTCATTATTGTCATCTTCCCACTCACTAATCACTGAAGATAACATCATTGTAAGTATCCTAACTACATTTCATCTCTTAATTCTGAGTCTAGGATTCTTATTTATGCACAAAACTATCACAAATCATTACATGGGGTTTTATGTATGCTTTTATACCAAATATGAATTCAATTGGCAAATTGCATAACTAGTCATTGAAATTAGGTACTACATTATCATATTGCATAAACAAATCATGATTCCCACTAATTGATAGATAATGAATATAAGGCCCTATTCAAACAACCAAACACCCCATGTCAAAAGTTTTGAAAAGCTTCTCACTTATAGGAAAACAATTTTTTCATTGCTAATACAAATAGAACTGTTAAATTTTCATCACTTGCATGCTCTTGAATACTAAAGGTATTGCATAACTAATATGCATTCCCGGTATATTCAAATGAAGCCACATTAAATTAGGAGCATTTGGGTTATCTCATGGTATTTGCCAAACACCCCACTAAAACCATTTTTGCGCATAAAATGAGTCGAGATAACCGCAACTCCAAATTGTTTTCATATAGGCACACACTAGAACCAAAACCTTAAATTTATTCTTATTTTTAACATATCAATTCTTATCCTTAGGAATAACCATGGTAGCCGCAAGATTCTATGATCACAAAGACACACTTAACTACATTCCCAAACACCACAAAACCAAAGGACTTACCAAGGAACAAATAGAAATATTTAAGGGTCTAGAATCAAGGTATTTCCATGAGGGTAGAACCATTCACTCATCCTTCCTTGAAAATACCAACCTTCGTGAAGAACTAGCCGTCATTCAATTCGACTGTCTTCTTGACATCGATGAACCAATTTGTCCTAGGTTTGTGTTAGAATTCTATGCTAGTGTGACCGGCTTTAGTGATGAAGACGATGATGAATTTTGTCTTAGGTTTAGAATCAATCAAAACGACTACACCATCACCTTAGGCAACTTTGCTCAAGTGTTAGGAATTCCCAACCGAGGAACTTGTGTCTACACGGATAAGTGGTCACTCACGGCTCTTGATGCAATCAATGACCGCTCTCTTCCCTACCAAACCCGTTTGACCGATAAGGATGTCATCCGTGAACACCTTTTTAACCCAAAAAGTGATACAACCCGAGTTACCCGAAAGGGAAAAGAAGTAAACCGAGATCCATATGGAATGGAGCTAAATGAACTTAAGCCCTAATTTAAGAAATGGGAGGAGCTACTTAGAGCCAACGTCATTAGCACCATAGGAAATAGGGATCACATTAACGCTTGCCTTGTCTATGCTCTACAACTTTTCCACCCGTCAACCATTCAATTTAGCTTACTACATCGCTAGGAGAATGATTGATATTCCAACTCAAGGATCGGTTGCTCTTCCATACGGAATGCTCCTCACCCGTCTCTATAGAAACTTTGCACCAATTCAACCAAGTCCAAAAGGGATGCATCTACACTATGAGCTCATCCCTCACATCTTTGTACCTTTGAGTGATGCACGAGTTGCTAAGACAAAAGGCAAGAGAGCAAAACTGTGAAAACGTAGAGGGGGGTGAATACGTTTCCGTTTCAAACTTAAAACTTTTGTATCAAATATAGTATAAACCATTGCATTTGCTAATCTCAACGCGAGGATGCATTTAACGCATTACGGCATGTAAGGCCAACCCCTTGACATCACATAAGATTCCGCAAGATTAATGGTTCATTATAAATCAAGTTTTACCATTATTAGTCCTGTTGCTTTTTCTTGATCAAGCGTGTCATAATACGTAAAGTGTTGAATATAGTTTGTGACTATATGAAAGACCAAGTATGCATCACAAACATAGACATCAACCACATAGAAAATAAACAAAGTAATGCAAGAATAAAAGTAAAGCGATAAGTAAAAGGATAGACAAACCAACACGAGGATTTATAGTGGTTCGGCTACAAGGTCACCTTCCTTGCCCTACTCCACTCCCCGAGTCACCTACTCGAGAGTTCGTAATCACTACACCAACTCCTTATGGCGGAGAAGCCTTCACAACGTCGCTTAACCTTTTTCCGGTACAAAGCTAAATACCGAGTTCTTTCACACCAAGGCGAACCACACCTAACACAACGTCGCCTACCCTTTATACGGTGCTAGGCTAACCACCGAGTTCTTTCACACCTTAGGAGAACTAATCCTTCACAACGTCGCCTACCCTTTATTAGGTGCTAGGCTAAGCACCTAGTTCTTTCACACCTTAGGTGAACTACACCTTCACGACACAACACCTAATCTTAAGGAGATCCACTCCTTGTTACAACACCATCAAGGATATCACCATCCTTGGATCTAAACAAATACTATATGTATAACGATGCACCTCATCGATTATACGACCTAGGCATTCTTCACTAATGTCATTTACACGATCCTTCAGCACCTTTCACTAATGCCTTCAACACGGATCTTCGCCACTCTTCACTAATGCCTTTGACACATCTATGACACTCGTTATGTTTTGTGGCCCAACATAACAAACCTTGTGTTTTATGGTACAAACACATAAACCATCTAGTCTAGTCATAGATACAAGAATATGATACTAGACAATATCCAAGACAATGTGTCTAATGGATATGAACTCCTAGACTAAACATCAAGAACCCAAAGCATGATGTAGTTAGTCTTCTATGAATGAAGATGACAAGTTTCCCAAGCTTGTTGTATAAGATCTTCATGTGCTTGTATCTTGTGATGGGTGATCACTTCAGTAGGTAAGGAAGCAAGATCTCTAAGCTTGCTTTGGAGGATCACTTCAGGAGTATGCTTACAACAAATGAGAGTTAGAGGCATTATGATCATATGAGATGAGGGTGGTTTACATTTTTCCTAATGATCTAAGTATCCTAGATTTTGTGGAGAGAAACTATGTGTGAAAGTTTGTAGAAATGGTAAGAAGTGGTTTGCTATTTATAGGCAAAAAGACCAAAACCATGTTCTGCCCCAAGGATCCCTTCTGGAGGGATCCGGCTTTGTAAATCCAAGGGATCCGTGGGTCATTTGAGGGATCCATGCATGCTCCTCTTTACCCATGGTTTATGGGTTAAAACTATGGGCTATGGGTCATGATGAGTGTGTAAATACTCATCATTTTTGGTCGAATCTGAACTGCAAAACGTTTAAAAATGCTCAGAAATGCATCAAAATACTGAAAATATCTCAAAAGTGCATTTTATATGTTTCAGATGCAAAATGTTCAAAATCAGATGAAAAATGAGCAAAGTTTGCATAATTGGCAGTTTCAGTCCCCCAAGTTTCAAAAGTTGTCAAAAACAGTCCCTGAGCACATATTTTCAAAAGATAAATCACCAAAGGTCCTTTTAAAATCATAAGTTGTCAAATTTAGTCCTTGGTGAAAATGTCAAAAGTTTGAGAAAATTACAAGTTTAGTCCTTCAACTTTGAAATTTGGCAAAAATGGCCCCTGGAAAATTGCAAAATGACAAGTTTGGTCCTTATACTTTTTGAGATTGTCACTTTCAACCCTTGGATCAACTTTTCTGAATTGGCAGCAATGGTCCCTTGATTTTCAGATTTTACACATTAGGCCCCTATAATTATTAAACCTTAAACCTTTTTTTTGGCCTGGTCAATCCAATTTTGGCCCCTATCATAATGAATTTTGAACCCCCCTCTATTATTAAACACCAGTCAAACCAGTCAACCTCTTCCCCTTTCCCCGTTTTCCCTCCCCATGTCTGCTACTCCCATACCCAGCCACCAACACAACCACCCAGCCTCCCAATCTCCTTTCCATGTCCCCTCCTCCTCAACTAACATCCAAGAAGCAATTAATGCTTCTTCACCCACCATATCAACCCCAACTGCTAAAATCTCCTTTTGGCGCCAAAAACGGATTCAAAGGCCAGGATTAATTTAAGGCATCCAATGGCCAAGAAACAACTGGGAACTGCTCAGAGATGAAAGAGAAAGCTCATGGATTATAAAAAGAAGCAAAAGGGAAGCAAGCAAGAGAGTAGATTTTAGTTTTAAAAATTCTCTTATGTCGTTTTTATTATTTATGTCTTATTTTAATTCCCAAGTTGTAATATTTTGTTCCTAAGCACTAAACTCAAGTTATATTTTCAGTCTAATCAAGCTTTAGTCATTAATTTCAAGTTTCATTCAGTTTTACCTTTATGTGCTCACTGTTGAACATTTAAGTTTACATCTCATAACTTCAAGCTTCATATAGCTTATTTTCAAATTTATATAAGCTTATATAAGCTTTTCATAGCTTTTTATAAGCTTAAAGTCAAGTTCCAATTCATTTTGTATCCGGGTCAACAAAAGTCAACTGGTGCTCAAATGGCTATGGAAATGGTTAGGGGTTGATGCAGCATTCAAATGGGTTGATTTAGGTTCCTGTGGGTTGATACTTAGGGTAGTAGTTCTCTGGTTTCAGTATTGGCAAGCCATAGTGGCTTTGGACCCTTTGTAAGTAAATTCCAAGTTTCTTTGCATTGTCTGAATTTGTAGTTAAAACTGGTTCCATTCTGTTTTAGAAGTTGTAATTAGGTTAAGTAAATGTAATTTGATCATTAATTCAAGGTTGCTCAGTGATTAGTTCTATTTATTTGCAGAAACAGTTGAATAAGGTGTGTTTGGAATAACTGTTAAAACTGTCCTACTGGTCTATTTAGTGATAGCTTTCTATTGGTTCATGTTTGTTAAGCATAATTGCACTCATTTGAGTCTCAATTTGGGTCTGCAAAACCACCAAGGTCAAACTTTAACAAATCTGTCTCTACTGCTCCACTGTTGTTATTTTTGGATTTGCAAATCCATGATTTGTGTTTAAAAGTCTTAAACTTTACTTACATTGAGTTCATTACATCCTATAACTTCAACATCAGTCAATAAATTGGATTCAAAATCCATTTTGGTCAAAGTTTGAGTTCTTGCTCAAAAGTCAAAATGGCAAAAATCTGTTTTTGAGCCAACTACAAGGAATTTTCATGAGCTCAATTTTTGGACTTATCAAGTGAAACTTGGCATTCTAAAAACTTCAACTGGTCCCCTTTCTTGTCATCATTTTATCAGAATTTTGAAATTTATTTAGAAGCTTCAAACAAGCTTCTTCTTTGGGTGTCAGATGCCCTGCTCACAGGCTTATGATACACTGAGTGTTTCTCAGTTTCTTGCAGCTTGTGCACAGAGCTCATAAGGGCTCACCCAGGTCTGAGTTTTGGTTTATACACTCTCACCCAGGTCTGCTTTAGTTTGCAATTTGTAGTTCTCACTTTTAGCTTATTGTGTTGCTTATTCTTGGTCTTAAAGTAGCTAGCCAAAATCTGTTTTTAGCTTAAAAGTTAAGACATCAAATCTGTTGTAGCTTGTGATTCAGTAACATAAGATAGTTGTAACTTGTTGTATTCTTGTTATTTTAGCATATTATAACCTCTGTAAACTGTTGAGGGCTTATTTTGATCAATTGGCTTATTCTAGTGCTTATTTCAATAAGCCTTTGCACATCAGTTCCTAATTCCTCCATATAAGCCCATGTTTTTCCATTTTTCCTAGCTTCCTAATATTATTTCAGACTTTTCCTGAAATTTTCAGATTTTTCCAAGTTGTTTTGCTATTTTTCTCAATTTAAATTAGTTTTCAAGCACTTTTAATTAACTTTTAATACAAAAAATTCAGAAAAGGTTCAAAAAAATAAGTTTTCATTTTTCTTAGGTTTAGATAAATATAAAAAGTAAAAAAAGTAATTTTCCATATTTTTCATAGTTTATTTTGTAATTTTTAGTAATTTAATTAGTTTTTAATAGTTTAAAATTCCTAGAAAATAGAAAAATAGTCAGAAAAATACAAAAATAGTTTTGAAAATTCTCTTTTGATATTTTATATTTTTCTAAGTCTTAATTTTATTTTTTTAGCTTTATTTCCTATTTTCTTGTGTTTTAGGTAATTATTTAATAGTTAAAAATAGTTTTTAATTAGATAATTAGTTATAAAATTAATTTTCTTTTTCTAAATATTTTCTTTTATCATTAGGTTTGTAAAAATGTATCTTTCATATTTTTAGGACTTTTATTTCTTAGATCTCACTTTTTATTTTGGTACGTTTACGTAATTTTTATTTAAACGTAAGTTTTAAGTTTTAAGTTTTAAACGTTCATCAATTTTAAAAATAGTGATAGCGTTTATTTAATATATATATATTTTTTTCTTTTTAATTTCCTTTAATTTGCATTTAAGCCGTTGTAATTTGTTGGCTTTTCCGTAGTTATAATAATCAATTCATAATCTCTTTTTCGTTCAAATTTCTCGATCACTATACGTTGATTGATCCATTGCATAGCTCGCTGGGACATAACGACCCGGGGAGACCCTATACTCCTCAAATCTTCATTGCATTCGTGCTTAGGCAGTTTTAAGCTGGTTACGGTCTGCCATTCACAAGTGGCAGGCTTGAGTGATTTAGCTTGACTGTTTGGCACGCATCAGGTCAAGAATTTGAGTGCCCACCAAGGTACAATGCATCTAGACATTGGGTATGGGTCTTGGGTCATGGGTCATGGGTTTTACCCAACACATTTACTTATGTTTACTTAAGTGTTTTATAAACTATTTAACTAAACATGTTTAATGGTTTTGTTAGGGGTTTGATCATAATGCAACATAACAAACATGTACGAACCTTTGTTGTAGCATACAAGGACTTGAGTCGTCGAGAGGTGTTGAGAGTATGTTGAGACAAGATATAATTACAAGTAACTTATACATTTTACGTTATGTATTACAAGTTACATGTTTGTCATCAAAAAAACAAATGAGAATGTATAGATTAAATATCGTAATATTTGCACTAACATTCCCCCTTTTGATGATGACAAAATATATGTAAACGTAATAGATAGGTAAAATGTCAAAGTTACTTGTGTCTGTAATTCCATACATTACTTTCTTCGTTTACACTCTTCTCCCCCTTTTGTCGAAACAAAAAGGGTGTGTCCTTTCTCCCAAGAATGGCGAGTTTGCATCATCCCTAGTGAAGTTAAAATAAAAACACCTTATTGCTCCAATTGGCACACCACGCCAATACCTTCAACACAAAAACACTAATGACGAAGCATAGAAACTCATGACTTTGAGCTTGCACGTCTTCAAAAGGTGGTGATCTCGCCTTTAAGAGGAACCTAGAGAATCACACAAAAAAAATAGAAAGATCCTTTGAATTATAATCATTATTGCCAACGGCTTAATGGATCAAATTTTTGAGGCTTAACCTACATCAAGGTTAGTTTTAAAAAGAAAAAGGAAAAATATATGATGAGAAAGAAATCTCCCTTTCGTTGAAACATAAAGGAATTTTGAAGAATGAATGTGTGCATGCTCCCCCTTGATGGTTGCTCCCCCTTGTTAAAGGCGTCAAGTATTTTAGGAAGGCTAAGACTAAATTATTGCAAAATTTGCAATGTTTTAGCTTTAACGAAAAAACTCCCCTTTATTGAGAGCGTCAAGTACTCCTAGTGTGTTTTGAAAATCTACAAAAGAAAAAGTTAGTGCAAAATTATATTCGTCCTTGGACGAGTAAGTCATGTGATGCACTTTATAAATGCTCGACGGAAGCTCCCCTTAGCTTGAGGGCGTCAAGAAGAACCTACAAAAAAAATTAGCGTAAAATTTCGTCCATAAATAGACGAGAATCCCGTACACATCAAAGTGTATATATATGACCTACCAAGAAAGGATTAGTGTCAAAAAGAGAATAATCCTACTACTTGCATCATCATGGTTGGTTTAGAGGTTGTAAGAAGGTTTGTTCAAGGTAAGAGAAAAATGCTTAGGGATGAGACGCTTTTTATTACGAAATTCACTTGGCTATTGACAACATAGATGTTTGTGAAGGATGGTTGAGTGACCATGAATTGTAGTGGTAGTGAGACACTTGTAGGATGTGCTTGACACAAGTAGCTTGTGGTTTGAGGTTGTGGTTGACACAAGTAGGATGTGGTAGAACATGAGATATACTTCATCACGTAGTTCATGAACTAGACCTTGGACACGGTGATAGTGATAGAAATCATCATTATGACTTAGGAGGTATGAAGTTGTGGTAGAGCTGATGAAAGGTATCAAGGTGAATCTTTGACTTGGTTGATGACTCAATAGAGGTAGTAGACATGATGACTTTGTGAGTGGTGATAAGTGGAGTAAGATGGAGGATGATGCAAGATTAGGAATATATAAAGAAATGTACGAATGAGCACAACTTGACTTGATGGTGGAATCGACCATTGTCATCCTACAAGAATCTAAAAGAGTTAGTACAAAAGGAAAACATTTATATAAATGGATAAATTGTTCACATAAAATCATGAAACGAAAAGAAATAACACGTATAGAATCATATAAATGCAACTCATTTATAAACATATACGAAAATGATAATCCTAAGTGTTGAGCAAGTGCTTGTGTGGAAAAGGAAATTTGAAATGATTATCTAAAGAGATAATGTACCTATTGTTCCACATGAGGTGAAAATGATGTGATGGGGTTCTAGCAAGGTCTAGCACCTACATATCCTAAGTTACTTAGTCTATTAAGTGTCTTATATGAAGATGGACTTAAATGATCATTTTAGCTAGAGTTGACATGAATCTGTCACCCGGATCCCACGGTTCCCTCCAATGAGGGATCCGTCTAGGCTAATCCTAGGGATCCGGCTCTCAGCAGCTAGGAAAGAATAAAATGATGTTTGTAAGGTCTAACGCCTATACCTCCTTGAGTGTTTTAGTCTTCCTAAGTGTCTTAAATGAAAGAGTACTTAAATGATCAAGAGCAATGAGTGATGGTAGCTAATGATTGCCTTTTATGGAAAGAAATGGGGCTTTATGAGCACCAGTGGATGATCAAAGATGACACTAAGAAATTTGAGATTGTCAAGTGGTGTTAAATGATCCTAGAGATCAGATGATGACTTGAGAGAGATTTGGAAAATTCCTAAAAAATCTTAAGAAATTAAAATTTAGTTTTTGGCCTATTTTGAGGTAAGGATGACTAAAATCAATTTGCTAAAATTAAGAGAAATATCAAACTAGGTATTTTGAGATGAGAGGAACAATGTGTAACATTGGAGCGGAAGATGGTGAGTTTTAAACTAATGAAAAATCAAAAAATACTTCGAATGTGATCCTAAGTCATCCATGAGTGAATGTGAGATCAACTGAGCCTAAGGGAGGTTTAAGTGATCATAATGTAGCATGTTTAACTAATCCAATATGGTCTAAAATGTTGGATTGATGCAAGGAGGCTACAAAGGAACTTCTGTCCCCCCGGATCCCACGGATCCTTCACTTGAGGGATCCGTCTAGTTACATCTAAGGGATCCGCTTCAGAACAGATTTTCATTACATAATAGTTGCATAATTTTACTCTATGTTTCGAATTATGAAACTAATGATTTCTACAGCAGGTATACATGTATACACGTTAAGCAAAGCAAGGAGAGCATGTAGAGGTAACATATAGGCAATCAAATGAGATCGAGCTCACAAATAACACAAAGGTTTAGCAAACTTAACAAGCACTATTCAACTAGCCCAAAACAAATTTATGGTCTAGATTAGTAAATCATTTACACTAACAATGACATACAAGGTATGTGTTTAGAAAGAAAAGAGCATAAGATGGTGTTCAAGACAAAAGAGTTGTGAGGTGATAGTTTAGGACAATCTAGTCATTACGGATGGCGATTAGCATACAATGAGCTTCGTCCATGAAGTCATGTAGCTCTTCTCGATCAAAGCAAGATAATCGCTTGATGAGGCAAGTGGTTGTGATTAATTAAAATAAAAATTAATTTTACAACTTGTTTGATTAGTAATCCTAAGACAATGCAAATTATTTCCATTGTAAACTTACTTTAGGAAAACATAGGAGTATAAATTTCTCAGGTGAGAGAATGAATATGAGACTATTACTAGCGGTGCTCAATTACGGCTAAACACGACCATTTTTACGGGCGATTCCACATACCCAACTTCTATCAAGGAAGCAATTCAACCCTTAGGCCAAATTGAGTTTCTAGTGCAATAAGTTCTCAAGTATTCATTCTCAGGTTAGGAAAATTTATATTCCTACAATGGCCTATCGAAGAGTAACAATGATGATACTTTGCTTCGTTTAATATTATACTTGAGACAACTAAGGTGACAAAGGCGTCATGTTAAAAATAAGTTCAAGAGTTGTCCATATGGTAACAACAAAAATGGTTGGATGAGCTAGTTCACATATGTTGTTGGAA
>OU343222.1:150009915-150114659 GCA_910596185.1 Chrysanthemum makinoi
TTTATCTTGAAAGATAAAATTACAAGATACATAATCTTCTAAAACACACTAGTAAATATCATGATGAGGTTAGACATGTAATTGATGGACCTCATAATGATGGAATTTTCGTTCATAGATCTACAAAGATATCTCAGATTTGACTATATGCTGAGAAATATGAGTTACAGGATTATAGTAAACCTGATAATCATTATGATGGATTACCGAATATTGAATTGGGTAAATTACTCATACTATGAATGTTAAAGATGCTGTCCATAAAGATAATCAATTTTGAAAATTTGGTTTATCTTAATAGTTAGACTAGAGAATGGAAATGAGTTTTTTCAAAGAGATGAAAAACCCTAGTGGTTTGAATTTCTATGTAGAAATCATATGGACAATATTGTACACATATTTAATGCACGTTTTATGACAAGATTATTAATCATACTTAAGCAATTAATTATGATTGAATATTCTTTTCTAGACACATTAAATATATAAAGATGATAATTGTCATACTTGTTTTCATTAATATGAAATATGACATGGAATATCAAAACTCTTTTCGAGAAATTACTTGATGAGGACGGTAAGTAATTGAAAGGTTTTTGAATTCATATAATCTTTGAAAGTGTATGAAGTGCAAATAATTCATGAATGGATAAATGCATGCATCTATGAAATTATTCTTATGTTTAATTATTAAATCCCATTTTTGATTTATAATTAAAATAAGATAAATTTTAAGTATTCCTGAAAGCTAGTGGGAGTATTATGTTAAGTTTTTTAAATCTTATATGTTGTATAACATATAGTAAGTAACATTCCTTGTAAGCTAAATGTTAAGTCTTATATTGGAATGAAACTTCACTTGTAAGATTTAAGAATTAAAACATACAACCTTGGAATATATGTTTATTATTAATAAACATGTGCAATAAAATAAATGATTCTAATAAAACATGATATATCATTTGGGAAATTGATAAATATCTTTGACAAGATAGAACGAATGAATCTAATTCTAAGACAGTTCATCATGTACATCATGTTGTGTATTTAAATTGTTGTATCATTCTTGAATGATAGATGATTTGACAACATTGATATCTAACTAAAAGTTATTAGATAACTTGTGTAATGAATATTCTAAAAAATTACATCCTCAGCCTGGAATTGCTCCTAGATTCTATGGATGAACAATATGTCAAATGTTGTGCAAATTGTCATCAGCTTTAAACTTGAAAGTTAGAAAGCATAAAACATTACACAATGAGATATTAAAGTTTACGGAGTTTTAATAAGCATATTGTTGTTTGTATACAATGATGCAATTGAGATGACACTCAATACTAGTCATGGTAGGATTTCATCCTTGTTAATGGCCATATGAACTAGTTATGCTACTAAAGCTTATTATACATTAAAAGAATAAGAATACTTTAAACTTTAAATGTTTGAAAGTTTAAATTGTCATAAATTTGTGATAGAGGGTGTCACACACTTTATGAATTATTATGTGGATTGGTGAATGCACACATACAAGGACTTCATTAATTGAATTCTTGAAATAAGTATTCTCAAAATTACGATAGATCAAGTTGGTTGATTTATGTCTTGTCAACAAGTATGATTGTCATTACTTGAGACATAATTCATCAACTGGAATTTTCATGCATTGATCTATTTGGTATTTGGATAAAGGATGTTAAACAATTGTTATAATAAATCAAATACTTGGTATGTTTGATTTTATAATATATTGTATCCTATATTTGCATGTTTAATCCGTGAATAAATTTATTTATTCTAAATCGTCCGTTGTCAATTAATGATATGGGAGTATCATTAAACTAAGACAAATCTGAGAGATGGTATATACTTGAAATTATATTGATGAGAATGCATACCAATTTCAGATGATATTCAATGAATTGAATATAGGACTTATCCAACTACATAATTTACTTTGTGGATATTGTTATAAGTAAATTATGAATAGTTATCCTCGAACTTGAGATACCGATAAGTGTCATGAATGTAGTGCACTTGTGGAACAACTTACTATACATAGCTGTCATAAGGGTTGTTTCACGTGTTGCAAAGTTCATGGGTTATTCTCGTAGTCAAGATATAATTTGTTCCTTCAAATTTATTTGGAGTTTAATGTCTTCTTGGGCCTCGTAGGGTTGACAATATGTTTGCATGGCCATGCCCAAAGTTCTCCCCTGAATATGTTCAGAAGATTTGGTAATCTTGCTCAATCACTAACAACGAGAAACAGAATGGTTGAATAAAGAATGACTTAATTCCATATCTTTATTTAACATGGTATTAGAAACAAAAGGATAATAATAATGAGAAATCATTAAAAGTTTGTTGGGATATGAAAGTCTTTGAAGATATCAAAGTAATGAAGATATCAAAGTACTGTAAGCTGCAAAGTACTGGAAAAAGTCAAAGAGTCAAAGTACTGCTAAAGATAAAGTCAAAGTACTGCAAGATGAAGTCAAAGTACTGCAAGAACAAAGAACTGTTATATCTCGTTTATAGAAAGTATGGTAACTCTAGAATATTCTGTATTAGATTACTTGTCATACAAGGTTATCAATTGTAAACCGACTAGGATATCCTTGAGCCTATAAAGGGACTCCTAGATTGGCATTAGAGATATGACTTACGATTTACGATTTTAGAATTAGAGTTTTAGAGAAAAGTTCGATTATCTTAGAGTTGTATTAGAGTATCTGCATATTAAGCAGATTTAGAGTTTGTTAATAAAGTTTTTCTTCTTAGCTTTGTTAAGTAAATTCCCCGCTACTTAATAAAGATTGCTCAGTGTTTCTTTGTTAATAACTTAGGATTTATACGAGGTTATTAAACCTTAACAAGCTAGTTAAGTTAGTTTGATTAAAGTATATCGATCCAACAAGTGGTATCGAGCTTGTGTGGAAACTCGGACTAGGAAGAAACCCTACAATATCCAAGATGTCGACTGAAGCTGTTCCACAACCCTCAATCACCTCACTGAGATTCCAATAATCAAGGGAGAATATGATCTCTGGTGCATGAAGATGAGGCAATATATTGCCATTACAGACCATGCTCTGTGGAATGTAATTGTGAATGGGAATGAAGTTCCTCAGAACCCATTCAAGTTCTTGGACAACCTTTAGCACCAAAGGCAGTTTTACCAGCAGCAACCATAAGGAATCAAGAGAAGGCTCTAAACATTCTCTTGTCTGCCATTCCAGATGGTCATCTTCTCAAGTTTCATGATGCTAAAGATGCTAAGCAGCTCGGGGCTGCTCTCAAGACCAGATTTGGAGGGAATGAAGCCTCTAAGAAGATGCACAGAAACTTGCTGAAACAACAATTCGAAACTTTCACAGTTGGAGAAAGAGAAAGTCTTGATGCTGCATACGATAGGTTCCAGAATCTTCTCAACATGTTGGAGTTATACAAGGCAAGTATCATTGAGGATGCTAATTTGAAGTTTTTAAGAAGTTTGCCATCCTCATGGCATGTGATTGCTACTATGATCAGAGGACAATCGGGGTTGGATGTTATGGACTTTGATGATCTTTATCATCAACTGAAGGTGTATGAACATGAGATGAGTGGTCAACCAAATTCCAAATCTCACAGTATTGCTTTTCTATCCTCGAAAAAAGAGCATACTTCCAAAAGTACTCGCTCAAAATCTTGCCTCAAAGTACTGCTGTCTATACACCCCCCTCATATGTTCAACAGGTTCCACCAACTACCACTATGGCCTCAGATGAAGTTATGTGCTCCTTCTTTGCACAACAAGCTAGTTTACCTGTCACTTATGAAGAAGATCTAGCACAGATTGAAGAAGATGCACTTGAAGAAATTGATATCAGGTGGCAAGTTGCTATGATCACTGCAAGAATCAAAAAGTACATGAAGAAGACAGGCAAAAGCATTGATTTCAAACCCAAACAGGGCATAACTTTTGACAAATCTCAAATTGAATGCTTCAATTGTCAAAAGACTGGTCACTTTGCAAGAGAGTGTGCAGTTTGCTAAGTATCAAGCAAACATGACATCTGAGAAGCCAAAACTTGAGCTTAAGGAAATTCCAATTACTGAAACAAAGGCTTTGGTTGCTCAAGAGAAGTTATCTGAAGTTGACTGGAGTGAAGAGTTTGATGATGAACCAGTGACTTACTGTATGG
The DNA here is from genome assembly GCA_910596185.1 of Chrysanthemum makinoi. NCBI lineage: Eukaryota > Viridiplantae > Streptophyta > Magnoliopsida > Asterales > Asteraceae > Chrysanthemum > Chrysanthemum makinoi. Next base: position 150,014,106 of record OU343222.1, read on the forward strand.
TAGCAGTGGAAGATGCAGTTGAAGACACAGTGGAAGCATTGGACTGGAGCACTGCTTTTAATGAAGAATTTGACCATGCTGCTTTGGAATCTGATGATGGCTTTGGAGGATTTGATTGGAGCAAAGAAAGTGAAGATGATCCTGTTCTTCTTGCTATGGTGGCTACTGCACCATCTCAGTCTCCTATACCTGAGGTATGCTCAAACTGTTATGAGTTCTATCAAAATTACTTAACAGCTTATGTGATTGAAAGAGATCATTGTATTAGGGCTAGGTCTGAGGTAGCAGGTTATCAAATTACTTTAGAGTCTATGGAAGCTAAAATCATAACACATGAAAATAATGAAATGGCTTGGGCTGAAAAAGTATGAACAACAGGATTACCAGTTAAAACTAAGTGAATGGAAACTAAAATGTAAAATTGCTGAAATTGAGAAATTAACTAAGGAAAGAGATGATTTGTTAGCTAAGTTTCTTGCTTGGGTGAAGCTGGTTTGTCACATGTTTCTTATGTTCAAAAACAACGAAGAGCTTATCTTAAAACTGGATTAGGTTTTGGTATGGATTTTAGTAAGATAGAAGAAAACCAATCTAGTAATCAGGATGAAGGTGAGTATGAGGATATAACCACTAGTGATGAAGAACTCATTAATTATGTAGATACATCTAGTAATGATGGTTCATTAAGTGACTCACCTCAGATATAAGAAAGACAATGGTTATCATGCTCAGTTCTCATCCTATTAATCATCAACCGCTAGGCCGATGTTTCTCGTTATGGTGTAGATAGTCTAGAGTTTAGGAAGAAGCTTATTGCTAAATCTAGGTCTGAGGAACCCAAAGAAACTGTTGAAAATATTCAAGCAGATCCTTTAAACCAAAGTACCGCTCAACAAGCAAGACCTTCTGAACAAGCAGTACCTTATGCAAACCCTTTCAAAACTATACCGCTTAAACCTTTTAGGATAATTTTGGTCAAAACAGATTTTATCGCCATCAGAAGGCAAAATAATTTTGGGCATAGACATAGAAGAAATCACTTTGGTCATATGGGTCAAAAACGTGTTTTGTGTGTTATAGTCCTACTCACTTAATCAAAGACTGTGACAAACACTCTAATATCTAACAAGTTTCAAGGAATAAGTCTATAAATCAGAAACCTAGAGAGCACAAACCAGTGTGGACTAATTCAAATAGGATTAATCACAGAAACTTCACACCAGATAATAGATACCCACATCGAGAAGATCTTTCAGTATCTCACAGTACTTTCCAAAGTACTGCTCAGAGACAAGGTACTGATACAACTGCTTGGAATAGGTATTCTAGGAGATCTCATTATCAACCTAGAATGTATCACAATTCATATAGGGGATCTAGATCACAGGAACCACCTGTTAAAACTGAATGGGTAAAAAGGGAAGTACTGGTAAGGGACACACAGCGACGTTCAACAAAAAGTGAATCGATGTTTGTGTGACACAAGAAAATGCTAATAAACTGGTGAAAGAGCTTTATGTTGAAAAACAGAAAGTTTTGAAAATCCACATGCTAAAACTCAAAAGATAATTTTGGATCACCATTTGAAAGATAGTAGAAATTACATACTCAAGGAATTTGAGTTTGTAACTCCACAAGGGGAACAAGTCGGTAATGGCTTGGTTCCTAAGAGTTTCTAACTCTTTTCTTGTGTGCGGGGGCAACCCAGAAGAGGAGCTTAAAGATCATCTTATTGTGGATAGTGGTTGCTCTGGCAAGTATGACAGGCATAAAGAGATCCCGTCTGATTTTAGAAGTCTTAGTGGAGGAAAAGTTGCATTTGGGAATGATCCCAATGGAGGAAGGATTACTGGAAAAGGAATAATTAAAGCTGGAAGAATCGATTTTGAGAATGTCAGATATGTGAAGGAGCTAAAGTTCAACTTGTTGTCGCAGATCTCAAATTTGTGATAAATAGCATCCTGTGTTATTCACTGACACAGAATGTCTTATTCTTTCTTCTGACTTCAAACCTGTTGATGATGACTTGGTAGTACTAAGGGTACCAAGGACAAATGATGTGTATAGTTTAGACATGAAGAGTCTACATTCTTATGGAAGAGCCACATGTTTGGTGGCTAAAGCAACATCAGAAGAAGCACATCAATGGCATAGAAGATTGGGCCATGTTAATTTCAAGAACATCAACAAACTGGTCAAAGGCAATTTAGTTAGAGGTTTACCTTCAAAGACTTACAAGAATGATCAATCATGTTTGGCATGCAAGAAGGGTAAACAACATAAAGCTTCCTGTAAGAAGCTTGAGGAAAGAACTATTAGAGAACCATTGGAGCTGTTACATATGGATTTATTTGGACCTGTCTCTGTGGCAAGTTTAAATAAGAAAAAGTACTGTTTGGTTGTTACTGATGATTGTAGTAGATTCAGTTGGGTTTTCTTTTTGGGCTTTAAAGATGATACCTTTGATGCTATTCAAACTCTTATAATAGCACTTGAAAACCAATTAAGACTCAAAGTTAGAGGTATTAGATGTGACAATGGAACTGAATTCAAGAACAAGCTTATGGACGACTTTTGTGCAAATAAAGGCATAAAGAGGGAATTTAGTATTGCTAGAACACCACAAAAAATGGTGTTGCAGAGAGGAAAATAGGACATTGATTGAAGCTGCAAGGACTATGTTAGCGATTCCCATCTCCTATTCAATTTTGGGCGAATGTAAGTACTGCATGCTATGTACTCAACAGGTTTCGTCACACCAAACCACAGATGAATACACCTTATGAATTGCTGATGGGCAATAAACCCAACATTCGTTTTATGAAGCCTTTTGGATGCCCTCTTACTATATTAAATACCATTGATAATCTGGGGAAGTTTGATGGCAAATCACGAAGAAGGTTACCTATTGGGATATTGCACTAACAGTAAAGGCTTTAGAGTATACAACAGGGTTACTAAGAAGATCCAAGATTGTCTTCATGTTGAGTTCTTAGAAGATCAAGACAATGAGAAAGGCAAAGGTCCTGATTGGATGTTTGATCTTGAGGTTCTATCTCCTTCAATGAATTATGTTCCTGTTAGAGAAGAAAATCAACCTTTGCATAATGAAGAAGATATTCAATATGTTGTTCATGATATTCATCTTAGACCTAATGATGTTCCTGATAAAGATCCTATGAGTCCAAAACAAAGTACTGATGTTCCTAAACAAAGTACTGATGCTCCACAATCCTCATTATCTGCTGAGGATCAATCTATTCAAGAGGAACTTAATCAGCTGCTTCTTCAAGATGTCTTAGCATATTCTTACACTGATGAACAAAGGAAAGCTTATGAAGAGGCAAAGAAGAAGAATAAGACTGCAGAGTACTCTCACAGTACTTTGGACAGTACTTTCGATCAAAGTACTGCTGCACCTGCTAACAGTACTTTAAAGGATTTGGATGATCCTACAATGCCTGGGTTAGAAGACACTGATGATGAGCTTGAAGATGAAGGTATTTTCACAGATTTCAATGAAGGTGCTGATTATACTACCTTGGATGATACATATGCAGTTCCAGAGTCTCCAATCTTACGAATTCATAAGAATCATCCAACTGATCAAATCATTGGTCCTTCTACTTCTGGAGTTATGACAAGACACAAAGCTAAGGGTTTCACAAAATCTCATAATGCTTTACTTAGCTTTGTGTATAAACAAAACAGGCTAAACCATAAGGATCATCAAACCTGCTTATTCACCTGTTTCATCTCTCAAGAGGAACCCAATAATATTGCTCAAGCTTTGACTAAAGAAAGCTGGGTTGAAGCTATGCAGGAAGAACTTCTTCAATTTAAACTTCAAGAGGTTTGGGTTTTATGTGATCTTCCAGATGGGAAGAGAGTTATAGGAACCAGATGGGTTTTTTAGAGTTAAAAGGGATGAAAGAGGCAATGTTATCAAAAACAAGGCAAGGTTAGTTGCTCAGGGTTATAGACAGGAGGAAGGGGTCGATTATGATGAGGTATTTGCTCCTGTAGCAAGGATTGAAGCAATTAGAATCTTTCTTGCTTTTGCTTCTTATATGGGTTTTCAGGTATATCAGATGGATGTCAAGAGTGCCTTTCTTTATGGTACTATTACAGAAGAGGTGTATGTGAAACAACCTCCAGGATTTGAGGATCCTAAGCATCCAAACAAAGTCTATAAGGTGGTTAAGGCTTTATATGGTCTTCATCAGGCACCTAGAGCTTGGTATGAGCGGCTCTCTACATTCTTATTACAACATGGATACAGAAGGGGAGCTATTGACAAGACTTTGTTTATCAAGAGAGACAAGAAGGATATCATGTTAGTTCAAGTTTATGTGGATGATATCATCTTTGGGGCTACCAAACAGTCCATGGTTAAGGAGTTTGAGCAATGATGCAAAGAGTTTCAAATGAGTTCAATGGGAGAGTTAACATTCTTTTTAGGACTTCGGTTAAGTCCAAGGAAGGCATTTTCATTAGCCAAGACAAGTATGTTGCAGATATACTTAAGAAGTTTAATTTTGATGATATGAAGGTTGTTACTACACCCATTAAATCTATCAATTCATTGGGCAAAGATGAAGATGGCCACCCTGTTGAAGTCAAGCTTTATAGATCAATGATTGGCTCTCTTATGTATCCACTGCATCAAGGCCTGATATTATGTTTGCAGTTTGTCTATGTGCAAGATATCAAGTCTCACCAAAGATCTCTCACATGAATGCAGAAAAGAATTTTCGTTATTTGAAACAACATCCTAAGTTGGGGTTGTGGTATCCTAAAGAGTCACCTTTTCACTTAGAAGCTTTTTCGGATAGTGACTATGCAGGTGATAATTATGATAGAAGATCCACAACGGGTGGATGCCAATATCTTGGGAGAAGGTTAGTCTCCGGCAATGCAAAGTAGACAATTGCAGCAACATCATCTAATGGCTGAATATGTAGTCACAAGTTGTTGTTGTGGTCAAGTTTTGTGGATGAATCAACTTGGACTATGGGTTTAACTTCAAAAATACTCCTATCAATATTGATAATGAGAGTACAATTTGTATTGTTAAGAATCCTGTATATCATTCCAAGACAAAGCATATTCAGATTAGGCATCACTTTATCGAGATGTTATGAGCATAGGCTCATTAATGTGGTTAAAGTTCACACGGATGATAATGTAGCTGATTTACTCACCAAAGGTTTTGATGTGTCACGATTCAATCACTTGGTCGTGAGCATTGGAATGATTAACTACTAAGCTTGTTTAAGGAGGACTATAAGTTGTTAGTATAGTCCCGTGTAACGCTTAAGGAGGATGTTCGTTTATACTTAGTTTATATGACTTAGTAAATCATTGGGAAAGATCATTATGTGGAAAGTACTGCTTTGTTTTATTAAAGTACTGTTTCAACGGTAATATTGATGGGTAATTCATAATAACGGTAACTTTGTTATTATAGGCTGTGATTTTTCAAATCCTACCTATAAATAACTACTTTTCCGATTTTCCCTCTCATATTATTACCTTACATCTTTTCCATACTTATCTCCCAATCACAATCTCTTTATTCTTCGATCAATTCATTCTTGTGCTCACTTATTCTACAATGGCAAATCGTTTAACTGTTTCGAACAAATATGGTGGCTAATTTGGACAAGACCGCAAACGCGGGCTTTCTATGATATCAGTGATTATCTAGTTGGGTCGCCTATTAGTTATGCTCTTTTAGTTGAGCCAGATGTTATTGAACCATGGATTCAAGAATTTTGGGCTACTAGAGAGAATATGGCGGAGGATGAATATTATATTAGATCCTCTGTTGGAAAGCCTATCAAGATTACAGAGGCCTCCATTCGTGATGATTTATTATTTGGTGATGAAGAAGGGGCTATTAGATTTGACAAGCAACTGATTTGGGATACTTTTCGTAATCTGGGTTATGAAGGTTCTTTGACTGAACAAACTTTTAAGAAGGCCTTATTTTGTCCTCAATGGAAGTTTTTGATTCATGTTTTGCTCCATTGCTTAAGTTCTAAAAGCACTTCTTGGGAGCAATTTGGGTCGAATATTGCATCTGCTGTAGTTGGCTTAGCTACGCAGAGTGTTTAATTTTTCACGCTTATTTTGGATGGGATGTTATCGCATATATCATCTGGGGCTACTTGGTTGATGTATCCAAGGTTTATACAGGTTTTCTTGAACAAACACTTGGCTGATGTTCCAAAACCTATCTTTACTACCTCATCATTGTGCAACAAGCCAAAATTTATACATTCATGGCTAAAAGAAGTAACTTGTTCAGAGGTGGAGATATTCCTTTAACCACAACAATGATGGAAATTGTTCAGGCTGTTCGTGATGCAGCTGGAGAGGATGAAGAATCAGGTACTGATTCGCCACAAAGATCGCTTCACATAGTAATCGCTTCACAAGGTAATCGCATCTGCAAGTATCGCCGCGGAAGGTAATGCATCCTTACAAGGTGATAATTCTTCAGGTCCTGAGGTTCAAGTAGAGATTGAGAGATCACCTACTCCATCTCCACAACGTGGTTGTTTCGAGGCATCTTCTTCACTTCCGTGTGATGCTCATTCTATTCTTCATGAAAGTTTATCTATGGATAACTATGCTTTGACACGGGAGCTTGCTCGGTTGAATAAGACTGTTGAGCATCAAGCTAAAACTATTAGGAAGTTGAAGCAACTATTTTGTTAGCAATTTTGTCAAACCCTATATTCAAGGTTTTAACTTGTGGGTTAAGGAGGAAAACAAGCGCGTAGAAAGAGTCAGAAGGAATTAAAAAGAAAGAAGGTTCCTAAATCATCTTCGTCAACTTGGGGAGGAATTCTAAAGGATAATTTGAAAGAAGATGTTACACGCAGAAAAGAATCAAGAAGATGTTATGAAAAAAGAAAGAAGATTCTTCTGAGAAACAAGAAGAAGAAGTACAAGTTCAAAGTACTGGTGTTCAAGGTACTGAACATCAAAGTACTGATCTTCATGATACATCTAGGCAAGGAGCAATAACTCCAAGGTATGAATTTTGAAGAAGAAGTTGGTCCTTCTACATTTGTTAGAGAAGAAGAGGAGGAAGCTACTTATATACCTATCCATTCTGCTAGTGATGATGAAGTAATTGCTACAATATTAGATATATCACAACCAAGAGGAGGAGTTACCATTAGAGATGTACAAGAAGAAGAACAACCAAGAGCTTCTCAACCAGCCATTGATCCCAAAGACAAAGGGAAAGGTATTCTGGTTGAAACAAAGAAAAAGAAACTCACTTTAGCAGAACTTAGAGCACTTGAAGTGGCTAGGAATGAAGTCTGCCGCTAGAAAAGTTCAGGAAGAATTAGATGCTAAAGATAGAGAAGAACAGCAAGCTCAAGAAGCTAAAGATAGAGAAGCAAAAAATGCAAGAAGACTTAGATGCTGAAGCTACCAACCTTTTACACCCCCTACACCGTTAGATTTATGTCAAGAAGACCTAATTTAGCTAAGGAAAGGAATACAATGATGGCATATTTAAAAGGCAGAGATATAAAGGACTTCGAAGCTAAACTATGTTGATATGAAAAGACTTTATGATGCTGAAAACAAGCTTATAAGAAAGATGTTGCAGACATTAAAGACTTCAGAGAAGAAGCTTTCTCGACTGAAGCTGAAGGAAGAAAAGCTTAAAAGAAAAGAAAAACCGAAGTTACAGATGTTCAGTTTTCAAAGAAAGAAAAGGTAGAATTAAGATTTGAGACTAGTGATGAATTGAAGAATTATCTCAGTAGTAGATTTTGATTATACAAAGGATGATGATATAAAGATGAACGATCAAAGATCGCTTTCAAAGTTGAGAAATCTAAGAATGGAGATTACATGGTTTTTCATAAGGAAGATGAAAGTTTTAAAGTTTTCAAAAGGTTATGGGATTTGCTGCATGTTATTGATAGAGTAGACCTATTTTACTTATATCATGTTGTGAAGGCTTATTTTGAAGATCATCCATTGGAAGGGATTGGATTGGTTTTACATGGTGATCTAATAACTATGTGGGAAACCGGAAGAAAGCTCGATGATATCGGAAGAATCAGAAAACGGGAAATAGTTTGTGGAGATTCTTTGAAGAACTGGAGTTCATGTCTTGAGTTAGAGAATGGAACAATGATTCACATGTTTGCAGTAGAAGATACCCTCTACGCAGTTGAGCTCATGAGAAGGATGCTTGAGCATGGTTTGGAAGTAGAAGAGGTGATGAAACCGCTTGCATGGTGATTAATCTGTTTATAAACTGGACTATCATTGCCGAGAATGATCAATAATGGTATGAATTTTATTTGAATAAATACTTTTGATATATCAAGACTTTTATTCAAAGTATCGCTGATCGTGACATACTTTCATCAAAGTATCTTTGCTGAACTAAACAAGTTAAATAAATTTTAGAAGAAACCTTGTTGCTAAGTAATAAATATTTTGAAATAAAGGTTTAGTAAATGGTTTTTGTGATGATAACATCAATAGGTTATCAATCCACCATGGTTACAAAAGGATTGACTAATCCATGAGCAAACGGCTCGGGTAAAGATATATCAAATCCGTTTTTAGTTGACAACTTGCTAATAAGTTGGATGGTATTCAACTCACCATATCAGTAATGTGAAGAGTTGGCTAGCCCACAAGAAAATGGCTTGTGGTAAAGCCAGTGGAAAAACCATTATTGGTAATTAGTTCACCATTAGATAGAAGAACTAACTAGTCCGGGGTACGACTTTTGGTAAAGACAAAAAAAATCTGTTGATAGCTGGTGGTTTGCTAAAAATCATATGGTTATCAATGTACCATGGTCTTACACACCAAAACATTTGGCTACTTCAAAGATAATGGCTTTGGTAAAGAGTTCTAAATCCATTATTTTTTCAATGATTCACTTGAAAGTGATGAGAATAGTATGCAACTTAAATTGAATTAAATGTACAAATTGTCATATGTTGTGTTGTGAAAAGATGGAGATTGCCGGATCTTGCTGTAAGAAACAATTCTAAGAGATACTTTGACAGCTAATTTCTACAAAGATATAATCTAAAGACTTAAGAACAATCCATTTTAAAGATGAAGCTGTTAAAGATATATTCACAAAGGAACTTGAAGTCAAGCAAGTAGAAATCAAGTTAGGGGAGGATTGTTGGGATATGAAAGTGCTGAAGATATCAAAGTATTGAAGATATCAAAGTACTGTAGCTGCAAGCATCGAAAAAGTCAAAGAGTCAAAGTAATCGCTAAAGACAAAGTCAAAGTACTGCAAGAACAAAGAACTGTATATCGCTTATAGAAAGTATGGTAACTCTAGAATATTCTGTATTAGATTACTTGTCGTACAAGGTTATCAATTGTAAACCGACTAGGATATCCTTGAGCCTATAAAGGGACTCCTAGATTGGCATTAGAGATATGACTTACGATTTTAGAATTAGAGTTTTAGAGAAAGTTCGATTATCTTAGAGTTGTATTAGAGTATCTGCATATTAAGCAGATTTAGAGTTTGTTAATAAAGTTTTTCTTCTTAGCTTTGTTAAGTAAATTCAGCGTACTTAATAAAGATTGCTCAGTGTTTCTTTGTTAATAACTTAGGATTTATCCGAGGTTATTAAACCTTAACAAGCTAGTTAAGTTAGTTTGATTAAAGTATATCGATCCAACAAGTATACTAATATATTTTTGATAAATCGACTCATTTAGATAACGCTTAAAACTCATTTTTGCCCTTAAAATAATTCTTAACAGCATGCATTTTCCTGAAAATATAGTTTTCGTCGTTAAACTTGAAAATATAGTAACTTCTTCGTTATAAATCCGTTTTAACCCGTTCAAGTGACCACGGTTTCATTTTAAACTATATTTTCTGAATATCTAGACCAAAATAATCTCCAGCCTACTGAAATTTCCAGATTTTACAAAACGTTACAAAGCATTTAAATATATGTTGTCGAAAATGATTTTTCTTGCGTAATACTTGTTTCAATCACTTCAAATCAACACCAAATCTATTCTGAACCTACCATACACCTTCTTAGGGTGTCATGGGTTCCTAAACATCATCAACCATGATATGTTTCAAGGGATTAATTATAGGATGATTATAATTCATAATAAGTAATAAAAACACTTAAAAGTGGTATAGATACACAGGAAACTTGCATGTTTTTTACTAAAATGATAAAAATAACTCATGAATGATTATGAAAGATTAGTAAAGATCATGAAAAGCTTACTAGTTAAATGATGAGGTTTAGGTAACTAGGTTTCCTAAATACTCCTAGGTTTTATTGCAAAACCTTAAAAGAAGTAATCTAGTGTTTATTTAAGCACTTGATCCTTGAAAAACAAAATGTTTCTTCCTTGTTTTCTTCTTGGCCGAACCTCAAGAGTTAGATGAGAGGGTTTTTCTTTTTACACCTTTTAGTATGTTTTTTGTATGTGTTTTAGAAAAATAATGTATGCATAAGATATTTATTAATTAAAATGTGTAGGTGTAACTTTGGTCATAAAAAATATCATAAAGTGATGAGTTGGAGGGGAAGGTCGCAAGGGTGGCTAGGGAAAAGAGTTTGTGTTTTAGTTGATTAAATGTGTTTTATGTTATGTATGTTGTATATTTTGTAAATATAATTAGGTATTAAGTGTAGCGTTAGCTAGAAATCGATTTTAACGGAACCAAATAAAATATATTGAAGTCATAAAAATTATAAAAATACATTTCTTACAAGAATTGAGTGAATAAATAATTATCGAGTTGAATTTACGAAAACCGTCGTAAATATATATATATATATATATATATATATATATATATATATATATATATATATATATATATATATATATATATATATATATATATATATATATATATATATATATATATATATATATATATATATATATATATATATATATATATATATATATATATATATATATATATATATAACATTATATATACAAAATAAATTCAAAACATCGGGTAAATTAATAATATAATTTTTATAGTCTTAAAATGAGTATAAAAATATATTAGGATATTTTTTGGAAGTGTCGTATCAATTATTCAAAATAAATGATCGTACGATAGCGTTTATTTAATAGAAAATATATCGTTAAGGAAAAATGCAAACCCATGCATGAATTGATATGAAATGATGTTTCTGATGATATGTAGACTAACTCTAGTCTATATGAAATGTTCTCAATGATGTTCCATCAATACGCAGCTTAACCCTCAAGGTTACGCTTATTTGATACTCGTAAACCTAGTTTACGAAAAATGATGAATAGTGAATCATGAATAGTGATTTTTCTCCGGAATGAATAGTGTTTCATGAATAGTAAAATTTTGAAATACCCTTTCAAAATATCAAATCTACTTCAAAAACGATGAATAGTATAATGATGAATAAGTAACAAGAATAGTAAATTCCCGAGATGAATAGTGAAATTTTCAACATTTGAGAAATGACCTGAAATTACGAGTTGTCACAAGCAGGAACCCACATCAACGATTAAGCCTTGGTATACCAACACAACTTTGAGGTCTTTCTAACCATCTCTCCCATCGAATATTAATTTTCCTAGACCTTCTATTGATCCACTCAAACGCCTTCAACTGGATGTCTTGAAATAGTCTTGAACTACTATCCATTTTACCTCTAAAAACCTTGATGTTTCTACTTTTCCATATGAGGTATGCACTCACCCAAACAGTAGCTTGCCACAACGACTTAACATCCTTGTTCATTGTCGGGCTGCCATTATGACACAACAAATCTTTTATGGTAAATGTATCAACTGGACCAATCCCCCACCACGAAAACAACTTATCCCACACACTCAATGCTTTTTCACACATCTGTAACATTAACATATTATAAAACAAATTAATAACATACTCACTACATACATAACTTGTGACATAGTATAAATCAATTTATTAACATAGTATAATAAGTACCTTTGAGATCTTCATCCTCCAATGTGTGCTTTCATCATGAGTAGGATTCTTGTCTTCCCTTGCTTCAATACCAACAAAAGGGTCTTTCAAGTCATCAGAATCTTCACCCTTCATTTTTTTTACCAATTAACCTAGGAAATATTCATGCTCAACCAACACTTCGCTTTTGCTTCCAACATTAGCTCTACTAGTACTAGGATTAATAGTCATATCTGGCATCGGTGTTGGTTTTTCCTTAGTTCTATTTGCTTTCCTAGCTCTAAGCTTAATAAGTTCTTATTCATGAGAACTTAGATAATCATATGACTTATTAGAATAGTCATTGTCATTTCTATCACTATCTGTAAGCATCCCATCATTCGCACTTTCACTAGCATCCGCTTCTCTTTCCCTTTACCATCATCATTTGATTTCTCCTTAGGTGTTTGCTTATCACTAAGTATGCCCCTACCCTTATTAACCACATGTTGTTCTTCAGCCTCTTTCTCAGCCCGACCAACCATTTCTTCCTCTATAAAAACATTGTAGTCCTTTTTCTAGGGGTTTGTGTTTTCTTAGAAGTTCTATCACTTAATGTACTAGGGTCAGGTGGTGCTAAATACTGGGATAGGTCAATGTTATAGTGGTCCGTGTACATTTTTATTCCACCATACAATTTAGACATATCATACATGTGAATTAAGTCATTGTCATTCTCTATTTGACTAAACCATTTTCTAGATCACTTTGTGGAATTCTATATATATAGCATACAAGTTCGACACATAACCGATTTCAAAACCAATCTTCTAAGATCTTCAAATGAAAGCCTGACAACATACATCTTCAAAACCACACCACTGTCATATCTTAAAGGTTGATGCATGAAAAAACCATCATTCCACATGTCCAAACTAATACCATCGGGTCCAGGTATAGTCATTCAGCAAAAGAAAAGGTAAGAATTAGGGCTAAATATACACTGTAACAATGGCAAAATTAAGATATATATAAGTGATATAAGAGCTAAACATACCTTAAAATGCATTCAAATGAAAAAAACGATGGTGATTGTTAACTTGATTGGAACTATAAATGTGTTATTAGGGTTTGAGAGAGGATAATTGGGGATCAATAATGGTTAATGTGCTATAAGAGTTTTTTGTTGAGAAAAAAAGTGATTTATGTGAAGTGATTGCATTGGAAATACAAACCATGTACAAGTATGGGTTTGGATTGAATATAACAGCTAACTCAAAAATATAACGGGGTCAACGTGCCAACTCAGCAAAAAAACATGGGTCAAATGTGCCAACTCAGCAAAAATCGAGGACAACCTTATGTAGTGTTGAGATTGGCCAATTAGTAACTTTGGGCCTTTGTTAGGGAAAAAAAATGGTACCCAACTCAGTAAAAAATGGCAACTTGGATATATTTAGAAACAATTATCCCAACCATATTCTCCCTTCGTCTCTGAAAAGTGTTTACCTTATTATTTATGTTTGTCCTAAAAAAATGTTAAGTTTTTATATATGGATAGTAATTATGATTGTTTTTCCTATTTTGTCATTTTAATAAAACTTGCATTAATTGCTCACTTTTAATTTCTTCATAAGTGTTAGGCCACAAATGATTTTTTATTACTCAAAACTTGCATTAATTACGCATATAATAAAAAAATTAGTTTGTGAACACTCTTTTCGAGATAGAAAGAGCATATCTTAGTAAAACATTCGTTGTCATTAGACAACCTGATCAAATAAAATCACATTCATCTATACTACATTATAAAGAATTAGAGACTCTTTATAAAAAGAAGTTTTAAAATTTCAAGACAAAAAATATTACTAAAAAAGGAAAACTAGAAAATTAATATAAATTTTAAAAATTTAAGTCTCATTTAAACTAACTAAATTATAAAACATTTGGGACTTCATATAAAAGGAAGTTTTGAAATTTTAAGACAAAAACATTACTATAAAAGATTAACTAGAAAATTAATATAAAATTTAAAAGTTTAAGTCTCATTTAAACTATATAGTAACCTTATTCAATAATGATATATATTTTTTCTTAATAGAATTGTTTATATGAAAAACTTACTAAACTTATAACCACTAATTTAATGATAAATTTTTTGAAAAACAAAAGTGCTAACTATAAACATTATTAATAATTTAAACGTTTTATTTTTAAAAAATATATATCTACTATATTATAATATATTTTAAACATGCTAAATAACGAATGTTTAAAATGAAAAAATTTGCTCGTCACAAAAGTAACCGTTGCAAAAGCTTGCAAAAGATAGTATAAAGTCTACTGAGGACGCGGTCAAGTGCAAGGTCGTCTAATTGATTTATATGGTTATTTTAAGTGTCATGGTTATTTTAGAGGTGTTGGTTGTATTGTTTTCAATAATCTTGTATAGAGTAATTTAGGGGTGAGCAAAAAGACCGTGAACCGAACTGGAACCGAGAACCGAACCGGAACCGACCCAACCCGAACCGACTTTTAGAACCGCGGTTCGGTTCTCGGTTCTTAAATATTTCGATTTTCGGTTTTCTGTTCGGTTCGGTCCGAACGCGGTATCGGTTCGAACCAAGAAACGTTCAGTTTTTATATACTAGATTAGTACCCGCCTAGCGGCAAATGGGTTTCTAGCGCCGATAATTAATGATTTGTGATACTGTGGTGAGTGTTTTGTGTAGCGTTTAAAATAGAAGCTGAACCGATGAAATGTAATTGCAAACGGTTGTATTATACGATAACTAAAGTCTAGACAAAATTCTTAACATCTATCAAACAACATATAAAAACATTTAATGAAAATGAAAGTAAACATTACATCAGTTATGAGATAAAACTAACAACACACGTTACTTGTCGCAAAAAAACAAGGATGAGATTAATGGTGCCGTTGTTAAGAAGAATGCAAGTACCAAAATTAGCATGAATGTGATTAGCCCAAAATAAAAAATAAAAAATTTGGCTAATTTTGGCTATTTTATAAAAGATTTAGGCACATTTAGCCCCATTTTTCTTTTTGAAATGGGCGTATTTAGCCTATTGAAAAGTTAAATGTGCACTAACGGACACATATTTTCTCTTAATTGTAAAACATTATAATCGTTTTTGAAAAAAAACTTATATATATAATAAATTTATATAGCGACAAATCGTTTTGTGTTAAAAAACGTTTATGGGTTCTAAACGAAAAATAATAAAAATTTGAAGATTTGGGGATTAAACATAATGTTTTGAAACCCTGCGACGACCGGGTGGTTCAACCGTTGAACCGTTCCGGTAAAAACGGGTCGATTTAAACCGAGTCAACCCGTCAGGTTTGGTCAAAATGGGTCAAATTAAACAGGTCAACCCACCGTTTTGAAGCGCCCAGTGGTCAACCCGTTTTCAATATGTATTAATAGTTTCAAATTTTCACTTTTTACTTTTGGTTTTCCTTTATATATAGTGTAACAGGTACCGCGCTGCGCGCGGCGCGGGTACTCTGGACGATTAAACCGGAAATAGATCTCGATAAGACCTGATTCACCTGTTTGTATCGGTTTCAATGGGTCATCTCTAGTTCATTTTCGGATGGTGTTATTGGTTAAACCGAACTGGTGGCGATACCAGTTTCCGGTTGAACCCGTTGGTCCGATCCGATTTTCAAAACTATATGTACCATCAACTTGTTAGCTTGTATGAAGTTTTGTGTGTTTTATTAATTTGTATAATGTCTATAACAACATGTACTTTTTATTTTAGGGTGTTTTAAAAATAATATTAATTAGTATGCTTAATTATTTTATATTTAGAATTATGTTGTAGCTTGTTTAAATTGTACATTGTGAAAATTTTATTGTACTTTTCAATAAGATAGTTTTAGTGATAAAAAAAGTTTATGGGTTATAAACGAAAAATAGTAAAAGTTTGAGAAATTAGGGATTAACATAATATTTTGAAACCCGGTTCGACCGAGATTCAATGGTTGAACCGTTCGTTTAAAACGAATCAATATAAACCGGTCAACCCGATGGGTTGGGTCGAAAAACGGGTCAAATTAAAACGGGTCAACCCGCCGGTTTGAAGTCCCCGTCAACCCTTTTCGATGTGTTATAATAGTTTTTGAAACATATGTAAGTATTAATAGTTGAAATTACTTTCTTTTTATTTATTTCAACATTTCCTTTTTTTAATTTTTCACATTTCACTTTCTTGACTTTTCAATTTGACCATTTTTCTATTATAGATAGTATAGATAAAACAATCAAGTATATATCTTGTTGTGTAAGACAATCTTTAGATGAAAGCAAGTTTATTTACCCAGATATATTCATGTCATATACAATATTACAATGCATGTTTTTTTTAACATCTTCGTATCAACCTAACATGTTATTAATTTCCTTATTAATTAATTTCTGTAATACTTTTTGGCTTCTTAATTTACTTCGATTTTAAAATGACTACAGTAAACAAAACTTTATAGCTTTAGATTTTCAATTTTCAAATGATTTCATCACAATACATTTGATCTCATCATGATGACAAGTATACACGTCTCAGTTCATGTAATTAAAGTTTGCCCATGGGGATTATCTATTAAAGAGTTTATCATATGAAAAGATCTAGTTCAGGACCAGTTTTTCGTCATATCTTTGTGTCATGTTCGCATGATGTGTAAAATGCAACCAGTTTCTTATCATTAACTTAAGATCTTTATTCATGAAGTTTTTTTAGCACATAATGAACTTAATCAAATAAAGGCAACGTGTTTACATTAATTACCGGTTCATTAATTACCAGTTTTTTAGCACATAATATGTGCATCATGTTTCCTATCGTGTTTACATTATATATGAAGTTTTTTGTCAAAAATTCAAATTCAAGATCTACAAAAATTCGGTTCCAATCGGTTAGACCCGCAAGGAACCGAACCGAACCGATACATGTTACTCGGTCCGGTCTCATCCTTTGCCATTCATTTTTCGATTCTCGGTTCCGCGTTCGTTCGGTTCCCGCGGTTCGAACCGCTACCACCCCTAGAGTAATTTGTATTTTGTAGTGTTTTTATATTTTCTTTTTACATCACTTGTAAGCCATTTGTTTTATAATAGCTTATATATGAGTGAGTGTGTTTTTTTGTAATTTTTTATTTTATTTTTATAAAAATATTTGCCTTCAAAAAAACAAAAGTAACCGTCGCCGCAGTGCAAAAACTAAGAGTGGACGGCGTGGCTCGGCCGGCTCATTGCCGCCTACCGCCGCCGTCACACCGCCCACTTCATTGTGCTCAGCCGCCGAGAGTGAAGTCGTGGGGACGACGAAGCTTAACTCTGACAAGAGATTTTTTTTTTTTTTTCGTTTTCTCTTTCTTCTTCTTTTTTTTTAAGATTTGTAAAGTTTTATGGAATAAGGTGAAGGTGAAGTTGATTTCGAAAGTTTGTGAGGTATCGAGCTCGTGGTTAAACAAAAAAACCTGAAACTTTAAAGATTAACTCGAAAACATGAAATACATAATAACCTTAAACATTAAAACTACGTGATGGATCCCTAAAGACAACATAAAAACATGAAATACATAATAAAACTACTAAACACTTAAAAAACGAGTCATCCGAGTCCAAACCATCATCACTTGTTGGCGGAGAATAAAACTCCCCATTAATGTATCGACTCTCCATTATGTCAAAAAAGTTGTCTTGGAGGTACTGAGCCTCCCGTGCTTCTTGCTCACGGCTGAAACCTCTTCACGTGCCGCTCTTGCAAGATCTCCCCTGACGTTTTCTTCATCTTGTTCAAACTCCGGGAAGCCTCACTTAACCCGCGGTGGTTTTGAAATCCACCTGGACTGTTCACGTGGACTTGGAACAATTGGGAGGTACGGATGTTTCAAACCCCACCGGAAGACATTTTCGGTGGTGTTGAGTAAACTTCAAACTCGGCAGAGTTGGAAAGTTGGTTTCCGGAAGTGATCCGTGCGAAAATGGCTTCCCGGCAACTTCTCCGGGCTGGGGAATTGCTGAGAAAAGTTTTTGCGAGACATTCTTTTTGTGTGTGAATTGTGTTATTTGTGTGTCAAACACTACAAGAATCCTGTCGAATACCCACGGAAAATACCCACAAATGTTTATTCGTGGGTATCTACCCATAAGTTTCCCGCATGTTACCCACGCTTAGGGAGTTTAAAAGGCAATCATATTTAGTGACGAATTTCCCACAAACATACCCACAAAATCACCCACGAAATTAAAGTTCTTGGGTAATTTGTGGTTAAATTATTGGCGCTAAAACGATTCTCACGAAATACCCACAAGTTAGGTCATCGTGGGTAATTAGCGTGGGTAGTGTCGTGTGTAAATTTATTTACTCGCATTTTACACACATTTTAATTTGTGGGTATCCTTTTGTGGCTATTTTGTGGCTAGATGTATATTTATGCCTTTATTCGCTTTGTGTTTAGGTGGCTACTTTGATACTTTCTTGTTGGCAAATTTTCATGTGTAATTTGTAGGTAGGGTGAGTTCAACAAAGATTAAAAAAATCAAATATTTAAAGAATTGATAATTGTAATTTATTTTTCAAGCAAAATTAAAAAAACATATTTTTCACCTTTTTTAATAACAAAATCTTGCGATTAGTAACTTATTAAGCGATAAAAAATACACCATCGCGATGAGATTTTTTTTGGTAAAGATAGCGATGAGAAATTTTAATTTTCAATAAAATGGCATTTCAATATACTTTCATCAATCTTTCCCCCTTTTTATAGGCATTGAATATTAAACGATACGAGACCACATGTGATTTGTGCGGAGATTTAAGATTTAGTTTTTCCATCATTTAATTACGGATTCATAATCAGTGACGCTCAATTGAGTCTAAGTGATTCAAGAATTATAAGCAAAACTATGACTTGCATCATTTTCACTTTAAAACTATTTAAAATGCATTTAAATGAATAAAGATACATTCTAACGCAAGGCAATGCATATCAAATGTGTGATCATTGTTATTTTTCATCCTTCACATTTTTAGGATTTGTTTTCATTGGATCCCTAATTCACTACAACAAAAATAAATATTGAAATGATTTGTATGCCTAACTCTTATGCTTACTTTATGCCTAACTCTTATGCTTAGTGGGCACATGAATTGCACAATTTTTTTCTTAACTTAGTATTGATTTTGACAAATGTATCAAGATTCTTATCAGGCCTAAAATTAGGTGTGGTAAATTCAAAAGGTGAGATGAAGTGAGAAGTTAGAATTTTTGTGTGTGTGAAATTTTATAATATTATGCATGTTATTTCATATGTGCATACGAGTGAGCAATCCGACCGAATCGACCGACAAAACCGACTGGACCAACCGAAAACCGACCGGACCAAAGGACCAACGGTCCGGTTTCGGATTTTTCATTATTTCGTCCGGACCGGTCCGGTCCGGCATACAAACCGGACATTTAGCCTTTTTGGACCGGACCGACCATATTTGGTCCGGTCTCAGTCTAGGTTTTTGGCCTAACTCGGTCTCGGTCCGGTCCGGTTTTATCATTGCTCAATAAATAATAATTTGCATAGTAATATCATATTTATGTCATTTCATATTAGTATCAAGGAGGTCGAAAGCAATCACTCAAAACCAATCTGAACCGACAAACCGCCTCGAACAGAATCGAACCGGACCTTATTTGGTTCTTTTCGCTTTGTATAATTATTTCATTTTACTCAATTCGGTTCTCCGAACACACTTATTCGACGAAATAGCTAAACCGCATTGCTTGACCTTATTCTGCTCAGCCATTTCAATAGCTTTACTCGGTTCGGTTCTAGGTTCACTTATTCAACTTTTCGTGTCAGCCGGGTTTGGTCGGTTGGGTCAAGTTTGACCCGCTGTTCGGTTCTAGTATGAAGTTTCTTTTCATTTATGTTTCTAAGATGTCATCTATATTGGTTCTTTATTATTTGACCTATATTTCCTATGAAATAGTTAATTTATTGTTATTCGAACACAAATTTCTTTACCCGTAAAGCAAGAGCATCCGTGTGAGCACGCCGTGCCTCGCCATGTTCTGAGCCGAGGCTCGCCGTGGGAAGTGAAGATCAGACGGCGGAGAAGAAACCCGCAGGTGGGACCCAATAAATATTTGTATGTATGTGTTTCTAGTGTGTGTAGTGTGTGTTTGTGTGTGTGGTTTTATTGAATAAAAAAAATAAAGTGGTAGTGGTACAATCCAAATGGAGGTTGGTGTCATATGAAGTGAGAGGAGGTTTGTTGTGGTTAGGTGGAAAAATAGGATGCTGATGCTGCTATGACACGCACAATTAGTTAACCTCTTACCACACCTGATGCTCTAATGGTACGTAAAATGGCGTGACGAAAACATTGTTTGCGAAAATTAGATTGATTTAATAATAGTTTGTCATTAATTATAAAAAGATGAAAATTAATGAATTTGACCTTTTCTATAATGGAGGGAAACTTCCCTCTCCATCAAATCCAAAATGAAAATTAAATTATGTAAATTTTGATTTTTCTCTAAGTTTATCACAAATTCCCACAATGACTTTAACTGCTCTCCTCTTTCACCGGAAACCACTAACCATTCTTTTGTTGAAAGGCAACATCTAATCCTTTAGATTAATTTATATTTTATAAGTACTATTATATGTTTCATCTTTGTTTTATTACTCCATCTAACATTTATATAAAAGAAGTATATCGTTTGCAGGCATTATCATATATATGGCAGAAGATGAATCGCTTAAACTTGGATATCAATGCAGGATTCTGGAACAAGACAAAGATGAATGAGAATGGTAAATTAGATTTGTATTGTATCATTTTTGAAATTAATTACATGCTTCGTATAAAGGAAACATGGTAATAATCTTAGGCCTTGCCATTTTGCAGGTGTTTTTTCTTTCATGGGATTAATTTTTATACATATTCTTTACAAGGTATGCGTTTAACTTCTGTTAGACTTGATTATTAGTATCAACGAAACCCGCGCGATGCAGCGGGATTGCTTTTGTTTGCCAAATTGCTATAAAGGACTTACTTTGCGTACGACACTTAAACTTTAGGGACATTTTTTGCCAACTTGGACTTACTTTGCAATGACACCTAAACCTCATATTTTTGCCAACTTGCGAAAGTTGGCATTTATTGTGCTACAGTGTTTGGGGGGTTACTGTTGCTCACCTTTTAGTTATATATAGTATTGTGCTACAGTGTTTGGGGGGTTACTGTTGCTCACCTTTTAGTTATATATAGTAATTTTCATTTCTATAGTCATCATTAGTTCATTACGATAGTGAGTGTTTGGAGTTGTATCAATGTTTTTATCCAAGTAGAAATTGATATTGTCTTTTAATATATGAATGCTCCACAACAGATACCTTTTGGTTATTTACATGCTATTTCAATACTCTCAAAGACTCAAACTACTCATCTCGTCATGGAGTTTTAAATACAAAACTTGGGGCATACTGATATTTTCTCAATTATACATATAAGTATGTTATAGGTTCTTGTTAATAATTGTTAATGTAATTAGTAATGGATAGTCTATTCAATAGAAAAGTTAACAATCTCGTACTGTAATATAATGAAAGCTAATGTGTCTTGACGGTTTTAATACCTAGACCGTAAGTAATGATTTAGACACTTATTGTATATATTTCAATCTATTTCAAAGAGATATTAGTTACTCATTCAATTTAAAATTGATAATGTCAATGTGTCATCATTAATCGATAATATCTATTTATATGTGACGATATGTAGGCATGATGAAACCGGTGGTTTCGAGCGAAGACCAACATGTGAAACGCACAAACAGAGGACCGACACATAGACTATGATGGACCGGTGGCTACACATTGTTAGGCGCCATACTTTTGATGCTATATTGTATGAATGAATGATGGTTGAATTGGTGTTTTTAGCTTTTACATGGATGTGACAAATTGTATAAAAGTTATTTCCTGTATTTTGTTTTGAGTTACTGATAGATGTATACAAATTTATATATTAAACGACTTATATAAAACTCGTGTTTCATGTTTCCCAAGGATTTTCCGCGACTATATCTCGTAAATCATATTTTAGAAACTCAAATTTGAATATTAGTTTCCCAACGAACTAGTATTTTACACACAAGTACGTGTTGGGAAAATTACCCACGGATTTCACATGATTGTATTTGTCGTTGTTTTCGTGGTCACTTATAAAATCCCACAAAAATTGTACCCACGGACTTAGCATAATCACCCACAAAAATAGCGTAACACACCACCCCATCGTGAAATTCTTGTGGGTATAAATTTAGCCTCGGAGGTTATACCCATGTATACCGGTTCATGGTTTTTTGTGGGTATTAGCAAGTTACCCACGAATTTCAATCTTTAGCCACAATTTATGTCCGGTAATCGATGTTCTTTGTAGTGAAACTAACTTTAGATGATAGTATATAGAGAAAACTTAACCGTTTGAATTTGAATTTAAAATTTAAAATTTGAATTTAACCACTCCAACAAGCATTTTTTAATTGAATTTAACGCTTAAATTTGAATTACCGCCTAACAACACCGTTTTTGAATTAATTTAACGTTGAAAACCACCTTTATAAATAACATCAACCACCATTTTATTTCACATCTACATCAATCCAAAAACACACACACAAATGTCTCAAAATTTGAATGGAACAAGTCTGAAGAAATATTGCTTTGCGCAAGTTTGGATACAAATTTAGCTATGGATATGCAAAATAACCGCTCAAAATATTTTTGAATGACGTTATGCATATGTTCAATAATCGACAACCGATGACCATCGCATAAAAAAATTCAATCACGGGTAAATGGACGAGGATTAACGCCGAGTGCCGTTCAACGAATTTACAAACAATGCAGCGGTCGGTGCTCAAAATGACCATCTCATCTCAAATGCGAAACTAAGCTTCCAAAGAACAATTTTGGTAGAAATGAGTTCAAATATGTTCACGTTTGGGAGATTTTGAAAAATTGCCCAAATTGGGTTGTCGAAGATTAATTCCAGTAGTATGTGTTGTTTTTTTCTTAATCGTGTTGTTTTTATTCCCGTATCGTTGTTTTTTCCGTAGACGTGTTGTTTTTTATATTATTGTGTTATGTATTGTATTTTTAATTTGAATGAAATGAATTTATTTAGTTTTTATTTGGAAGTGAAAATTGAATAAAAAAATAAAGTAGGTGGTGGGACCCAAATGAAGATAATGTATTAAGTATAAGGGTTTGGTGGTTAGTTGTGGAAATGAGATTGATGCTACTGGCGCCGAGCGACGATGAAGTAATGCCTTGTTCTAAGAGGCTTTTCTTGACAAAAAGCGAGGGAAAAACAGCTAAAGAAGGTAGGTAGGTAAGTTCCTTACACTCGGGAGTCAAGTCAAACTCCTACACCAACTCCATTTATTTCTCGCGCCGATACTTTGAATATTCACTTTCACACACTCTGGATCCTCCTCTCTCACACAGTTACACACACACACACACTGATGTTGGACTCACCAAAACCTTAGTTGAGTTATCACAATCACAACCCATTCACACACACCCCCTAATCTCAAACACACACAATTATATATCTATCTCTGTCTCCTCTTATTTTCAAACACCAAATATATATGGGGATATTACATGAAGATGTTGTGATTATTAAACAAAGTGAGAAACTTGATGAAAGTACTATGATTACTATTAACTGTCCCGACAAAACTGGTCTTGGCTGCGATCTTTGTCGGATTATTCTCTTCTTTGGTTTGAGCATCGTTCGAGGTGGTAAGTGTTGATTTTTGATTTTTTTTTTTAAAGATATTTTAGGTGTTTTTTTAACCATATTTAAGGTGACATAGTGGTAAATTGTCTCAAAAGTCGTAGAAAAAGCCGAGTTATTGGGTGGATGCTGAGGTGACGCACCAATAACAGTTATTCCTCTGAAGGATTATTTTTTTTGTGTACACGGGTGTTTTTTTCATTTGATTCGTATTTCATTAGTTTGATTTTGAAGTGATATTTTTGTTAATGATAATTAGTGATTGCTGGTATTTAGATTTTGTTTTTAATCAATTTTAGTTTTTTGGATATAGATTTTTCTATTGAAAAATCCCGTTTTTAATTTTTTTTTAATTAAAATATAGAATTGTTTGTTTAATTCTTAGAATCTCATCAATAGATGCTTTCCTTAGATACTATGCTAAAAGCTCAATAGCATTATTTAGTAGTCAGAACAAAATGGTTTAATAAACAACAATTTAAAATGGTTTTATAAACAACAATTTAAATAGTTATTATTAAAATATGGGTTAGTGTATGGTTTGTGTCAATTTGTAAAAACGAAATTTTAACACATCACTGTATAAGAATAAGAATTATCTTTTTTTGAAAGCCGGATTAGACTTGCAAAATGACATAAATGATACACAAAACCATATTCGAATGACTCACATGTAAAAAAAAGTCAAATGACTAAAACTGCACATTCAAAAGTACGTTTATATTTTATGACATATGGTTAGCTATTGCTTTATAAGTTTTATAAGTAAAATTTTAGTTTTCTGATAAATGATTTGCTAAATTTGTGGTTATAGATGTATCAACGGACGGAAAGTGGTGTTATATAGTGTTTTGGGTAGCTGGGAAACAAGGCACTCAATGGAGTTTGTTGAAGAAGAGACTATTAGAGGCCTGTCCCTCTTGTTCTTCTACTAACACAATCATATACTATCCAGCCGAATCGCAGCCTCCTAAGCCTCCAGATGTGTTTCTTCTTAAGTTTTGTGGCCATGATCGTCAAGGTCTATTACATGGTATTTAACTAATCTCACATCCTATATTGCTTTTGTAGTGGTTTTGAAAGGTTTATGTAATTGATGTTTTGTTTGATGCTACGACAGATGTGACACACGTTCTTTGTGAGCTCGAATTGATTATTCAAAGAGTGAAAGTATCGACCACTCCTGATGGGATGGTGATGGACTTGTTTTTCATCATTGATGCCAGGTTTAATACTTTTGAACCTTCTCTTTCTTTGCTAAAATGACTTGCTAGTCAATCTTTGCTTTTCAAGAGATGAATTTCATGTCTAGGTATAAGAAAATGAAATGTTTATTGCTAGATTTGGAGTTTAATTAGAGTGGCGTACAAACTATAGTTTTTGTTTCTTTAATATGACTTATCTAGTGATTGGTTAGATTTTGAAAGTAGGAGACACACTTTGACTTTGGAGGTCAAAAGAATGTTATTTAAGTTCAGATCCAGCAGGATTTCTTTTGGACTAAACAAAGTTTTTATTAATTTATTTTTGTTTTTTATTTTTGAATGTTATGATGCTTCCTTTTCCGATGAAAATTAGTATGTTTGTTTTGACTTAGGGTGCAACTTAAGAACAATTATTTGAATAGTTGTCAAGCATGTAGATTGTAAAATACCCTATCGTAAAGGCTAAGTAAGTGGTCAGTGGATGAATTGATCTTTCGTCCCATTTCAATAGTAATATTTATGTATCATTATGCATTTAAAAATTTTAAGCAACATATTTGAAGGAACATTACATAATTTTATAATTACTATAATTCCCTTACTGGTACAAACTGTGTTATCAGGGGACTTCTACATACACAGACAAGGAAGGATGATACGTATTATCATTTAAAAGCCATTGTCGGGACGAATGGTGAGCTGTGATATAGAAATGGTGGGTCCTGAAATTACCGCATGCTCTCAGGGCCCACCATTTCTTATTCCTCCTGCAATCACAGAAGATACTTTCAGCTTAGAGATGCTCGATGATTGTAAAAATGGGTCCGCCCATTCCAACAGTGTTTCGGTTATGATTGACAACTCTCTAAGTCCTGTTCATACGCTCGTTCAAATTGTTTGTCGTGATCACAAAGGTCTACTATATGATATAATGAGAACTTTGAAGGATTACAACATCCAGGTACTCATTGTTGTCAATGTTATCATTTGATTATATATCGTGTCATTTATCTAATGAAAATTTTTTAGTTTGATTATATGCATATTTTCATTTTAACTCTAATTTGGTCATCGGGCTCAAAACTGTTACTATGACCACTGTATTTTTCAAGATTAATAATTTTGGGCAATTTTAACTAGAAAACCTGCAATACGATGATAAGTGAAACTAGCTTGAAGATCTGCTATAGCTTAAATGTACATTTTTTCGAGCTATATTCTTAAAGTTGTATCAAATGGTTAGATATTTTTATAGAAATTTGACAACAGTTTGAAGCTTTAATGGGAAAGTTAATCTATTTCTGAATATTTTACTGGTTCGAAGAAATTATATCTTAACTTTTGTAGATTTCATATGGCCGTTTTACGAAAAAAGGGACACAAGTTTGCGAGATTGACTTATTTATAGTACAAGCCGATGGCAAGAAAGTAGTTGACCCTAGTAAACAAAATGGATTAACTTCTAGACTTCGTATGGAGTTATTTCGTCCTCTTAGAGTAGCTTTGGTGAACCGTGGTCCTGATACCGAGCTTCTCGTTGCAAACCCTGTTGAATTATGTGGAAAGGGTCGACCCCTTGTGTTTTACGATATTACTCTTGCTCTCAAGATGCTGAATATTGATATCTTCTCAGTATTTCCTCTTTTCCCCTCCATTTAAGCCCACATCTGTTATTTTCTAAATTAGTTGTCTGAATATTTTACTATGTTATTGCAGGCGGAAATCAGTAGACACATGATTGGAGGTAGGGAATGGGAAGTTTACCGAGTTTTGCTTGATGAAGGGGACGTACCTCCTGTGCCAAGGAGCAAGATTGAGGAAGCGGTTTGGAGATTGTTAATGGGTTGGGAATGATAATGATACAGAGCGCGGATGTCTTTTGCTCATGAATTTTCCCAAAGTTGACGAAAGACGGATAGCAAACAAAAGTAGGAGAGTAAAAGTGACATTTTATCGATATGGTATAGCTGATAGTTTAGGGGTGCAGCCTCAGAGGAGACATGCAACAAAGGGTCCTGCAATGCTTACATATAAGATTCTGTGTATATAACAAATATCAAGTCACAAAAGAGAACGAAATGGGAACTGTTGGAGTAATTCAGATGGTACTGCAGCATGGGAACTGTTGGAGTAATTCAGATGGTACTGCAGCTCGTGGACGAGCTACTACGCAATAATGTGCACATCAAATGTTGATGTGTGTTACTTATGCAACATGCAACGTGACTGGTGAAGCCTCTTTTTGGACCATACACTCGCGGTTGGTGTTAGCTTAAATGTATAAGATGCACATGCTAATGCAGAAAGGGAGTTTTCTGAAATGTTTAATATTTATATTTTACTTGATGTATGTTTATTTGTGTGTGTATGAAACTGTATATATTATATTGGCCATATGGTTCTTACTTATTTCTTGTTCACATATGCCTCACTTCTTGTAATCTAGCTATTTTATTAGTCTTGCAGATTCTCAACATGTACTGTCATCTCCACCTTACTTCTGCAACTTCTCACAGGCCATATTATTTAAATAGTTCCATCTTGTGTAAAATAATAATAATATTTCTTGAACTACCAAAATTAATCATCATAATTTTTTTCCCTTCTGCAAACACCATTGATATAAATTTATGATATTTTATATCTTTATTGACCAAGACCTAAAAAGTTTATAACTTTATAATGCCTAGTTGTAATAAGGGTCACTAAATTCCCTTTCCATCCACAAAGAAACAAGATTAACTTCACATAATGAGTACAAATTACTGCTAATGGCATCTTTGACTTTGACCATAGTTTTAATCTGAGATCCCAAAGATTTTCATGTCTCAACAATGATGAGAACAAAGCACACATCATACCAGTTTAGTATTTTACACAACTCTTATTCATCACTTAGAACATAAAGACATTTTCGTGTTTTCATGTAAAACGGCTAATTCTAAAGAACCAAACATGGCGATTTCACTGATTTAAGAATCATAATAAGTTGATGCTCAAAATAACAAAAGATAATATATATATATAGCAAGAACAAATGAACAAAACTTCTTTAAAATACAAAATCTATTTTCCTTGCCACTTTACTCCAACTGTTAGAACTTAGAAGCATTAAGCATTAGATAACATATTTTTTAACACTTTCTACACATCAGATGCCCAGGTAACATATGTGTTGACTAATCTTGTGGCCCGGATCGAGTTTGGACATATCAACTAGTGAAGCACTCTAGCTCGAGCTCGTTTTTTATCTCAAGATCGAACTTAATCAACTCGAATAAATTACTTCATATGTAATAGTAACAAACTGTCTCACATCGACATTTATTATGTGAGCCTTTCATAAACTTGAAGTAGTGAACTAGTGTATCCTTTCAACATAGGAGCCATGTGGAGACTAGGAATACTTTTATATTAATGCATAATGTTTGTCAAAAATCTTAATTATTTAAAATAAATTATGATTTAGCCCTCTTAAATTTCATGAAATTACCCCTGAGTGTTTCAGTGCCTTTCACCATTGTTTTTAGTTGAAACCCGGAAGGATACCTTAAGTAGCCATTGTTTTGGACTTTAGAGGGCGTTATAGACCGTGTACATCTTATCTCTCTCGAAAACCGATTTTGAGGAAAACGTAAACCGAGAACCGAACTGAAGTTAACCTAGCGAAACCGGTTTAAACAGTTTAGGTGTGATTTTCTTAGTTTTGACCCCGAACCGAGTAAAATCGAAACTAAAAACCATAATTACATAAAACCAAACGGAATAAGGTCGATTCGGTTCTGTTTTCGATCGATTTTCCTTAGCCCTTGTTCTTGAATAGTAATGGACTATTTATGTAAAGTTCATAAAACACTCAACTTAGTTTGAAAAAGTATCTTCCTTTGAAAAGTATCCCATTTTCTAACATCACTCACTTTCATTCAAATTAGAATCCCCAATCTCCTCATTGCCCCATTTATCCAAACTCTTGTCTTTCACAAATCCACTCCACTATTTAAAAATCACCACCACCACCACATCATCACCGTCCACGTCATCACCACCTCCACCGTCACCGTAACTCTATATTTCCCCATCTTATTTATTTTTAATTAATAGTACCTCTTAATCTGTTATATAACTAACAAACTAACTAGCTTAGCTGATTACTGTTTACATTAGTTACTGTTACTCTTAGGGTTAGGGTTAGGGTTAGGGTTTAGATTATTTGTTAGATATTAGAAATGTTGAATAAGTTAATGAAACGAGGGGCGCGAAAACAGTCAAAAACCGATACCGATGTTTACCTCGGTTTCGCTTCTAGTGTAGTTGTAGGGAGGGTGGGGCCGGGACGGGAGGGGAAGTGATTCCTATGTTTAGAGATGTTCCGATACCGGAGCGGCAAGTGTTGTTTTTTAAGAAATGTCGTGTTTGTTGTGTTAAGTATGATTTTACGGATACGTTGGATAAGGTTAAGGAGAAGGAGGTTAAGCGGATGAGTTTAGTTGAGCTTGTGGATTATGTGCAATCGGGTTCCGGGAAAATTAGTGAAGCGAATCAAGAGGAGATGGTTAAGATGATTTCGTTAATATTTTAGGTGTTTACGCCTGGGGCACGAGAATACGGGTCGGTTAGTATGGAGGGAGATGAGGATGAGCCGTTTTGAGCCTTCGTATGCGATTTGCAGCTTGTGTACGATCTTTTGTTGAGATATGTTGTGTCGACGGAGACGGATACTAAGATTGCTAAAAAGTATATTGACCATTCGTTTGTGTTGAAGCTGTTGGACATGTTTGATACTGAGGACCCGCGTGAGCGGGAGTATTTGAAAACCATTTTGCATAGGATTTACGGGAAGTTTATGGTGCATCGGCCGTTTATTAGGAATGCGATTAATAATATATTTTATCAGTTTATATATGAGACGGAGAGGAATAGTGGTATTGCTGAGTTGTTGGAGATTCTCGGGAGTATAATTAATGGATTTGCGTTGCCGATGAAGGAGGAGCATAAGTTGTTTCTTATGGCTTATACCTCTTCATAAACCGAAGCCGATTGCTATGTATCATCAGCAGCTTGCTTATTGTATTATTCAATTTGTTGAGAAAGATAATAAGTTGGCGGATACGGTTATAAGGGGTTTGTTGAAATATTGGCCGGTTACTAATTGTCCAAAGGAGGTTCTTTTTCTTGGCGAGCTTGAAGAAGTGTTGGAGGCTACACAGGTAAGAGTTTCAAATGTGTATGGTTCCTCTTTTAGACAACTCGCCGTGTTTCAATAGCCCTCATTTTCAGGTATGACTTATATTAATATATCGATAATAGAAAAAGTTACCTGATAATTTGAAGTTGCTGATGTGGAGTTAGTTCCAGCAAGTTCGTGTGCAATATCTGTGATGACATGGAATTATTTAAAATTAGCGAAAAAACAGATATTAATGAAATAAAAGCAGGTTGCAATTTTTTGCATTTAACCCTATTAGAAATTGAGAATAGGCTTGAAATGGTTATGTGAAACCGATTGATAATAAGACAAACAGTGAAGGAGATGTTGACATAGGCTTGACATGATGAATTTGTGAAAAATACCTTGTTCAAAAAGAGACCAAGTCGAGTGGGGATTTAAATAAATGTGGTAAAGCTAAAGAACTAAAAACAAGTTTGTTTCATATTTGATGAGTTAGTAGGTGGTGATACTTAGCCTGGATTGGATAAGCGATAGAATTGGCAATTCTATCCAGTTACTTATGATGATTTGGGCCAGGTTTCATCTGTAATTTGATTAATGGGTCAAACAGAAGGATTTAACTAAAAGGAACCCAGTTAGACGGGTCAAACTGGTTGAAAATCATTCGAAGTGTATTCAAATGCATAATAAATGGTAAACGGATGAGTTTTTCCTCTTAAGGTCACCCAGGAGGGCGAGTCTTTGACTCAAATCTACGCGGTCTAATCGGGTACCCGTGACCGTTCCGACCTTTCCCTGGACACCGCATTGTGTCCCTAGTGAGGTTTGAACCCTAGACCTCTTGTGAGGACATGAGGTGCCTTACCACTAGGCCATTTGGTGGTGCTTGCATAATGACCTTATAAATTAATCTATTTACAAAGGCTAGAGCGTTCTTGTATTAATATAGTTTTGGCAACCATATTTAGCTCAGCATTTACTTATAAAATTCAAATAAATGGATAAAACTGTGTTTGCTGCTCGGACCAACCTGTCCAACTTGTTTTTATCTTTAAGCCATCTCATTTGAATGTTTTGCCATTTAACATGTCCGTTTTGTATGGTATGAAAGAATTGAACACTTTGGGTCTCACAGTCTTTCAAGTTTCATGTTTAAACATATACGTTGAAGATTTCACTAATAACAAAATCACAGTTTTTTCTTTTGTGAGATATTTAACTTTGCTATGTGTATCTTAGTCCATTGTTCTATTCGGCAGTTGTTAAAGTATTTATTTGGTCTTTATACAGGTAGCTGAGCGGGCTCTTTTCATGTGGAACAATGAACACCTAGTTAGCTTGATTGCTCAGAACCGGACTGTGATTCTACCAATCATCTTTGATGCACTGGAAATGAACGTTCAGGCTCACTGGAACCCAGCGGTGCATGGGCTCACAAGTAACATAAAAAAAATGTTCATGGAAATGGATTCCGAGTTATTTGAGGAATGCCAAAGGCAGTATACAAAAAAAGGCCCTTGCCAAACTGGCCGAAGATCAACGTCAACAAACATGGCAAAGATTAGCAGAAAGTGTCGCTGTGCAACAAGTAGGGTGATAATTTCACTTGACTCTATCGGGCTTGCAGTTTTTGTTTTGTTTTTTTGCCCTGACAACCGGCTATAACATCTTACATTCAGTTATAGATATGATTCTTTTTTCTGAGTAAAGATGATGGTCGGTATTTAGAAATGGGTTAAATAGTTTATTGTAATTTGTTGGTTCAAAATTTAATGGGTGAAAAAGAGGTGTGTAAAATTCTATGTACCATAATTCTTAAGTTTACATTTTGATCAGTGTACATACTTTGGTTATTATCTAATGGGTATTTAGAAGATTTGGTATGGTCTTGTTTCGACCCAGTAACAGTAAGGTTCATGCACCAATTGCAATTGGTTTTATTGGTTTAGTCGATTCAAAATCTGGTTAAAGTGGCTTGTAAATGTATGTATTAGAAAGTTTCAAATTCGACATAAATTATGCACCAAGCGAATGTGGTCGTTGTCTAAAACATTTATTGAATAATTACATGAATCTTATGAACCCAATTCTTGTAGATTATATATAGAAGCCATCATACAGATCACTAAAGCAAATACCAAATTTACAGTACAGGCGTAACAGTGTGTCAAAATTAAGACAATGAGGGAGTTGATAGAATTGAATTTGCGTAATACGAAGAGCTGTGTGATGTTGTTAATATTCATTAATTGTTTTAAACAAGCTATTTATCTGTTGTTTCTCATGAGTAATAGGATTTGATAATTGTAGCCTGATTTTGTAATAGTATCAATAAGCAATCCCACATGGATAGAAAGTAAGAACGACAAGCTCTTTATAATTGCAAGTAAGAAGCATATGTTAACCTCTAAATGATCATATCATCACAAAAACTTGTCTGTGGTGTTGGTCTTTGTTTGGGGTTTTTTTAAACTATTTTGTTTGAGTGTTATTGTTCAATTAAATACTACTCTGTACATTGTTTGAGTGTAATTATTATTTTATTCAAATAAAACTTCATTTTTAAGTTTAATTGTTCAACTATAATTGTCCAGTGTGAGTGGCAAGGTGATCATTTTCTAGGAACCTCCAAACACCCCTTCAGAATAGAATGCCAAGCACTGAACTGCCATTGTCTTATAAGCCAAAAGATTCATTATGCAAAGCATTGATGGGTTTATAAACGGTTGTTTACTTGCTCTATATAATATCTATTGCCTACTGGTGTTAAGTTAGACAGGGGCTTGAGGTTTTCCAATCTTTTCGCCTATAAATAAGCTCGCACACATAGTAGGTGAAGGTCCATGGTGTATCCTTTTTTTCCAGTGACCTGGTTTTAGTTAACGAGACTAGACAACGATTCATGCAAAACTAGTCGTTAACAAACCTTATGGTTCATGGGTTAGAGTATTCTTGTAATAATTTTGCAACCATATCTTTAAAAAAGAAGATAAAAGTTTTGTTTGCAGCTCCAGCCAAGTAGCCAACCCGATCCAACTTGTTTCTACCTCCAGTAATCGAACCCACATGATCTGCTTGTTTTGCCAACTTTGATTAACATTGAATGGTATTGATTTTAAACATGTAACATCCAGTTTGTGGGTTCCTTTAACAATATCTAAGTATTGTTTTGTTTGTAGATATTTTAGGTATTTCTACATGGTGTCTTTCTCCATTGTACTGTTCAGAATTTGTTAAACTATGTATTCAGGGTGAACTCTGTTTAAACTTTAAAGGTAGCTGAGCAAACTCTTTCATGTGGAACAACGAGCACCTTGTTACCTTTATCGCTCAGAACCGGACTGTGATATTACCAATCATCTTTGAAGCACTTGAAATGAACGTCCAGGCTCACTCAGGGACGGAGCCAGCTTATACCTTGGGTTGGCCAAGGCCCACCCAAAAAGGATTTTGGTTATTAATATCCTGCATATCTGTAAATTTGTAACATGTTTAGTCTAACTTATTTGCTTTTGGCCCATCCAAAGATTACAAAATATATATATAAAATAAATAAATAAAATTACCTCATGCAAACTCTTTTTGGCCCATTCAACTTGACATTAGCAGTTAAGTACTTAAGTATTGCTAATTATTCATCTCAGATCCTTTATTTTGAAAGTTATGATTAGTTAAGTACTTAAGTATTGCGAATTATTCATCTGCATCCTTTATTTTGAAAGTTATGATTGGTTAAGGTTTCAAACTTGTACTATAGTTTATACTATTGTTGACAATAATTCTTAACATTATGATCAACAAGTTATATTGACTAAGAAGCGTAATTAGTAAAAACCAATGGTTATTATACTCTTAGATATTGATACATGTTAGTAATAAGGCTTCATGATTAATGTATTTGTTTTCTTGAACTTCTACTTTTGTATCGGCCCACCCGAGCAAAGAATCCTGGCTTCGTCACTGCCGCTCACTAGAACCAGCAGTGCATGGACTTACAAGTAACATAAAAGAATGTTCATGGAAATGGATAACGAGTTATTTGAGGAATGCCAAAGGCAGTATGCACAAAAAAAGGCCCTTGCCTAACTGGCCTAAGTTCAATGTCAACAAACATGGCAAAGATTAGCAGAAACCGTCATTGTGCAACAAGTAGAGGGTGAAAATTTCAATGTTGGTTTCTGCTTATTTTGCTTTGACAACCAACCAAAACATCGTGGATTCTGATCTAAATGTGAACTCTTTTTTCTGAGCAACACAAATGGCCAGGATTTGGAAATGGGTTATTTAGTTTCTTGCAATTTGTTGGTTCAAAATTTATGAGTGAAAAAGAGGTGTGTAAAATTCTATGTACTAAAATTCTTAGGTTTACATTTCTAGCAGTGTACAAAATTTGGTTTATGATTTGTTTTTATAAGATTTGGCATCGTTTTTTGGTTGGACTCAGTAATAATTAAGATTTATCGATATTACATAGGTGTAAAAGTGTGTAAAATTAGTAAGATTCGTCCCACATAGGAAGAAAGTAAGAACATTAAGACCTTTATAGACCCAATTGTAAACATTTGAATTAACAAAACAAAGTCAATCGACAAAAAAATTGTGGTGTTTTTTTATTTTATGTTTCTTAGTTTAATATTTAATTAACTATAACACTTTGTTATTACTTTATATTTGTTTAGGTGTAATAATTTTAGAGCATTGATTGGGATGCCATCAGGAGGACACACTTGTTCACAAACCAATAATTTATTGTCACATCTATTAGTCACATATTTTAGACATCCCAATCATTTTCCATAATTTTATTTAAAATCAATTTCTTTCTTATTTTTGTTGTACTATAATTTCTAGTTAAGATGTTAACTATAAGATAGGTAAAATTCCTTACCGATTAATAACCACATTAATCATGTGACTTTTGACAAATTTTCACGTTTGAGAACACCTCAATATTATTACATTGTGCATAGTTTTGTGTTGTCAGTTTGATTTATTGATTGTTTGCTCATGACATGAATGTGTTATTGCGAGTTGAACGGTCTTCTTACAATGCGCATATATAGTTTTGCGTTGTCTATGGAATTCACAACTAAACACAACCTTAGTTTTTGCAACCATATTTAGCACATTTGTTACTTATTACTGTATAAGATTCAAAATAATGGATAAAAATTGTGGTTGTTGCTCGGGTCAACTCAATCAAACTTGTTTCTACCTGCAGTTATAGGTGACCCCTATATCCGACCCACCTGATGTGCCTATTTTCCCATTTCTAATTAACGAGGTAAATAGAAATGGTATTGATTTTAGTCATTTATCATGTCCATTGCGGGTTCTGTTTATATGGTATGAAAGAAATGAAGAAACCGTGCTCTTTGGGTCTCATAGTCGTCTTGGCTAACTGAAAGGATGCAATTATATTCATTATAGACTTATGGAGATGAATACAGAGTTCGAAGACAGCATACAAAGAAACTGGCTTGTAGATGAATGTATTAGAAAGTTTCAAATATGACATTTAATCATGCACAAAACTAATGCGGTCAGTGTCTAAAACACTTATTGACGATTTACATTGTTGTAAGAATCCAGTTGTATAATATAATAAATAAAGCGATATTTGGATCATTCAAATATATATCAAATTTACTTGGTAGTGGGTAACAATGTGGTGTAATGTACCATGCTAATTTTATTAAAATAACTTATCCCACATAGGTAGAAAGTAAGAATAATGAGATCTTTATAAGTCCAAGTTTGGTTCTTCAAGATAATACAAGAGAGTACTTACTTCATAAAAATTGTGATGTATGGCTTCTCTTTGTTTTTAATTTAATTATTCAAATAAAAATAAAACTTTCTAATTTTTATGTGTGTTTGAGCAAATATAATTAACTAATCGGTTTTTGTATTAAAAATCATGCAAAAGCCTAAAACTCCAGATTAATGCGACCACAGTAGACATCACTTGAAATGAATGTTTAGGCTCACTGGAACTCACTTCATAAAAATTGTGATGTATGGCTTCTCTTTGTTTTTAATTTAATTATTCAAATAAAAATAAAACTTTCTAATTTTTATGTGTGTTTGAGCAAATATAATTAACTAATCGGTTTTTGTATTAAAAATCATGCAAAAGCCTAAAACTCCAGATTAATGCGACCACAGTAGACATCACTTGAAATGAATGTTTAGGCTCACTGGAACTCAGCGGTGCAGGCCTCACAAGTAACAACAATAAAATGTTGTTGGAAATGGATGATAAGGCAAGGAGTAAAAGAGACATTGTTGATGTAGGGTTTAGGGTAGGCTTAACAGCATCAACTGAAATTAGAAGTCCATTTGGATATTACATAATCAATCTGTGGAAAATGAACTTGTTTATAAAGAGATCAAGTCTACTGGGGGATTTAATAAATTTTGTATAGCTAAAGAACTAAAAACAAGTTTGTTTCATATGAGCCTGGATTGGATTATTCTTTTATCTCTAATGGTGCTAATGGGTTAAGAGATTAAAACTAGAATAACCCACTAGAACACATTAATATTGCAAAAGCCATATTTTTACAAAGAAAAAAGAATAACCCATGCCTTATTTATGTTCACCAAAATAGATTAAAATTGTGTTTGCTACTTAGCAGCTCGGGCCAACCCGATACAACTCGTTTCTACTTGCAGGTAAGGGTTGCCCCTTTGCTTTCAATGCCTACCTCCGATAAGCATGCTGAATAGAAATGGTATTTATCCGGTGTGAACTCCATTTACAGATAGCAGAACGGGTTCTTTTCATGTGGAACAACTCTTGAGAAACAGAGAATAAGAGAAAAGTGAATTGTATAAGTGAATTGTATTTATGAAATGAGATACAGCAAGTATTTATACACTACATTATGGAGGGAAAAACTAACTAACTAAGCTAGGCTTCTAGAAGCTACTTTAACTAAGCTACTTTACATATAAGTTACATCAGTTGGCATTTGTACAGGCTTCTTTGCATTGTTAGCTTCATCTTGTGTGGAGTGAACTTGATAGCTCTGTTATGATGCGCTGCTCTTTTGTTGGCCACATATGTTGAGTTAACTGAGTGTTTGGTTGAACTATCAACATGGTTCCCATTATCCCCCTCACAAGTTGGCAGTGTGTAAGGATTACACATTGTCAACTTGGATAAACAACTGTAGTGTAAGGGACTGCTCAAACCCTTTGTTAGAATGTCTGCTAGCTGGTGTTTGGTAGGGATATAGGTGGGTAGGATTTGTCCAGCTTTGACCTTGTCCCTCACAAAGTGGCAATCAAGCTCAATGTGTTTTGTTTTGGCATGATGAATAGGATTAGAGGCTAGTGCTATGCAGGAAGCATTGTCACACATCATTAGAATAGGAGTTAGAGCCTGAACTTTGAACTCCTTTAAGAGACATTGAAGCCATGTTACTTCACAAGTGGTATCTGCAAGTGCCCTGTACTCAACTTTCTGAGGATCCGAGACCATGATTGCTTTTAGATTGCCAAGAAATGAGATCGAACCAAGGAAAACTCCATAGCCCGTTACGCATCTTCTTGAGAAGGGACAACCGCCACCACCGCCACGCAATGCTTTGAGATGAAGAGTGTTCGAGTAGGAAAAATCACCTTGTCCAAGGTGAGTTTGATATACCTGATGACCTTTGTTAAAGCTTTCATATGAGGAGTTCTTGGGTGTTGTAAGAATTGGCTAAGTGTTTGATCTGCAAAGGCCAAGTCTGGTCTGGTGATTGTGAGATATATGAATTTCCCAACTAATGTCCTGTAGAAGGAAGGGTCTGGTAATAAGTCTCCATCATCCATTGTGAGTTTAACAAGAGGATTGAGGGGTATAGCTGAGGGTTTGGTGTCAAGGAGGCCTGCATGTGTCACCAAATCAATAGCATATTTCCTCTGAGTCATAGCCAATCCATCTTTGTTTCTTAAAAACTCAATTCCTAGGTAGTAATGCAAGGGACCAAGATCTTTGATGTTGAACTTCTCATCAAGGTTTTGTTTGACTTGTTGAATGAGGGGCTTATCATTACCAGCAATGATGATATAATCCACATATACCAATAAACTGAGGAATTTGGTCCCTGATTGAAAGGTGAAGAGAGAAGTATCCACATAACTTTGCTTGAAGCCCAGTGAAATGAGAAATTGAGTAAGTTTTTCAAACCATTGCATGTTTGCCTGTTTTAGACCATAGAGGGATTTTGTTAGCTTGCAAACTGTATTGGGAGGAAGTGTTTGAGAGTAGACTTGGGGGACTTCCATATAGACATCCTCATTAAGATCACCATGGAGGAATGCATTGTTCACATCTAACTGCTCAATGATCCAACCAAAGTGAATTGCAACTGCTAGTAGGGTCCTTACTGTAGTGATCTTAGCCACTGGTGCAAATGTTTCATGATAGTTTATTCCCTCCTTTTGGTTGTAACCCTTGGCTACAAGCCTGGCCTTGTACCTTTCTATGTTGCCATCAGCATTAAACTTAATCT
Organism: Chrysanthemum makinoi; assembly: GCA_910596185.1. Lineage (NCBI taxonomy): Eukaryota > Viridiplantae > Streptophyta > Magnoliopsida > Asterales > Asteraceae > Chrysanthemum > Chrysanthemum makinoi. Next base: position 150,052,806 of record OU343222.1, read on the forward strand.
TATAGACCAATTTGCTTCCAATTGTTGCTTTTCCAGGTGGTAAAAGGGTGAGGATCCAAGTTTTATTCTTCTCTAAAGCTGCAATTTCCTTATTCATTGCTTCAATCCACTTTGGATTTTTAGATGCTTGTTTGAATGTGGTTGGTTCAGTGATGGTGTCAATGGAGTGAATGAGATGCAGTGATTTAGTGCATAAATTTGAATATGAGATGTAATTTAAATGATGATGTTTGTGTTTGTGAACAGTGTGAACTTTAGAGTGTGGAAGTTGACAGTGATAATCTTTGAGTTTAGTGGGAGGTTGCCTGTTTCTGGTTGAGGTTCTGGGTGGTGGTGGTGGTGTTGGATTTGGGATGGAAGGAGGTGATGAAGTCTGTGAAGATGAAGTTGATGAAGGTGGAGTTGGTGGTTGTTGAGAGGTTGAGGATGGAGTGTGTGAAATAGGAGTTGAATGAAGAGGAGCTGGTTCAATGACACTTTGGTTGTTGGAGTCTTCAGGGTTGAGTGTATCTGGATTGGTGGAGTTGATTGGAGTTGATGGTGTGGTAGGTGAAGTGTTTGGAACATGGGAGTTGGAAGTAGTATGTGGATGTTGGAGAGGTGTAGGTGATATGTGATTTGAGTAGTTTGGTTGTGGTATGAAGGATGGTTGTGTAGGAGTGGTAGTGGTTGAGTTAGGGGTATAAAAAGGGAATTTGTCCTCATCAAAGAGAACATTTCTGCTTGTGAGTGTTTTGTGATTCTTGGGATCATATAAAAGATAGCCTTTTTGATTGTGAGGATATCCTATGAGGATGGTGGGAGTGGCTTTAGTGTCAAATTTGTCTGTGGTATGGTGGTATGCATAGGCCAAGCATCCTATGATTCTCAGATGATCAAGTGAGGGAGGGGTGTTGTGAAGAAGTTCATAGGGACTCTTGTCTTGGAGGGTTTTGGAGGGGATCCTGTTGATGAGGTAAGTTGAGGCTAAGAGACTGTATCCCCAAAAATGTATGGGAAAATGGGCTTGGAAATGAATGGACCTTGCCATCTCAAGTAAATGTCTATGTTTCCTTTCAACTCTGGCATTTTGTTGAGGGGTGTAAGGGCATGAGGTTTGATGTGTTATACCATGGTTTTGAAGAAAGGTGGCAAAGGATGAGTTGATGAATTTTGTCCCATTGTCTGTCCTTATTGTTTTTACAGTTACTTGATGTTGATTTTCAACAGATTTGTGAAAAAATTGAAAAGTGGTAAAAACATGGTGTTTACTTGGTAAGAGATATATCCAAGTTGCTCTTGAAAAGTCATCAACAATAATGAGAAAGTAAGTACATTTATTGATAGTGGGATGCCTGTAGGGTCCCCATACATCAAGGTGAATAAGTTCAAATTTTGATTTTGCTTGAGATGTACTTACAGGAAAAGGTAATACATGTTGTTTAGCTAAAGGACAAATGGTACATTTGCTATCTAAGCTATGAAGAGGAAAAGAAATATTTTTTATTTTTCTGAGAGTTTAAATTGGTGTGTGTCCCATCCTGGAGTGCCAAAGGTGTGAGTTGCTAACACTTGATAACATTGTTAATGAAGGTGAGCTTGATTGTTTGTTTGAGTCTAGAAGGTATAGTCCACCATGAATGGTGCCAGATGTGCTACTCCCATCATGGCCCTGAAACACCAATTTATCATGAGTGAAGGTGACTGAGGATAAGGTCTTGTGTAATAATCTGCTGATTGAGAGAAGATTGTAGGTGAAGGTTGGAATGTAGAGTACATCATGAATGGTTAAGGATGGTGTTAAGTGCACTGAACTAGTAAAGTGAACATGTGATGTGTGTCCATTTGGTAAAGAAACTGTGATAGGTGTGCTGAGTTTTGTGATATTATGCATGAGACTAAATGAAATGCGTATGTGATCTGTGGCTCCACTGTCAATAATCCATATGAAAGATGATTTTGAAATGTTTGAAGCAATGAATGAGTGCATCTTAGCAATAGAGTTGAAAGAATGGATACCAGTGATAGTTGTAGGAATCTGAGCATTGGTGGAGAATGAAAGTATACCTGCCATATGTGGGGCCATACCGAGATGTCGGTTTGAGCATTCTCAGATCATCATAAGAACTTGGTTCAATTGGTTTTGGAGTTGATCCATCCTGGCATTGACTTGATCTTCTGAGTGGTTTGTAGTTCCTGAAGTAGAGCATTGATCAAGAGGTGATGTGGTTTCCATTTGTAGGAGTGTTTGCCCAGTCACCATATGCACAGATTTCCCATTGCCATTTATGTTGATGTTTGTAGTCCTTTGTGATGGTGTTTGATACTTATTATTATGCAGTGGATGTCCAGGAGGATAACCAAGGAGCTTGTAGCATTCTTCATTGGAATGTCCCTCTTTCATACAGTATGCACAGATAACTCCCTTTCTAAAACTGCTCATCCTATCAGATGTGATTTTTGGCGGTGGAGTGTTGGATTGAGCCTGCCTGTGAGCTGGTGTGTAAGTAGTCCTATAGGTGTTCAATGCAATAGGACCGAGAGAGAATGTTTGAGTGAATCTCTTTGTTTCTCTTCCTGTCTTAACATACTGTAAGCTTTGGCTACAGCAGGTAATGGCTGCATTAAGAGAATTTGTCCCCTAATGTTGGTATAGCAATCATCAAGACCCATGAGGAATTGAATTAACCTCTTCCTTTGTTCCCTCTCTCCATTCTCTTTTCCATTTTCACAAACACATTTACATGTATAAGCATAAGGTGCTTCTATTGCATCAAGTTCATCCCAAAGTCCCTTAAGCTTGTGATAATACACTTCAATGGTACAATTGGATTGCTTAAGCTCAACAATTTCATTAGAAATTTGATAAATTCTGTGTCCATCTAGTTGAGAATAGTGCTCATGCAGTTCATTCCATAAAGCAGATGCTGAATTAACAAATGTAAGATGATTACCTATCTCTTCTGAAATAGTATTGAGTATCCATGAAATAAGCATGTCATTTGCTCTTTCCCAATGAGCCCTCAGATTTGATGAAAGAAGTGGTTCCTCATAACTACCATTAACCAATTTCATCTTATTCTTGGCACTAAGAGCAATGAGCATTGATCTTTTCCAAGAACTATAATTCTCTGAACCACTGAGTTTCTTTGAAATGAGCAACATTCTAGGATGATCATTTGGGTGAAAGTACAATGGATGAAATGGTGAAGTGATATCATCATCTTGTGATGCAGATGTGTTCTGAGAGTTTGAATCAGATACTGTCATGATGATTATTTGTGAAATAGAACTGAACTGAATTGATTAATGGTGATATTTCATTTTGTTGATGATTTTATGGTGATTCTTGATGATTGTGTGATGATTCTTGATGATTTTGTGACGATTCTTGATGATTCTGATGAATTATGATGATTTTTAGAGTGATTTTGGTGCGGAATAGTAGTGGTTTGTGATTGTTTATGGTGGTTTGAGGTCAGAAATTTTGGCGGGAAAAGTTGTTATGATGGTGAGAAAGTAGTTATTTGATCGGAAAAAGTTAGTTATGGTGGTTAAGAGCAGTTATTCACTACCATTGTGGTGGTGTTGTCTCTGATACCATCTTGAGAAACAGAGAATAAGGGAAAAGTGAATTGTATTAATGAATTGTTAACTAAGAAATAAGATACATCAAGTATTATACACTACATTATGGAGGGAAAACTAACTAACTAAGCAAGTATTTACATATAAGTTACATCAGTTGGCATTTGTACAGGCTTCTTTGCATTGTTGGCTTCATCTTGTGTGGAGTGAACTTGATAGCTCTGTTATGATGCTCTACTCCTTTGTTGGCCACATATGTTGAGTTAACTGAGTGTTTGGTTGAACTATCAACATGGTTCCCACTCAACGCGCACCTAGTTAGCTTGATCGCCTAGAGCCGGACTCTGATTCTACCCGTCATCTTTGAAGCACCGGAAATGGATGTCCAGGCTTACTGGAACCCAGCAGTTCATAACCTCACAAGTTACTTTAAAAAATCATGGAAATGGATACCGAGGTATTTGAGGAATGCTAAAGGCAGTTTACACCATATCAGGCCCCTACCAGATGCCAAAGTGGCAGAGGATCAACATAAACAAACTTGGCAAAGATTAGCATATAGCGCAAGTTGCAGCAACAAGTAGGATGAAATGGTGAATGGGTGAGGATTTCACTTTACTCTATCGTGGTTTTTTATGCTCAGGCCAACCCAATCCAACTTGTTTTTATTTGAAGTTAATGATTACCCTTTTACCCGACCCACCTGGTCTGCCTATAATGCCTATTATAATAAATGAAGCCATGATACAGATCATTTACAGGAATACAAAATTCACAAAAAGAATTGACTTAGGATAAATATTTATAGGAAAATTCAAACAGAGGGCTTTGTTGTTAATATTACTTTTTCAGTTGTTGGAACTATGTATTGATCTACTTGTGATCTAATGTTTCTCAATAACTTATCCCACATAGGTAGAAATTAAAATCAGTGAGATCTTTATAATCCAAGTGTGAGCAATGACTTTAAACTTGCCACACTATGCGACACAAATTCTTGTTTGTGGTGCTAATAGTGGTTTTTTTTTTTTTTTTTTTAATTTAGTTTAATTTAATTTATTATAATATTAAATCTTATCCTTTTTATTTCCCATCTTTTTTTAGTGTAATTATGTGTTAGAGTGCAATTATTTCATTAAAATACAACTTTTTAATGATTATTTGTTCAACTATAATTGTCTAGTCAAAAGTTAAGATGTTAAATAATACTATCGATAGTGTTAAATTGTTAATAATATGCCATTGTTTCTTTTTCTAGCTTTTGCTAGCTTAATAGTATGCCGCAGTTCAAAAAAAAATGTTAAATGAAGGGAAAATTAAAAAAAAATAGACTAGTCATCCTGGGCGGCTGAGCGACCTATACAATATGCTAGGTGTCGCCTTATAAAAGTCGACAAGTGTCCGGGTCCACAATTCCTTTACATGCTGAATCTTTTTTCGATGTATATAACTCGTTTTTGTAATCGTCAGTCTTCTTAACAAACTAACTGGTAGCAGACTGGTTACGCATATTTGTTAACATATAAGCCAAATGATTCATTAGCATTAATGGGTTTGTAAACGGTTGTTGTTTACTTGCATTATATAATATCTATTGCCTACGGGTGTTAAGTTAGACAGGGGCTTTGTTGACCTCTGGACATTGAATATATACATATATTTCGTTGGATCCACAATTCATTCTACCACGTTGTTTTTCTTCTTACCTGCTGCACATACAGAATGAACTACATCGGGTGATAAAGGTAAAAAACTAAACAAAAACGTAAAAAAAAGAGATGAATACGTAAAAGCAAAGTAAAAAACGAAAAAATGGACTTAAAACGGACTAAAAAACGCTAAAAAAAAAAACTACTAAAACGTAAAAAATGCATCTAATAATGAAAAAACAAAAAATTAAAATAAGGGTCGAAAACTTAAAAAAACAGACTAAAGTATAAAAAACTGACGAAAATGTAAAAAACGGTCGAAAACGTAAAAAAATTACCAAAGCGTACCATTGATCCATTTGACCCATATGACAAAAGGATTTATAGCAACAAAAAAAATAAAAAAATAAATAAATAAATAAATTGTACTTCAATAACACAAAAAACAAACGGTCTTGTTGCATGCAGATGAAGACTTTAGATGTGACTCTTCTTCTGCAGACATGATTTATAGATGAAGAGGTAAAAGTTCTGAAAAACAAACGACGTCAACAACATAAATCGGAAATAACAAAATTCACAGCAGGATTAGATAAAACCCGAGCTTCACTACACATTTATTTTTCGTACAAATTAATGGTTGACATTATGAATAGTAAATAAAGGTTGACAACTGTATATATTGTTAAAAAAAATAGTGTTAATATGATTAATATGATAAGTGAAGAAGAATATGGCTCTGTAATAAAAACGTGGGTTGAATGAGTGGAATTAGTTGAAAACTTTAGATGATTGGTAATATGAACTTTTGAATTGTTTTTAACAAATACAGTAATGAAAACTTGGTTTTTCACAACGGAATTTATAGCAATTGAAAGCACTTAGCATAACTTAAACCTATATTTGTGAAGTCAAATCTAGTTAACTAGTTCTATAACTCTTGATGCCGCACATGGAGTAAGAGGATGCCGCACATTGAAGAAGCGTATTGTTTTCCACTTAAAAGAACAATGTACTTTCATTTCTTTTCTTATTCTTGCAATGTACTTCCATTAAACGTCCTGTATAGGAATTTGGTAGCTGATAATTTGAAGTTGCTCATGTGGAATTGGTTCAGGCAGGTTTATGCCATGTACGTCATGGTTCACTTGGAATATCTGCACGCACCATTATGGAATTGTTAAAATTGAGCTAAATCTTTTTTAGTTAGAGACATACATTATGAAATGAAAGCAGGACAGTCGTTTGCTATTTTTTGCATATAGCTGTATTAGAAAATGACAAGATGCTTGAGGTGGTTATGACAAATGTGGCACCGATTGATGATAAGGCAAGGAGCGAAGGAGACATTGTTGATGCAGGCTTAACAGCGTCAACTGGAATTAGAAGTCCATTTGGATATTACAAAATCAATCTGTGGAAAATGAACTTGTTTATAAAGAGACCAAGTCTAGTGGGGGATTTAATAAATTTTGTATAGCTAAAGATGTTGGAAATGTATATATTTATAAACACGTAAATGTACGGATTCGAACTCGTGACAACGGGATTGCACACATTAGCGAATGAGAATTAAAGTTAAATAATTAATGTTAATGTTTACGATTAATTATTGCACATTAAGTCCGTTTAACGATTGTTAAGTATTTAACGGAAAAATGACTAACGACCGTTAAATGAAAAGAGAAAGGACTAGTAATGGAAAATCTTGAAGTGGAAAAGTTTTGGGTTTCTCTTGGGCTTGTCTCATGGCCGGCCAAAGGGAAGGGTTCTCAACCCAAGCCCTAACTTGTTCCCAAAGGTTTCCATACACTATATAAACAAGGCTAGGTTCTAGGGTTTTTCATAACTTTGTGCATTGAATTAACCCTAGATCTCTCCTCTCCTCTCTCTTGCAATTCTCGGCCGAACACCCACATAATTAGGGAGTTTGGTTTCGTTTTTCTTAAAACGAGGACTTGTGTTAGATCTAACAATCGCTTGATTCGTTGGTTAATTCGTGTGTACAAGAACGTGGTAGTAAGACACTATTCTTACACCAATTGGTTTGAGTTGTAGAAAGGTAAGGGACAACTCTTCAAACCACTTCTTTGTTTTGTTCAAGAGATCTAACATTCGCAAGAGGACGCTTACGCATACTTTTAGTTAATTATTTATTTGTTATGATCTTAAGTCTTCCATTTGTGTACTCTTGATGTCTGCATGTTTTATTGTATGTCATGTATTATAAACTCAACAGTGGCATCACGAGCCTTGTATAACAAGTAATTAATTACTGAAACACATAAATAAAATAAACATGTTGTGTTATTATTTGTATGCATAGATCTAGGGTTTGCAAAACCTAAACCCTAATTTTAGGGGGGGCGCTTTTTGGTGCCCTAATTAGGGTTTTGTAAACTAAAGTTTTAATTTGATTAGAAACCCTAGGATGCATGCAATTTATGTGTATTGCGTAACTCTGTTTAATTGCATTAATTGTTAAGTGTAATTTTATGTCCATGATAATTATCTGCATGTTTTATCATGGATCTGCTTTTATTGTATGTCTTTCTTGTTTAAGTGATATACACTAAATTATGATAGTTCTAAAATTGGGGAAGACCTCAATCATTATTAATTTAATCAATTATGTGCTATGTGGTATGTATTTAATTTTGACTTACGCAATCGATGAATCGATGCATGTGGCTCACCTTGTACATAGATGAAAACGGGTGAAAGTCTTAATTAAATATGTGCATATTGACAGATCTAGAATTGATTATTAATAGGATTTATCAAAAGGTTTGCATGTAGCTATTTGATATGCATGACTTTTATTTGTTATGCATTCATTGTTTATATGTTTATTTTTTAAATACTTGCTTGTTTGTTATGTGTAACAAGGGTATTTTTACAAGAAAAATAAACTGACCTAAACAATGGTGAAACATGTATTTTTAAGCATAGTAATCATAATCGTTTAGTTGATTGGTGACTTTGGTACAAATGGTGCGAACGGCTCACCCACTAGAATGAACTATAAAGGGTTAATAAAGAAGTGCGCACAACCGAAAGGATGTCCAAGGTTATGCTTTTGCGCTTACCTGGTCCTCTGCCCTCTGTAAGTTCAAATGGAGCTACTTAGTAAGCCATTAAATGTGCAAGCTCATCTTAAGGGCGAATTAGTTTTAATTCCATGCCCACTTCGGTGGTAATTACCCGAAACACTAAGTGTTTACACTTATGCAAAAGTACGGTATAATGGATGATAATTAACACTAAATTCCTTGATTGGTGAATCCAATACCTCAATTAAAGTTTGATGATGAAAAGCTTATACATTAAAACAAGATATAAATGTTTTAATAAAAACTATGCTACAAAGATGAATGCATGACATCTTTGTACATATTTGATTTGACATCAAAATTATTACCCTTTAATTTAAGTTATATGCCATCCAACGAAACGGAAACACCTAAGATTACTTTTTATTTGCGTGAGATCGTGACTTAGATCGTAATCAAAGGGTAAAATGTCCACGTGACGCGAGAACGGGCATGGATGATTTTGCACTTTCTTAAGTTGGACAACTTAATTGAGTTTTGTAGTGAGAACTGGCAACTCAAGGCATAAGATGGGGATAAAACATGTTTACATGGCAATTGAAATTGGCTAAATGTAAATCCCATAAATCTAGGAATTGCAATTTGAAAATTGGCAATTGAGGTTCGACTCGTACCATTTTGAATAATTTCATTACTAGCAGATCAACTGATGTGATGAAACTATGTCAATTTGGATCCTAGTTTTCATTGAAAATTAAATGGTTATATGTTTATGAACCATGGGTATTTAATTTTCTTGAAAAGGTTAATTATCGAAAATACTAAAAATTGAATTTTGTAATTCTTTTGAATGTATAAATGCAACATTTAACCGTAAACGTGGTTTAGTCTTTGATTAGTAAATTGATCCATTCTGCTTTCAAACAAATGTTTGATCGAGAATAATTTACCGAAAAGACAAACGAAGTCTCTTTTCCATGGGAGAAGCATGAGACTCAATCCTATTCCTTTTCATGAATGAGAAAGGTATAATAGGAACATTTGAATTGTCTAAATTCTAATGTAACTCATAGCAATGAATTGCACATCTTATTTTCCATAAAGATTTCATTACCCTCATTTGGTGAATGAATCCTTTTGTAACAAACATGACGTTTGGTTAACTGGAAAACATATATATGAGTTACTAAATTAGAAGATAGACTATTTGCCACGAAAATTGGTAAAAGGCAAACTAGCATTTTATCTAGTTGTTTTGCTTTAACCTTTAAAGGTGCTACATACCATTATGGGCATGGTAGGCCTGTTAAGGAAGAAATTGCATACCCAATTTTTCGAGTTAATAACATTGATGGATAACCCATCATTTATAGAGTAGAATACACCTTTTAGTACCTTAGTAATGATTACATATGGTTCTTTAAAGGTGTAGGAAAGTAAAAAGCAAGCAAGTTGTTTTCACTGGTTATGAAACACTTACAATGTTGTCAAATTCAATGGGAGCATTTGTGTTGCATTACTAAATAAGAAGTTGTTATAATGATTTCTAATTCAGTGGGAGCTACAAGCTTTGTTTCCTGTGTAGTAATCCAAATTATCTCTTGAATATCATGTAGATAATTACTTTCCAATTGTAGGCACTTATGTTTTTTAAGGATTGTCATGTGCGTTTCCTTACAAATATATATAGTCCTATATCTACTAGTTATATCTATGACACAAATCATATTAATCAAATAAACGAACGTATATCGTGTTGTTTATATGATACATGATGTTGTTCCATGCACAAGTGGGAGAAATCTTTATTGTGTGCAAGGTACAACACATATAAATATGATTTAAATGGATTCTCTTGACCGCAAGGTAAGAGAGTAACGTTCCAATAGGAATTATACCTTTAAATGTGTATGATTGCCCCATTAAGAACATGTGTCAAGATGATAACAAAGACTACTTTAAATATTTATGTCATTTAATATTTAAGAAACACTTGTAGTTACAATTTATGTTACGTGAGAACGTGAACTAGATTGTAGCCCAAGGTAAAATATCCACGTGTCGTGAGAACGAGCATGGATGATTCTGCAGTTTCTTAGATTGAACATTTCATGGAATGACATAATTAAATGAAGTAATCTAATACTACTTTGAATTTGAGTATTCGTTGAATGACTTAAATATATGTAGTAAATATTAATTGAAACCCGAGGCGGTGTTCATAATTACTTTAATTATAAATGTTTATGATTTTGTAAAATCACAAACATGAAGTCTTTTAATACAAGACTTACAATATAAAGTAAGACGTTAACTTGCTATGTTTTAAGACATATGCATGAAGTCAATGAGTTGATCAATGACTTATAACGTATAGTGGGATTATAATTGATATGTTTTTTGACTTGGTCAAGAATACTTGTGTTATAATGCATGCAATTGACTTGGTAATTCTATTGTACCATTAAGTTTTACTTTGTTGGTAAATAGGTTAGCCAAAGAGTAGATGGTTATCTTAAAATATTGTTAGATTATCTTACAATATTAATTCTAATGAAATACCATAGTTTTATGGTATGTTCAGTTAGAAGAATCAAAATCTATTGGCATGTTTGATTCAAGATAACTATAGTTTCTTCCACATGTTATCAAGGTTAGAAGATTGAGTATAGATTGAATATACTCAATAAGACTCCAACCTAGAAGATTAATAAGACACCATTTTTATGGAATGTGATGAATCACATTAAGTCTTATAATGAAGTTCTGAATTTGTTAAACTACTTGTAAGTGGGTTGTAACAAACTAATGTCAGGAACTGTCAATGTTTTTTATAATATCCCAAAAGAGAACAATGTATTGTTGCTCTACTTGCTAAAGTATTTAAAGGTAATCTTTAAATTGTTAAAGGCAAGTGGGAGTTTTGTTTAGATCTTGAAAGATTGAATTACAAAAATACATAATCTTCTAAAATGCACTAGCAAATATCATGATGAGGCTAAACATGTATATGATAGACCTCAATATGATGGAATTGTCATAGATCCGCAAGGATATCTCAGATATTTAATATGTTGAGGAATATGAGTTACAGGATCATGGTAAGCCTGTTAATCATAATGATGAATTTACCAAATGTTGAATTGTGGTAAATCAATCATACTATGAATGTAGAGATGCTGTCCATAGAGATAATCAACTTTAGATATTTGGTTTATCTTAATGAGTTTCTTCAAAGAATGGAAACCCTAGTGGTTTAAATCTTTGTGTAGGAATCATATGGACAATATTGTACACATATTTAATGCATGTCTAGTGACAATAATATTAATCATACTTAATCTATTAACTATGATTGAATATTCTTTTCTAGATACATTAAATAGAAGTATAAAGATTATAATTGTCATACTTAGTTTCATTGATATGAAATTTTGACAATGAATAACAAAACTCTTTGTTGTGGAATTGCTTTTGCGAGGACGATGAGTAATACAAAGTAGTATTATAAAAATTCAAATAATCTTTGAATATGTACAGACTGCAAGAATCCATGAGTGGATATATGCATGCATCTAGGAGATGATTCTTATGTTTAATATTAAATCCATGTTTGATTTAATAATTAAAATAAGATTGCTCATAAGTATTCCTGAAAGCTAGTGGGAGTATTATTTATTTTTCTTAAATCTTATATGTTGTATGGGCAACTACATTCCACTTAAATTAAGTTTTAGTTGGGAATGAAACTTCGTTTGTAAGATTTGGAAATAATATATACAACCTTGGAATATATGTTTATTATTATAAACATATGCGGTAAATAAATGAGTCAAATAGAACATGATGAATACATATCTTTGACAAGATAGATGAGATCTTAAAGTTTAACTTGAAGATTCATCATGAACATCATGTTGTGTATAAGATTGTTGTGTCATGCTTGATTACAAGATGATTTGACAACATTGAAAGTTGTTAGTGTAATAAATATTTTAAAAGGAATATGTTTGGATTTAGAATCACATTCCACAGTCTGGAGATGCTCCTAGATTTTATGGATGATTATATGACAATTGTTTCATAATTGTCATTGCCAACAAACTTGAGTTTTGGTAGGCACCAACATTACGCTATAACTGTTCAAAGTTTACGGATGTTTAAAGAGCATATTGTTGTACACAATGATGCTAGTATAATTGAGATGACACTCAATTCTAGTCATGGTATCCTTGATGATGACCATGTTGACTAGTTATGCTCAACTAAGAGCATAGTTGCATTATACATTAAAGAATAAAGAATACTTTAAACTTTAAAAGTTTTGAAAGATGATTGTCATATAAAGGTGGTTCAGGTTGTCACGCACCTTATGGTATGATATGACAATATCAAGATATGTGTAAACACATACAAGAAATTCACTTATTGAATTTTTGAAATAAGTATTCTCAAAATTCCTATAGATCAAAGTTAGTTGAAATTATGCCTTGTCAACAAGTATGATTTTCATGACTTGTGGCAAAATTCATTAACTAGTATTATCATGCATTGATCTATTTAGTATTTGGATAAAGGATGTTAAACAATTATTATTTATAATGAATTAAAGTACGGTATAATGCTTAATTTCATTTATAATATTGTGTCATGTATTTGCATGTTTAAATCCTTGAATAACTTAAGTTATTCTAAATAGTCCGTTGTCGATCAATAACATGGGAATGATATTGAATTAAGACAAATCAGAGTATTAGTTAGAATATACTTGAAAGTATATTGATGCGTAGCATGACTAATTTCGGATGATATTCAATGAATTGAGTATAGGACTTATCCCACCCACATGATGATACTTTATGGATCTTTGTCATTAAGTATATCATGAATATTTATCCTCTGACTTGAGATACCAGAGATATGTCATGGATGTAGTGCATTTCTGTGAAGCAATCTAACGCTATAATGTGAATCGGTAGTTATAAGGGTTGTTTTCAGAAGTGTTGCGAAATCTGTGAATCCTGATTGTAGTCAAAATAGGATTTGTTTCCTTCAAATTTATTTTGAAGTATAATACTGCTGGGCCCCTCGTAGGGTTGTTAAGATGTTTGCATGGCCATGCCCAAGGTCTTATGGAATATGATTCAGAAGAATTGGTAATCTTGATCAATCACATAAAGCAAGAAACAGAATAGTTAATTAAGAAATGAGTGAGATCCATATTCTTATTAACATGGTATTAGAAACAAAAGGATGAATATGATGATGAATCATCAAAACTTGGTTTTCTCAAGAAAACCATACACGAGTTGTTCCGGGGGCATTGGCGTGTTGCTAGACGCTAACCAATGTCATTTCACGCTTTGTAAACATATCCAAGTGGGAGCTGTTGGAAATGTATATATTTACAAACACGTAAATGTCCGGATTCGAACTCGTGACCACGGGATTGCACACATTAGCGAATGAGAATTAAAGTTAAATAATTAATGTTAATGTTTACGATTAATTATTGCACATTAAGTCCATTTAACGATCGTTAAGTATTTAACGGAAAAATGACTAACGACCGTTAAATGAAAAGAGAAAGGACTAGTAATGGAAAATCTTGAAGTGGAAAAGTTTTGGGTTTCTCTTGGGCTTGTCTCAAGGCCGGCCAAAGGGAAGGGTTCTCAACCCAAGCCCTAACTTGTTCCCAAAGGTTTCCATACACTATATAAACAAGGCTAGGTTCTAGGGTTTTTCATAACTTTGTGCATTGAATTAACCCTAGATCTCTCCTCTCCTCTCTCTTGCAATTCTCGGCCGAACATCCACATAATTAGGGAGTTTGGTTTCATTTTTCTTAAAACGAGGACTTGTGTTAGATCTAGCAATCGCTTGATTCGTTGGTTAATTCGTGTGTACAAGAACGTGGTAGTAAGACACTATTCTTACACCAATTGGTTTGAGTTGTAGAAAGGTAAGGGACAACTCTTCAAACCACTTCTTTGTTTTGTTCAAGAGATCTAACATTCGCAAGAGGTACGTTACGCATACTTTTAGTTAATTATTTATTTGTTATGATCTTAAGTCTTCCGTTGTGTACTCTTGATGTCTACATGTTTTATTGTATGTCATGTATTATAAACTGAACAAAAGAACTAAAAACAAGTTTGTTCATATGAGCCTGGATTGGATTAGTGTCATAGAAGTGGCAATTCATCCAGTTGCTTCTAATGATTTTGGTTATGTCTCATCTATTATGGGACTAATGGGTTATAACTTATCCCACGTTGGTAGGAAGTAATAACAATAAGATCTTTATAACTCCAAGTTTGGCTTTTAAGATTTAACAAAAATAGCCCCTGTATCATAAAAAGTTATGATGTATGGCTTCTCTTTGTTTTTAGTTTTATTATTCAATTAAAAATAAAACTTTTAAATTTATATGTTTGTTTGAATGAATATATATCTTTAGTTTAATATAATAAAGGAAGGCAAAAGTTCAATATAAAACCAAAATTTACCATAGATCCAATCAACCAATAATAACCATTTATTTTTTTATTATGATAAACTTTCACCATTTTTAAAAAAATTAAATATCTCGCAAACCGTTAATCGTTACGCGATAAAAATTATACCATCGTGACGAGAATTAAATTATCTTTCTATAGATATGCACTACTATATATTTTAACAACTTTTTTTTTTCAAAATTTCGGTCAACAAAAATCATATATGATTTGTGAAAATCATATATGATTCGATTTTTACTAATCACATATGATTTTTGAGAATCATATATGATTGTAAAAATCATATATGATTCGTAAAAATCGAATCATACATGATTTTTTAAATCATATATGATTCGTAAAAATCATATATGATTTTTTCTGGACGGAATTTTGAAAAAATGTTTGTCGAAAATATATAAAAGTGCATATCTATAGAAAGATAATTTAATTCTCGCCAATGATGGTGTATTTTTTAGATTTTGAAGATTTACCGTTTGTAAGATATGTTGTTTTAAAAAAAATGTGAAAAATGATTTTGTATTAATTTAGATAAAAAATGGAGGGTTATGATTGGTTCATTTGTTCTATGACAAATATGAGTTCTATATTGATCTCAACTCAATAAAGGAAAACTTCATCTCGGAGTTTTGACATGAGAGATTTTTGGAACTTCCCTCGGAGCAATCACAACAATAACTTGAGTTATAAAATAACACCGTCCACGTCAGCGTCACATCAGCTTTAACATTTCATCTTAACATTCTCAAAAACACCCACATCAATAACATCCAAAGTTAAACTTTAACATCCTCAAAAAACACCCTCTAACGGGCGTTGCCCGATTAACGCCTCCCATTTTTTTCCTCTTTAACGCCGCGGCTCCAGTGGTGATAACGGCTTCAACTCCGTTAAAAGGCCTATAACGCCATTAAGGCGTTAGGGATGGGAATGTTCTTATTAGGTAATCTAAATTATTAGAAAAAAAAAATGCCTAAATAATTCTTGATTTAGCTAAATATACAAGTTGATCTTTATGTTATATTCCAGTTTAATTATTCATTTAAAAATAAAACTTTTTAATTTATATGTTTGTTTGAATGAATATATCTTTAATATAATAAAGGAAAATTCCATTTCGGAGTTTTGACTTGAGAGATTTTTTAAACTTCCTTTATTAGGTAATAACTAAATTATTAGAAAAATGTGCCTAAATAATTCTTGATTTAGCTAAATATACAAGTGTTGATCTTTATGTTATATTCCAGTTTGTACCAACTATAAACTAATAACCAATGTTGCAAAAATCGGTCAACTCGGCCGATTAATCGTTAATCGGCCGAGTACCTTGTCGATTTTTGAAAATCGGTCTAAAAATCGGCCTAGGAAAAAAATCGACACTAAGCAGTCAAAAAATCGGCTGAATCGGCCGATTAATCGGCCGAATAGGTCAAAAATCGGACAAATCGGACAAAAATCGGCCGAATCGGGCAAATCGGTCATTTCAAAAAGAATAATAATTTAGGCATTCTACTTAATTTGGGGATCGTATATTTCACTTATAACGCACAATGGGCATCATAATAAGAACTGGAGCTTTTTATTAAGGTTTGGAAATATAACAGGCTTGGAATCGGTTAAGATTTTTAGTTTGGTCTCCAGAAATACCAAAAAATTGCAGGAAATGCCAATCCGATTAATCACCGATTAATCCCGACTTGACCGATTACTCGCTGCAGGGTGGTCGACCGCCCGACTACCGATTCACGACTTTTGCAACATTACTAATAACTAATAAAATTCAGAATGATGTTTTTGCATCTTGAGGATTAAAAAAAAGAAAAAAAAAATCTATCTATACTACTTATAATAGAGGAATGAATATCTCTTCTCATGGTCTTAAAATTGAGACTTATAAAATACAAAGCCTATTGTACAATACATAATGCACTATTAATGATCTTTCTCATCAATCTTAATTTTAAGACTTACAAGTCTTAAAGCTTAATGTACAAAATACAAAGCACTATTAATGTGTCATGATATTTAATGTAGTTAATTAATTAACTGGTCAATAAATACAATTAATGCAGTTATTAAAACACCTCTTACACAAAAAATACAAATTATCAAGCATATTGTATAACCAACTTAAACATAATTCCTGCATTAAAATGTCACTAATACAAATAATAAAGAACATTATACAAATATTCAAGCCCGAACAGGCAACGGTCCAAATGGAGAGCAACGGTGCGATCCAAACAGCACGGGCCAAACGGGCTCGAGCAACGGAAAGCACGAAGCTAAACGAAATTATTGATATCCGTAAATTTATTATCAAAAAGAACATAATAAACTAAAATACATGATTCACCATAAAATTTTATTTAAGGTATCCGCCACGAACGCGCGGAACCCCGCATTAAATGTCACTAATACAAATAATAAAACACATTATACAGATATTCAGCCCGAGGTCAAAGGGCAAAATGAGCTTAAGCTCTGCAATGCGGGCCAAACGGGCTCGAAAACGGGCATGGCCACGTGCTCGAGCCCGACGGGCTAAACAAAATTCTTGATATCCGTAAATTTATTGTCAAAAAGAATATAATAAACTAAAATACAAGATTCACCGGAAAATTTTATTTCAGGGTACCCACCGCCGCAACGTGCGGGTACCCTGCTAGTGTATATGAAGGTTGAACAACTATCTGATCATAGTAAATCATATGTATCGTAAAACCTTAGCAATTCAACATTCTTTGACACAATTATTGAACGTATTTTTTCAAGCTTTGCCCGCAATCATTAATCAACCGAAAAAATATCACACAAACGCATTCAGGTCGAATAAATTGCATAATGCAAACAAAATCACATTTACGCATTGATATACACCATGTTAAAAAAAATGATAATATATCTAAATTAAATTTGATTTAGGTCTAAACTCCGTGCGTGTATATAACTTATAACTAGTAGTTTACTAATCGATTTTTGTATTATAAATTATGCAAAAGTCTAAAACTCTAGATTAAAGCAACCAAATTACACGTCACCTGGATTGGGTTTATGAAAAAAGACTGCACATAGAAATTTATTAATTATCCTATCAAACAATAAAAAGTCTATCCTTAACTTTTATGTGTTTTTATGATGAAGCTTGAAAGGGGGCACATGTTAAAGAAGTGACAAATTCAGTTGACGACGTATATGGCCCATCGGTCCAATGACCGATGGACCCAATACTCTACCCGAAGGGCCTAATACTCTACCGGAAGGGTTCAATGTTATACCGAAAGATACACCAACGAGCCATCCGTCCGAAGAACGCGCTGACCTGACAGTACATTTGGCATCTAGCCTGGATACAATTCGTCTCATTCTTCTGGGTGTCAGACACGACCCAGACAATAGACATTGTCGCGACAAATGTCGACAACATCAACGGTCCCATGAAGTACGACAGTCCCAGGGACCAGATAGTGACATCAAGTAGTATAAATACGCATACAGTAATTGAGAATAAGGTATCATTTCTCACACACACATTTTATACTATACCTTTCGGTAAAACACATACTCATTCTCACGCCGAGTCGGTCCCGGATAACACCGAGGCGAGACTAACGCGTTGTTCATCTTAGCAGGTGTCTGGAAGGCTTATCTCTAAGGCTGAAAGATAACTGCAACAAACGCATTCAGGTCGAATAAATTGCATAATGCAAACAAAATCACATTTACGCATTGATATACACCATGTTAAAAAAATGATAATATATCTAAATTAAATTTGATTTAGGTCTAAACCCCGTGCGTGTATATAACTTATAACTAGTAGTTTACTAATCGATTTTTGTATTATAAATTATGCAAAAGTCTAAAACTCTAGATTAAAGCAACCAAATTACACGTCACCTGGATTGGGTTTATGAAAAAAGACTGCACATATAAATTTATTAATTATCCCATCAAACAATAAAAAGTCTATCCTTAACTTTTATGTGTTTTTATGATGAAGCTTGAAAGGGGGCACATGTTAAAGAAGTGACAAATTCAGTGATTGTGTTTGTTTTTTCTTAAAAATCTACTTTTGCCACTTTTTTTCAGCAAGAAAAGGAAACTGGAATAAGGTTGCTTGTTTTTTTTCAAACATAAATGATGATGATAATTTCTTTCTACTTTAATCTTGAAGACAAACACAACGTCTTTTAATTTTAAGCAAATTACCCAAACGAACCATATACACATTCATAATACGAAACTGAACCGTTTTCCCACACTTTACCAAAGTGACCAAAAAATGTCATTTTCACCCGTGTGTTGTCTTTGTCTACTTTTTGTAGCAACCATCTTCTAGCCACCATTGCAAAGACCTCGCTCACCACCATTGCAGCGCCCACGCCTTAGCTCCACGCCCGTGCTCACCTTGCCTCGCCCAAGCCCACCATGCAAAGCACCTCCCACGCCTAGCTCCACGCCTGTGCTCACCTTGCCTCGCCCAAGCCCACCATGCAGCACCTCCACGCCTGTGGCCACGCCAGCCACGCCAGCCACGCCCACGCCAGCTACGCCACGCCTGGGCCACGCCACTTCACGCCCAGCAAGCACCACGCCTGGGCCTCGCAATACACGTGTAGGGTTGGGATTTTATGTTTTAAGAGATCCAACGGATAACATTAAAAGTTCATTTTCGTAAATACCCTGTGCGAGAACCTGTTTCGTAAAGTAGGATAGAATATTGTTCGTTTAAGAAATTTTCTCTTTAATTTTTCCTCTTCACAGTACATGTACTTCTCATTTTTCTCTCGTCTCTTTTTACTTTTGAGCCATCACAAAACACAAATTATTCGGACTTTAGATCTACCTCTTTTCTTGCAGACATGGTTTTGCTTATAAGAGGTAAAACATCTAAAAAACATAACATCACCTTAGTTTACACATAAATATTTGGTGTTATATCACTTCGTAAGCCATTTAAATGGCGTGTGTGATTTTGTAAAAAGACAAAAAAAAAATGAGTGAAGGGGTGTTTTGAACCTTTTTTTTTTAATGTAAAAGAAAATAAAATTAAAAGTGGTGGGCTTTAAATGGCATGTTAAGAGTGAAAAAGGTGTTTTGGTGAGTGAGTGTTAAAGTGGAGATATAATGTAACACTGAAAAAGAGAAATTGGCATGCCATGGTAACCCATGCTCTTAGTTACTTGTAATTTGTTGGTTCAAAATTTATGGGTGAAAAAGAGACGTGCAAAATTCTATGTACATAATTTGGTTTGTGATTTGTTCTAATAAGATTCGGTATGGTGTTTTGGTTGGACCAAGTAACATCGAGATGTATGCAACAACTCCAATTGGTTTATGATTCATTTTGTTAATGCAAAACCGCCTTGTAGAAAAGGTGTCAGAAAGTCTCAAATACGACACTTCATTATGCACAAAGATAATGTGGTCACTGTCTAAATATTCAACTATTTACAAAGCCAAATCTACACTATAGACGAAACAATGTGTAAAAATAAAGATTTTTCCCACATAGGTAGAATGTAAGAACATCAAGAAGTTTATAAACCCAATTGAGCACACTAGATAAAAATCACATTAACATTAACACCACAAAATGTTTGTGTTGTTGTTTATGCTATTTTTTTATTTCGTTTTATTTTATGTTTCTTAGTTTTATTATTTAATTAACTACGTATAAAACTTCCTTTTCATGTTATTTTAGTTTGAGTGCTATAATCTTGTTAAAAAGAAACTTCTTTCTATATTTTTATTTGACTATCATTGCTCATTTGCTCCTATTAAAATGTTAACTATAACATATGTAAAATTTTCTATTCACCGACTGGCAAAAGTTCAATATAGAACCAAAATTTACCATAAATCCAATCAACCAATAATAGCCATTCATTTTTTTATTATGATAAACTTTCACCCTTTTTAAAAAAATTAAATATCTCGCAAACCGTTAATCGTTATGCGATAAAAATTATACCATAGAATTAAATTATCTTTCTATAGATATGCACTACTATATATTTTAACAACTTTTTTTTTTCAAAATTTCGTTCAACAAAAATCATATATGATTTGTGAAAATCATATATGATTCGATTTTTACGAATCACATATGATTTTTGAGAATCATATATGATTGTAAAATCATATATGATTCAGTAAAACCGAATCATACATGATTTTTTAAAATCATATATGATTCGTAAAAATCATATATGATTTTTCGACGGAATTTTGAAAAAATGTTTGTCGAAAATATGTAAAAGTGCATATCTATAAAAAGATAATTTAATTCTCGTCACGATGGTGTATTTTTATATTTTGAAGATTTACCGTTTGTAAGATATGTTGTTTTAAAAAAGGTGAAAATTGATTTTGTATTAATTTAGATAAAAAATGGAGGGTTATGATTGGTTCATTTGTTCTATGACAAATATGAGTTCTATATTGATCTCAACTCTTCACCGACTACTAACCATATTAATCATGTGACAAAGACCGCTAGCCCGGTGTCTTAATATCCCTCATTTTCATGTCTGAGAACACCTCAATCTTACAATGTGCATAATTTTGTGCTTTTAGTTTGATTTATTGATTGATTGCTCTTAACATGAATGTCTTATTGTGAGTTGGACGACAATCCGAATAAGATAATTAGATAATCAGAAGATTAATGTTAGAGATAATTAAATTCACATATAAACACCCGTTCATTGTGTTACCTGGAATGAATAATCCATTGATTCCATTCACTTGTTGATTTCATTCCATGCTATTTTATTTAGGACTATCTTTAGTTATCAGCCATTTTGGCGAACTGACAATATGCAGTTTTTTTTTTTTTTTTTTTTTTTTTTTCATTATGATTATTCGTTGACATATCAGGCCAATATATTCATGATGTAACGCGTCAATGTAGGTGGTCTTGTTTAGTTAGAAAAACGCTACAATTTTTTCTGGTTCTTTGGTTTAAAATGAGTTCCCACGATGACTCGGTGTATCCTTTTCTTCCAATGACTTTGCCCTATTAACTAGCGAGTTATGCAAAACTAGTCAATAAAAACACCTCATGGTTCATGTTTATCAAATTAGTAGGATATGGATAATATAGTTTTTTGGGATTCATACAACTGAAGTGGTACCATGCATTAGGAGTGTTGTGTAGGTGAACATTTAGCTTTATAGGATGGTGGTTGACGAGGATCGTACAATTGAAGCTTGACAAAATGATTGTGAGAAACTGAGAATGCATATGTGATATGCAACGGTGGATATGATGCCACACTTGGAGTAATAGGATATCATTGGGGAAGGGTTCAGACCTAGTAAAATCTGGTTGATGTGGTTCGTACATAAATGCATCAAATAGCTTCAAATACTACATCCAGTTATGCATAAAACATATATGGTCATTGTGAGAAACATTTGTAAAAGAATTACATTAATCCTATGGACCAATTGTACAAGAACAAATGAATCCATGATACCCATATGGATCATTAAAGCAATTATCAAATCTACAGTACAAGTAACAATGTGTAAAAGTTGAGACATTATTGGGGTCTAAAAGAATTGTATTCGGATAAATATCTATGGGAACATTCAAACAAAGAGCTATGTTGGTAATTACACTTTTTCATTGGTTGTTTTAAAGAAGTTTGATGTAACTGTGATCTAACGCTTGCATAACATTGTTTGATGCTTCAACTCTAATTTAATTTTAATAACTTATCCCACATAGGTACAAAGTAAGAACAATAAGATCTTTATAAAGTCCAAGTCTGACATGTAATGTTGAAACGGTAATCGTTATACATACATGTTTGCGTTTGTGATGTTTGTCTTTTTTTATTTTATGTTTTGTTAGTGGAATTATTTAATACTAGTAAAATGAAATGCCATACTTAATAACTACAATTGTCTACTCAAAATGTTAAGATACATAACCATGTAAAATTCTTTGTAGATTGACATTATGAATAGTAAATAACGTATGACAATTTTACACATTGTTAATATGATTAGTATGATAAGTGAAGAAAAATATGGCTATGTAATAAAAATGGTCGGTTGAATGAGTGGAATTAGTTGAGAACTTTAGATGATTTATAATATAATCTTTACGGTTGTTTTTAACAAGACGCTGAGGTGTCAGCGAGAGATTGGTTTTTGTTCCGCTGACATCTCAGCGTGTGGATTATTTTTGTGAGAGATCCTTTGTGGGTCTAGCAAAATTCTTTTAACAAATACAGTGATGAAAACTTGGTTGTTAAGAGCGGAAATTTAAGCGGTTGTGAGCATAATATAAACTTATCTTGCTGATTAATTGCTTTTATTAATGTTTTCAAAACGAGTTTCTTAATTGACATGTGTAAGTGTCGTTCTAAAAAAAATAAAAAATAAAATGACATGTGTAAGTAGGGATGAGCATTTCGAACCAAATCCCGGAACCGTACCGGTACCGTACTACGAAATAAGGTGAAAAAAAATCGGGATCACTAATTCTAAGACGGGACCGGTACCAAATCGAGAAATTCCCGGAAAAAAGCGGGAAAAACCCGGTACCGGTACCAGTATCCGAATCCCGTTCGGTACGGTACCGGTACCACTAATTTATGTTCGAGAAAAAATCGGTACCACTAATTCGATACTGGATCGGTACGGGACCGGTACCATGCTCATCCCTATGTGTAAGCTTTCGGTTCATGATTCAACCGATTTAACCGATGGTTTAACTGGGCTTTTTCCTCAAACTAGCTTCCAGTCACCGATCAATTCACGATTCAACCGGCTCAACCGACCGAATCAACCGGGTGTTAAAACATTGCTTTTATTTAAACAAATAAGTTATGTCACGTGATGTTAATTACGATATAATAAAAAGCAAAGTACCTATAATAAAGATATGATAAAGCTGTAACATTGACCAAACGTGTAATTTTTTCTCAACTATTTAAATAAGTTAGTTTTCATTTGTGATTCATACCTCTGCTGTTTTCGAGTGTTGGCTGTCGTTAATGTTGCTGAGCGTTTCGGGTTTTGCTTTTTTCTTTTGGTTTCTTTTCCTCGGGGCTTGTTTGGGGCTTCATCAAAAACACCCCGGAGTGAAAACCGGTGGCTCGGCCTCCGTGGGTGGGGATTTTTCTCTTGTCGTGGTTCTCCATAATTGGCAAGAGTTTTTTTATTTCTTTTGTTAGCCCTCGCAGTTAAAGCCTCGGGTAGTATCTAGTTTGTGTTGTTTGTTTTTTTTCTAGATATGTCGTGTACTCTTTGGCTTCTAGCGCCTTGCTAGTTGCTCTTTTATTTATATATATTTCTTTTGCCGTTCAAAAAAAAAAAAAGTGTATTAGTTTAGAGATTTTATAAGTTCTGATAACTAAAATCGACGAACTTCATCTCAAGGGGGTGTAATAACTCTTTATTAATCGCCTTGGCCCCAAAATGATTAAACCCACTTCATATCAAAGACCATAGACTTATCACTAAAGTCCTTGCTTATAGGATTTAAGAATGTTGTGCATACAATGGTTAGTGACGACTGACGTTACTTCAAATGACTTATATAAAAGGTTGACAAAATTGTTGATAGTCTTCTCGTGACGACATCAAATAATTGGTTGGGCTTATATAAGAAGAAATAATGTCTTTAAAGCGGATTACGGTTAGCATTGAAAAGAGTTTGTCACTCCCACCAATATTATGTTGGTGTTTGCTTTCATCAAAAGAAATTTGGAAATGAGAATTTTTGTTTTTTTAGTCTACCCTCAGGAACAAAACTAGTGACTTTCTAGTATTTACGTATTAGTGTACTAGTTATAATGCACGCGCGAGATTTTTTCTAAAAATTTCAATAATATACTTTTATTTATTAAAAAATGAATAGCTTAATTTTGTGTTTTGTTTTAATTATGATTCTTTTTGATTTATCATTATGATTGATATATACTTGGTAAAAGTTCATATACAATACCTTTATAGACATGGGTCATTTTTATGTACAAAGTTAATTACCGCATGTTGTGTTTGTGATCCATAATTTAGAGGGTTTTTGCACCATAGAGTCATTGTACTTTTTAAAAATGTTCATTTAGGTCATTGTAGTATTTTTGTATGTATTCAAGTCATTGTACTATTATTTAAACTTAATAGAGTAACTAAACTTTTAGAACTCATACGATAGAGTCACTCATACTTCATGTCAACTCCACATCAACTTTCATGTGATAAAAAAAGTCCACATTATTAAGTATGACACCTCATCATTATTTTCACGTCACAATTTTATATTTAGAATTTTTCTTTTCGCAAATTTAGTACTTCTATTTATTTATTTTTATAAAACCTTAATTATATTATTTAATGCTAATTTGTATTTATTCGTACATCAGTTGCAATCAGCCAAGCTTGTTTATAAGTTTTAATAATCATAACTTAAAATGTTACAATTTTTAATAGTTTATACAATTCTTATGCATAACGCCAAGTAACAAGTATCGTGTTACAATTGTATACCTAAACTTATAGTATGACTTGATGAAGACAATATTGAGATTAGTACTTTTGGTTTTACTCCGCCCAAATATATGTAAACATCGCATTAGGATAACCAATTTAAGCTTGTTTAAATGTTCGGTTAGATTGTTAAATGTTTGGTTACAACATGCATAA
The DNA here is from genome assembly GCA_910596185.1 of Chrysanthemum makinoi. Classification (NCBI taxonomy): domain Eukaryota; kingdom Viridiplantae; phylum Streptophyta; class Magnoliopsida; order Asterales; family Asteraceae; genus Chrysanthemum; species Chrysanthemum makinoi. Next base: position 150,078,264 of record OU343222.1, read on the forward strand.
AAAAAATTAAATTTAATTTAATATATACAACTGTTTTTTATAAAGATAAGCATATATTGATTGTCAAAAAAATACAACAAAAATGACATGAGTTATTTGATAACATAGAGGTTGGAGTGGAGTTAAAAAAGGAGTATATATGATTTAATTGTGTAATTTCTCAAAGTTTAGTTAGTATTTCAATTATAAATAATAGTAGAGTGACATGAATGAACAAAAAATTAGTACAATGACCAAATTAAACATTTATAAAAAGTACAATGACCTTTGAATGCAAAAACCCTAATTTAGATGAGTTTATCTTTTAATCTTATGCTAGAATATTAATTGTTATGTTACCATATCACTTTTGTAAGTTCAACTATTATAGTATTTTATAATTAGACAATCAAGAATGCTAATATAATATGTTGTAGATTTATCATCTTTTGAACTTGAAATAGAATTGACAAAAGTTATGTTTAACTCATTTTGTTTGCTATAAATCATACTTAAATATTTAAAAAAATTTGTTATTATTGGAAAGTGCGTTTTTTTCCTTAATCCAAAAAGATTTTGTTTATTATTTTTTATTGAGATAATCTAAACTAAAAGATTTCAGTTGTCCTGTAGCATTAAAAATACTCCCTCCGTCTCAATTTAATTGTCAGAAGAGAGAAATCACAAAGTTTAATGAAAGTGGGGCTACTTTAATTTTTAACAACGAATAGAATATTCCATCTTTAGATTCTCTAGTTTTTACTAAATAAGGAAAGTAGACAATCTTTTTGAGACATTCAAAAATGAAAATATGGACAATTAAATTGAGACGGAGAGAGTAATGAAATTTATGATATTGTGTTTATCTTTCATTACCTAACTAACAAAACGGGTAATCAAATGAGTGTTCAAGTTATACAAAGAAGGTGAGTCATTGACTAAAATATATGCAGCCTAATTGGATACCTAAAAGTTTTCGAACCCTTTCTTTTGCCACACTCAAAATGTTTACGTACTGAGGGTTAAACCTAAGACCTCAACTATCTTCATAAAAGTTGGATTAAAACTCTCCAAAATGGATCCATATTTTGCAATATTGGATCTCCACATACGTGCATGATGCAGGTTTCTTGACCAGGTTTTAATAATTGTAATTACTCGTTATACCTATGGTCTACCCTAATGCACTAACGGGCAGTGTACCCGGTCGTGTGTAGTGTAGTATTCTGTAAAACCGAGGTCGTCCCAAGAGCTACGTGGATCGGAAATTAACTTAAGTCTATGTCACGATTATAATTGCTTTTAAGATTGAAATAATAAAGCTAACTAATAAAACAAGGAAATAAAGGAAAGCAGATAAAGGCAAGAGATGTGATCAAAGAAGGATATTGGTGCTTACCTAGTTATTCATCCTAGCTAGTAATATCTACGTCTAATTACTTCCAATTACTTCAGGTGGGGTAAAAGTCGAGAGGACAGCATTTGGTCAATTCGCCCTAACCTATCAGCAAAGATGCCACCACAGAGAAATCAGGCACCGTCATAAGTCCTGTTGTTCCTGGTCGCCTAAGCCGAGTCATTAAGTACCGCTACATGCTAGATTTATAATAGTGAGCGTCCGGCCATTAGGAACTTAGACATTCACCCCCTAATTCTTAAGTTCATCCAAACGATAGGTGATCAGTTGGTCAAATCGTACAAGTGGAAAGGGTCGTCAGTTGGTCATATCTTACCCTTCCCGTCACAGTCCGCTCACCTAGGGTCAGTTGGTCATATCTCCTAGGCAATTGGCCTCTACCGCCATTCAAAACTATCGAACCAAGGGTGGCTACCAATAAACTATGCATGCATACACTTAGAAATAATTATACGGAAGTAATATAAATGTAATCAAAACAATTAAGGAATCATAATTAGGCCAGCACCAGGGTGCTTAGCCAAACATATAATAAATCATACCAACAAAAATGAATAAATCATAAATTGAATTGAACATAATGTTTGATACAAATTACTTGATGTAGAGCTAATAATGATGATGATTGAGAGTGAATTCTTTCTTCAAACCGGCTTGGATCTGCTGGAAAATACCCTGGAGTAGTGCCCTAATCGACCCCTGGGAGAGGGGTGAAGAGAGATACTTCAAAATGCAGATTTAGGGTTGTATTTATAGACCCCGACATGGTTACGGCGTAATTAAATAAACTAATTACGTCGTAACTAAAGTTACGCCGTAACTATATAATAGTTACGTCGTAACTATATGAAAATTAGCAACTTCGTACTTTTCTTGGTCATTAATATATGTTGAAACTAATTTGCTCTAGTTGACACTTTTGGCCCCTCATCGCACTTGTTACTTTTATAACAAGTCCTTGAACTCAATAAACTTCGAATAAACTTGCCGCTTTTAATCCCTGGATCTCGAACTTTGCCCAAGTAATTAATTACTTACAGTAACTAATCATCGGGTTACGCCATAATCCTTTGTCATCTCAAACTTATCCGATCCGAAATTATCTCTACGGCGTAATTAATTACCATGTTACGCCGTAACTTTCACAAAAATAGTTACGATGTAACCATAAGAGTTGGTTACGCCGTATACTTCAAAGCTCATATTTACGCCGTAACCTTATTAGATAGTTACGGCGTAATCTTCACATAAAATCCAAAGGCCCTCAGTAAATCAATCTTCAACCTATACTTGGCCTTTTATCACTTCTTTTCCGCACCAACGCCTCATTTATCCTGAAATGCAAATATGAACGAATATGAAAGAATTAAGTACCATATTAATGCAAATGGGGCCATAAACACGGGAATTTGATATATAAAAGATCAGGCTAATTTGATGTTATCAAATATCCCCCCACTTGAATCCTACTTGTCCTCAAGTAGACCCTTTAAATAATTCTTAAAAAGATATCTCCCAGGATTAATTGGAAGATATGAGTCTAAAAATCACCTAGCTAGAAAATTCCAAACCGAGCACCTCACGAAAAGGGAATTGAAATCATACTCTCTCTCATAATTCACGTGTTTACTTTTGGGTGATCACTCAACTACTCAGTCATGGCGAGTATTCTATCATAGGCTTGGCAAAGATACTAATCTCCACCACTAGAGTCTATAGATGCAGCTATTCTAAAAAGGCAATGGGTTGACACAACATAAAGGCTATGGGGTTATTTTGTCATTACTAACGAGTTACGGCGAAGGGGACAAAACCAATGATACATGACCAAATCCATGGCCAAGACACCAATGATTGCTCGCTTCCTCACCTAAACTCGATTCATGACTAAGGGTAGGATAAGACATGGGAAATATTAATAGGTGTAAACAAAAAGACACGAAACAAATAGATTCCTAAGTCCACAGTCGCCCCACCACTAGTCGCATTCAATCCCGTAGCAAAAATCGAGGGTCAAGAGTCAAGGGGTCTTCAATAATCCAATAAACGAGTTAATGCATAAGACATGTAATGTGGTGCCTCATAAACTCCATAATCTAGGCAAATAAGATGCATTAACTCGGCCTTCATCATCAATGAAAAAGAATGTGCAATATAAAAAAATTTAAAATTTGGGTCAATTTAGCACATATTTCTATCAAAATCGGCCATTTCTATCTCCCATCCCCCCACTTGAAATGTACAATGTCCCCATTGTACGAATATTGATTAAAATTTGAAAGGCGAGATAGAAATGTTCGGGTTTCTAATTTTATCCGTAAGACAAAACGGATTTGTAAAAATTTGCGCCAGTTGAATAAGGTGAGAATACTCAACACAATACGACACATAAGCTGATTTATACTATCAGCTATAAACAAACTAATAAACAAACTCTTGCTTGCATTTTTTTTTTTTTGATGCAAGACAAGGTGTACATGAATAAAAAATAAAAACGATACGAACATAAAAAGCATCCCCCCACTTGAGATCAATTATCATCTAAACCCGATTTTCTTCCAAAACCCTTTATTCAAAACCCGCGACTTTCACTAGTGGAACCAAAATTAATCAACAGCGCCCGGACCATGGACATAAGGAAACTACAGGGTAGGCTAGGTGATGGGTGTAACGAAACAATTATATTGGGTGAACAAAATGAAAGGAAAGGCTCAAAAGGGTGTATCTAGGGGTATCTTGCACTAATGGTGAGTGCAACAAAAAGGGTTTAACAGGAGGATTGACTAATCGATGTGAAAAGTCAATATACACAATACATATATGAGCTATTTGGGTTTAATCCTAAAATTGCCTTATATCCTAGCTGCACCGATCACACCGAGTTACCTCAGTGTAATGCTCATGATAATGGTCTCGAAAAGATATACAAGGCCAAGTTCTAAAGTCTACTACAGCCATCGGCACACTCATTTTTATGGAATTATGTATAAGGGGAAAACGGAAAGGCTTATCCTCACACAATGGAAATATAGGGTTGGTGTGCTCAGTCTAGATTACTCCAGTTAAGTAATGAAAAACATGTCAAAATTATAATAATGAAACACTTTTCATCAAAAACTAGAAAAATAAGGGCAAGTAAAATCAAGCGGGTGTCTATGTCTAATCCCTTCCCCCCACTTGGGTCATACTTAAGCATATAAATAAAAGATAAGAAGGGTTAGAATTGGAACAGAAAACTCCATTGGATTTGCTCGGCATGATCGAAGACTCACGAGTAAACGTGTCCCGCTTTGAGATCTATGAGCAAACTTTAATAACCTGAATTCACATAAGACAACCAAACGCATCATACTAGAAAAACAACAAGCAATAAAAGAAAAAGAAAAACCTAACTCACTTTCGTAGGAATCACGGTTGCATTTAGCATATGCAACAAGCCTTTTAAACCACTTGGTGTCCCAAGTGGACGAGTGAAGTCTCGTGAGGGTTTACAGGGAACATACCCACAAAGTTCATTTAAAATACTAATACAAGGTTATTGTGTTTTAAAATGAAAGAATTAAAAGCAGATGAAAGTTACGTCGTAACTCTTATGAGAGAGTTAAGCCGTAACTAGCAAAACCTGACATAAGCTGCAAGCGAATGGTTACTGGCTAACCACAAAGATGGTATTACCGTAATTATTAATGCGTCATTAATTTTGCCGCTAAAAAGTTGGTTACTGGCGTAATCACAAAGATGAGTTACGTCGTAACTCCGGTCGATCACAAGCTGCAAAGCAGTAATTACTTCCTCGTATCCTGCAAAATTGGTTAGAAAACACAAAACCCGACTATACTAATAAAATGAAAAAGAAAAGATAGGCATGGGGTGCCTCCCACGAAGCGCTTGTTTTTTTTCGAGTCATGAGCTTGACTCTACCCTTATTTACTAAGTAAAAGGGTGTTCATCCCCTCACTTAAAATCAAGTGTGGGTGAAAATAGCAATAAACACCAAGAGGGTGTGAATTTGCTATGGGATGGGTAAATGATGAATTATAGTCATACCTCATAGGGGAAGTCATTTCCCTACTTACCGGACCCATGTTCATTGACGGATTAGAGGATTGGTTTGTTCCATGTTCTTGTTGACTAACTTTCTTCAAAACCATATTCGTTTCATCAACTGCCATATGTGCCCTTTCGTCCATAGAAAATGATGAAGGATCTTTATAAAGCGGTTCCTCGAGCTCCTTCACATCTTTAGCAGGGTCGCATTTGGCTTCTTCGTCATCCACGGAAATATTCAAAATCTCATCTCCGAATTCCTTTATAAGCTTGTTCAACACTGGGTTGGTAGTTGGTGCTACAGAACGTCATTGGCAGTGTGATAGGTGATGTCGTGTTGCATTACACGGCTCGGGATAGGTTCATTACGCATGGGAGGTGTTAGAATTTTCATAAGCCTTTCAACATCCTCTACCGTGATATCCCACATGTCATAAAAATTCCATTCATCACATTCCTCCCCGGCTTCCTCTTCCTCCTTTGTAACGTCGAGATTGACATTATCGCATCCCGTTTACAAACACTAGCAAAAATATTAGTAATAGGAGAAATAGGAAAGTTAAGAAGGTCCTCACTTCCAAGGTTCACATCCTTAATAGACTCATCATGAGTCTCCTCTTGTTCCATGCGTTGAAGATTTTCAGACCACCAATCAACAAATCGTCCAACGCTTTTCAATCATCAACTCGCTAACATCGGGTTCAGGATCGAGTGTTATATGAATAATCAAGAAGCAGTCGCTCATCTTCCGACATCGGTTAGTCAGATATAATTCATATTCATAAAGGGTCATGTTATCCATGTCCAATTCATCATACTCTTGAGGAGATACATAATCATCATAGGCATATGGTTGAAAGAAATGCTCTAGGGAAGGCGATCTCGTAGAAGCTCTCCAAGATTGACGATTCCTCAAAACTTTTCTTTCCATTTATTTCGCCGACTCCGATTATTCTTCCAATGTCATATTATCAAAATCTGATTCCATTTCCAAGATTACCTGAAACGTACTCAAGAAACAAAGAAAACAGCAGAATAGAAGAGAAAAAGAAAACTAAAAACAGAAATAAAGAAAAACTTAAATTAAAATCCTAAATAGCTCCCCGGCAGCGGCGCCAAAAACTTGATGCAAGTTTTACTGACCAGGTTTTAATATTTATAATTACTCGTTATACTTATGGTCTACCCTAATGCACTAACGGGCAGAGTACCCGGTCGTGTGTAGTGTAGTATTCGGTAAAACCGAGGTCGTCCCAAGAGCTACGTGGATCGGAAATTAACTTAGGTCTATGTCACGATTATAATTGCTTTTAAGATTGAAATAATAAAGCTAACTAATAAAACAAGGAAATAAAGTGATTCGGTCCGAACCGTCAAGTCCTAACAGACTTAAAACAGCTTGGAACCAAATGCAATTAAGATCAGAGAATACAGAGGATTCCCGGGTCGTTATGTCCCACGGAGACTCAATGGTGTGTAAGCACTAGATCAGACGATAGAATGATCACTAATGATAGTGATCGGAAAAGATTAGGATTTGAATATTACACTACTGAAAAAGGAAATAAATAAAAGCGGCTTAAATGCAAATTAAGAAAATTAAAAAGATAAAAGATATTAAATAAACGCTATCACTATATTTAAAGTGATGAACGTTTAAAACCTAAAACTTACGTTTAAATAAAAATAACGTTAACGTACAAAATAAAAAGTGAAAATAAAGAAGGAAAACACCTAAGGATATGAAAAATACATTTATACAATCCTAATAATATTATAAAATTATTAGAAAAAGAAAATTATTTTTACAACTATTTAATTAATTATTATTAATTAAAAACTATTTTAAACTATTTAATAATACTCTAAAATAAAAGAAAATATGAAATAAGACTAGAAAAATAAAATTAAAACTTAGAAAAATCTAAAATATGATAAAACTAATTTTAAAACAGAAAATATATTTTTTAGACTTTTTATATATTTATTATTAATTTAAAACTATTTAAAACTAATTAAAATGCTAAAAAATACTTTTTAAACTAAGAAAATTATGGAAAAATACTTTTTATGACTTTTACATTTATCTTAACTTAAGAAAAATGAAAAATTATTTTTTTGAAGCTTTTCTTAATTATTTGTATTAAATGCTATTTAAAAGTGCTTAAAAGCTAATTTAAATTAAGAAAAATAGCAAATGAACTTGGAAAAATCTGAAAATTGCAGGAAAAGTCTAAAATAATATTAGGAAGCTAGGAAAAATAGAAAAACAGGGTGCTATGTGGAAGAATTTGAAACTGATGTCCAAAGTGCTTATCAATAAGCTCTTGAATAAGCTAAATGAAGACCAATAAGCACCAAACCAAAACAGAAGCTCTGAAATACTAAAAGAACCAAAATGAAACTTAAAACAACTATCCTACACTTCTAAATCACAAGCTCAAAGGATTTGATAAGATGAGCTTATGTATGCAAAACGGTGAGAGAGGCTTACCTTAAGCCCAAGTATAAGCACTCAAATAAGCTAGCATCCAAAAACTAAAACTTGCAACTTATACTAGACCTGGTTGAGAGTTTTTAAACCAAAGAAGAGACCACAGTGAGCTTTGTTGAGCTTGATACAAGCTCTGCACAACCGTAAGGTAGTCAAGTCAACTCGTCTCAGTAAGGCAACTAAGACCCTAAAGACAAGCTCTTTTGAAGCTTGTAGAAAAATCACAAAAATATGATAAAATGTACATAAGAAAATAGATCAGTAGGGCTTTCTAAAACAATAAGTTTCATAGAAAATGAATCAGAAATGAGACCAATAAAAATCACCCTAGCTTGGCCAAACCGAGATTTTGCCAATTTGACTTTTTTAATAAAACTGAAAAGTTGACCTTTTTGAGCTTTGATCTTGCTTTTTGAACTGAAAATGATGTAAAGTAATGAAATGAAGCTAATGCAACCTAACTCTATGGATTTTAAACACAAAATTAGCTTTTGACTATGCAAAAATCCATCAGTTTTGCTGTAAGGACAGATGGCAAACAATTTTGACCAAGAGCTCTTGTAGGCACATGAAATTGACTCAAATGAGTTCAATAGGACTAAACAAGAATGACCAAACAGATATTAACCATTGCACAAAACTCTAGCACAGTTTTTACAACTGAACCAAACACCACTTTATCAACTGCTATGCAATTTAAAATAAGATAACAACTAAGCAAACTTATTTCAATGATCAATCTATGTATACAGGACCTAAATACAACTAAATAAGCAAGCTAGAACTACCAGTGATCACAGATACAAGTATAAGCATGAACTGCAAAATGACTTGAAATTTGGAAATGAGAAAAGTACTAACCACTATCCAGTTGGTGCCACAGGCTAAACCAGACCCAAATACTACTCTAACCTACTCTAATACAACCCAAAGCAACCTTAGCATCACCATTTTCCATTTCTGACCCAAGAATCATTACCAGTTGACTTTTGTTGACTTTTTCACAAACTTGCTTGAAAATGATTCCAAAGCTCATCAAAAGCTATAGAAATCTTAAGTACACTTGTTTGAGCTTACAAAGAAGCTAATTAGAAGCTTAAACATAAAAAGTTGAGACTTAAATATGCAATAGTAACATGAAACATATATTTTATCTAAAAACTTTGATTGAGAACTCAAAAACACATTACAAAGGATATTTAACTTAAGTGAGATACAAAAACACTGAAATTACAACATTTTAACTAAAACTAAAAACATTTAATTAAAAACGACATTAAAGTAAAAAAAATAAAAACTAGCTACTCCTCTTTCTTCTTTCTTTTCTCCTTTTTATAGCTTCAAAAGCTTTCTCTCTCCAACATAAGCAGTTCCCACCATCATTTCTGACCTTTGGATGGATTAGAGGTGATCTTGGCCATTGAGTTCATTTTGGCGGGAAAAAGTATTTAACAACTGGGTTGAGATTGAGTGTGGGGGAGGGATGCAATCAATGTCTTTTGGATTGTAGGAGGTGTGGGGGGACAGGGAAGAAGATAAGGTGAGGAGGGGGGTGGATATGTTGAGTGTTGCAGGGTGAAACAGAAGCAGTTGGGAGAGACAGGCTATTTTGGCGCGTTTGGGATAGTCAAACGAATTTTGACTTGGGTTATTAATACCAGGGGGTTCACAATCCATTTTGACAGGGGGCCAAAGTTAGCAGGGGGGTCCAAAATATGTAAAAGGGTTTAATAATCCAAGGGCTTTTGTTGTAAAATCTGAAACTTGAGGGGCCTAAGCTGCCAATTCTGAAAAGTTTCTTCCAAGGACTAAAAGTGACAAGTTTCAAAAGTACAGGGACCAAATCTGTCATTTTGCAATTTTCCAGGGGCCATTTCTGCCAAATTTGAAACTTGAAGGGCCATTTTTGTAATTTTCTCAAACTTTTGACATTTTTCACCAAAGGACTAAATTTGACAAGTTATGATTTAAAAAGGACCTTTGGTGACTTTACTTTTGAAATTATGTGCTCAGGGATTGTTTTTGACAACTTTTGAAACTTGGGGGACTGAAACTGCAATTTTTGCAAATTTGATATGTTTTTCATCTGATTTTGATATTTTTGCATTTAAAACACATAAAACACTGATTTGTGATATTTTGATCATTTTGATGTGTTTGGCGTTTTCAGATGATTTTGCAGTTTAGATTGTCCAAAAATGATGAGTATTTAGACACTCATCAATCCCCCACAATGAGATATTGCTAGTCCCTAGCAATGATTTGAGAAAACATAATGGATTTTAATCTCTTTACCAAAAGCCATTACTTCTGGGGTAGCCAAATGTTTCAGTTCAAGTAAGAACCATGGTACACTGATAACCATGTGATTTTGAGCAAACCACCACTTTCAACGGATTTGATTTTGTCTTTACCGCCGTACCCTTCGGACTAGCCAACTCTTAGATAAATTATCGAATTATCTTTGGTGAGTGATTACCAATTATGGTTTTTCCACCGCCTTTACCACAAGCCATAACCTTGCGGGCTAGCCAACTCTTCACTTTTTAGGATATGGTGAGTTGAGAACCATACAATTTTGGGCAAATTGCAAGCCATGTAAACGGATTTGAGATATCTTTACCAAGAGCCGTTTGCTCCTGGATTAGCCAATCCTTTTGTTTATTAGACATGGCGGACTGATAACCAAAAAACGGGGGAATTGGGTGGATAAATATGATAAAATTCGTGAGAATTCCCCAGCACACTTAGAAATGAATATTGCCCTCAATATTCAAAGTACCGGCGGTTATACGAGACCGAGAACGTAAAAGAAATACTACGGCCTTTTATTTGGAAGATTTTTTTATACATGTGGGCAACCCCCCCACACTAGGGTGGTAGAAAATAGAAAGAAGTCAGAAATATGGGTGAAAACCCATATGGCATGCTACTTTTTTTGATTCCCGAGTCGCTAGCTTGACTCGACCCCGGATTAATTTGTTCATGGGGAAGTAAAGTGGAAGAAACAATCTCCATCGGACTTTCATTCAAGATGTTTGGACAACATTTGAAGCGCGTGAAAGTTCCACACCGACGCAGATATAGAGAGAAAGACCCGGCTCAAATGATAAATGAAAATGCGGGGTCAAAGATAGTGTCCTCACTCCGAAGGAGTGAAGAAGAGAGGAAGTCACCGAGTAGGTGAAGAAAAGAAAGAAAATCATGATAACAATCATGACTAGATCTTCATCCTCGAGGATTAAGTGCGATTGCACCCGTTTGGATTTTATGGTTGAGCTCTTTGGGTTGGAAGGCATCTCAGGGGGGGGTGGGAAGATTTGTCATAACTATGCAAATTGAGATTCTCTCCCCGATCATGATCTTGCCATCCAAGCAATCATACTCCGGCGAGATATGATATATGATGAGTTCACCGGCGAACTCCTCATGAAGAGTATCTGAGAGGTGGGACATGTGCGGTACTTTGTGGGCTATAAATATGCACCTCGTCCATTATAGTCTCCGTGTCAGACTCATCACTATCAAAGATTGGATTAATCAATTTAGAGTAAATTGAATCAATTCGAATAAGGGATTAGTGATAGTCGTATGAATTGTTGTGGAAACAACATGGTCAACATCCTCTTCTAAGTTGACGATCTCGGAAGGTGGAAGTGATGCATCAATAAATTCTATGTCATTAGAATATAAAGAATCGCATCACTATAATCCTTTGCCAAAATCGAAAGTCTCAACAAGATCATTTGTAAGAGGAGAAGACACATCACACTCATGGTCAAGAATTCCCTCGGACTCACTTGGGATGGGATAAGGCTCTCTCACTTCGACGATTCCGTTTAGGAATAGTCTTTGAGATGCTTATCCCCATTATGAGAGAGTCAATGGGGCTACGGGTGTGATTTCAGTAGATTGAGGGAGTTGAGAATAACATTGTTCAATGGAATAGCACTTTCTCCTCGTCATCGTCAATCAAGTGCATCTTGCGAGAAGGCTAGCTTTTAGCTCTTGAATAGTAATTTGCCATAGTTTTATCATAAGACGCCATAAGAATTAAAAGCGAGAGGGTTGAGAAGATAGAATTATCGGTTTAGAGGATAAGGAATGGAGAATTAAAGCAGTTAGAGGGTAAAGATGAATATTTTGGATTTTTGAAAAACATGCCATAAAAACAAAAATGAAAATATTTTTGGTGTTAAAACACTTCAGGAAAGTGTTAATGAACTTTTTGGGATTTTTGAAAACTTTACAAAAACTTTTACAAAAGATGGAATATGTGCAAGAATGGATCGAAAAGGCTAAACACGCTAAAAGCCTCCCCGGCCCCGGCGCCAAAATTTTGATTCGGTCGAACCGTCAAGTCCTAAGACTTAAAACACTTGGGACCAAATGCAATTAAGATCGGAGAATCTGAGAGGATTCCGGGTCGGTTATGTCCCACAGGACTCAATGGTGTGTAAGCACTAGATCAGACGATAGAATGATCACTAATGATAGTGATCCGAAAAGATTAGGATTTGAATATTACACTACTGAAAAAGGAAATAAATAAAAGCGGCTTAAATGCAAATTAAGAAAATTAAAAAGATAAAAGATATTAAATAAACGCTATCACTATATTTAAAGTGATGAACGTTTAAAACCTAAAACTTACGTTTAAATTAAAAACTACGTAACGTACAAAATAAAAAGTGAAAATAAAGAAGGAAAATACCTACGGATATGAAAAATACATTTTTACAATCCTAATTATACTAGAAAATTATTAGAAAAGAAAAATTATTTTTACAACTATTTAATTAATTATTATTAAATAAAAACTATTTTTAACTATTTAATAATAACCTAAAATAAGATAAAATATGAAATAAAGCTAGAAAAATAAAATTATGACTTAGGAAAATCTAAAATATGATAAAACTAATTTTAAAACAGAAAATATATTTTTTAGACTTTTTATATATTTATTACTAATTTATAACTATTTAAAACTAATTAAAATGCTAGAAAATACTTTTTAAACTAAGAAAATGATGGAAAAATACTTTCTAGGCTTTTTACATTTATCTAAACTTAAGAAAAATGAAAAATTATTTTTTTGAACTTTTTCTTAATTATTTGTATTTAAAGCTAATTAAAAAATGCTTAAAAACTATTTTAAATTAAGAAAAATAGCAAATGAACTTGGAAAAATCTGAAAATTGCAGGAAAAGTCTAAAATGATATTAGGAAGCTGGGAAAAATAGAAAAACCAGGGCTTGTGCACAAGATATTGAAACTGATGTAGCTAGTGCTTATAAATAAGCACTTTAATAAGCCAAATGGAGTCCAAAAGCCACCAACCCAAAACAGAAGCTACTATAAGTTAAAAGAACTGAAATGCAACAAGATTAAACTATCCTAATCCTCTAAATCACAAGTTGCTAAGATTTGAGACTTGAGATTATGAGCAACAATGACCGGGGGGCTACTTTAAGCCAGCACGCGGACTCAAAATAAAACCTGAAAGCACTAGTTGGAACATGAAGAGGACCTGGTTGAGATTTAGTAAACCAAAGTACAGACCTTGACAAGCTCAAATGAGACTTGTGCAAAGTTGCAAAAGTTGGACAAACCCCGACTTGGTGCTATGTGGAAGAATTTGAAACTGATGTCCAAAGTGCTTATCAATAAGCTCTTGAATAAGCTAAATGGAGACCAATAAGCACCAAACCAAAACAGAAGCTCTGAAATACTAAAAGAACCAAAATGAAACTTAAAACAACTATCCTACACTTCTAAATCACAAGCTCAAAGGATTTGATGAGATGAGCTTATGAATGCAAAACAGGTGAGAGGTGCCTACCTTAAGCCCAAGTATAAGCACTCAAATAAGCTAGCATCCAAAAACTAAAACTTGCAACTTATACTAGACCGGTTGAGAGTTTTAAAACGAAGAGACCACAGTGAGCTTTGTTGAGCTTGATACAAGCTCTGCACAAACGTGCGGTCGGTCAATCCCAGTCACCGTTGCCTGAGGGCAACTAAGACCCTAAAGACAAGCTCTTTTGAAGCTTGTAGAAAAATCACAAAAATATGATAAAATGTACATAAGAAAATAGATCAGTAGGGCTTTCTAAAACAATAAGTTTCATAGAAAATGAATCAGAAATGAGACCAATAAAATCACCTAGCTTGGCCAAAACGAGATTTTGCCAATTTGACTTTTAATAAAACTGAAAAGTTGACCCTTTTTGAGCTTTGATCTTGCTTTTTGAACTGAAAATGATGTAAAGTAATGAAATGAAGCTAATGCAACCTAACTCTATGGATTTTAAACACAAAATTAGCTTTTGACTATGCAAAAATCCATCAGTTTTCTTTGTAAGGACGGATGGCAAACAATTTTGACCAAGAGCTCTTGCGGACATGAAATTGACTCAAATGAGTTCAATAGGACTAAACAAGAATGACCAAACAGATATTAACCATTGCACAAAACTCTAGCACAGTTTTTACAACTGAACCAAACACCACTTTATCAACTGCTATGCAATTTAAAATAAGATAACAACTAAGCAAACTTGTTTCAATGATCAATCTATGTATACAGGACCTAAATACAACTAAATAAGCAAGCTAGAACTACCAGTGATCACAGATACAAGTATAAGCATGAACTGCAAAATGACTTGAAATTTGGAAATGAGAAAAGTACTAACCACTATCCGTTGGTGCCACGAAGCAACCAGACCCAAATACTACTCTAACCTACTCTAATACAACCCAAAGCAACCTTAGCATCACCATTTTCCATTTCTGACCCAAGAATCATCACCAGTTGACTTTTGTTGACTTTTTCACAAACTTGCTTGAAAATGATTCCAAAGCTCATCAAAAGCTATAGAAATCTTAAGTACACTTGTTTGAGCTTACAAAGAAGCTAATTAGAAGCTTAAACATAAAAAGTTGAGACTTAAATATGCAATAGTAACATGAAACATATATTTTATCTAAAAACTTTGATTGAGAACTCAAAAACACATTACAAAGGATATTTAACTTAAGTGAGATACAAAAACACTGAAATTACAACATTTTAACTAAAACTAAAAACATTTAATTAAAAACGACATTAAAGTAAAAAAAATAAAAACTAGCTACTCCTCTTTCTTCTTTCTTTTCTCCTTTTTATAGCTTCAAAAGCTTTCTCTCTCCAACATAAGCAGTTCCCACCATCATTTCTGACCTTTGGATGGATTAGAGGTGATCTTGGCCATTGAGTTCATTTTGGCGGGAAAAAGTATTTAACAACTGGGTTGAGATTGAGTGTGGGGGAGGGATGCAATCAATGTCTTTTGGATTGTAGGAGGTGTGGGGGCCAGGGAAGAAGATAAGGTGAGAGGGTGGATATGTTGAGTGTTGGGGTGGCAAAGCGGTTGGGAGAGACAGGCTATTTTGGCGCGTTTGGGATAGTCAAACGAATTTTGACTTGGGTTATTAATACCAGGGGGTTCACAATCCATTTTGACAGGGGCCAAGTTAGCGGGGGGTCCAAAATATGTAAAAGGTTTAATAATCAAGGGCTTTTGTTGTAAAATCTGAAACTTGAGGGGCCTAAGCGCGCCAATTCTGAAAAGTTTCTTCCAAGGACTAAAAGTGACAAGTTTCAAAAGTACAGGGACCAAATCTGTCATTTTGCAATTTTCAGGGCCATTTCCAAAATTTGAAACTTGAAGGGCCATTTATGTAATTTTCTCAAACTTTTGACATTTTTCACCAAAGGACTAAATTTGACAAGTTATGATTTAAAAAGGACCTTTGGTGACTTTACTTTTGAAATTATGTGCTCAGGGGTGATTTTTGACAACTTTTGAAACTTGGGGGCTGAACCGCAATTTTTGCAAATTTGATATGTTTTCATCGATTTTGATATTTTTGATTTTAAAACACATAAAACACTGATTTGTGATATTTTGATCATTTTGATGTGTTTCTGAGCGTTTTCAGATGATTTTGCAGTTTATATTGTACAAAAATGATGAGTATTTAGACACTCATCATAAAGGAAAGCAGATAAAGGCAAGAGATGTGATCAAAGAAGGATAGTGGTGCTAACCTAGTTATTCATCCTAGCTAGTAATATCTACATCTAATTACTTCCAATTACTTCGGTGGGTGGTCGAGAGGGACAACATTTGGTCAATTAAGCCTAACCTATCGGCAAAGATGCCACCATAGAGATCGGTATGCCGTCATAAGTCCTTGTTCTGGTCCCTAAGCCGAAGTCATTAAGTACCGCACATGCTAGATTTATAATAGTGAGCACCCGGCGTTAGGAACTTACACTCACCTAATTTTAAGTTCATCCAAACAGTAGGTGATCAGTTGGTCAAATCGCACAAGTAGAAAGGTCGTCAGTTGGTCATATCTTACCCTTCCCGTCTCGGTCCTTAACCTAGGGTCAGGTTGGTCCTCCTAGGCAATTGGCCTCTACCGCCATTCAAAACTATCGAACCAAGGGTGGCTACCAATAAACTATGCATGCATACACTTAGAAATAATTATACGAAAGTAATATAAATGTAAACAAAACAATTAAGGAATCATAATTAGCCCAACACCGGGTGCTTAGCCAAACATATAATAAATCATACCAACAAAATGAATAAATCATAAATTGAATTGAACATAATGTTTGATACAAATTACTTGATGTAGAGCTAATAATGATGATGATTGCGAGTGAATTCTTCCATCAAAACGGCTTCTTGCTTTGGAAAATACCCAGGTGGTGCCTAATGACCTAGAGAGGGGTGAAGAGAGATACTTCAAAATGCAGATTTAGGGCTGTATTTATAGGCCCCGACATGGTTACGGCGTAACTATATGGGAATTAGCAACTTCGTACTTTTCTTGGTCATCATTATATGTTGAAACTAATTTGCTCTAGTTGACACTTTTGGCTCATCATACTTGTTACTTTTATAACAAGTCCTTGAACTCAATAAACTTCGAATAAACTTGCGCTTTTAATCCACGGACCTCGAAACTTTGCGCCCAAGTAATTAATTACGGCGTAACTAATCATCGGGTTACGCCATAATCCTTTGTCATCTCAAACTTATCCGATCCGAAATTATCTCTACGGCGTAATTAATTACCATGTTGCAGTAACTTTCAAAAATAGTTACGATGTAACCATAAGAGTTGGTTCTGTAGTATACTTCAAAGCTCATATTTACGCCGTAACCTTATTAGATAGTTACGGCGTAATCTTCACATAAAATCCAAAGGCCCTGTAAATCAATCTTGAACCTATACTTGGCCTTTTTCACTTCTTTTTCGCTCCAACGCCTCATTTATCCTGAAATGCAAATATGAACGCATATGAAAGAATTAAGTACCATATTAATGCAAATGAGGCCATAAACACGGGAATTTGATATATAAAAGATAAGGCTAATTTGATGTTATCAGTGCAATATTGTAGAAATATAATCAAGAGAGAAATTGCATCAACTAAAAGTAGCGCACTTGTCATTTTTTTAGCAACACTTAATTGGATACCAACAACCAACATTTTCAATGGGAATAAACACTTCTTGAAAGAACTAATGATGCACGAGAAGACTCAAGGCTAATAAGAAAATGGATTGAAAAACAGGTTCTAAAAATGAAGTTCCCATCAATAAGTGCAGGTTATATAAGTAAGGATGTGAAATGAGTTATAACTTGTACACTTTAAGCACGACATCTCTGTGCATTTAAACTGTCCAAAAGGAATTATAAGTATCTAGTGGATCGAGAGTGATTAATATAATATGGGATCAAGAGTTTTTTACATTACATCGACAATACAAATTAACAAAACTTAAACCAAAAATATTTTATATATACACGAAAAGCTTATATGTTCTAAAGGTGGTATATAATCGTGATGGGTACAACTACCATGTGTGAATGTAAAGATGAACTCTAAGGGGACGGACTTGGGTGGTTGCCAATGCCACTTCCATTAACGCTATTTGGTTCACACATTGTAGTTACCCTTGAACCATTACATATGTATTAATATCGACTAAAACACAAACAATTTATGATGTCTGCAAAATTTTTAATTGAGCTATTTATTTTAAATCAAACAATATTTATTTTTTTTATTCTTATTATAATACTCATGCTTTAAATAGTTTTGATATATATAAGTCAAATTCATTATATATCAACCATTTTAGAGTTTGTATTATTCGGATAATGATAAATTGTTATATGGTTACAATGTTATAAAACTTATAACCCTATCATAAGTTGAACTCTAAATGAGTTTTAATGCTTGTCATATTTTGGTCAGTTTCACAATGTGTTTTCACAAGTCGATGTATATTCAAGTGAAACTAAGAAAAAAGTTAGCAACAAAATGTGTTGCCAAAAACATCCAACATTATTAAAAATTTAAGAGAGGGCCCAGTCATAATAACATGACCTTGGATCACAAAGTTCTTAATTATACAAAAGTTTAAACATTAGATAGGACATAGTTTTGTAAAACTTTTCATGTTCTTGGATTTTGAAAGAACATGTGTGCTAACCTCTCATGAAATATATGAAGGATAATTAGTGATAATAATGTATATCATAACATAATCACGAAAAATAAACAACAAACACACAATTCTTAGTATCATTACATAGGGTTATTTTAGTTCACAACTCGTTACATACAGTGTTATTAAAATTAATTTGTTTTCTTTTTTTAATAATAAGGTGTTGTTTTTAATTTTAACAATCTAAGATTAACACATACGCAATGACAATGATCAAAACAACATTCAATACTCTTGCTCTTGATCTAAGTAGACCCAATAATGTGTAACCATATAACTAAAGCTATTTACTACTTTCAGGGTCATTTTAATCCACGCTATCTACAAATCAAAAAGATATTAGCTTTTGAGGTAAAACTGAATATTTTTATGAAACGATGAAAATGATTATGAAAACACATATATAAGCAAGACATGTTGTGGATTTGTGTAATTGCTTATAAATGAGCCAAGCTGTCCTTTATAGTATAATTGTATGTTAAACTCATATGATTCCCTTCAACTGGGCACCTAGAAATACTTGCTAAATTTTGTGCTATCTTGCTATGTATCGGAGTAATTTTGATTTACATCAAGAACTCTCATGCTCCTAGTTTTGTTTCACAAAAGGACCTTGATGGCGACCTTTTCCCATGTCTTAGCCTTTTGCTCCAAACTGTTAAATAAATAAGCATAAGATCATAGAAATCCTCAATCACTACCTAATATATTAAAAAAATCAAAAAGAAGGACCATAGTGACTTTCTTAGTACAAAATCATATTACTCAAATCACAATCTTGCTACCTATACTTCACATATAAATCACACCAACACTTATAAATGTTGTCCCATAATTATACTAAATATATGATAATCTAAAGAGAGAGTGGGTGTGTACTTTCAACATGTTGAATACTGCAATAAAAAAATGTTAGCCATTGTACTATAACATCAATTAAAGGAACCCCTACGTTCCTGCGTAATGTAAAAAAATGGAGCAAAGTCACAAACTATGTGTGGAATTCTATAAAGGGGTGTTTGTTTTTGCTTTTTTATAAAGCTTGTTAGCTTATATAGCCGAAATAAGTCCATTGAAGTGTTTGGATAAGCTTATAAGCCTAGTTTCAAATTTTATCATAAGCGAATCCAAATCAAATTGCATGGAAAATAGACCATTCAAATCATATTATGGTACCCGGTCCAGTTTCCAATAATGCACCAAACACTACCTTCTACTACGTATTATTGTTATAAACAGAAACATTCAAACAATGCCTTAAATTTGGTTGCTTTACTTTGCAAGCTGCCTAATGACATTAGAAAGGTGGGTAAAAACTATCACACAAATGATTCAAAGGATGATAAGTGGCCATAGTAGCATGTTTCAAAATTGTATAATCTTACATAAATATTACTTCTTACCGGTTTTAAGAAAAGATCAGTTATTGTTATGTAAAATGTACCATACATACCCACTTCACAATAATATGAGTCGCCTGCACAAAATTTTGGAAAACCAAGATATTAAGACACTAACAAACATGAGTGAAAACAATTTAAAAAAGAAAAAAAAAGGAAAAGATTATTGTACCATCTATATTTTAAGGCATGTATAATGGGTTGCTTTGTTTAGAAGGCTAGGTGGGCATCCGTGTTCACTCTTGAAGGCTATCACGATGACGATGTTTACTTGTTTAAGACTCTTTATCCCAAAAGTTTTGTATTTTAGTAACACATATTAAAATACAGAAGTCAACCATAGCGTACTCAAGCGTTTATAACATCCTAGATAGTTTGTTTACAAGAATATTGGATGGTGGTTTTGTTACGGTTCAGAATTACTTTACACATCTTGGAGCGTCTCAAAAGCAAGTGTATATCTTTTCACATCATGATGCACATCGCTATTCAAGAAACTTTGAAAATAAATAGATAACTAATTGTACCCTAATACCTACAGTTTTGATCTTTGCAAGTGTTCCTACGTCTAATCGCGCGTCTTCCCCTGAAATGCCCTTTAGCTCGAGTGGACCTATTTTTGGTCAAATGAGCCCAACATGGCTCGTCTTGCCAAATATAAAACGCAACACA
This sequence comes from Chrysanthemum makinoi, assembly GCA_910596185.1. NCBI lineage: Eukaryota > Viridiplantae > Streptophyta > Magnoliopsida > Asterales > Asteraceae > Chrysanthemum > Chrysanthemum makinoi. Next base: position 150,098,859 of record OU343222.1, read on the forward strand.
AAAGCAAGAGCTAATATAGTGGGTCTTTTTCCCATCCTGAATTGAATAAAGAAAAACTAATAAATAAGCGAAAAATCTATTTCTAACTAACAACCTTAAAGTTATAGAGATCGGAAACTACTTGGCATAATTGAATAACTTTTTTAACAAATTAAGATGAAATTAGTAATTCCTTATGTTAGGACCTCCAAACATCAATCTTTTCATGTCCATGTAAACCACATGATGTCAAAACACCAGAACTCACATTACAAAGCCTCGTAAGCGATTAAAAACTTATCATAATTGTTATTAAGAATTGCAATTATCTCAGGAGAAATTCACATTTTTAATAACAACCTAGTGTTGAATCCATGAATTTGAAAGCTAAAAAACACATAACTATCCAACTCATTATAAGAAATTCATCTAAAACACTATCGTCATTCTCCGTATCTTCATAAAGCAACCATCAACTATCTCAATATCAAAAGCTATAAAAGGGCTTTGTTATTAACCCAATAAGTAAGCATAGAATGGAAGGGGGCAAAAAAAAAAAAAAAAAAAAAACGCTACAATCTTTAAGATCCCCTAAATTAAACAACATATACAAATACCAACAGGAGATCACAAAGAAAAAACAAATCGAAAAAATAACTGAAACCATAACAATTTACTAGATCAACAACCAACTAAACTGATATTTGAAACTACAAATCGATTTAGAGTTATAGCCAAAACAGTTTAAAAGATTAAATTAGGGTTTCGCTAAATAAGATTGTAATCATTCAATTATAAATCTTACCAATATCAAGTATCCGATTTCATTCTTTAGGTTGATTTGGATTTTTGATACTATCAAACCTACTAATTGATTTTGGAGAATGGAATTGAAGAAAAGCTGAAAAGGATCGACTAAGGTTATTTGGTTAATGCGTGTGTTTTTCCGATTGTTGTTTGTGAGGATGGATTAATGGGTCATCGGTTTGGAAAAACAATTTTACACTTTCGGTCAGAAAATATCTAAAAATAACCTTGAAACCCATGTGTATTTTTGCCCCCTTTTAATGTTTAAGCATAAAAACGATTTTTTAACAATTATTTGTCAAATATGGAAATATTTAAGTTTCTTTTATAATTAAAAATATTTTAAAAAATTCAAATTTAAAAAATTATTACTAAAAAAGGAAAGAATTAATTTTTTTTTAAATGAAAAATTCCCACCAAGTGTTTTGTTTTATTATATAAAAGATTACTGCGTTAGTTTTTACAATTATCATTTGAATTTTATGATTGACTAGCAGGGTATTTGCGCATTGCGGCGCCGACTATTTTGAAATAAAATTTTCCGATGAATCATGTATTTTAGTTTATTATATTCTTTTTGACAATAAATTTACAGATATTCAATATTTCATGTGACGTATTTCAACTCCTTAACTAATGAAAATGTTTTTCATTATACAATTGTGATAATTAATATGAGGGCTGCCAATTTGTATAACCTGAGCCCGTTTGGCCTGTGCCCGTTTAGCCCGTTAGTTCCTAATATGAGATCCTGTTTTGGATTTTCTTAAAGCGATTTGTATAACATGAGACTGTTTGGCTCGTGCATGTTTGGGCTCGAGCCCGTTTGGCCCGTGTCCGTTCGGGCTTGAGCCCGTTTGGCCCGTTTCCCGTTCGGGCTTGAATATTTGTACTATGTGCTTCATTGTTTGTATTAGTGACATTTAATGCAGGAATTGTGTTTAAGTTGGTTGTACAATATGCTTGATAATTTGTATTGCTTATGTAAGGGGTATTTTAATAATTGCATTAATTGTATTTATTGATCAGTTAATTAATTAACTACATTAAAAAAACATTGGCTATATTAATAGCATTAAAGTAGTGTACATTATAGTTTAATAAGACTTGTGTTTGTCTTTTAAATGTGTGCATTAAAGTAGTGTACATTATGCTTCTTGTCTTGTAAGCTATTGAATTTCTATAATAAGCAAACTGAATTTTTAAGTATTTCTATTTAAAAAAGGCTTAAATCTATACATATATATGAGACTACATTGACACGTCATTAATGCTAACTAGGTACAAGAATGATGACATGGAGTAGCTATGATGACATGGAAATGCTTACATGGCACTATTTTCTGATAAATATGTATAAAAAATGTAGCATACAACAAGTTTACCTGGTTGTACCCCTTTACAAACGCACCACACACAACTGAGCTACCATACATTTGTAATCCAAATCCCTTACACATTCATGACCTCTTTAAATTAAACCTATTACAGTATATTCATTTAACCTAAATCCATGTGTGTTCGGCATTACCTAAACAACTTTCCTACCCCAAAAATCAAAACGCATCACAAATACGTAACAAATTGGCCCATCATTATTTGATTTCAAAAAATTATGGCAAAAACAATGGATTAGTTAAGCCACCATAACTCATGTCTTAAAAGAAAGCCAAAACTCCTCAATCCACCACTATCAAAACCTATTCATTATTCGGTTATTTCCACCAGGTACGTTATTCTTAACAAATTAAGCAGTTATCTTTTTTCTTTTTCTTTTTTTACTTTTTGTATGTAAAGTGATTTTGATTTATCGATCCTTTTTTGTTGCAAGGGATTTCTGATTTTATACCCTAATCGTTGATATGACAGCTTTGGGACTGATTGAGTAATGATCCATGAAGATACAACAAGAAAGGTTTGATTTTTCATCCTGTTAAAAAAGCTTAATTTTGGATTTTGTTTTTAAATTTGATTTTTGGTTTTGTAATTGGTTGTAAATTATGAATTTCAAATTGATATATCCATTTTAAATTAGTGTATATTTATTATTTTCGTTTCTCTCAGTACAACCGGCTATAGGCATATGGAGTATCGGTTGCATTTTTGCAGAACTTCTAACCGGAAAACTTCTTTTCCCTGGGAAAAATGTCGTGCATCAGTTGGACTTAATGACTGATCTTCCAGGAACCCCATCAACTAATATTATTGCTTGGGTTGGTTTAACTGTTATTGATGAGTAAATAAATACAACTTTGATTGTTATCTTTTTATCACATAAGAATGTTTGATATTGACGTTTTAGATATATCAACTTTAACAAGGTGTTATTCGTACCAAACATGTCTCTTGTCACGAAAATTGGATCTAGCTCATCCTTTCCATCAACTGGTAATGCAGTTGATATATCATGGCAGCTCACACTTCAAAGAGTATGGGAGAACATTTTACTTGGGGAAAGAGGTATTATTTACACTTTACTCACAATAAATGACTTAATCAGGTGTTTCGTACTCATGCCCATTATTTCCATGTTGTCTTGGCATTTACGTGTTTGGTTTCTTTGGCTAACTAAACCAAACCCCCACAAATTTGGATCCAAAACATTTAGTTTTTGGGTACCGACATAAATGGATCCAGTACACATTATGTCCAAAATCATTTTTTAACTAATAGTTTGTATGTCAGATACGAATTAAAATAAAGTATAGGCTCAACAAACTGCATCGTAATTTTACATCTGCATATGAAAGTATAAGAGTACAGATTGGTCAATGTTGTTATATTGCATGACCGGACTCATCCTTATCACAGTGATAATCTTGTTCCTCCATGTTCAACACATTACGGGCACTCTGGTATAGTAGAGGCTGCATGTGATCTATTTGAGCAAATTTAAAATCCTAAAACAAAGGTATGGGTGATATGTTTTTGATTGAATCATTTTATGATACAAACATTTATAAACACAATCTGAAAAAGGAACTCAAAGCTGATCGTAATTTCGTGGAAGGAGGATTGCTTACTTCATTATTGGTGTGTGTGAGGGTTACACCCTTCATGTTGTGAGACATTCCCTTGGATGAGCTATTGCTGCAACAATAAGATTGAAGGTATCAAATCATATATATATGTATAGATTTGGGTCTAGGACTTGGTCCATGGGTTTTAATTCTCCACCTTGGCTGGTTAGAGTTAAATTACTTTATAACAATCAATAATAAAGTTTATTCAAATAAAAACATCGTTAGTTAAAGTTCCATGAAGCGACACATGTGCCTTACACAAGCATCACAATCAGAGGCATTTTAGCCCCAATGCCAAACTTTGTATATTACCTAATTATAAAAGTCATAAATAATTTGTGTGAAAAAACAGTAATTGAACTGAATTATGGGATCAAGCATTCATTGCATTTTTAATATTTTGGTTCTTCTTCATAAGAGTTATATGGAAGATATCCTCGATTGCATGTATATAGTTATGGGCGACTTCCATGTGTAGATGCAGTCTTAACAAATGCATGTTCAGGTTTGACCCATTCTCTCAACCAACTCTTTTTCCACCTTTACGCAAGACTCTAACCATGAGAAAGAAATTAGAAGATGCAATACGTTATATGAAAATTTATAAACACATAAGGAGGTGTCTATGGACTTATGGAGGGAATATGTAAAGAGTTGAGATAATCGTGCCTCATGGTGAATACAAGAATGTGGTGGCTGGAAATTCAAGAGCCCAAAAAAGGGGTCCTCCATATTGGAAGAACACTATAAAAAATCTTTGTTAAGCGAGGTAAACTTTACATTATTACCCAAAGTATAAGTCCAACCAAAGTTGTGTGCATCACCATACAATAATCTTATGGATATCATCTACAGAGACATACTAAGATTATAGTTTTAGGGACCTTTTATGGCCATTCTCACTATTATAGTTTTAGGGACCTTTATGGCCATTCTAGACTAGACACACATAAGGTTTGTTTAGCTTAAATATGCTCCACAAGCTATATCTTACTTTCAAGTTCACTCATTTACATTCTTCGACATTAAAACCTTGGACACATAGGCTAATGAAAGTGTTGTTATTAGTCAAATGGTCTTATATAAGCTTTAGTTTAGACATTTGGTAGTCAATATTAAGCACAACTTCACCTTTTAGTTCATGAGTAAGCATATGTGCACCACTTTGTTAATATATCTGATGCAATAATATCTTCAATATAGTTATTTCAATGGTTGATTTGACCATTTTTATAGACATTTTATTTACTTTTTCTTCAAGTTAGAAAAAGGAAAAAATCAACTAACAACTTCAAATTGTGGTTATAGGTGATTATTGCCTTCTTGTTACCCATTTCTTTTTGATGAGACAATAATGAGGAGGTTCTCAATTCACTAGCTAACTACACAAGCTCATAAGGTGAAAAGACTGAATACATACATAAGCACGTGATGAGAGTTTCTATGAATGAGCTAATGATCTCCAATTCTAATGTGAAAAAGTAGTAAATTTTCTTAGGGTGGTTTGTTTAATGTAAAAATCTATTTTCTGTAAGTTGCACTTCTATTTTACTTGCCGAAGTTGTACCTATGTTCCATTTGATTGAGATTTGTTGTCATAATTTCTATTTCTTATTACTTTTGAACATTTACACGTCGGTTTTATTTACAACCGATGTACTTTACGATTGTCTTCATGTTTATAGCATACCGTTTTTTTTTAACATGCATTTTTTAAACAATTATATTTCCGTATTTTTATGCAAGTAAGAATGTATCACTTGAATCGGGTATTACAACTATTTTTTTTTAATTATTTTACGATTGCTTTACATACATTTAGAATTTAACATGTATTATAATGAAGCTAGCCCGCCCATCCGGGCGGGCTATGAAGCTAGTGCTTTATAAGATAGTACGATGATTACACATGTTATTGCTGACCAAGACTAAATTGAATAAGGTGTTGATATTACTACCCCTCCTAACCTTCTAAAGATTATTTTACCCTCTCATTGATAAGATTAAGGGCCCGTTTGGTTTAAAGATGGGTTTAGGATTAAGATTTGGATTTAGATATGAAGTTAGATTTGGATTTAGATTTGGATTTAGTGTAGTTTTTAAATTAAATGAAAAGAGAAAAAATAAATGATTAATAAGTTTAATTAATATATTTTTTTGAAATAAAAATAATAAAAAGTTGGACAAATATGTGTTTCAAAATAATCATCAAACAAAACAAAAGGTTTTTGATCGGTAACATTTTAAAAACCCAAGGAAGTAGGCTAGATTAGGGAAGCGTTTGTTTTATGCTTTTTGCTCAAAAGGAATACAATGAATCACAATTCAAGTTGTTTCGTACACAAAGTCTACTGTCAAATCAAAGATTTAAGCCTCAAAACCCATTCATGTCTCAAGTGATGTCTTTTGCCAAAACCTCTGACCAATTTTGTCCCATCTATTTCAAATCACACATTTATATTATTTAAATCATAAATTATTTTCTTACAATTTAAAAATTGTTTATAAAATATTTTATCAATTATTTATTTTTTCTCTCTTCATTTAATTCAAAATCAAATCCAAATCTAAATCCAAATCCAAATCCTAATCCTAAACCCATCTAAAAACCAAACGGGCACTAGGATTTTGGACTTACAACCTTGTGTCAGAATTTTAAAAACATACCAAACAATTGAATCAAGAAATCTTTGACTCCAAACCCTCTAAAAACCGTGAACCAAACTGGCCCTAAACATTTTTTATCGTTTTGGGTTCGTATTTTTTCTTTTTTATTGTTGTCTTGTCAAATTTTTTAACCATATCTCTGAATAATACACTTCATAACATTTTGTCTTTTAATAATTTATCTTATCAAACTTTATAACTTTACTCCTTATACAATTTAAAACAACAAATATTCCATATTTTTTTCTTTTTTAATAAAGACGGAAGAAGGTATCACAATCAATTTAAAGGTAACCTCACCCATTCAATAATATAGTTATTTAATAAATTTAACATTTATTTACTTATGACTTATTTTGTTTAAGTTTTGTATTAAGTCGTGTTTAAATAAATATGATTTTATGCATACACTTTTAGTTTATCATTGTATATTTTCAGTCTTCTTTTACTATTAAGTCATAAACAAATAATTTTTAGAGTAAATTACACCGTTCGTCCTTGTGGTTTACGTTGACCGACAAGTTTCGTCATTTGAACAAAAAAGGTTTACCGTCCATCCTTAAATGGCAAACGTTATGTAGCGTTAGTCCTCCACACTAACGGGCTCCACTAACTCTCGTTAAATGTCTGCACATGATAGCCACATGAGGGTATTTTGGTCTTTTTCACATGAACTTCATCTTCTACCTCTAATATCTCATCATCTTCATCTTCAAACTCACCCACCACAACCACTGTACACCACCACTCTCACTACCTCCAACCACCTTCACAAACCTCAATCATCCTATTTAATAAAAATTCAAGAAACCCACCACTAATTACATAAATACAAATAAAAAAAATTCCCCAATTTCCTTTAATCACCAACCATAGAAAAATTCATATCTACAGTCACAATTGGTCATCTTGAAAGCATTGCACAAGAAAACTAGACATAAGATATCCCAAAAAAAAAAAAAAAAAAATAAAAAAAAAAAATAAATAAATAAATAAAAAAATATAAAGAAATTGGTACTATTACTCGTCTACTAAACAAATCACTAAAAAAATCACTGTTAGCCATTGTCTTCAAATTATAACTATATTAGAGCATTCACAACAATAACTCAATAACATCAATAACGCCGTCCACGTCAGCGCCACATCAGCTTTAACATTTCACCTTAACATCCCCAAAAAACACCCACAACAATAACATCCCAATAACATCAATAACATTTCATATTTTCAATTTCAACCCCTAAACTAAAATAAGCACTTCATTTATTAAAAAACATATCACATTTAACATTAAAACACAAAGTACATTAAACGTTAACACACGAATTACATTAAACATTAAAGATACAACGCATATTGATGAAAATAAAACTACTAAAACTTAAAAAAACGAATCATCTGAGACCCAACCCTCAGAACTTGAAGGGGAATTAAACTCCTCATTAAAGAGCCGACGCTCCATTATGTCGAAGTAGTTGTCTTGGAGTCTTGAGCTTCGTTATTCTGCTCACGCGGCGGCGACTTCTTCACGTGCTGCTATTCCATAATCTCCCTACCGTTTTCTTCATCTTGTTCTAGTTGGAACAATTGGGAGGTATGAGATGTTTTCAAAACCAACCGGGAAGACATTTTCCGGTGGTGTTGAGTAAACTTCAAGTTCAGGTGGAAAGCTAGTTGGAGGAAATTGTGGTGAAGTTGAAAGCTAGTTTCGGCGACTTTTCCGGACTTGGGAATTCGAGAAAAATATTTGCGGAGTTGGTGGACTTGGGAATTCTTTGAAAAATCTTTCGGGACATTTTTGTGTGTGTGTAACTTGTGTGTTGTGTGTTCTAAACAACTCGGTAGAGTTGTATATATAAGCGAGTTGATTTTGAGTTTGAATAAACCCGCTCATATTTGATTTTTAAATTTCAAATTTGAATTTGAATTTATCATGAAATTGACCGATTATAATTTAAATTTGAATTTGAATAGGTTAAGAGGGTGTAAGTGAAAATTTATTTGAAATGGTTTAGGGGGTGAAATGATTTTTTTTTCTTTTTTTCTTACCTATAAGGCTATAACGCGCGTTAGCCTTGTAATGCCCAAGGACTAACGGCGCAATAACGCGCAGGTTCCAACGGTTAACGCCAATAACGGGCGTTATTTAGCCCTATAATGACGTTATTACGTTGCCATTGGACATGCTCTTAGATTACTAAATAGGATGTGACAGTTGCAAACACATACCACATCCTTTGGATCTGGCTGGATACGCCTCGCCGGAAAAATGGCCGGATACGCCTCGTCGGAAAAATGACACATTGTGGCGTCAAACACCGTGCAAAGCCACCGGCTGAATGATTATCTTGTATTATGTGATAAGTTGGTGAGTTCATTGAAATTCTTCATGTAATAGATAAGTAAACAAATAATCCAAGTCTTTACATTTTTGACAAATATTCGTTTTGAGACTCAACAATCATTTTCAGCAAATTGTTAATCCAAATAGCAAAAATAAAACAAAGAAAATTCGATTAGCACATGGTATAAGTTTACCATTGTCTTAATCGATGACACTGAATTTGGTAAAAGGTAAGAGTTTTGGTTTTTGTTCTTCATATTGTGACGAGCAAGTGGGTTTTAATAAAAAAGTGCCCTAATTTTTAATAAAAGTAGTGTAGATTTTTTAGATTTATGATGGTGGTATTTTGAGATTGAGGTTTGATTTGATGTTGCTTGTGGTTTAAAAATGGTGAATGAAAAAAGATGTGATTGCTACTAATAGTTGTAGATGAAGATGTGAATGATGGAAGAAGAAGAAAGTGAGGGTAGTTGATGCTAGTGGGTTTAGGAAATGACTAAAATACCCTCAGTGAATGGGTGCCTAACACCTGTTAGTGGAGCCCGTTAGTGTGGAGGACTAACGCTACATAACGTTTGCTATTTAAGAATGGACGGTAAACCTTTTTTGTTCAAAGGACGAAACTTGTCGGTCAATATAAACCACAAGGACGAACAGTGTAATTTACTCTAATTTTTATATGACTTTTTAATTTCTGTTTTTTCTATAAAGTCAAAGTAAAATTCAAACCCCAATTTAAGATATGTTCGGCAAAATGGGTTGGGGCTAAGACTGAGACTGAAGTTGGGGTTGGGGCTAGAGCTGAGGCTTGGACTTATATTATAAGCTGAAACTAAAATTTTTATTTTTATAAACTTATTTGGCATATTAGTTTAAATTAGAGCTTATTATTATAAAATTACTTAAAAGAACATATAATTAAATTAGCATCGCATTATATATCATATATTTTTTGTGGCTAATTAAATAATTTAACATATTAAAAGTCATGTTTAAAAATTTTAAATTTGACATAGATAATTTAACATAGATAAATTTTAAATTTGGAAAAAGAAAAGATGTATGTTTGGGGGCCGGATAAGGAAATAAGCCATCACAAAAGCCCTCCTCCCTCTTGTTTAACAACCACCAAAAACACCAAATCCTTATATCCAAAAACATTTTTAACAAGAATTAAGAACAAAGAACCCATTTCATTTCACTTTTATAAATATTTAGTTTAAATGTCAAAGAAAGTGGTAGGAGGTGGTAGTGGTGTGTTGCAAAAAGATGCACCATGGAGAACAGCACCTTCTGCTGCTGTTAGACCACTTCCTAAAATCCATTACACCCCTGTTGTAACTATTTCTGAAAACCCATATTCCAATTATGCCCTTTCCCTTATTAAGGTTTGTACATGTTTTGTTTATATATGTTGTTATGTGTTTATGTTAATGATTACAGTTTATGGTTATTTGGAGGGTTGTCGAATTCTTATGTTATTGGTATTTAGAATTTAGAACCCATGTAACCAGTCACGTGTGGCCTACTGTCAAAAGACAATTCCCGCTAGGTGCAAACAACCTGAAGTGGCCACGCCAACCTCTTGAAAAGGGAGGGCTTTACTCAAACCCTTTGGATTAGTCAGCCAACAAGTCAGAAATCATAAACGGGTAAAAGGGAGGGCTTTACCCCTCAGAGGGCGAGCCTTTTTTACTCACTCACCGGGTTAATCCCTAGACCGTTTCCGACCGTTCCCTGGCTACCCCCAAATGTAAAGCCTAGCGAGGTTTGAACCCTTAACCTCTTGTTTGAAAGCCAAGGACCTTACCACTAGGCCATTTGGTGGTGGTTTTGAAGAGGAATGTTTAGGTTTAGAACCAAGTTTAAAGGGTGTGTTTGGCATTGGTTTGGAAATGATTATTTTGTTATTTTGTTTTTGTTTGCAAATAGGGGATTGTTTGAGATTGTTTATTCAGGGGGTGTGTTTGGATAAGGTTATTTGAGAAGCTTATCAGCTTGCTGCATTACAAAGAAACAATAAGCGTTTGTGTTTTGGGGTGGGTGGCTAAGCGTCTGTCTTTATAAGCAAATTTTGACTTGTGATTGATTAGCTCTTAAGGTCTTGTTGAGTATATGGACTAGCTTAGTATAATGAGTTATAAGCTAAGGTGTTTGGATTAGCTTATGCTGATAATAAGGACCAATAAGCTGATAAGACCAAACCCTCCCAAATAAGCCACACATTAAGCTTATACAAACACAAGAATGGACTTGTTTGTGCTGAACATTCTAATAAGGCCACCAAAATAAGCTAAAACAAAAAACCTTGCAAGTGGTTTTGCAATTTTACCGCATCTTTCCTCTTTCTTCTTTGCCTTCACTATAAGCCTCGGTCCTTTTTGGTCATTTTACTATTACCACATGTTCAGACGCATAAGCTTTACCCAGATATTATCTTCTGCATTGTGATTTGATAATGGTAAAGCTAATTTTGGAAAGAAAGAAAACTTAAGCTGTTTAAATAAGCTTACCAAAAGACCCCCTTGCTTATTTTGGTTTTTGAAATAGGGTTATAAGTTGATTTCAGTAAGTTGTTTAAGAATAGCGTGTTTCACTCAAATTAGTCTCTAGTGCTGTTTGGGTATAGTGAAATTAAATTATGATTATTCAAGTGCCAAACAACCCCTAGTTGATCCAAGAGGGATTGAAATTGATTAAAAATGGCTAAATAATTCATTCGTTTGTTACTCTGTTAGTATGCGAGATTCCAAATTTGTGTGGTTTAGGTTTTTGAACGTTTATGAATCTTTTTAAGCTTTGAATGGGTTTTTTTTTGCAGCATCCTGATCCAATTGGACATGGATTAGGAACAGAAGCAATAGTGGAAGCAGCAGGGCCTGACTGTATTGTTCCTGGACAGGTTACTCCTGTTAAACTTCTTGGATTAAAGGTACTCTTTTATTGCTCCACCTTGAATCTTTTTCTTACATGATTTATTTGTTCCGGTTTCTTATAAGTTGATCGTTATTTATTGCCTAAAACTATATATATCGAATCTGCAAGCTAAAAAATGGACTCCTTATGTCTAGGACAGATGAAGTATTATTTTGGTCTTATACCATAGCGTTTTATGTTTCATGTTTTTGCGGAAATTAGATTTCATCATTGACTTGTTTTGTGGTGCGTAGTGAAGAAATTTAAATGCTTTCTACTTCTATGGTTTTCGAAGATAATGGTCAATGCTAATATAATTTATAATTTGTCATCAACGAACATATTCATGCAAATATTCTATTAACTTTGATCTTTTATAGAGTCACTCTGATGCCATTTAAACACGCCTCACTTTGCTTGCTTTGGTGTTCTAACTTCTAAGATATACAAGGTTATAAATGCAGCTAATGGTTACTTGTTATGTAAATACATCAAAAGGTCGACAACACAATATGTATTATTTTTGAAGTTTTTAAAGCTGTCTGTGTCTGAGTTCAGAAGAGGAAGACGGATTAGTATAAACATGATGAATTCCTTCAATCTTGTGATATGATTAATGGTTTGAGAAATTATAAACAGAGAAACGTGTACATGGAAAAAGAATGCTCAAAATTTTGATTCTTGTTATCAAATATACGTGGTCATCTATGATTTTGAAATGCTACTTACTTGTCATTGCTATTATCATCATTTTGTGACATTGGGACAAGAAGTTATCCATTGTATCTTGTGGAAATGTAATTAAAACACAAGTACAAGATTTCTATGGGGCCGTGTAATGTTGGCATCTTCAAAATGCTCTACCATTGGATTTGCATTATCTAATTGTCATTAAAGTGATCTAATGGTTACTCTAGGAAATAAAGTGTTCCCACTCTTCCACCATAAGTACCTTTTGACAATTGAGTTCAAACTTAATCACTTTTAAATGACTATTTGAAGTACAGATGTAGGCATGTAGCACACCAACGTGTTTCTATTTATAGTACTTGCTAATACATTTAGTTTACCATTTGTATTTCTTCAAATTTAATTTATATCGCCTTTGAAGTAAAAATGATTTCGTTTGACCTAAAAAGTCAAGACGTTTTCTTCTGTTCGATCACATGAAGTATATTCACTTATAATATTAGTTTCTTCACAACATAAAGTTCTTTGTAAACCTATCACTTTTCTGATTTGTTGCGACTATCTATATCACTTGCTCTGTCTATAAATTATTAATTATATGATGTGAGAAGAATATATGTCACAATAAGTTTCGTTTATCCAATATAGGAGAAAACAAACGACGTCATAGTGGGTCTCATTTTTGTAGAACTCGTGTATCTTTCTATTAAGACATATGCATTTGTTATATCAGTTCAGGAGATGTAAAACGGAAGCTTGAATCTGCTTATCTGCTTAATCAGAAGTTTTTATTGTTTTCTATCTTGGCATATAATACCAATATTACTCTGAATCAAAGTTTATGCTTACCATTTTTCAAGCTTATGCTCAAGTTTCATCGTGCATTGTGAATGTGTACAGGTGTGGCCTATTGAGATTGACCTTAAGTTTATGGAACCTGTTGGGAAAGAACTCAAGAATATTGGAAAGGTAAGACCAGTATTCTTTCTTTATACACACCTATTAATTTGCTTTTTTATTGCTATTGGTCCCTTATCAAGAATGCTTCCCTTCTAAGAAAGTTTGTTCAAGTCCACAATGGACTATGTCCAGTCGAATTTAGAACAATTGTTGCTTTAGCATTTTTCCATTCCTAAATTACCTATATGCCCATAAGTCCATTTATCATCGTTGCAAATGTGTTGCTGAAACTGATATTGTGATATGGGTCCAAAAAGACTACCTTATTGAGTCTCTACCGAAGAGTATTTTAGATATTTGACAAATTGGAGATCATTTTTTGATTTTTTTTCCTGGTTGTATAAAAAGGTAATGACAAAAGGAGCACATTGTATAAGAAAAAGTAATGACGAAATCCATTTTGAATCGGTCAACAAAACTACAAAAGAAAATTTTAACTACTGTTTTCCTTAACAAATTTAAAAAAAAAATAATAATAAAAAATAAAAATAAAAAATAATAAAAAAAAGTCTATTAGTAACATAAAAAATAAATAAATTCTTCCCCTTCATTATCCTATTGTAGTTTAAAAAAAGTAAGGGGGTGTTTGCCTTTTGGTACTTTGGTTTGCACTTTGCACTAAGAAATCACTATGGGTATATGTTAAATAAGAAGATGAATGGGAATGAGAATGCGTTTATAAACCCAAACCAATAGGTCAGGTATGGACGATGCCTAATTTTATCAGTATCATACGCAATCCATTTAATGCACTCCTTTAGAACAATAATTAAATACTATCAAACCCATATCCTCAAACCAATGGCGTAAGAACATGGAAAGTAAACTACTTTGGTCGGTCATCCACAGATCCACTCATGTACTTGTCATTGAAGCAATGACTTAAAAGATAACTTTTTTTTACAGTTGTGCATGTCTATGTGTTCTTCAGCTTAGTTTTACTTTAAAAGTATCAATGTAAAGCTCTTGTTTTGGCTTTCGTTGTTTCTTCTCATGTTTTTGCTATCATTTCTAGCAACATCATCATCATCATATGTTTGTATACTGTTCATTGTGGTGCAGTTTATGGATTCAGCTGTTGAGCTCATGAACAAGTCATTCGATGATCGTTAGGATTACACGCTGTTATCGAGATTTATCATGCGGCATTATAATTATTATGAGTACGAGTTAAATCCATGAGCCCTACACTTGCCAAAAGTGTTTGTAGTAGATTTGTTAATGATTTCTTTGTTTTTCGGCACTAGTATGCTTATCAGCTGGAAAACGGTTTGTCCACATATTTTATACATGTATTAATGAAATCTTTTGACTTTTGAGGTCAAAATTATGCATCATAAACTCAATATCGATATGGAATCTTTATCACAAGTTAAACCCAACATTTTCTGTTTTGATTGTACGATACTTAAATGTAGGAACTAGAGTTTTCTCAAGATCTTGAATACTTTGCATCAATGTTAAATATTAGTGCATTTGACCTATGGAAAGTCAACTTTTCCTCCTCTCTGAACTAATGGAGCATTCTTGTGGGAATACAAAACGCATCTGTGAAAGTTTAGAAAATATATATAGGAAAGCCGAAAAACATGCAACTACTTATCCAGCATTTATATATTGAGCTCAAAAACGCCATTTTGAACTTTGCTATGCGTTATTTGTATTGGTTGAAAAACCCTCTCCTTTGAAGACAAAGGCAAGGGTTCGATCCTTACTCACTGCAAAAAGGCCGGAGGTTCTCCGGAAGCAACCTCTCTACCTTTGAGTAGAGGTAAGGTTGTCTACATCTAGCCTCCTTCATACCACGTAGAAGACAGGATTGGGTACTGTTGGTTTGTTATTTGTATTGGTTGCAAGTTTGTGTGCATCATTTTGACACAATGCTTTGCAGGTCTACATGTATATTGATGTTCATGCTGTATATGTCTATGTATGTGCGTATGTAATGTAGAGAAACAAAATGCTACGTGGATACATTGCTTGTATAACAGAAACGAATCATATGAAATGACTAAGATACCCTTACATACCTTTTGTTTATAAAATAAGAGTTTGATAACTTGTATCACTAAAAAGCACAAGCACAAACCAAAGATTGTGACGCAAACTCCCATCAAAAACCAGTAGAAAAACACTTCAAATCGTCACAACAGACATGGTGGAGCTTCCACAATCACATCTGCTTTCCACCTTTAAGTCCCTATCCAACATACCATCTCTTAAAGTTTCCTATATATACAAAAGACAACACAACAAGCTCACGGTAAACACTCATTCACCATTTGTTTCCATGCGATGGTGACGTTTGATGTGGAAAACTTGCGTGAGAGAGGGCCTTGCTCGAGGAAGAAGATGAGAGATTGGACCAAGTATGTTGGAGCTTTAGGTGCTTGGGATAACTTTGGCTATAGG
>OU343222.1:150114759-150256072 GCA_910596185.1 Chrysanthemum makinoi
AATTCTTAAGTTCACCCAAACGATAGGTGGATCAGTTGGTCAATCTGTACAAGGGAAAGTGGTCAGCTTGGCTCTATCTTACCCTTCCGTCATGATACCGCCACCTAGGGTCAAGTAGGTCATATCTCCTAGGTAATTGGCCTCTACCGCCATTCAAAACTATCGAACCAAGGGTGGCTACCAATAAACTATGCATGCATACACTTAGAAATAATTATATGGGAAGTAATATAAAATGTAATCAAACAATTAAGGAATCATAATTAGGCCAGACAGGGTGCCAGCCAAACATATAATAATTCATACCAACAAAAATGAATAAATCATAAATTGAATTGAACATAATGTTTGATACAAATTACTTGATGTAGAGCTAATAATGATGATGATTGCGTGAATTCTTTCTTCAAACCCGCTTCTCGACTGAAAATACCCTGGAGTAGTGCCCTTAATCGACCCCGGAGAGGTGAAGAGAGATATCAAAATGCGATTTAGGGTTGTATTTATAGACCCCGACATGGTTACTGCAGTAATAAACAACTACGCGAAATACCAAAGTAACAGACCTATAGTTAACAGTTAATGCCGTCGTCCATAACTGGAAAATTAGCAACTTCGTACTTTTCTGGTCATAATATATGTTGAAACTAATTTGCTCTAGTTGACACTTTGGTCCCTCATCGCACTTGTTACTTTTTATAACAAGTCCTTGAACTCAATAAACTTGAATAAACTTGCCGCTTTTAATCCCCTGGATCTCGAACTTTGGCGCCTAAGTAATTAATTACGTATAACTAATCATCGGGTTACGCCGTAATCCTTTGTTATCTCAAACTTATCCGATCCAAATTATCTCTACGGCATTAATTACCATGTTACCGTAACCTTCATTAAAATAGTTACTAACGTAACCATATAAGAGTTGGTTACCAGTATCCTTCAAAGCTCATATTTACCAAGTAACCTTATTAGATAGTTACGCATCTTCACATAAAATCCAAAGCCCTCGTAAATCAATCTTCGAACCTATACTTGGCCTTTTTTCACTTCTTTTCCGCCTCCAACGCTCATTTATCCCTGAAATGCAAATATGAACGAATATGAAAGAATTAAGTACCATATTAATGCAAATGGGGCCATAAACACGGGAATTTGATATATAAAAGATCATGCTAATTTGATGTTATCAAATATCCCCCACTTGAATCCTACTTGTCCTCAAGTAGACCCTTTAAATAATTCTAAAAAGATATCTCCCCGATTAATTGGAAGATATGAGTCTAAAATCACCTAGCTAGAAAAATTCCAAACCGAGCACCTCTACCTAAAAAGGAATTGAAACTCACTCTCTCATAATTCACGTGTTTACTTTTGGGTGATCACTCAACTACTCGGCCATGGCGAGTATTCTATCTTAGGCTTGGCAAAGATACTAATCTCCACCACTAGAGTCTATAGATGCGACTATTCTAAAAGGCAATGGGTTGACACAACATAAAGGCTATGGGTTATTTGTCATTACTAACGAGCTACAGCGAAGGGGACAAAACCAATGATACATGACCAAATCCATGGCCAAGACACCAATGATTGCTCGCTTCCTCACCTAAACTCGATTCATGACTAAGGGTAGGATAAGACATGGGAAATATTAATAAACAAAACAAAGACAAAACAAATAGATTCCTAAGTCCACACGCCCCACCACTAGTCACATTCAATCCCGTAGCAAAAATCGAGGGTCAAGAGTCAAGGGGTCTTCAATAATCCAATAAACGAGTTAATGCATAAGACATGTAATGTGGTGCCTCATAAACTCCATAATCTAGGCAAATAAGATGCATTAACTCGGCTTTCATCATCAATGAAAAAGAATGCGCAATATAAAAAATTTAAAATTTGGGTCAATTTAGCACATATTTCTATCAAAAATCGCCATTTCTATCTCCCATCCCCTCACTTGAAATGTACAATGTCCCCATTGTACGAATATTGATTAAAATTTGAAAGGTGAGATAGAAATGTTCGGGTTTCTAATTTTATCCGTAAGACAAAACGGATTTGTAAAAATTTGCCGCTTGAATAAGGTGAGAATACTCAACACAATATTTACACATAAGTCGATTATACTATCAGCCTATAAACAAACTAATAAACAAACTTGCTTGCATTTTTTTTTTGATGCAAGACAAGGTGTACATGAATAAAAAAAAAAACGATACGAACATAAAAAGCATCCCCCCACTTGGGATCAATTATCATCTAAACCCGATTTTCTTCCAAAACCCTTTATTCAAAACCCGCGACTTTCACTAGTGGAACCAAAATTAACCAACAATGCCCGGACCATGGACATAAGGAAACTACAGGGTAGGCTAGGTGATAGGTGTAACGAAACAATATATATTGGGTGAACAAAATGAAAGGAAAGGCTCAGGGTGTATCTCCAGGGTATCTTGCACTAATGGAGAGTGCAACAAAAGGGTTTAACAGGGGGATTGACTAATCGATGTGAAAAGTCAATATACACAATACATATATGAGCTATTTGGGTTTAATCCTAAAATTGCCTTATATCCTAGTCAGACCCCATCACACCAGTTACCTCTGTAATGCTCATGATAGTGGTCTCGAAAAGATATACAAGGCCAAGTTCTAAAGTCTACTACAGCCATCGGCACACTCATTTTTATGGAATTATGTATAAGGAAACGAAAGGCTTATCTCACACAATGGAAATATAGGGTTGGTGTGTCACCTAGATTACTCCAGCTTAAGTAATGAAAAACATGTCAAAATTATAATAATGAAACACTTTTCATCAAAAACTAGAAAAATAAGGGCAAGTAAAATCAAGCGGTGGTCTATGTCTAATCCCTTCCCCCCCACTTGGGTCATACTTAAGCATATAAATAAAAGATAAGAAGGGTTAGAATTGGAACAGAAAACTCCATTGGATTTGCTCGGCATGATCGAAGACTCACGAGTAAACGTGTCCCGCTTTGAGATCTATGAGCAAACTTTAATAACCCGAATTCACATAAGACAACCAAATGCATCATACTAGAAAAACAACAAGCAATAAAAGAAAAGAAAACCTAACTCACTTTCAGAGAATCACGGTTGCATTTAGCATATGCAACAAGCTTTTTAAACCACTTGGTGTCCCGACGAGTGAAGTCTCTTGAGGGTTTACAAGGAACATACCCACAAAGTTCATTTAAAATACTAATACAAGGTTATTGTGTTTTAAATGAAAGAATTAAAGTAGAGAGAAAGTTACGTCGTAACTCTTATGAGAGAGCGTCGTAACTAGCAAAACCCTGACATAAGTCGCAGTTTATGGTTACAGCCAGAACCACAAAGATGGTATTACCGTAATTATTAATGCCATTAATTTTGCTGCTAAAAGTTGGTTACTGCATCACAAAGATGAGTTACGTCGTAACTCCGGTCGATCAAAGAACCCAACAGCAGTAATTACTTCCTCGATCCCCGCAAAATTGGTTAGAAAACTCAAAACCCAACTATACTAATAAAATGAAAAAGAAAAGATAGGCATGGGTGCCTCCCACGCTTTTGTTTTTTCGAGTCATGAGCTTGACTCTACCCTTATTTACTAAGTAAAAGTGTTCATCCCTCACTTAAAATCAAGTGTGGGTGAAAATAGCAATAAACACCATGAAGGTGTGAATTTGCTATGTGGATGGGTAAATGATGAATTATAGTCATACCTCATAGAAGTCATTTCCTACTTACCGGACCCATGTTCATTGACGGATTAGAGGATTGGTTTGTTCCATGTTCTTGTTGACTAACTTTCTTCAAAACCATATTCGTTTCATCAATCGCCATATGTGCCCTTTCGTCCATAGAAAATGATGAAGGATCTTTATAAAGCCTCAGCTCCTTCACATCTTTAGCAGGGTCGATTGGCTTCTTCGCATCCACGGAAATATTCAAAATCTCATCTCCAATTCCTTTATAAGCTTGTTCAACACTGCTGGTAGTTGGTGCTACGTAACAGCCATTGGCGTGTGATAGGTGATGTCGTGTTGCATTACCGCTCGATAGGTTCATTACGCATGGGAGGTGTTAGAATTTTCATAAGCCTTTCAACATCCTCTACCGTGATATCCCACATGTCATAAAAATTCCATTCATCACATTCCTCCCCGCTTTCCTTCTTCCTTTGAACGCCGTCGAGATTGACATTATCTCGCATCCCGCTTACAAACACTAGCAAAAATATTAGTAATAGGAGAAATAGGAAAGTTAAGAAGGTCCTCACTTCCAAGGTTCACATCCTTAATAGACTCATCATGAGTCTCCTCTTGTTCCATGCGCTGAAGATTTTCAGACCACCTCAACAAATCGCCCAACGCTTTCAATCATCAACTCGCTAACATCAGTTCGGATCGTGAGTGTTATATGAATAATCAAGAAAGTCGTTCATCTTCCGACATCGGTTAGTCAGATATAATTCATATTCATGAATGGTCATGTTATCCATGTCCAATTCATCATACTCATAAGGAGATACATAATCATCATGTATATGGTTGAAAGAAATGCTCTAGTGGAAGGCGATCTCAGTAGAAGTTTCAAGATTGACGATTCTCAAAACTTTTCTTTCCATTTCAAGGCCGCATTCCAAGATTCTTCCAATGTCATATTATCAAAACTGATTCCATTTCCAAGATTACCCAACGTACTCAAGAAACAAAGAAAACAGAATAAGAGAAAAAGAAAACTAAAAACAGAAATAAAGAAAAACTTAAATTAAAATCCTAAATAGCTCCCCGCACAAGCCAAAAACTTGATGCAAGTTTTACTGACCCGTGTTTTAATATTTATAATTACTTTATACTTATGGTCTACCTAATGCACTAACGCAGAGTACCCTGCCGTAGTGTAGTATTCGTAAAACCGAGGTCGTCCCAAGAGCTACGTGGATCGGAAATTAACTTAGGTCTATGTCACGATTATAATTGCTTTTAAGATTGAAATAATAAAGCTAACTAATAAAACAAGGAAATAAAGTGATTCTAGTCTGGAAACTCAAGTCCTAACAGACTTAAAACAAATTGGAACCAAATGCAATTAAGATCAGAGAATACGAGGGATTCCCCGGTCGCTATGTCCCACGGAGACTCAATGGTGTGTAAGCACTAGATCAGACGATAGAATGATCACTAATGATAGTGATCGTAAAAAGATTAGGATTTGAATATTACACTAACTAAAAGGAAATAAATAAAAGCGGCTTAAATGCAAATTAAGAAAATTAAAAGATAAAAGATATTAAATAAACGCTATCACTATATTTAAAGTGATGAACGTTTAAAAAATTAAAACTTACGTTTAAATAAAAATAACGTTAGCATTGCAAAATAAAAGTGAAAATAAAGAAGGAAAACACCTAAGGATATGAAAAATACATTTATACAATCCTAATAATATTATAAAATTATTAGAAAAAGAAAATTATTTTTACAACTATTTAATTAATTATTATTAATTAAAAACTATTTTAAACTATTTAATAATACTCTAAAATAAAAGAAAATATGAAATAAGACTAGAAAATAAAATTAAGACTTAGAAAAATCTAAAATATGATAAAACTAATTTTAAAACAGAAAATATATTTTTTAGACTTTTTATATATTTATTATTAATTTAAAACTATTTAAAACTAATTAAAATGCTAAAAAATACTTTTTAAACTAAGAAAATTATGGAAAAATACTTTTATGACTTTTACATTTATCTTAACTTAAGAAAAATGAAAAATTATTTTTTTGAAGCTTTTCTTAATTATTTGTATTAAATGCTATTTAAAAGTGCTTAAAAGCTAATTTAAATTAAGAAAAATAGCAAATGAACTTGGAAAAATCTGAAAATTGCAGGAAAAGTCTAAAATAATAATAGAAAGCTAGGAAAATTAGAAAAACAGGGTGCTATGTGGAAGAATTTGAAACTGATGTCCAAAGTGCTTATCAATAAGCTCTTGAATAAGCTAAATGGAGACCAATAAGCACCAAACCAAAACAGAAGCTCTGAAATACTAAAAGAACCAAAATGAAACTTAAAACAACTATCCTACACTTCTAAATCACAAGCTCAAAGGATTTGATAAGATGAGCTTATGTATGCAAAAGTGAGAGGTGCCTACCTTAAGCCCAAGTATAAGCACTCAAATAAGCTAGCATCCAAAAACTAAAACTTGCAACTTATACTAGACCTGGTTGAGAGTTTTTAAACCAAAGAAGAGACCACAGTGAGCTTTGTTGAGCTTGATACAAGCTCTAGCACAAACTGTCTTGGTCGATCAATCAAGCTGTCTCCGGTTACCTGAGGCAACTAAGACCCTAAAGACAAGCTCTGTTGAAGCTTGTAGAAAAATCACAAAAATATGATAAAATGTACATAAGAAAATAGATCAGTAGGGCTTTCTAAAACAATAAGTTTCATAGAAATGAAGATAAATGAGACCAATAAAAATCACCCTAGGCCAGCCGAGATTTTGCCATTTGACTTTTAATAAAGCTGAAAAGTTGACCTTTTTGAGCTTTGATCTTGCTTTTTGAACTGAAAATGATGTAAAGTAATGAAATGAAGCTAATGCAACCTAACTCTATGGATTTTAAACACAAAATTAGCTTTTGGTATGCAAAAATCCATCAGTTTTGCTGTAAGGACAGATGGCAAACAATTTTGACCAAGAGCTCTTGCAGGCACATGAAATTGACTCAAATGAGTTCAATAGGACTAAACAAGAATGACCAAACAGATATTAACCATTGCACAAAACTCTATACAGCTTTTACAATGAACCAAACACCACTTTACTCTGCTATGCAATTTAAAATAAGATAACAACTAAGCAAACTTATTTCAATGATCAATCTATGTATACAGGACCTAAATACAACTAAATAAGCAAGCTAGAACTACCAGTGATCACAGATACAAGTATAAGCATGAACTGCAAAATGACTTGAAATTTGGAAATGAGAAAAAGTACTAACCACTATCAGGTTGGTGCCACAGGCTAAACCGCACAAATACTACTCTAACCTACTCTAATACAACCCAAAGCAACCTTAGCATCACCATTTTCCATTTCTGACCCAAGAATCATTACCAGTTGACTTTTGTTGACTTTTCACAAACTTTTGCGAAAATGATTCCAAAGCTCATCAAAAGCTATAGAAATCTTAAGTACACTTGTTTGAGCTTACAAAGAAGCTAATTAGAAGCTTAAACATAAAAAGTTGAGACTTAAATATGCAATAGTAACATGAAACATATATTTTATCTAAAAACTTTGATTGAGAACTCAAAAACACATTACAAAGGATATTTAACTTAAGTGAGATACAAAAACACTGAAATTACAACATTTTAACTAAAACTAAAAACATTTAATTAAAAACGACATTAAAGTAAAAATAAAACTAGCTACCTCTCTTTCTTCTTTCTTTTCTCATAGCTTCAAGCTTTCCTCTCTCCCACATAAGCTTCCCACCATCATTTCGACCTTTGGATGGATTAGAGGTGATGGCCATTGAGTTCATTTTGGCGGGAAAAGTATTTAACAACAGGTTGAGATTGAGTGTGGGAGGGATGCAATCAATGTCTTTGGATTGTAGGAGGTGTGGGGGCAGGGAAAGATAAGGTGAGGAGGGGGTGGATATGTTGAGTGTTGCGGTGAAACGGCGGTTGGGAGAGACAGGCTATTTTAGGCGTTGGGATGATAGTCAAACAATTTGACTTGGGTTATTAATACTGAGGGTTCACAATCCATTTTGTGAGGGGGCAAAGTTAGCGGGGGTCCAAAATATGTAAAGTTTTAATAATCCAAGGGCATTTGTTGTAAAATCTGAAACTTGAGGGGCCTAAGCTGCCAATTCTGAAAAGTTTCTTCCAAGGACTAAAAGTGACAAGTTTCAAAAGTACAGGGACCAAATCTGTCATTTTGCAATTTTCCAGGGCCATTTCTTAAATTTGAAACTTGAAGGACCAATTTTGTAATTTTCTCAAACTTTTGACATTTTTCACCAAAGGACTAAATTTGACAAGTTATGATTTAAAAAGGACCTTTGGTGACTTTACTTTTGAAATTATGTGCTCAGGGACTGTTTTTGACAACTTTTGAAACTTGGGGTGGCTGCAATTTTGCAAATTTGATATGTTTTTCATCCGATTTTGATATTTTGCATTTAAAACACATAAAACCGATTTGTGATATTTTGATCATTTTGATGTGTTTCGGCGTTTTCGGATGATTTTGGTTTATATTGTACAAAAATGATGAGTATTTAGACACAATCACAATCATCTGAGATATTGCTAGTACCTAGCAATGATTTGAGAAAACATAATGGATTTTAATCTCTTTACCAAAGCCATTACTTCGGAGTAGCCAAATGTTTCGGCCAAGTAAGAACCGTGGTACACCGATAACCATGTGATTTTGAGCAAACCACCAGCTTTCAACGGATTTGATTTTGTCTTTACGAAGGTACCCTTCCGGACTAGCCAACTCTTAGATAAATTATCGAATTATCTTTGGTGAGCTGAATACCAATTATGGTTTTTCCATTGCCTTTACCACAAGCCATAACCTTGCGGGCTAGCCAACTCTTCACTTTTTAGGATATGGTGGGTTGAGAACCATACAATTTTGGGCAAATTGCAAGCCATGTAAACGGATTTGAGATATCTTTACCAAGAGCCGTTTGCTCCTGGATTAGCCAATCCTTTTGTTTATTAGACATGGCGGATGGAATAACCAAAACGGGAATTGGTGGATAAATATGATAAAATTGAGAATTCCCCCCACTTAGAAATGAATATTGCCCTCAATATTCAAAGTCACCGCGTTATCCGAGAGGAGAACGTAAAGAGAAATACTGTACCTTTTATTTGGAAAGATTTTTATACATGTGGGCAACCCCCCCACACTAGGGTGGTAGAAAATAGAAAGAAGTCAGAAATATGGGTGAAAACCCATATGGCATGCTACTGTTTTTGATTCCCGAGTCGCTAGCTTGACTCGACCACATATTAATTTGTTCATGGGGAAGTAAAGTGGAAGAAACAATCTCCATCGGACTTTCATTCAAGATGTTTGGACAACATTTGAAGCACGTGAAAGTTCCACACCGACGAGATATAGAGAGAAAGACCCGGCTCACAAATGATAAATGAAAATGCCGGGATCAAAGATAGTGTCCTCACTCTCGAAGGAGTGAAGAAGAGAGGAAGTCACCGAGTAGGTGAAGAAAAGAAGGAAAATCATGATAACAATCATGACTAGATCTTCATCCTCGGATTAAGCGGTTGCACCGTTTGGATTTTATTGGTAGAGCTCTTTGGGTTGGAAGGCATCTCGGTGGGGAGGGTGGGAAGATTTGTCATAACTATGCAAATTGAGATTCTCTCCCCATCATGATCTTTGCCATCCACGCAATCATACTCCAGCGGAGATATGATATGAGTGAGTTCACCGGCAACTCCTCATGAAAGTATAGGAGGTGGGACATGTGGTACTTCGTGGGCTATAAATATGCACCTCGTCCATTATAGTCAGTGTCGGACTCATCACTATCAAAGATGGATTAATCAATTTAGAGTAAATTTAGAATCAATGAATAAGGGATTAGTGATAGTCGTGAATTGTTGTCAGGAAACAACATGGTCAACATCCTCTTAAGTTGTGATCTCGGAAAAGTGGAAGTGATGGATCAATAAATTCTATGTCATTAGAATATAAAGAATCGGCATCACTATAATCACTGTCATAAACTGAGAAAGTCTCAACAATATCATTTGTAAGAGGAGAAAACACATCACACTCATGGTCAAGAATTCCCTCAGACTTCACTTGGGATGGGATAAGGCTCTCAACACTAGATTCCGTTTAGGAATAGTGCTGAGATGCTTATCCCCCATTATGAGAGAGTCAATGGGAGCTACGGGTGTGATTTCAGTAGATTGAGGGAGTTGAGAGATAACATTGTTCAATGGAATAGCACTCTCTCACCGTCATCGTCACCAATCAAGTGCATCTTGCGAAGGCTAGCTTTTAGCTCTTCGAATAGTAATTATGCCATAGTTTTATCGCAAAGACGCATAAGAATTAAAACGAGAGGGTTGAGAAGATAGAATTATCGGTTTAGAGGATAAGGAATGGAGAATTAAACAGATTAGAGGGTAAAGATGAATATTTTTGGATTTTTGAAAAACATGCCATAAAAACAAAGAATGAAAATATTTTTGGTGTTAAAAACACTTCAGGAAAAGTGTTAATGAACTTTTTGGGATTTTTGAAAACTTTACAAAAACTTTTACAAAAAGATGGAATATGTGCAAGAATGGATCGAAAAAGGCTAAACACACGCTTAAAGCTCTCCCCGGCTGATAAAATTTTGATTCGGTCCCGACCGTCAAGTCCTAACGGACTTAAAACAGCTTGGAACCAAATGCAATTAAGATCGAGAATCTGAGAGGATCCCGGTCGTTATGTCCCACGAGAGACTCAATGGTGTGTAAGCACTAGATCGACGATAGAATGATCACTAATGATAGTGATCGAAAAGATTAGGATTTGAATATTACACTTGAAAAAAGGAAATAAATAAAAGCGGCTTAAATGCAAATTAAGAAAATTAAAAAGATAAAAGATATTAAATAAACGCTATCACTATATTTAAAGTGATGAACGTTTAAAACCTAAAACTTACGCTTAAATTAAAAACTACGTAACGTACAAAATAAAAAGTGAAAATAAAGAAGGAAAATACCTACGGATATGAAAATACATTTTTACAATCCTAATTATACTAGAAAATTATTAGAAAAGAAAAATTATTTTTACAACTATTTAATTAATTATTATTAAATAAAAACTATTTTTAACTATTTAATAATAACCTAAAATAAGATAAAATATGAAATAAAGCTAGAAAAATAAAATTATGACTTAGGAAAATCTAAAATATGATAAAACTAATTTTAAAACAGAAAATATATTTTTTAGACTTTTTATATATTTATTACTAATTTATAACTATTTAAAACTAATTAAAATGCTAGAAAATACTTTTTAAACTAAGAAAATGATGGAAAAATACTTTCTAGGCTTTTTACATTTATCTAAACTTAAGAAAAATGAAAAATTATTTTTTGGAACTTTTTCTTAATTATTTGTATTTAAAGCTAATTAAAAATGCTTAAAAACTATTTTAAATTAAGAAAAATAGCAAATGAACTTGGAAAAATCTGAAAATTTCAGGGAAAATCTAAAATGATATTAGGAAGCTGGGAAAAATAGAAAAACAGGCACTTGTGTGGGAGATATTGAAACTGATGTAGCTAGTGCTTATAAATAAGCACTTTAATAAGCCAAATGGAGTCCAAAAACCACCAACCCAACAGTACTATAAGTTAAAAGAACTGAAATGCAACAAGATTAAACTATCCTAATCCTCTAAATCACAAGTTGCTAAGATTTGAGACTTGAGATTATGAGCACAAAACAGTGACTGGGGGGGCTACTTTAAGCCACTGCACAGGACTCAAAATAAGCTGAAACTGAAAAGCACTAGTTGGAACATGAAGAGGACCTGGTTGAGATTTAGTAAACCAAAGTACAGACCTTGACAAGCTCAAATGAGACTTGTGCAAGGTCTGCAAAAGTTGGACAAACCCTGTGCAGACTTGGTGCTATGTGGAAGAATTTGAAACTGATGTCCAAAGTGCTTATCAATAAGCTCTTGAATAAGCTAAATGGAGACCAATAAGCACCAAACCAAAACTCCTGGAAATACTAAAAGAACCAAAATGAAACTTAAAACAACTATCCTACACTTCTAAATCACAAGCTCAAAGGATTTGATAAGATGAGCTTATGTATGCAAAACAGTGAGAGGGTGCCTACCTTAAGCCCAAGTATAAGCACTCAAATAAGCTAGCATCCAAAAACTAAAACTTGCAACTTATACTAGACCTGGTTGAGAGTTTTTAAACCAAAGAAGAGACCACAGTGAGCTTTGTTGAGCTTGTCTAAGCTCTGCAAAACTGCTTGAGAAGTCATAATCAAGAACATACCGGCATAGACAAGACCCTAAAGACAAGCTCTTTTGAAGCTTGTAGAAAAATCACAAAAATATGATAAAATGTACATAAGAAAATAGATCAAGAGGGCTTTCTAAAACAATAAGTTTCATAGAAAATGAATCAGAAATGAGACCAATAAAAATCACCCTAGCTTGGCCAAACGAGATTTTGCCAATTTGACTTTTTAATAAAACTGAAAGTTGACCTTTTGAGCTTTGATCTTGCTTTTTGAACTGAAAATGATGTAAAGTAATGAAATGAAGCTAATGCAACCTAACTCTATGGATTTTAAACACAAAATTAGCTTTTGACTATGCAAAAATCCATCAGTTTTGCTGTAAGGACAGATGGCAAACAATTTTGACCAAGAGCTCTTGCAGGCACATGAAATTGACTCAAATGAGTTCAATAGGACTAAACAAGAATGACCAAACAGATATTAACCATTGCACAAAACTCTACTACGCAGTTTTACAACCCACCAAACACCACTTTATCAACTGCTATGCAATTTAAAATAAGATAACAACTAAGCAAACTTATTTCAATGATCAATCTATGTATACAGGACCTAAATACAACTAAATAAGCAAGCTAGAACTACCAGTGATCACAGATACAAGTATAAGCATGAACTGCAAAATGACTTGAAATTTGGAAATGAGAAAAGTACTAACCACTATCCAGTTGGTGCCACAGGCTAAACCAGACCCAAATACTACTCTAACCTACTCTAATACAACCCAAAGCAACCTTAGCATCACCATTTTCCATTTCTGACCCAAGAATCATTACCAGTTGACTTTTGTTGACTTTTTCACAAACTTGCTTGAAAATGATTCCAAAGCTCATCAAAAGCTATAGAAATCTTAAGTACACTTGTTTGAGCTTACAAAGAAGCTAATTAGAAGCTTAAACATAAAAAGTTGAGACTTAAATATGCAATAGTAACATGAAACATATATTTTATCTAAAAACTTTGATTGAGAACTCAAAAACACATTACAAAGGATATTTAACTTAAGTGAGATACAAAACACTTGAAATTACAACATTTTAACTAAAACTAAAAACATTTAATTAAAAACGACATTAAAGTAAAAAAATAAAAAACTAGCTACTCCTCTTCTTTCTTTCTCCTTTTATAGCTTCAAAGCTTTCTCTCTCCAACATAAGCAGTTCCCACCATCATTTCGACCTTTGGATGGATTAGGGTGATCTTGCCATTGAGTTCATTTTGTGGGAAAAGTATTTAACTTGGGTTGAGATTGAGTGTGGGGGAGGGATGCAATCAATGTCTTTTGTTGTAGGAGGTGTGGGGACCAGGAAGAATATAGTGAGGAGGGGGAAATATGTTGAGTGTTGCAGGGGTGAAGCAGAGCAGTTGGAGAGACAGGCTATTTGGCGTTTGGGATAGTCAAACAATTTTGACTTGGGTTAATGTACCAGGGGTTCACAATCCATTTGGACAGGGGCCAAAGTTAGCGGGGGGTCCAAAATATGTAAAGGGTTTAATAATCAAGGGCTTTGTTGTAAAATCGAAACTTGAGGGGCCTAAGCGCGCCAATTCGAAAAGTTTCTTCCAAGGACTAAAAGTGACAAGTTTCAAGTCTGAGGGACCAAATCTGTCATTTTGCAATTTTCGGGGGCCATTTCTAAATTTGAAACTTGAAAGGCCATTTTTGTAATTTTCTCAAACTTTTGACATTTTTCACCAAAGGACTAAATTTGACAAGTTATGATTTAAAAAGGACCTTTGGTGACTTTACTTTTGAAATTATGTGCTCGGGGACTTTTTTGACAACTTTTGAAACTTGGGGATGGCTATGCATTTTGCAAATTTGATATGTTTTTTCATCGATTTTGATATTTTTGCATTTAAAACACATAAAACAACACGATTTGTGATATTTTGATCATTTTGATGTGTTTACGGCGTTTGAGATGATTTTCGCTTTATATTGTCAAAAATGATGAGTATTTAGACACTCATCATAAAGCAGATAAAGGCAAGAGATGTGATCAAAGAAGGATAGTGGTGCTAACCTAGTTATTCATCCTAGCTAGTAATATCTACATCTAATTACTTCCAATTACTTCAGGTGGGGTCAAAGTCGAGAGGACAACATTTGGTTGATTAAGCCTAACACATCGGCAAAGATGCCACCATAGGAAATCAAGCGCACCGTCATAAGTCTGTTGTTTCCTGGTCCCCTAAGCCGAAGTCATTAAATGCCGCTACATGCTAGATTTATAATAGTGAGCACCCGGCCGTTAGGAACTTAGACACTCACGCCCTAATTCTTAAGTTCATCCAAACGATAGGTGATCAGTTGGTCAAATCGCACAAGTAGAAAGGGGTCGGTTGATCATATCTTACCCTTCCCGTCTCGGTCCGCTAACCTAGGGTCGGTTGGTCATATCTCCTAGGCAATTGGCCTCTACGCCAAAACTATCGAACGGGTGGCTACCAATAGACTATGCATGCATACACTTAGAAATAATTATACGGAAGTAATATAAATGTAAACAAAACAATTAAGGAATCATAATTAGGCCGACACCGGTGCTTAGCCAAACATATAATAAATCATACCAACAAAATGAATAAATCATAAATTGAATTGAACATAATGTTTGATACAAATTACTTGATGTAGAGCTAATAATGATGATGATTGCGAGTGAATTCTTCCATCAAAACGGCTTGGACTGCTGGAAAATACCCGGGTGGTGCCTAATCGACCCTCGAGAGAGGGATGAAGAGATACTTCAAAATGCAGATTTGGGGGTATTTATAGGCCCGACATGGTTACGGCGTAATTAAATAAACTAATTGCATTAAGTAACTAAAGGAACAAGTAACTATATAATAGTTACGTCGTGACTATATGAAAAATTGCAACTTCGTACTTTTCTTGGTCATCAATATATGTTGAAACTAATTTGCTCTAGTTGACACTTTGGCCCTCATCGCACTTGTTACTTTATAACAAGTCCTTGAACTCAATAAACTTCAAATAAACTTGCGCTTTTAATCCCGGACCTCGAAACTTTGCAGTAATTAATTACGGCGTAACTAATCATCGGGTTACGCCATAATCCTTTGTCATCTCAAACTTATCCGATCGAAATTATCTCACGGCGTAATTAATTACGTGTTGCAGTAACTTTCACAAAATAGTTACGATGTAACCATAAGAGTTGGTTCTGCCGTATACTTAACTCATATTTACGCCCGTAACCTTATTAGATAGTTACGGTATCTAATCTTACATAAAATCCAAAGGCCCTGTAAATCAATCTTGAACCTATACTTGGCCTTTTTCACTTCTTTTCGCTCCACCAGCGCCATTTATCCGAAATGCAAATATGAACGAATTTGAAAGAATTAAGTACCATATTAATTCAAATGAGGCCATAAACACGGGAATTTGATATATAAAAGATAAGGCTAATTTGATGTTATGGAATATTGTAGAAATATAATCAAGAGAGAAATTGCATCAACTAAAAGTAGCGCACTTGTCATTTTTTTAGCAACACTTAATTGGATACCAACAACCAACATTTTCAATGGGAATAAACACTTCTTGAAAGAACTAATGATGCACGAGAAGACTCAAGGCTAATAAGAAAATGGATTGAAAAACAGGTTCTAAAAATGAAGTTCCCATCAATAAGTGCAGGTTATATAAGTAAGGATGTGAAATGAGTTATAACTTGTACACTTTAAGCACGACATCTCTGTGCATTTAAACTGTCCAAAAGGAATTATAAGTATCTAGTGGATCGAGAGTGATTAATATAATATGGGATCAAGAGTTTTTTACATTACATCGACAATACAAATTAACAAAACTTAAACCAAAAATATTTTATATATACACGAAAAGCTTATATGTTCTAAAGGTGGTATATAATCGTGATGGGTACAACTACCATGTGTGAATGTAAAGATGAACTCTAAGGGGACGGACTTGGGTGGTTGCCAATGCCACTTCCATTAACGCTATTTGGTTCACACATTGTAGTTACCCTTGAACCATTACATATGTATTAATATCGACTAAAACACAAACAATTTATGATGTCTGCAAAATTTTTAATTGAGCTATTTATTTTAAATCAAACAATATTTATTTTTTTTATTCTTATTATAATACTCATGCGCACAAATAGTTTTGATATATATAAGTCAAATTCATTATATATCAACCATTTTAGAGTTTGTATTATTCGGATAATGATAAATTGTTATATGGTTACAATGTTATAAAACTTATAACCCTATCATAAGTTGAACTCTAAATGAGTTTTAATGCTTGTCATATTTTGGTCAGTTTCACAATGTGTTTTTAGTCAAGAAAGTATTCAAGTGAAACTAAGAAAAAGTTAGCACAAAATGTGTTGCCAAAAACATCCAACATTATTAAAAATTTAAGAGAGGGCCCAGTCATAATAACATGACCTTGGATCACAAAGTTCTTAATTATACAAAAGTTTAAACATTAGATAGGACATAGTTTTGTAAAACTTTTCATGTTCTTGGATTTTGAAAGAACATGTGTGCTAACCTCTCATGAAATATATGAAGGAGACCAACATTTAATTAGTGATAATAATGTCTATATCATAACATAACATCAATCGGCAAAAAATAAACAACAAACACACAATTCTTAGTATCATTACATAGGGTTATTTTAGTTCACAACTCGTGCATACACGAAGTGTTATTAAAATTAATTTGTTTTCTTTTTTTAATAATAAGGTGTTAATTTTAACAATCTAAGATTAACACATACGCAATGACAATGATCAAAACAACATTCAATACTCTTGCTCTTGATCTAAGTAGACCCAATAATGTGTAACCATATAACTAAAGCTATTTACTACTTTCAGGGTCATTTTAATCCACGCTATCTACAAATCAAAAAGATATTAGCTTTTGAGGTAAAACTGAATATTTTTATGAAACGATGAAAATGATTATGAAAACACATATATAAGCAAGACATGTTGTGGATTTGTGTAATTGCTTATAAATGAGCCAAGCTGTCCTTTATAGTATAATTGTATGTTAAACTCATATGATTCCCTTCAACTGGGCACCTAGAAATACTTGCTAAATTTTGTGCTATCTTGCTATGTATCGGTAATTTTGATTTACATCAAGAACTCTCATGCTCTAGTTTTGTTTTGAAAAAAGGACCTTGATGGCATACTTTTCCCATGTCTTAGCCTTTTGCAAACTTGTTAAATAAATAAGCATAAGATCATAGAAATCCTCAATCACTACCTAATATATTAAAAAAAATCAACGAAAGAAGGACCATAGTGACTTTCTTAGTAAAAAATCATATTACTCAAATCACAATCTTGCTACCTATACTTCACATATAAATCACACCAACACTTATAAATGTTGTCCCATAATTATACTAAATATATGATAATCTAAAGAGAGAGTGGGTGTGTACTTTCAACATGTTGAATACTGCAATAAAAAAATGTTAGCCATTGTACTATAACATCAATTAAAAGGAACCCCGTTCTCCTGCATAATGTAAAAATGGAGCAAAGTCACAAACTATGTGTGGAATTCTATAAAGGGGTGTTTGTTTTGCTTTTTATAAAGCTTGTTAGCTTATATAGCCGAAATAAGTCCATTGAAGTGTTTGGATAAGCTTATAAGCCTAGTTTCAAATTTTATCATAAGCGAATCCAAATCAAATTGCATGGAAAATAGACCATTCAAATCATATTATGGTACCCGGTCCAGTTTCCAATAATGCACCAAACACTACCTTCTACTACGTATTATTGTTATAAACAGAAACATTCAAACAATGCCTTAAATTTGGTTGCTTTACTTTGCAACTGCGCCTAATGACATTAGAAAGGTGGGTAAAAACTATCACACAAATGATTCAAAGGATGATAAGTGGCCATAGTAGCATGTTTCAAAATTGTATAATCTTACATAAATATTACTTCTTACCCGGTTTTAAGAAAAGAATCAGATTTATTGTTATGTAAAATGTACCATCTACATACCATTTACTTCACATAATATGAGCTGCCACACAAAATTTTGGAAAACCAAGATATTAAGACACTAACAAACATGAGTGAAAACACAATTTAAAAAAGAAAAAAAGGAAAGATTATTGTACCATCTATATTTTAAGGCATGTATAATGGGTTGCTTTGTTTAGAAGGCTAGGTGGGCATACTGTGTTCACTCTTGAAGGCTATCCACAGACGATGTTTACGTTGTTAAGACTCTTTATCCCAAAAGTTTTGTATTTAGTAACACATATTAAAATACAGTCAACCATAGGCATACTTTCAGCTTATAACATCCTAGATAGTTTGTTTACAAGAATATTGGATGGTGGTTTTGTTACGGTTCAGAATTACTTTACACATCTTGGAGCGTCTCAAAAGCAAGTGTATATCTTTTCACATCATGATGCACATCGCTATTCAAGAAACTTTGAAAATAAATAGATAACTAATTGTACCCTAATACCTACAGTTTTGATCTTTGCAAGTGTTCCTACGTCTATCGCGCGTCTTCCCAAATGCCCTTTAGCTCGAGTGGACCTATTTTTGGTCAAATGAGCCCAACATGGCTCGTCTTATGCGAATATAAGCGCAACACAAAAAGCAAGAGCTAATATAGTGGGTCTTTTCCCATCCTGGAATTGAATAAAGAAAAACTAATAAATAAGCGAAAAATCTATTTCTAACTAACAACCTTAAAGTTATAGAGATCGGAAACTACTTGGCATAATTGAATAACTTTTTAACAAATTAAGATGAAATTAGTAATTCCTTATGTTAGGACCTCCAAACATCAATCTTTTCATGTCCATGTAAACCACATGATGTCAAAACACCAGAACTCACATTACAAAGCCTCGTAAACGATTAAAAACTTATCATAATTGTTATTAAGAATTGCAATTATCTCGAGGAAATTCACATTTTTAATAACAACCTAGTGTTGAATCCATGAATTTGAAAGCTAAAAAACACATAACTATCCAACTCATTATAAGAAATTCATCTAAAACACTATCGTCATTCTCCGTATCTTCATAAAGCAACCATCAACTATCTCAATATCAAAAGCTATAAAAGGGCTTTGTTATTAACCCAATAAGTAAGCATAGAATGGAAGGGGGCAAAAAGCTACAATCTTTAAGATCCCCTAAATTAAACAACATATACAAATACCAACAGGAGATCACAAAGAAAAAACAAATCGAAAAAATAACTGAAACCATAACAATTTACTAGATCAACAACCAACTAAACTGATATTTGAAACTACAAATCGATTTAGAGTTATAGCCAAAACAGTTTAAAAGATTAAATTAGGGTTTCGCTAAATAAGATTGTAATCATTCAATTATAAATCTTACCAATATCAAGTATCCGATTTCATTCTTTAGGTTGATTTGGATTTTTGATACTATCAAACCTACTAATTGATTTTGGAGAATGGAATTGAAGAAAAGGATTGACTAAGGTTATTTGGTTAATGCGTGTGTTTTTCCGATTGTTGTTTGTGAGGATGGATTAATGGGTCATCGGTTTGGAAAAACAATTTTACACTTTCGGTCAGAAAATATCTAAAAATAACCTTGAAACCCATGTGTATTTTTGCCCCCTTTTAATGTTTAAGCATAAAAACGATTTTTTAACAATTATTTGTCAAATATGGAAATATTTAAGTTTCTTTTATAATTAAAAATATTTTAAAAAATTCAAATTTAAAAAATTATTACTAAAAAAGGAAAGAATTAATTTTTTTTTAAATGAAAAATTCCCACCAAGTGTTTTGTTTTATTATATAAAAGATTACTGCGTTAGTTTTTACAATTATCATTTGAATTTTATGATTGACTAGCACGGTATTTGCGCATTACAGCGCCGACTATTTTGAAATAAAATTTTCCGATGAATCATGTATTTTAGTTTATTATATTCTTTTTGACAATAAATTTACGAATATCAAGAATTTCATGTGACGTATTTCAACTCCTTAACTAATGAAAATGTTTTTCATTATTCAATTGTGATAATTAATATGAGGGCTGCCAATTTGTATAACCTGAGCCCGTTTGGCCTGTGCCCGTTTAGCCCGTTAGTTCCTAATATGAGATCCTGTTTTGGATTTTCTTAAAGCGATTTGTATAACATGAGACTTTTGGCTCCTGCGATGCATGTTTTGAGCTCGAGCCGTTTGGCAGTGTCAGATTGAGGGCTTAGCGCGTTTGGCCGTTCCCTTGAGGGCTTGAATATTTGTACTATGTGCTTCATTGTTTGTATTAGTGACATTTAATGCAGGAATTGTGTTTAAGTTGGTTGTGATATAATTTGTATTGCTTTATGTAAGGTGTATTTTAATAATTGCATTAATTGTATTTATTGACCAGTTAACTAATTAACTAAATTAAATACATTGACTACATTAAGAGCATTAAAGTAGTGTACATTATAGTTCTAATAAGACTTGTGTTTGTCTTTTAAATGTGTGCATTAAAGTAGTACATTATGCTTCTTTGTCTTGTAAGCTATTGAATTTCTATAATAAGCAATGAATTTTTAAAGTATTTCTATTTAAAAAAGGCTTAAATCTATACATATATATGAGACTACATTGACACGTCATTAATGCTAACTAGGTACAAGAATGATGACATGGAGTAGCTATGATGACATGGAAATGCTTACATGGCACTATTTTCTGATAAATATGTATAAAAAATGTAGCATACCAGGCTCGAACCTGGGTTGTACCCCTTTACAAACGCACCACACACAACTGAGCTACCATACATTTGTAATCCAAATCCCTTACACATTCATGACCTCTTTAAATTAAACCTATTACAGTATATTCATTTAACCTAAATCCATGTGTGTTCGGCATTACCTAAACAACTTTTCCCCAAAAATCAAAGCATCACAAATCGTAACAAATTGGCCCATCATTATTTGATTTCAAAAATTATGGCGGCCCACTAACAAACCGATTAGTTAAGCCACCATAACTCATGTCTTAAAAGAAAGCCAAAACTCCTCAATCCACCTTATCAAAACCTATTCATTATTAGGTTATTTCCACCGGCACGCGTTATTCTTAACAAATTAAGCTTATCTTTTTCTTTTTCTTTTTTTACTTTTTGTATGTAAAGTGATTTTGATTTATCGATCCTTTTTTGTTGCAAGGGATTTCGATTTTATACCATAATCGTTGATATAGCTTGACTTTGGGGATTGAGTAATGATCCATGAAGATACAACAAGAAAGGTTTGATTTTCATCTGTTAAAAAGCTTAATTTTGGATTTTGTTTTTAAATTTGATTTTTGGTTTTGTAATTGGTTGTAAATTATGAATTTCAAATTGATATATCCATTTTAAATTAGTGTATATTTATTATTTTCGTTTCTCTCGTACAACCCATATAGGCATATGGAGTATGGTTGCATTTTGCGAGAACTTCTAACCGGAAAACTTCTTTTCCCAGGAAAAATGTCGGTATCATTGGACTTAATGTGATCTTCAGGGAACCCCATCAACTAATATTATTGCTTGGGTTGGTTTAACATTATTGATAATAATATACAACTTTGATTGTTATCTTTTTATCACATAAGAATGTTTGATATTGACGTTTTAGATATATCAACTTTAACAAGGTGTTATTCGTACCAAACATGTCTCTTGTCACGAAAATTGGATCTAGCTCATCCTTTTCCATCAACGTAATGCAGATTGATATATCATTCGCTACTTCAAAGAGTATGCGAGAACATTATACTTGGGGAAAGAGGTATTATTTACACTTTACTCACAATAAATGACTTAATCAGGTGTTTCGTACTCATGCCCATTATTTCCATTTGTCTTGGCATTTCGCGTGTTTGGTTTCTTTGGCTAACTAAACCAAACCCACAAATTGGATCCAAAACATTTAGTTTTTGGGTCGCAGACATAAATGGATCCGATTACACATTATGTCCAAAATCATTTTTTAACTAATAGTTTGTATGTCAGATACGAATTAAAATAAAGTATAGGCTCAACAAACTGCACGTAATTTTTACATGCTGCATATGAAAGTATAAGAGTACAGATTGGTCAATGTTGTTATATTGCATGACCGGACTCATCCTTATCACAGTGATAATCTTGTTCCTCCATGTTCAACACATTACGGGCACTCTGGTATAGTAGAGGCTGCATGTGATCTATTTGAGCAAATTTATAAAATCCTAAAACAAAGGTATGGAGTGATATGTTTTTCTGATTGAATCATTTTATGATACAAACATTTATAAACACAACTGAAAAAGGAACTCAAACTGTTGATACGTAATTTCAGGAAGGAGGATTGCTTACTTCATTATTGGTGTGAGTGTGAGGGTTACACCCTTCATGTTGTAGGACATTCCCTTGGATGAGCTATTGCTGCAACGCTAGGATTGAAGGTATCAAATCATATTTATATGTATAGATTTGGGTCTAGGACTTGGTCCATGGGTTTTAATTCTCCACCTTGGCTGGTTAGAGTTAAATTACTTTATAACAATCAATAATAAAGTTTATTCAAATAAAAACATCGTTAGTTAAAGTTCCATGAAGCGACACATGTGCCTTACACAAGCATCACAATCAGAGGCA
Organism: Chrysanthemum makinoi; assembly: GCA_910596185.1. Lineage (NCBI taxonomy): Eukaryota > Viridiplantae > Streptophyta > Magnoliopsida > Asterales > Asteraceae > Chrysanthemum > Chrysanthemum makinoi. Next base: position 150,137,598 of record OU343222.1, read on the forward strand.
TTTTAGCCCCAATGCCAAACTTTGTATATTACCTACGTATAAAAGTCATAAATAATTTGTGTGAAAAAACAGTAATTGAACTGAATTATGGGATCAAGCATTCATTGCATTTTTAATATTTTGGTTCTTCTTCATAAGAGTTATATGGAAGATATCCTCGATTGCATGTATATAGTTATGGGCGACTTCCATGTGTAGATGCAGTCTTAACAAATGCATGTTCAGGTTTGACCCATTCTCTCAACCAACTCTTTTCCACCTTTCATAAGACTCAACCATGAGAAAGAAATTAGAAGATGCAATACGTTATATGAAAATTTATAAACACATAAGGAGGTGTCTATGGACTTATGGAGGGAATATGTAAAGAGTTGAGATAATCGTGCCTCATGGTGAATACAAGAATGTGGTGGCTGGAAATTCAAGAGCCCAAAAAAGGGGTCCTCCATATTGGCACTATAAAAAATCTTTGTTAAGCGAGGTAAACTTTATTATTACCAAAGTATAAGTCAACCAAAGTTGTGTGCATCACCATACATAATCTTATGGATATCATCTCAGAGACATACTAAGATTATAGTTTTAGGGACCTTTTATGGCCATTCTCACTATTATAGTTTTAGGGACCTTTTATGGCCATTCTCACTAGACCTTACAACATAAGGTTTGTTTAGCTTAAATATGCTCCACAAGCTATATCTTACTTTCAAGTTCACTCATTTACATTCTTCGACATTAAAACCTTGGACACATAGGCTAATGAAAGTGTTGTTATTAGTCAAATGGTCTTATATAAGCTTTAGTTTAGACATTTGGTAGTCAATATTAAGCACAACTTCACCTTTTAGTTCATGAGTAAGCATATGTGCACCACTTTGTTAATATATCTGATGCAATAATATCTTCAATATAGTTATTTCAATGGTTGATTTGACCATTTTATAGACATTTATTTACTTTTTCTTCAAGTTAGAAAAAGGAAAAATCAACTAACAACTTCAATTATTGGTTATAGGTGATTATTGCCTTCTTGTTACCCATTTCTTTTTGATGAGACAATAATGAGGAGGTTCTCAATTCACTAGCTAACTACACAAGCTCATAAGGTGAAAAGACTGAATACATACATAAGCACGTGATGAGAGTTTCTATGAATGAGCTAATGATCTCCAATTCTAATGTGAAAAAGTAGTAAATTTTCTTAGGGTGGTTTGTTTAATGTAAAATCTATTTCTACGTAAGTTGCACTTCTATTTCTTTTGCGAAGTTGTACCTATGTTCCATTTGATTGAGATTTGTTGTCATAATTTCTATTTCTTATTACTTTGAACATTTACATTCGGTTTTATTTACCGATGTACTTTTCTGATTGTCTTCATGTTTATAGCATACCAGTTTTTTTATTTAACATGCATTTTTTAAACAATTATATTTCACTGTATTTTTATGCAAGTAAGAATGTCTTGTCACTTGAATACGGGTATTACAACTATTTTTTTTTAATTATTTTACGATTGCTTTACATACATTTAGAATTTAACATGTATTATAATGAAATGAGATGGCGTCGGGTAATATAACTAGTGCTTTATAAGATAGTACGATGATTACACATGTTATTGCTGACCAAGACTAAATTGAATAAGGTGTTGATATTACTACCCCTCCTAACCTTCTAAAGATTATTTTACCCTCTCATTGATAAGATTAAGGGCCGTTTGGTTTAAGATGGGTTTAGGATTAAGATTTGGATTTAGATATGAAGTTAGATTTGGATTTAGATTTGGATTTAGTGTAGTTTTTAAATTAAATGAAAAGAGAAAAAATAAATGATTAATAAGTTTAATTAATATATTTTTTTGAAATAAAAATAATAAAAAGTTGGACAAATATGTGTTTCAAAATAATCATCAAACAAAACAAAAGGTTTTTGATCGGTAACATTTTAAAAACCCAAGGAAGTAGGCTAGATTAAGCAGCGTTTGTTTTATGCTTTTTGCTCAAAAGGAATACAATGAATCACAATTCAAGTTGTTTCGTACACAAAGTCTACTGTCAAATCAAAGATTTAAGCCTCAAAACCCATTCATGTCTCAAGTGATGTCTTTTGCCAAAACCTCTGACCAATTTTGTCCCATCTATTTCAAATCACACATTTATATTATTTAAATCATAAATTATTTTCTTACAATTTAAAAATTGTTTATAAAATATTTTATCAATTATTTATTTTTTCTCTCTTCATTTAATTCAAAATCAAATCCAAATCTAAATCCAAATCCAAATCCTAATCCTAAACCCATCTAAAAACCAAACGGGCACTAGGATTTTGGACTTACAACCTTGTGTCAGAATTTTAAAAACATACCAAACAATTGAATCAAGAAATCTTTGACTCCAAACCCTCTAAAAACCGTGAACCAAACTGGCCCTAAACATTTTTTATCGTTTTGGGTTCGTATTTTTTGTCTTTTAATATTGTTGTCTTGTCAAATTTTTTAACCATATCTCTGAATAATACACTTCATAACATTTTGTCTTTTAATAATTTATCTTATCAAACTTTATAACTTTACTCCTTATACAATTTAAAACAACAAATATTCCATATTTTTTTTTCTTTTTAATAAAGACGGAAGAAGGTATCACAATCAATTTAAAGGTAACCTCACCCATTCAATAATATAGTTATTTAATAAATTTAACATTTATTTACTTATGACTTATTTTGTTTAAGTTTTGTATTAAGTCGTGTTTAAATAAATATGATTTTATGCATACACTTTTAGTTTATCATTGTATATTTTCAGTCTTCTTTTACTATTAAGTCATAAACAAATAATTTTTAGAGTAAATTACACCGTTCGTCCTTGTGGTTTACGTTGACCGACAAGTTTCGTCATTTGAACAAAAAAGGTTTACCGTCCATCCTTAAATGGCAAACGTTATGTAGCGTTAGTCCTCACACTACTTAGCTCCTATCTCGTTAAATGTCATACAGTAGCCAGCATAGAATTATTTGATGCTTTTTCACATGAACTTCATCTTCTACCCTAATATCTCATCATCTTCATCTTCAAACTCAACCACCATGTACACCACTCATCCACTACCTCCAACCACCTTCACAAACCTCAATCATCCTATTTAATAAAAATTCAAGAAACCCACCACTAATTACATAAATACAAATCAAAAAAAATCCCAAATTTCCTTTAATCACCAACCATAGAAAAATTCATATCTACAGTCACAATTGGTCATCTTGAAAGCATTGCACAAGAAAACTAGACATAAGATATCCCAAAAAAAAAAAAAAAAATAAATAAATAAATAAAAAAATATAAAGAAATTGGTACTATTACTCGTCTACTAAACAAATCACTAAAAAAATCACTGTTAGCCATTGTCTTCAAATTATAACTATATTAGAGCATTCACAACAATAACTCAATAACATCATATTGAGCCGTCGGTAGCCGTCAGAACTTTAACATTTATTTAACATCCCCAAAAACACCCAAACATAACATCCCAATAACATCAATAACATTTCATATTTTCAATTTCAACCCCTAAACTAAAATAAGCACTTCATTTATTAAAAAACATATCACATTTAACATTAAAACACAAAGTACATTAAACGTTAACACCGCGAATTACATTAAACATTAAAGATACAAGCATATTGATGAAAAAATAAAACTACTAAAACTTAAAAAGCAGATAAATGCGAGACCCAACCCTCAGAACTTGAAGGTTAACTCCTCATTAAAAGAAATGACTCCATTATGTCGAAGTAGTTGTGGAGTGCGGGGGCTTCAAGGTTCTTGCTTTTGCTCACGGCGAGAACTTCTTCACGTCTTGCTATTCCATAATCTCCTATAGTTTTCTTCATCTTGTTCTGTTGGAACAATTGGGAATTATGAATGTTTTCAAAACCAACCCAGGAAGACATTTTCGGTGGTGTTGAACTTCAAGTTCGGGTGGAAAGCTAGTTGGAGAGTGTGGTTAAAAGTTGAAAAAGCTAGTTTCCGGCGACTTTTGGGAATTCTGAGAAAAATATTTTACGAGTTGGTGGACGGGAATTCTTGAGAAAAATCTTTGCGAGACATTTTTGTGTGTGTGTAACTTGTGTGTGTTGTGTGTTCTAAACAACTCTGGTAGAGTTGTATATATAAGCAGAGTTGATTTTGAGTTTGAATAAATCCAGCTCATATTTGATTTTTAAATTTCAAATTTGAATTTGAATTTATCCCATGATTGACCAGATATAATTTAAATTTGAATTTGAATAGGTTAAGAGGGTGTAAGTGAAAATTTATTTGAAATGGTTTAGGGGGTGAAATGATTTTTTTCTTTTTCTTACCTATAAGGCTATACTTGTAGCGTTAGCCTTTGTAATGCCAAGGACTAAGGCATGATATGGCGGGTTCAACGGTTAACGCCATAACGGGCGTTATTTAGCCTATAATGGCGTTATTACGTGCCATTGGACATGCTCTTAGATTACTAAATAGGATGTGACATTTGCAAACCACATACCACATCCCCTTTGAATCCATGGATGCGCCTGGCGGAAAATGGCCGGATACGCCTCGTCGGAAAAATGACACATTGTGGCGTCCCGACAAGTGCAAAGCCACCGGCTGAATGATTATCTTGTATTATGTGATAAGTTGGTGAGTTCATTGAAATTCTTCATGTAATAGATAAGTAAACAAATAATCCAAGTCTTTACATTTTTGACAAATATTCGTTTTGAGACTCAACAATCATTTTCAGCAAATTGTTAATCCAAATAGCAAAAATAAAACAAAGAATATTCGATTAGCACATGGTATAAGTTTACCATTGTCTTAATCGATGACTTAATTTGGTAAAAGGTAAGAGTTTGGTTTTGTTCTTCATATTGTGACGAGCAAGTGGGTTTTAATAAAAAAGTGCCCTAATTTTTAATAAAAGTAGTGTAGATTTTTTAGATTTATGATGGTGGTATTTTGAGATTGAGGTTTGATTTGATGTTGCTTGTGGTTTAAAAATGGTGAATGAAAAAAGATGTGATTGCTACTAATAGTTGTAGATGAAGATGTGAATGATGGAAGAAGAAGAAAGTGAGGGTAGTTGATCTGCTAGTGGGTTTAGAAATGACTAAAATCCTTCAGTGAATGGGTGCCTTTACACTGTTAGTGGGCCCGTTAGTGTGGGAGGTAACGCTACATAACGTTCTTTATTTAAGAATGGACGATGCTTTTTGTTCAAAGGGGAAAAACTTGTCGGTCAATATAAACCACGAAGGGGTGAACAGTGTAATTTACTCTAATTTTTATATGACTTTTAATTTGGGTTTTTCTATAAAGTCAAAGTAAAATTCAAACCCCAATTTAAGATATGTTCGGCAAAATGGGTTGAAATTTAGGCTGAGGCGAAGTTGTTGGGTTGTGGTAGAGTGAGCTTTGGAGACTTATATTATAAAATTGATAAAATTTTTATTTTTATAAACTTATTTGGCATATTAGTTTAAATTAGAGCTTATTATTATAAAATTACTTAAAAGAACATATAATTAAATTAGCATACGTATATATCATATATTTTTTGTGGCTAATTAAATAATTTAACATATTAAAAGTCATGTTTAAAAATTTTAAATTTGACATAGATAATTTAACATAGATAAATTTTAAATTTGGAAAAAGAAAAGATGTATGTTTGGGGGCCGGATAAGGAAATAAGCCATCACAAAAGCCCCTCCTCCCTCTTGTTTAACAACCACCAAAAACACCAAATCCTTATATCCAAAAACATTTTTAACAAGAATTAAGAACAAAGAACCCATTTCATTTCACTTTTATAAATATTTAGTTTAAATGTCAAAGTGGTGGTAGGAGGTGGTAGTGGTGTGTTGCAAAAAGATGCACCATGGAGAGCAGCACCTTCTGCTGCTGTTAGACCACTTCCTAAAATCCATTACACCCCTGTTGTAACTATTTCTGAAAACCCATATTCCAATTATGCCCTTTCCCTTATTAAGGTTTGTACATGTTTTGTTTATATATGTTGTTATGTGTATATGTGTTTATGTTAATGATTACAGTTTATGGTTATTTGGAGGGTTGTCGAATTCTTATGTTATTGGTATTTAGAATTTAGAACCCATGTAACCAGTCACGTGTGGCCTACTGTCAAAAGACAATTCCCGCTAGGTGCAAACAACCTGAAGTGGCCACGCCAACCTCTTGAAAAGGGAGGGCTTTACTCAAACCCTTTGGATTAGTCAGCCAACAAGTCAGAAATCATAAACGGGTAAAAGGGAGGGCTTTACCCCTCAGAGGGCGAGCCTTTTTTACTCACTCACCGGGGTTAATCCCTAGACCGTTTCCGACCGTTCCCTGGCTACCCCCAAATGTAAAGCCTAGCGAGGTTTGAACCCTTAACCTCTTGTTTGAAAGCCAAGGACCTTACCACTAGGCCATTTGGTGGTGGTTTTGAAGAGGTCGGAAACCATGTTTACCAAAATAGTTTAGAACCCAAGTTTTGTTTTTGCCTTTTAGGGTGTGTTTGGCATTGGGCTTTGGAAATGATTATTTTGTTATTTATGTTTTTTGTGTTGCAAATAGGGGATTGTTTGAGATTGTTTATTCAGGGGGTGTGTTTGGATAAGGTTATTTGAGAAGCTTATCAGCTTGCTGCATTACAAAGAAACAATAAGCCGTTTTGTGTTTTACGGGGTGGGTGGCTAAGCGTCTGTCTTTATAAGCAAATTTTGACTTGTGATTGATTAGCTCTTAAGGTCTTGTTGAGTATATGGACTAGCTTAGTATAATGAGTTATAAGCTAAGGTGTTTGGATTAGCTTATGCTGATAATAAGGACCAATAAGCTGATAAGACCAAACCCTCCCAAATAAGCCACACATTAAGCTTATACAAACACAAGAATGGACTTGTTTGTGCTGAACATGCTAATAAGGCCACCAAAATAAGCTAAAACAAAAAACCTTGCAAGTGGTTTTGCAATTTTACCGCATCTTTCCTCTTTCTTCTTTGCCTTCACTATAAGCCTCGGTCCTTTTTGGTCATTTTACTATTACCACATGTTCAGACGCATAAGCTTTACCCAGATATTATCTTCTGCATTGTGATTTGATAATGGTAAAGCTAATTTTGGAAAGAAAGAAAACTTAAGCTGTTTAAATAAGCTTACCAAAAGACCCCCTTGCTTATTTTGGTTTTTGAAATAGGGTTATAAGTTGATTTCAGTAAGTTGTTTAAGAATAGCGTGTTTCACTCAAATTAGTCTCTAGTGCTGTTTGGGTATAGTGAAATTAAATTATGATTATTCAAGTGCCAAACAACCCCTAGTTGATCCAAGAGGGATTGAAATTGATTAAAAATGGCTAAATAATTCATTCGTTTGTTACTCTGTTAGTATGCGAGATTCCAAATTTGTGTGGTTTAGGTTTTTGAACGTTTATGAATCTTTTTAAGCTTTGAATGGGTTTTTTTTTGCAGCATCCTGATCCAATTGGACATGGATTAGGAACAGAAGCAATAGTGGAAGCAGCAGGGCCTGACTGTATTGTTCCTGGACAGGTTACTCCTGTTAAACTTCTTGGATTAAAGGTACTCTTTTATTGCTCCACCTTGAATCTTTTTCTTACATGATTTATTTGTTCCGGTTTCTTATAAGTTGATCGTTATTTATTGCCTAAAACTATATATATCGAATCTGCAAGCTAAAAAATGGACTCCTTATGTCTAGGACAGATGAAGTATTATTTTGGTCTTATGCCATAGCGTTTTATGTTTCATGTTTTTGCGGAAATTAGATTTCATCATTGACTTGTTTTGTGGTGCGTAGTGAAGAAATTTAAATGCTTTCTACTTCTATGGTTTTCGAAGATAATGGTCAATGCTAATATAATTTATAATTTGTCATCAACGAACATATTCATGCAAATATTCTATTAACTTTGATCTTTTATAGAGTCACTCTGATGCCATTTAAACACGCCTCACTTTGCTTGCTTTGGTGTTCTAACTTCTAAGATATACAAGGTTATAAATCGCCGCTAATGGTTACTTGTTATGTAAATACATCAAAAGGTCGACAACACAATATGTATTATTTTTGAAGTTTTTAAAGCTGTCTGTGTCTGAGTTCAGAAGAGGAAGACGGATTAGTATAAACATGATGAATTCCTTCAATCTTGTGATATGATTAATGGTTTGAGAAATTATAAACAGAGAAACGTGTACATGGAAAAAGAATGCTCAAAATTTTGATTCTTGTTATCAAATATACGTGGTCATCTATGATTTTGAAATGCTACTTACTTGTCATTGCTATTATCATCATTTTGTGACATTGGGACAAGAAGTTATCCATTGTATCTTGTGGAAATGTAATTAAAACACAAGTACAAGATTTCTATGGGGCCGTGTAATGTTGGCATCTTCAAAATGCTCTACCATTGGATTTGCATTATCTAATTGTCATTAAAGTGATCTAATGGTTACTCTAGGAAATAAAGTGTTCCCACTCTTCCACCATAAGTACCTTTTGACAATTGAGTTCAAACTTAATCACTTTTAAATGACTATTTGAAGTACAGATGTAGGCATGTAGCACACCAACGTGTTTCTATTTATAGTACTTGCTAATACATTTAGTTTACCATTTGTATTTCTTCAAATTTAATTTATATCGCCTTTGAAGTAAAAATGATTTCGTTTGACCTAAAAAGTCAAGACGTTTTCTTCTGTTCGATCACATGAAGTATATTCACTTATAATATTAGTTTCTTCACAACATAAAGTTCTTTGTAAACCTATCACTTTTCTGATTTGTTGCGACTATCTATATCACTTGCTCTGTCTATAAATTATTAATTATATGATGTGAGAAGAATATATGTCACAATAAGTTTCGTTTATCCAATATAGGAGAAAACAAACGACGTCATAGTGGGTCTCATTTTTGTAGAACTCGTGTATCTTTCTATTAAGACATATGCATTTGTTATATCAGTTCAGGAGATGTAAAACGGAAGCTTGAATCTGCTTATCTGCTTAATCAGAAGTTTTTATTGTTTTCTATCTTGGCATATAATACCAATATTACTCTGAATCAAAGTTTATGCTTACCATTTTTCAAGCTTATGCTCAAGTTTCATCGTGCATTGTGAATGTGTACAGGTGTGGCCTATTGAGATTGACCTTAAGTTTATGGAACCTGTTGGGAAAGAACTCAAGAATATTGGAAAGGTAAGACCAGTATTCTTTCTTTATACACACCTATTAATTTGCTTTTTTATTGCTATTGGTCCCTTATCAAGAATGCTTCCCTTCTAAGAAAGTTTGTTCAAGTCCACAATGGACTATGTCCAGTCGAATTTAGAACAATTGTTGCTTTAGCATTTTTCCATTCCTAAATTACCTATATGCCCATAAGTCCATTTATCATCGTTGCAAATGTGTTGCTGAAACTGATATTGTTATATGGGTCCAAAAAGACTACCTTATTGAGTCTCTACCGAAGAGTATTTTAGATATTTGACAAATTGGAGATCATTTTTTGATTTTTTTTCCTGGTTGTATAAAAAGGTAATGACAAAAGGAGCACATTGTAAGAGAAAAGTAATGACGAAATCCATTTTGAATCGGTCAACAAAACTACAAAAGAAAATTTTAACTACTGTTTTCCTTAACAAATTTAAAAAAATAATAATAATAAAAAATAAAAATAAAAAATAATAAAAAAAAGTCTATTAGTAACATAAAAAATAAATAAATTCTTCCCCTTCATTATCCTATTGTAGTTTAAAAAAAGTAAGGGGGTGTTTGCCTTTTGGTACTTTGGTTTGCACTTTGCACTAAGAAATCACTATGGGTATATGTTAAATAAGAAGATGAATGGGAATGAGAATGCGTTTATAAACCCAAACCAATAGGTCAGGTATGGACGATGCCTAATTTTATCAGTATCATACGCAATCCATTTAATGCACTCCTTTAGAACAATAATTAAATACTATCAAACCCATATCCTCAAACCAATGGCGTAAGAACATGGAAAGTAAACTACTTTGGTCGGTCATCCACAGATCCACTCATGTACTTGTCATTGAAGCAATGACTTAAAAGATAACTTTTTTTTACAGTTGTGCATGTCTATGTGTTCTTCAGCTTAGTTTTACTTTAAAAGTATCAATGTAAAGCTCTTGTTTTGGCTTTCGTTGTTTCTTCTCATGTTTTTTTTTTGCTATCATTTCTAGCAACATCATCATCATCATATGTTTGTATACTGTTCATTGTGGTGCAGTTTATGGATTCAGCTGTTGAGCTCATGAACAAGTCATTCGATGATCGTTAGGATTACACGCTGTTATCGAGATTTATCATGCGGCATTATAATTATTATGAGTACGAGTTAAATCCATGAGCCCTACACTTGCCAAAAGTGTTTGTAGTAGATTTGTTAATGATTTCTTTGTTTTTCGGCACTAGTATGCTTATCAGCTGGAAAACGGTTTGTCCACATATTTTATACATGTATTAATGAAATCTTTTGACTTTTGAGGTCAAAATTATGCATCATAAACTCAATATCGATATGGAATCTTTATCACAAGTTAAACCCAACATTTTCTGTTTTGATTGTACGATACTTAAATGTAGGAACTAGAGTTTTCTCAAGATCTTGAATACTTTGCATCAATGTTAAATATTAGTGCATTTGACCTATGGAAAGTCAACTTTTCCTCCTCTCTGAACTAATGGAGCATTCTTGTGGGAATACAAAACGCATCTGTGAAAGTTTAGAAAATATATATAGGAAAGCCGAAAAACATGCAACTACTTATCCAGCATTTATATATTGAGCTCAAAAACGCCATTTTGAACTTTGCTATGCGTTATTTGTATTGGTTGGAAAAACCCCTCTCCTTTGAAGACAAAGGCAAGGGTTCGATCCTTACTCACTGCAAAAAGGCCGGAGGTTCTCCGGAAGCAACCTCTCTACCTTTGAGTAGAGGTAAGGTTGTCTACATCTAGCCTCCTTCATACCACGTAGAAGACAGGATTGGGTACTGTTGGTTTGTTATTTGTATTGGTTGCAAGTTTGTGTGCATCATTTTGACACAATGCTTTGCAGGTCTACATGTATATTGATGTTCATGCTGTATATGTCTATGTATGTGCGTATGTAATGTAGAGAAACAAAATGCTACGTGGATACATTGCTTGTATAACAGAAACGAATCATATGAAATGACTAAGATACCCTTACATACCTTTTGTTTATAAAATAAGAGTTTGATAACTTGTATCACTAAAAAGCACAAGCACAAACCAAAGATTGTGACGCAAACTCCCATCAAAAACCAGTAGAAAAACACTTCAAATCGTCACAACAGACATGGTGGAGCTTCCACAATCACATCTGCTTTCCACCTTTAAGTCCCTATCCAACATACCATCTCTTAAAGTTTCCTATATATACAAAAGACAACACAACAAGCTCACGGTAAACACTCATTCACCATTTGTTTCCATGCGATGGTGACGTTTGATGTGGAAAACTTGCGTAGAGGGCCTTGGCTCGAGGAAGAAGATGAGAGATTGACCAAGTATGTTGGAGCTTTAGGTGAAAAACATTGGGATGCTTTGGCTATAGAATCAGGTAAGTTTAGTTGTTATAGTTTTGTTTGGACTATATTTAGTTTAAACGAGTTTGGATGTATATGGGTTAAGGTCTAAAGAGGAGTGGAAAGAGTTGTCGACTTAGATGGAAGAACTATCTTCGACCGAATCTAAAGCTTGGTGAGATCACACATGAAGAAGAACACACCATCATTGATCTTCAAAAACAATGGGGTAACAAGTGAGTGTATGTATGGATAATTGGATATATATGCATGTTTACTCAATCAGTGTGAAACTTAAATGATTGACAATTATGACAAGACTTTGCTCTTTTGCTAAAAAAAATAATACTATGTATATGATTTGGGATTGATAGGTGGTCAAGAATTGCTAAAAGATTGCCAGGACGAACAGATAACGAGATAAAAAACTACTGGAGAAGTCATCTAAAAAAGAAATCCGAAGCTCAACAAGGTTAATACTTCATTTTCACTTTAGATTGTATGTTCATCAAAATTTCATGTTCACTTACAGGATTTTGATCCAGGATGTTCTGGATGTTTTGAATCTGCCAAAAGCGACACGAAACAAGTTATCTTGACAAGACGTGACACAAGCCCTGATTACATGAATAAAAAGGATGATATTTTTGGAACTTCATCGTCAGAAACTCCCGAATCATACCACATGAATGCATTTGGGAATTGTTCACCATACGAAAGCAGAATATTGGATTGGTCCGATTGGATATCGTCTTGCTACTGCCCGGGCAATGATCATGAACTAAAACATAATGAAGGTTGCATGGGAACATACTCCTGTTTTTGTCAACTTGAATCGAGTTCAGATGAAGGCAAGACACACAGTGTGTGGGATCTTTGGAACCCCATTTGAGACATGAGTTAAAAACTTTTAGTGCTGTTCATATTTTGTAGTATGAATGAAAGTAAATAAATAATAATGAATTCTAAGATCTTCTAATCTTCTATGTTTCTAACTTTTTCTACATCACCCTTTGTAGCTTCATGATAATCCAAAAGTTTTATGTTTGAATCTTATACTTTAAGTCTTGTCTAATAAATTAAACTTGCATCGTATTTTTTCAACTAGAGACAGCAAAAATTAAGGTTGGTTATATCCTTCTACAATGTAGTCTTCCCTATAAGCACATACAATAATGGACTTTATTGGTAGCTTATATAAAATAACTTGAGGTATATAAGTGATCAAACATATATATTATCCCTAAACCTATATCTCATTTACATGTTTCAATACAAAGATTTAGCAATTTTATATGTCTATTCCTACACAAGGGGTTGACCACGAAAATAGACTGAAGCTTGGCTTGAAGAGTTGAAGGAGCTTCTCTTAACCAATGACATGACTTCTGATAAGAACACGTGGAGAACTAGGAATAGGGTAGATGAGTAGGTTTTCGCCGTTCATGTCTCGTAGCTTCGTGTATATACTTGATCGCCCCTACGATGGAGATTTATTGCCTAGTATATACACTGTTTCGCAACACCCCTTTCACATAGACTTATGTATGCTTTCATGTTTTTTTGCCTTTGTGGCTCATATATGTTTGTACGGTCTTATTTCTTATATTACCTATGTTTCTTATATGTCTGTTTGGCCTTATTGCTTATATGCATGTATGCTAGCATGCTTTTATGCTAGAATGTTTTTTATACTTCTATGCTATTATTGCTCTTTTAACATTCATATACTTATTTTTCTTAATGTATATGAACTTCATATGCACATACATCCAAATTTATTAATAAGCTTTTATGCCTCTATGTTTCCATGCCTTTGGGCGTTTATGTGTAGGAATGTCTTTTATGTTGCTACTCTTATATGCCACACGGCTGCATATAAATTTATTTATGCACACAAGCGCACACTATTTCCGGAGGTCTTTATGGAAGTAATTCATTTGCCTTTAGATATGGGTGTGAGTGTTTACATCCTACCTCCTTCAGATCTCGTTTCGACATAACTGGGTATGTTATTGTTTTGGTATATGTCTACACCGATATGGTTTGGGACAAAAGAAATGTTCTCATTATCATTGAAGATTTGAATATATTTGATCAAAATGAGCTAGTCTTTACGCTACGTAATCAATTTCGCTATGTAAATATCTAAATCTGATTGACATATTCTTTTGTTAACTTAAAATAGCTCATTAATGTTTTATATGTCTGGGTATCACGAAATCTTGATTGAGATAATTCAAGAGAATCACTTAGTTTCTAGGCAAAAGAGAATCAAGAAAAACAAAGAGAAATCGTTGAATTTCCGTATGTGAGAATGAGAGCAATGTTTCTGTTAAAAACAGAAATCATCGGCAGTTACAAAGAAGTTAAAAGCGGATAAATACCAATAGACGCAACTCTTCACCAACAGACATGTTTGTTGTGTTTTGGCAGGAAAAACTGTTAATTAAGCCATGGTTCGGGGCTTACTCCTTAACACCAAGGCGGAGTGCGGCCCTTGACCACAACTTCTTTTGTGTAGTGAAGCACATTAAAACAGCGAGTGTAATGCAGCACTACTTCCTTCGTATCCGAGCATAATATAAAATCTCATTGGTCTTTAACAAATCTCAATCGCCTAAAATAATTGATGACACTAAAATTACCAATACATCGCAAACTCGTGACTGATCATGCAAAAGTTGATACCAGACCATGAAAATAAAAACCCTAGTACCAATGAGTCAACAAAACAAACAAATTTCTCTCCTTAATCAAAATGTATTATTATATTAAACGATAATTACATATTTACCCAACCTAAATATTAAAATTCCATATTACTAACATATATTAATGTTAAAAACCCTACTTCTGGTCTTAAAGATAAGTAAAGAACCAACAAGTTAAAACACTACAACATTCACTGGCTACCCCAGCGACATATGGGGGGATTCCCCAGCGACAATCCCCGGCGACGACGTGGGTCCCACTCAAATTTAAGTCAAAGAAACAGTACTGTCTAACGACATGTCGCTGGGGAATAGTCGAATTAAGCAAAATGATTAAGACACTAATTATATTGATTAAGTATCCCCGGCGACATGTCGCTGGGGATACTATGGTTACTGTTGACAAGTCAACGAGTTAGCCTACTATCCCCGGCGACATGTCGCTGGGGAAACTTGGTTTCCTCGTTGACTTGTCAACGTTTAGCGTGTGTTATCCCCGGCGACATGTCGCTGGGGAAAGGTATAGTTTTTGTCGTTTAGCGTAAATGGCGCGATAACGAAAATTTTGGTGGGTACTTATCCCCGGCGACATGTCGCCGGGGAAAACTATTTAATTTTTATTTATTATAATCCCCAGCGACATGTCGCCGGGGAAAACTGTTTTTTTAAAATTTAATTACTTTATATTTGTTAACGACTTCAAAAAAATACAATTTTATCTTTTATTTTTATTATAATCCTAAATATTTTCCTTTCTTTTAATATAAACTCGGGAACAAAAAGTTACATTCAATGCTTTTATATTCTTATATGAGAGTTAGATTTACAATCTAGTAACGGGCTAGAGGAACAAGAACATGTTACATCAAAATGTTGCATGCAATATTTAGTGGATCAAGAAGCCAAATGATGCATAGTTGAATGTGTTTTATAAATCTATGATTCACTTAGAAGAATAATTATGGTTACACATTAGGCGTTCACATCCGAAGTCGGTATGTTATGGTTACACATTAGACGTTCAACGGATGAGTCGTTATGTTATGCTTACACATTAGACGTTCAACGGATGAGTCGGTATGTTATGGTTACACATTGACGTTCAATGGTGTCGATATGTTATGGTCACACATTGGACGTTCAACGGATGAGTCGGTATGTTATGCTTACACATTAGGCGTTCAACGAATGAGTCGGTATGTTATGGTTACACATTAGATGTTAACGGATGTCGATATGTTATGGTTACATTGGGCGTTCAACGGATGAGTCAGTATGTTAGGGTTCACATTAGGCCAGCCGGATGAGTCGGTATGTTATGGTTACACATTAGGCGTTCAACGGATGAGTCGGTATGTTATGGTTACACATTAGACGTTCAACGGATGAGTCGTATGTTAGGGTTACACATTGGACGTTCACAATAATGAGTCGGTATGTTATGGTTACACACATTAGACGTTCAACGGATGAGTCGGTATGTTATGGTTACACATTAGGCGTTCAACGGATGAGTCAGTATGTTAGGGTTACATTGGACGTTCAGCGAATGAGTGGTAGTTGTGGTTACACATTAGGCGTTCAGCGAATGAGTGGGTATGTTATGGTTACACATTGGACGTTCAACGGATGAGTCGATATGTTATGGTTACACATTGGGCGTTCAACGGATGAGTCGATATGTTATGGTTACAATTTAGACGTTCAACGAATGAGTCGGTATGTTATGGTTACATTAGACGTTCACGGATGGTCGATATGTTATGGTTACACATTGGACGTTCAGCGGATGGTCGTATGTTAGGTTTACATTAGACGTTCGCCGGATGAGTCGGTATGTTATGGTAACACATTAGACGTTCAACGGATAAGTCGATATGTTATGGGTTGGACATTAGACGTTCAACGGATGAGTCGATATCTTAGGGTTGGACATTAGACGTTCCAGCGGATGAGTCGATATGTTATGGTTACACATTAGGCGTTCAACGGATGAGTCGATATGTTATGGTTAGACATTAGACTTTGAACGGATGAGTCGTTATGTTATGGTATACGTATTGTATATGTATTATTATTATTATTATATGTGTGTATTACCATTACCATTATTATTAATAAAGTCAAACGAAGTCAAAAGTATCCCCGGCGACATGTCGCTGGGAAAAGTCAAAATAAATTTTAAAGTAATCAAAGTAACACTAATACATATTTTAAATAATCAAATGATCCCGGCGTACTGTCGCTGGGAAACATAATGCATTTTAAAGTAATAAAATTAACACTTTTCAATACATATTTAAATAATCAAATGAATCCCCGGCGACATGTCGCTGGGGAAAGGAAAGCAGGAAAAGTTCCGCCACGTTGCCACGATGAAATTTTCGGTCAAAATATAACAAAAGGTATCCCCGGCGACATGTCGGAAAACCTCTCCATAATTCAGCTGACTTTTCTACGAGACTTCGTGCCACGTAGGATATATTTTTGTCGTTTAGTGATGATTCCCCAGCGACAATTGTCGCCGGGGAAAACGGCGATGGGGAAACTGGTAATTGTGGTAGTGAAAATAAGTAGCAAACACAATGTGGTCGAAGTCAAGATCGATGAAAAACATGGAAGAAGTAGATACAATGCATGATCAAACATTCAAACGTCTTGAAAAAAAATGCATGTAATATTTAAAGTATGATTTTGCTATTAAAACAGAAGTCATTATCTGTTACACATGTTTTTCACTTGAAACACAAAGTTTAGATGATAAGATGTTCATTCTGATTGAAATAAGACTGAACCTAGCTCAGTAAGAGCAATAGCATGGAACTAAAAACTAACCTATCCAAACCGGTTTGATATCAACTTATATATAATCAATACAGAATAAACTCAATGGTGAATCTAGCACAAGCTTAGTGTTTTTCGAATATAGAGTATAGATATGAACGAGTATATTTATCGATAAAGTTACATTAGATCCGGCTCAGCTGGGTTGTCGATATAGTAAACAAATCTTTCATTAGATTCGGCTTAGCTGGGTTATACATTAGTCTAGTGGTATGTGAGTTGCCCATCAACCTGAAGGTTGTGAGTTCAAGCCTCGCTGGAAACATTTGTAAGATATATATGAGCATGAGATAGGTGGTATAAGACGTGAAAAAAATTGTCATTCTAAAAACAAATCTGCCATTTATGATCGATTTTGTTCTAACTTCTAAAACGAGACATGTAAGAATATTTTTATGAGTCAAAAACATATTTGGACACACCATACCAAGGTAACAAAGTCCTATATTAAAATTCAAAGTAACTTTCTAAAGATATGGCCAGCTGGTTCGTTGGGGTGCATGTGTTGAAATTCTTTATGTACATGATGCATGTGCACTTTTATTTCGTAAATAATATATTACTGACTTAAATCCTTTATTTGGATAGATAAAGTATGCATTTAAATTAGTTTTTTCATCTAATACCTATGTGTGCAATTCAAACTTACAGCATCTAAGTTATGGTATAATTAACTTTAAGGTAGAAGAAGTCTTAACTATTTTAACCATGGAGTTTAATTGGACATCTAGCACAATATCTCACTCCTTCTCGATATCTCTTTCTCTTATCATATCTCTCACTTGATAAGAAGAGTTCCAAGTGTCTAGTGCTTTGAATCTTTATGCTTATAGTATGTCAATGAGTTTGGTCAAGTAAAGTTGATAAAATAAAAGAATGATAAAATTATATTTTAAGTTGCTACTTTCGTTTAAAGGTGGGGAATACAAAATCTACATGAAATCATTACTCGAACATGTGTCTCTCTAGCTCTTGTCACAACTTATCTTGAAGCCATATTATATGCTTTCAGTAAATATAAATGGAACCACACTTTAAAACAACAACACTTCCTATCCAACAGGAAATCATTCCCTATCCTCTTGATGGTTACATGGATATAAAGCTGATTAATTAATTAAACCCAACTTTAGAGCTATCCTTTTGTCGTAAATAAGTTTTAAAAACGTTGTGAAGTGACAAACACTATAAAGATAATCATTTTTTATTTTATTTTTATAACATGCTTTGTTGTGGAAGACGTCCTTAAAAATAAGACCATTGAAGTTAGCTACCTTATGCATGGAAGATTCTTTCAATAAAAACCATGCATCGTGTCACAACTTTATGCTACTTTTTTTCTTTTTTTGTATGTTATATGTTTCTTAATCATGGCTTAGGTATAATAGTTTGATAACAACGGATAGGATTAATTAAGTATCAAGTATGGTTACCAAAACTTGTGTCGCAATAGTAGCTCATGTTATGTAAGAAGCTGCTCAATTTAACCAAATAGTCATGGGTTCAAGTCGACCATGCTTAGGACATATGAGATAGATTTGTCGATCAGTGTTACTATCAGTTGAGTGAAACGGTACATATAACGTGCTTAAAGAGCTTACATAAGCTCAGAAAGTTTCACTCTATTAAAACAAGTTGATGTTTCATGTTTCATGTTTCATTCTCTCAATTTTGAATGATCTATACAGCCACAACGTTTATGTATTTGTAGTAAGTTTAGCGTAAAAGTTCCATTTCTTATTGTTTGGTCGAGTATAAGATCTAGTTTCCTTTTACGGGTGGAGAGCAATGTGAAAAGGCTTTGTACTTGTCTTGCCAATCAAGAATTTACTATGCTAAATTAATATAATTATGGCTTTGCATCCTCTTCCACTAAACACTGTCACTTTTACTTCAAAACAAAGAAATATATTTCAATTTTAAGGTTAAAGTTGAGAGTGATAGAAAAATCTCATTTAAGTATTCATAGAAAAATCTCACTTAAGTATTCATAGAAAAATCTCATTTAAGTATTCATTGTCGATCACAGCTTATAATTCTACTTGAGAGTATCACTCACAATTGTTTACATAAACTTTGGCTATTTGAATAAATTCGGATGATGCCCTGGGGGGTCGGGGTGGCTAGAGGCGGCGACTCAAGTTGGTAGGTCAGGCCTCAACCCGCTCTGGTACCATACCTACCTGTTAGGTATTACTTTTATGGATCAACGATAATAAAACGATAGCAAACCTACAAACCCTAATGTCCCTTATGCTCCCAAACGGGCTCGGGCCTAACGAACATAAAACCATATGAAGCATGTAATTAAAAATATGTTAGATAACATGAGATTTGACTCGTTTTAACGATGCTCTAGAGTAAACGGAAAAAAATCCATGCTCAAATATGTTGAAACAGAGCTTATTTTACTATGAATATGCGGCCTAATCGATATTCTTTGGTTTTTAGACTCTTACCATACCGTCCCAAAAGATTCAACTAGCAAGTTTTGAATTGATTTTTTAGGACTTTGGGACACCCTATACTATGAAACACCTTTTGAGTAAGTTAATGATGCTTTAGAACTTCCTAAAAGTTGTGCTTTAATGCATACATAATGCACAAAATCTTTAAAGAATTTTAATGACTCAAGTACATTTTTAAATACAAAATATAAATTTTCAATCTTTTTTTTTTTTGATTGTATAATAAGTTTGGTGTGAGTTAATACAAAAGAGGATATTGGTCTAACCGATTTGAGGTAAAATTTCACTCAAGACGCTAGTAGTGCTTTGTGGATAGAAATAATGCTAAACAACTCTGGGAAGCTAGATGGGCTTGTGGGCCAAAATGTAAGCCTCTAGATAAGCAACAAGTCTGGGTTAGTCCAGGCCCAATGAACTTTGCCTACTTTGAGACTGGTGATATCAAACCTAATGAATATATGAGAAAAGTTGATCTGAGACTCATATTTAGCGTAGAACCATCAACCAAATGTAGTAATTCATTCTTTTATTAAAATATATTCACCTTTTTTTTTTAAATTAAATATCACAATGGCTTAGTTAACGTTCATTAAAAATAAATCAATCACCGACGAGAATTAAATTATCTTTCTATAGATATGCATTGTTATATACTTTCGACGAACTTTTTTTTTTTAAATTTCGTCCAGAAGAATCACATGTGATTTCACATGTGATTTTAAAAATCATGTGATTTGTTAAAATCATATGTGATTTGATTTTTACGAATCACATGTGATTTTTAAAATCACATGTGATTTTTAATCCATGTGAATTTTTAAATTTAAAAAAAAACTTCGTCGAAAGTATATAACAATGCATATATATAGAAAGATAATTTAATTCTCGTTATGATGGTGTATTTTTTGTAGCTTGAAGATTTACCGTTTGCAAGATATATTGTTTTAAAAAAAATGTGGAAAATGATTTAAATAAAAAATGAATGGCTATGATTGGTCCATTGGTTCTATGACAAATATGAGTTCTACATAGATCTCAACTCATGAATCTATATTCTATTTAATGAAGTTATTGGCAAACATAAAAAAAAAGAAAAAAGAGGGGGAATAAAAAGCTGAATTTGAATTACTTGTCAATTCAAAATCAATTTGGAGAACTTTTTCCCAAATGTTTTGATGTCATAATAACAAGATTGAATCACTAAAAGAGCACAAGAACATTAACGATAATAATGCAACACATAAAGATGAAATTAATGTCAAAGAACTTGGCCGGGAAGAACCATCACTATCTTCACCATAATCGTTCTCGCTATCATCTGTACCTTCTTCACCATCACCATCCGTCCACTTCCCTAGCTTGTTGGTCCTGCCGATCATCAAAAACCAAATATTTAATTATTACGCTTCAAAATAGACAATAACGGCGAGGGCAGCCATTGTGAGGGTGTTGTGTTTAATCTAAGTCGGAAAAAAAAATTGTATTTTATTTATTTATTTTTTTGTTATTAAGGACGAAATTTGCAAAGGTCGATAGCGGGGCTAACAGTGCGATTTGAAGCTAATTTGAGGGACCAAAAGTGTAAATTACTTGAGGATGAACGGTAACTCACTATTCAAACTATAAACCTTTAGCAAACAACATTTTGCCTTGTTATGTCTTGTACAGATAACATTTTTCATTTTAGTCCCTGAAACTAACGGGCTTTGCAGCGTTAGTCTTAGGAGGACTAACGGTGAAAAAAAAAGGTAACCTCAGGGGAAATTTTTTGCTTAATATTTTACGAAATAGCCCCTCAAGTTATTGTTACGTTTCAAATTTAATCCTCATTGTTAGTTAACGGACGTTAAGGACTAACGTGCTGTCATTAACCTCGGGGCTATAAGTGCAAAGTCGGCGTGCCTTTGTAGCTACAGTGCAACGGAATGTGTTTTAGTATATATAGTAATATACGGAGTAATGGCACAAAAGAATAATGTAATCTTAGCTAAGTAGAAAGCTATAGAACTCACATCTGATTACCAAAAGGATACATGAATCAATCAAACCACATGTATTAAAGGCTTAAAGCATTTAAGCAACATTTTAGTTATTCTTTTCAGTCTCTATGTAACAAGTATAAAAATTTTGTGAGTAAGACAAATGTATCTTAGGGCCCGTTTGGTTCGCAGAATGTTTTTGACGGAATTGGAATTTGTTTAAGGAATTGGAATTTGAAGGAATGGAATGTTAGAAATTGAAATCTTAGGATTTAAAATCTGCGAATTGAATCTGCAAATACTAAGCATGTTTGGTTGGAAGAATGAAATGAGAAAAAGCAATTATATTAAAATATTTAAAATTTAATTTTAGTTTAAGATTAATAAACTAAATATTATTTAATAAATAAATTACTTATCAAATTATAATAATAATTTTTTAAATAATATTATATAAACTAATATATTAAATAAATAATTTTTTTATATAAAAGACAATTGTATTTTTTAAAGTATAAATTAAAAAATAAGATATAATAAAAAATTAGATTTAATTTTAAAAATAATTTTTAAATATAATAATAATAAATTTTTTTAGATAAATAATAATTTATATTCAATTTTAAATAAATAATAATTTTTAAATCTTAATAACATGGTTGTTTATAAAAAAATAATAATAACAATAATAATTAAAGATGATGATAATAATAATAATAATAATAATAATAATAATAATAGTAATAATAAATAAAAAAATAAAAAAAAAATTAAAAAAAAGTATAAAAAATAATAAATAAAAAAAATAAATAAATAATAATAATAATAATAATAATAATAATAATAATAGCAATGACAATGATAAACATAATATGAATTTCATGGAATTGAAAACAATCCTTTTCATATAGCCTTGGAATGTTGAATTTCATATATATGGGATTTTGAAGGAATTTCATTCCATTCATTTACCAACCAAACGATGGAATGGAATTGATTCCAAATTCTTTAAAATTTTCAACCAAAACCGTTATGAAATGAATTGGATTCAATTCTATGTAATCCTTAGGATTCGGCCGAACCAAACGGGCCCTTAGAATTGCCCAATTAGGAATGGCCTACACTCATGATTAATGTTTAGCAATAAGATACCATACTCAAATGATGAGTTAGACAAAAGAAAAAAAAGGCCATAAAGGTCATCATATGAATTAATGTGTTTGAATATGCAGAGCACATTGGAGTAAAAGATGAGCCATCAAATTTGCTAGGGTAACAAAACAACCTTGATTGGTGGAGAACTAATGGATTAACTTGCAACTTTATGGTAAAATTTCAAAATATTCATCATTAGTTTATTAATATATTATACTTATGAAGAAAAAGTGAACCAAAATGAAGATAAGAGGTAAAAGCAAAGACAAAATAAGTCAAAAGATGTGTAATAGACATGTTTGCATACAATTATTTTGTTTGCATAGAGATACCACTTTTAGTCAAATTTTAGTCATGCAGATTTTATTTTCATTTGAAACTAACATTGTACAAAATCATTGGTTAATAAACTTTGTTAGAAAATGTTATAAAAACTGAGATGGAATGAACCTGCTTCCCAGCACGCCAGAGTTCATGGTGAGTTGATCAATCAAGGCAGCCGACTTAGGTTCGACACTGTATGCTTTTTCATACTTAAGCTCTAACCCTTGACCCGACGCCACAAAGAAAGCTCCATTTGCTAGAATGTCCCCTTCACTTCTCCAATTCCAACCCCTCCAATGCTCTTGCGCTGTTTCCACCCTCTTTGTCACCTTCACAATCAACTTCCCGACGTTAACATTATAAAGAGTTATTCAAGTTTATCAGAATATACAAATTAAAAAAGATTGACACCTCCTTAGCATTAGGATTTGCGGGTGCAGTATACCGGTTTCCTTGACTATTTATCGTTGGACTTCCACTCCCTCCGATAGCATACATCTCCCAATGCGAATACACATTGTTAACAACATGTATATAGCCTCTTCGGCATCGGGGCATCCTTTGCACCAACTTTTCTCCGAAATGGTTAAACGCAATTGTCACCTGTATGAACGAACATATCTTAGCATGTCACATTGTAAATGAAAAAGAAAAATACTATTTTGATGAACCCTTTAAGTTTTAATTAATAAAATGACTATTTATTTCGCTGAGATGTCTTAAAATTTGTTAAATGTTTCGGTGTCATACCTGCATACCAGAATCCGGCAAATAAGCGTCACTATGCCCCAACAACATCACTTCATCATGATGCGAGAAAAAGTTATTGGATATAGTTATTCCCGTAGACCCCATAACAGCATCAATCAACCCATCTTTGCAATGTGACAACGAACAATGATCAATCCAAAGATCACGTGACCCAAATATGGATATCCCGTCCCCATCAGACTTAGTTCGGTACCCATAATGACCAGGACTAGACCGTATATTAGTATTGCCCGATGGATAACAATGGTGGATATGGATATTATGAATGATCACATTAGTTATATATTGTAGCGTAATACACCCCCCACCCGTAATGTGCACATTAGCACCACGCCCATCTACCGTTTTAAAACTGTTGAAAATTAGTTCTTGTGATAGTACAATGTGCATGTTAGTAGGGAATACTATCCACAAGGGCTCAGTTTGGATAACGGCCCAGCGCAGTGTGCCAGGCCGTGGGTTGACTACGTCGTGATCTGATGAGTCTGTCACGACGTAGTAACGGCCACCTTTCCCACCAAGTGCGTATTGGCCAAAGCCAATGCCACAGTCAGCAAGACGTTGGCGGTTGAGATGCCAGTTTGGGTCACATCGCCAGCAGTCATCGATTGGGTTCCCGGTCAAGCAGTTTGTTGATGAGTCATCGTTCTCGTATGTTAGCATTTGTCTTCTTGTGATGGACATGTTTACCTTCCTGCATTTGGTAAGAAAAAACACGTTATGTACATTATTGTTATGGTCCCATTTTGATGCTAAAGTTTCTAATATTGTCTTCATGGTAACATTTAATGTGTTACATAATGCAATGAATTCTTTCATGTAACATATAGAGTAAGGAAATAACGAAATACTCTTAGATTCCTTTTACTCATGTTCAAAACCACAACTAATTGACAATGTGTTCATCCATTACTTTCCTATCATTCTCCAACCATTTTTACTAACGTCAAGATGATATTCATGCTAGGTGCAAACAACTCTGAAATGATCACGTCAGTTTTTTTGAAAAGAAAGAGCTTTATCTGGTTTGAGTTGTGTGACGGTGAGTTCAAACTCCAAAAATTAGCCGGTCAAAAGATCGAAAACCATAATTACCAAAAAGTACTAATGTACAGTATAGTATACTAAATACCAAACATTCTATCAGGAGTACAAACAACTATAATGACTGAAACTACAAATATCAAAATGTTGTTATAATGATATATTCGTGGTGATTCTAAACTTCTAAAATAATTCTCTTAAATTAAATACGAATATTGTTTTATCTGGTTTTATTTAAAGTATTTTTGTTTATTTAAATAAAATAAATAGGACAATGAGTGAATAAAAATTGAAAAAAGGAAGCAAAAGTGCACAAATATCCAAAATGTAGACAAAGGGACCAACCCCATAGAATCTTGAACAAAGAAAAAGTCAAAAGTAGACCAATTAATAATACTAAATTGTTAATATTATTATATTAGCACTGGGCTCAAGTATACTTGAAGGAAGAACATCCATTGATTTTACCCATGTTTGTCTACAAGCATGTGTAATTTTTCTTTGCAACAATATTATATATACTTAGAGCTTCTAAGATTATGTTGTTTTGGATAAACAAACTCTTACAAATTATACTTTCATTTTGGGTCTCGTGCACCACTCTCACTCAACCCGCTGACAGAACCAGGGTGGTTCGGAGACGCTAATGGATTTTTGTGGATAGTATTAGTTAGTTTTGTTGAAAAATGTTATTTTTTTTAAGTACACCCGGTCTCTAAAGAATGTAAATTTATTATAAGTCACTTTGTGTCTTTGTTCCGTCCTTGCTCCCCACTCCCCCCTTAACCATGCCACTACATGAGGGGAGCTTTCACGCGCCCACTACATGCGGTCTAAAGTTTCGCACTAAACTTGACAGTAAAATTTTCCGAACTTTGGTTAAATGGATAGGTAAAAATAAAGGTGAAAACCCTAGAAATTATTATTATTAAAAAAAAAAAAAAAAAAAAAAAGACTTTTGTAGCAAATAATTTTGTTGCGCTCCTCAAAAGTCTTTGTACAATAAATGCCGTCGCCATCAAGGGGCTAGTACATGTTGCCAATTTTTTTCATATCGAAATCCAAACTTTTTTTCTTAATTTTGTAATTTTGACACCCTCGTTAAAAGTCTAGAACCACAAGAATGAAAAAAGCAAACATCAATGTACTTTCTTTGATAAACTTATGGAAAAGGGTGATCTTAACAGCAAATCTTTTTTGATCATCATCACATTTATTAAATTACGATTTGTAATGTAAAAATCTTTTATTTGTAATATGCAATCTTTGTATGCATAAATTGTGATGCATGCATCAGAATGGTGTGAGTATCACCCCTTTATGAAGAATGACCAATGTAAAAGGGAGATGATTTGTACACTCACAAAAGTGAGTGGGACACTCAAATTAATTGTATTTGGACATTTATACCCTTATAATTACACGCATTTTCACCCTGTGGTATAAATGTCAAACACAATTATTTGAGAATCAAATCATTTTAAGAGTGTCTGAAATCATGAATGTAAAACCGTTTAATACAACATATCTACTACGGAGTATTTACTCCATTCAGTTAATATTTACAGTGCATTAAATATTGGAAGACAATGTACATATGAATAGTCTGTCTCTTTTTCTTGCTAATGTGCCCTAAAGTATAAGGAATTAGACAAATTTACCCTCAATAAAGATTTCTTACTCTACTCCTAATAAAAATACACCGTTACTGGTCATGAAGTTGTTGTAGATATACACTTTTATTAGGATATTGAGGTAGGTAACCACTAAGCCAATTGGCAGTGGTTTACACATTTAAGACATTCAAACAAAATTTGCTCTAACACTAACACATACATTCTGGATTTCAGTAAAAATAAAGAAATCTATGTACTGAACAAGGCTAGATAACAATGTGGGTCTTTGGTATGTAATGTAGTATTAAAAATTGACTAGCAAAGCATAGTAAACAAGGTACATTGTGGAGAAAATGGTATACCTTTGAACATCATGAGCCACCAAGTCAGGGGAAGGGTGTTGGCCTGGTAAGGTCACATTCTTGAAGTCCATTGTAGCACAAGCTATTTTTAGTACTAACAAAGTGTACAATAATACAATGTAGGTTCTTCCTTGCTCCATTTTAGTGTGTGTTTCTAGTGTGTGTTATGGTGAGAAAAAGGGTGGAATGGTAAATTGGAGGGAGTGTGGAGAAAGGCTGAGCCGTCTGCTCTCAGTCCGCCTCCATTAGTAGTGACTAGTGAGTGATGATTTATAACCAAAAGTAAAAGCAAAATTTGGGATGGATTTAATTGAGGTGGGGCCCACAAGTTTTTTAAAGGTAAAAAAGGATATACTGTTGTGATAATGTGACAAGAATGTCATTTTCAACTAACTGCTTATCATTTTTTAGAAGTGATTCATATATTTATAAATTTGATTATGTGATACATTTATAAATTTGATTTTTTTTTTTTTTTTGAACAAAATTTATAAATTTGATTGAAAAAGTCGATGTATAAACAGTTAAAGCAGTTTATATTTATAATACAAATATTTAATGCATATTTAGAGTGTGCTAGTCAAATATGAAAGTGTGTAAATCATTTCTTATCATTTTGTCAATATCACACATTACCGCATTCGATATCTCAAATGAGGCAAACTATAGTGAAACCTCACACCACACTTTTTGCTTGTAGCTTAGGGGTGAGGTTATCTTGTCGTTGTGAAGTTGTATTATGTGCTTTGCGGTTTGTACGGTTGACTTATAGAGGGGTCTCTATAATATATCCCATCTCAAATTTATTATGGGACAATCTACACCAACACCCCATTAAATCCTTCTCATGCACCCCAGGGTTGGGCCTTGGCCAATCATTTAAATAGTCATTTTGATTCATTTTTTTTTTTTTTTTGTGTAGTGTTTTATTATTTATTTGTGTAGTGTAGTGTTTTAATATATATAGTGTTTTATATGTAAGAGTGTATTTATTTGTGTAGTGTTTTTATATGTAGAGTGTATTTATTTGTGTAGTGTTTTTATATGTAGAGTATATTTATTTGTGTAGTGTTTTTACGTTAAAACATTAAAACATTAAAACATTAAACATTAAACAAATACAACAACAAATGCTACTACTATTACAATGAAATCTACTTCACATAAAGATTATTAATGTCATCTATAAGCTCATAGAGTATTCCACTCGACTGACATGCGTGATCAACTGGATTTCTTGCCAATTCCAGTGATGCCTCCAACGTCTTTATTTTTGCCTTCAACAAATTGTTTTGAGCCAATAGCATGTTGATCGTCTTATCTTTAGTTTCTGCTTGATTAAGAAGTGGATTATGGGTGCTTGTGTAGATTGTCCCTTAGTTTTTAGTTTGTGTTGTAGCTTTCTTGTTCTTTTATTGTTGGTGTTGTGGTGTTGTTGCTTTCTTGTGGCATTATAAGTTGTTTGGTGCCTGCATAGCAGAACCCTTTTGAGAATCTTAGTTTGTGAAATTTGTTGAACTTGTGAGGCTTGTGACTTGTGCAGTTAGACTTGTGACTTGTGAAACTTGCAGTTTTGAATATTTGTGACTTGTGATTAGACTTGTGAGACTTTGTGCGATTTGGGACTTGAGACCTTGTGCAATTTGAGACTTGCAGAGACTTGTCAGTTTGAGACTTGTGAGACTTGTGCAGATTTTGGACTTGTGACTTTGTGCAGTTCTGTGAACTTGTGACTTTGTGCGATTGTGACTTAAAATTTTCAGGAGGTGATGATAACCAAAACCGAATGGGTGGTAAAGTGAGATCAAATCTCACTTTGCAACCTTCGGTTTGAGCCTTAAAATTTTCGATGATGATTTTGAGCCTTAAACTTTTCGAGGCGATGATGCCGAAACCGAATGGGCCGGTAAAGTGAGATAAAATCTCACTTTGCAACCTTCGAATCTTTTCAAAATTTTACGACTTCACGTTTTTAAGTTATAAAACTTGTAAAAAAAAGTTATAAAACTTTGTAAAAAACACTTGTAAAACAAAAACTATCACCTCATTTTTATAAAAAAAAAAAACTTGTAAAACAAAAACAAAAACTTGTAAAAAAAACACTTGTAAAAAGAAAACTGGAAGGTGATGTTGTGGTGGTATCTTTTGGCATGAAAATCGAGACCCCAATGATTGGCTACCAATCATTGGAACACTAAACACCAAAAAATGCAAGCCTCTACCAGGGGTTGCACATAGGAGGACCCTTTATTTTTGAGAAAAGTACTAAAATAGTACAAAATCTTGCATCAAGTCCCAATCATAGTCATTTTTCAACCTAATTCCCTAAATAGTCATGCGTGACCACTCATCTCATAACTCATACAAATTGCCACTTGTCCATTCAAAGGCCATTAACTTCCACAATTCTTAATGAACCCGGCTACTTTCAGCCGTGTTCATATCAATTGGTCAGTGATACTTTATTCGAAAGGTAACAAAAAGCTTACTTTTTGGATATTCTTTGATTTCCAATAAAGTATCAGTCAAATCAACCATCGATTCTTAGCGACCACTTGATTGATAACAGCGATTCTGGATTGTGAAGTTATGTGAACGCTATGAGCGGAAGTGGCGCAATAACTGGTCTGGAGGAGATGCGGTTAACGCATGACATTAAATTAGGTTGGAAATGTATGATGAGGAACGATGTAAGATACATTAACTATTCTAGTATTTTTCTCTTTATTTTTCTACAAACAAATTCATCACTAACTTAAGGAAATAAGACAACTAAAAGCACAAGGTATCGCAATGACGAATAACACGTTATTGGTATATACTGTGTACATCATTAATCTCCAATAACACCAATAACTAAAACACCCTCCCTCATAACACACCACTAACATGTTATTGGGTCCCACTAAAAATACTCACTCACTCACAATCAAAAAAATAAAACACAAAATAAACGAATGGCTTGAGCCATTTCAGCTTTCGGATATTGCTTGGCTCACCACCAGCCTGAAAGTAGTGCCAGTTGGCTCACCAATGGGACGAATGGCATGTTAAATGTCATGCATACCGTGTGCTCTAACTTCTATACTCCCTCCTTCCCAAATTATATGTCTACTTTCATATTTCACAAAGTTTAAAAAAATGGGGCACTTATAATATTAACCAATAAAATTTCATTCTCATCCACTTAGAGCAAAATTTATCATGAAGAGCTATACCTCTTCATTTGGGCCCTACCGGTGCCAACTCACTTTAACACTACCACTTCAAAATATCCCCTTTATTATAACACAAAACGAACTCTTCATTTGAGCCTCATCCACTATTAGTTTTATTTTCTTTTCCATTTTTCAAACACACTAAATTCATTTCATTCAAATAAAATTACAATACGATACGAAAAAAATACATCAAATTATAAAGAAACTAATTATTTGGTTGGTGTTCTAGATGTTGTTGCCAAACATGCTTAATAATATTTCGTTTAAGCCTTGCGTGTGTTTCTTTATCATGAAGTTCTTTGAATTTCCTCCGTTGCACTTCGCATAGGTCGATCCATGCCCTTTGAAAATTTACTCGCGGACAAATATAAATCTCGCTCATTTCGAATATCGCAAATTTTTTATCTTTGAAAATCATGTTATACAATATGATGCACGTGTAACATGACTTTTCATAACTTGTTGACAAGTCCAAGCACGCGTCGGTTGACTTATAATATGCCAACGTCCTTGGAGGACACCAAAAGCTCTTTCAACATCTTTTCGAGCACTTTTTTGTCGCCGTTTAGATACGATATTTTTTCTCGGAATTTGCAATAAAAAATGATTTGATAAAAGATGACAATTGTGGGTAAATCTCGTCAGCTAGATAATACCCTTGTTTAAATGTAACTTCGTTGACTTCAAACGAAGCCACGGGGGCGATGTCATCAAAAAGGTCGTCAAATAACGGGGAATTATACAAAGCGGTAAGACCGTTATTCGCACCCGCTACCCCAAAATATGCATGCCAAATCCACAAATCATATGACGCACCGGCTTTAAGCATCATAGTTGGGTATTTTTTTATCACCTCTTGCAAATTGCCGTGCCAGTCTTTCGGACAATTAATCAATTCTCAATGTATACAATCAACGCTTCCAATCATTTTCGGTAACCCATTAACCGTGTTATGTGTGTTGTATAAATTGTGAATGTCATTCAAGTCGGGTTTTCTTAAAAACTCGGGCATATACAATTGGATAATGCACATAATAAAACTATCTAGACAATCGCGTGCGCAATGTTCCCCGATTTGTAAATACTCATCTAATGCATCAGGTGTTACGCTGTATGCCAATTGGCGTATGGCAGATGTGGATTTCATAGTAACACTAAAACTCATTTGACCCGTAGCATCGGGTCGAACAACAAAGAATTTAAAATGATCGGGAAGCGGATGAACAGTTTGAATATATGTTTCAATACCTTCGATTATTTCTAAAATTAGTTTATGGCTCATACGATAGCGACGCCTAAAATAAGTCTCCGGATAATTATCCATAAGTATAATTCTAGCTTGGTCATTAGGCAATATTAGTCCTCGAAGTTCCTTTCTTTTTATTATGACCATATAAGTTTCTACACTCTTACACTTTTACTTTATAACCTATAACTTAACCACTTGTATATAAAAACAATATAACAAAATATTATATCATTACTTATAACAATGATAACTTACAATATAATATAATAATACCTTTACGAGTTTTGGGTGTGATAAGGATTTAAAACGTGCATTTTTAAGAGGTCATTTAACCTTTAAACTCGTGCATTTGTGATCAATTATTGCCCTAAATCGTTCCTTTTCATATTTTAGGTACTTGGGACGTAAAAGCTGGAAACCGACATGTTTTGGGCTATTTTGGACAAGAAAACGAAGAAAACGACCAAGTTACGGAAGAATTCAAGAAAAGAGGCCTGACGGCGTCACAAGCTATAACGTGACGCCGTCACTTGCAAATCATAAAGATTCAAAGTAAACTTTACACGTGACGGTTCAGACTTTTGTGACAGTCCAAGGCTGACGGTGTCACTACCTACAAAGTGACGGCGTCAGAGGTACAAAGCGACAGTGTCACAATGACGACTTGCACAAGATGAAATCCTAATTGACGGCGAGCTGACGACTCAACAACTACAAAGTGGCGCCGTCACATTTGTATATCTATATATAGTTTTTGTAGATTTTTTATTTAGTGTAACACGTATTTGGGAACACTTTGAAGGACGAATATCTACAGTTTTATTAGGGTTTTTACAGCCCTCAACTCCATGTTTAATTGAAGTTAAGTTATTCATCTTTAATCATTTAATATGTTTATGTGTTGTTTGATTATATGTGTTTCTTTTCTTCCAATTAACATGTCCGGCTAGATTAATTAGTGTTTTCTTGGATTGAATGAAACCTAGTTATTGATTATTAATTGTCGTCTCTTGTTTAATTGGTTGTCTTGCGTTATGAGTAGGAAAACTAGCTTCTTCACCCATTAATAAGCCTCAGCCAAACCATCAAGGCCCGAACTTCGCCATTACAACTCGATCTAGAACAACTACTAAAGACCCACAGTACCCAGTCCAATCTCCTACGAAAAATGAATTTGAGGCTCCTTTTGAGAAGGAAGCAGATAAAGAAAAGGAGACACATGAACCTACATCAGTTACTCGTACAGTTTCTACACCACCAGCCCCACCTATTCGATCTGCTACACTCACAAAGATACCTTACCCCTCCCGCTTGAAGAACCAAAAGGCTAAGGAAGATAACAAAAGATTGTTGTCGTATTTTATGGAATCCATAGTCACTATTCTATTACTCGACGCATTCTATCATATGCCCAAGCATAGCACATACTTTAAGAACCTTCTTTCTAACAGAAAAAAAGCCTGAAATTCTGGTAGCTCTTGGGGAAGAGTGTTCTGCGATTATCTAGAAAAGCTTACCCAAAAAGAAAGATGACCCAGGAAGCTTCACCCTTCCTTTCTCTATAGGGACGCTAACAGTAAAAAACGCCTTGGAAAATCTAGGAGCAAGCATTAATTTAATGCCCCACTAACTATTCTTAAAACTTGGATATTCAGGGCTGAAACCCACGAGAATAAGCATCCAGCTTGCTAACATATCTGTTAAGTATCACATAGGGGTATGCAAAAATGTATTGGTTAGGATAGGAAAGTTTAAATTTCATGTTGACTTCATGATTCTAGAGATGGAAGAGGATGATGTCATTCCGATAACATTGGGAATGCCATTTTTAGCCACTGCTCGTGCCATTATTGATGTTCATGATGGCAAACTAACTCTACTTATAGGATCCAAAAGCTTAACCTTTGACATTAAAGGCACGGTGATTTTTCCTCTTTCACAAGACATCCCATTGGATTTTGTCGATGAAATTGATGAGTTTGTTGACGAGATTGATGAATGTGTCGATGAACAAATTGCAAATGGGTTCTTGAATGACGACAATACTATCTTGGACGAGGAGGATTTTAGTGGTTTAAGCTTTGAATTCACGTACCAATTCATTTCCTTTATAAATTCCTTTCTTAGTACCCCTAAGTCACCATCCATAACATCATTCTCAGCAACTAAAAGCCTCTATTTCACCATCCATTTATCATTTCAATCATGAGGAAAGCTCCTAGTGCTAACTCATCCACCAAAGGACCACCCAAGAAACTTGCTCGGATTGTTCACGAAATTTATTCAATCGAATCATCACCCGTTAAAACCACTAATGCTAGGATTCCCTCTCAACCAACTCAACCAATCAAACCAATCCCCAAAAGGATTGTTCCCACAAAACTACCCTTACCAAACGCTACTATACCTCCTAAACCAAACACCCCTATTTTCACTAAACCATCACCCTTAGTGCCTAGAGACATATCATTCACCACTCCACTTTCATCTCCAAACCTCTACAATTTAGAGGACTTGCATTCTAGACTATCTCATCCTCCATCATTGCCAACATTCTCCTCAATAGAGAGAATAGCGCAACAACAAAACCATGGTGTTGAAACAACACTAGCACCGGTATCCTTTTATCCGTCACCCTTAAATAGTCCATTTTGGATTATGAGGAATCAACAACCGGATCACATGGAAGAAGACACCTCTCTACCACTACAAGCATCCTTGGTTGAACCACCTCCAAATGTGCCTCCACAAATCCCTCCTTCTTTTATGGATCCTCAACCTTCCTCATTCAATTTTCCACCTCAAACCACTCCATTTCTACCACCATCACTTCCAAGCCATGACAAAGATTGTTATCATTGTCAACATTGTGGAAAACTAGAAGGAGGGTTGAATAGTTTCTTGATTAAAACTTCGTTTTAAAATATTTAGATCGACTTATGTCAATCTATTGAGTGTGTGTGTTGGATATTGATAGATAAGCATATAAATAAACAATGCGAAGATAAAGAGTTAGAAGTGCACAACCACGACACGAGTATTTATAGCGTAAAATGATATTATTAATTAATCTAGAAAATATACAATAATAATTTATTTGTAAGTAATTTATTAAAGAGCATACCTTAGCTATATATATTCTTTTTAAGAAAAGAATTATTGAAGCAAAATTCTTTATGATCTTCTTAGGATGTCCAAATCCTAGTATGGATAATTCTCAACAAGGAAAATATTAGAAATATCTATCATTATCCAACATTATAAAATATGATGATTTTAAAACGTGACCTTTTGTTTTTAAGAAATTTCCTTCTTTGTAGTTTTCACTCATACACGGATCGTATCAAGTTTTAAAAGTAAAATATACTCTTAAGAAACTTAGTAACGAAGCTCTGGTACCAATTGTGGAAAACTAGAAGGGGGTTGAATAATTTTCTTGATTAAAACCGTTTAAAATATTTAGATCGACTTAAGTCAATCTATTGAGTGTGTGTGTTGGATGTTAATAGATAAGCATATAAATAAACAATGCGAAGATAAAGAGTTAGAAGTGCACAACCGACCGCAGTATTTATAGTTGTTTGGCTACAAGGACACCTTCCTTGCCCTACTCCACTCCCGAGTCACCTACTGAGGAGTTCGTAATCATCGCACAACACAAGCTCCGGTGGCGAAGCCCATAGCGTCGCATACTCTTTATCCGGTACAAGGATAGATACCGGGTTCTTCCACGAGATAGAACCAAACCTATCACAGCGTCGCTACTACTTTATCGGTACAAAGCTAGATACCGAGTTCTATTACCAAGGAGGAACTACTACCCAACACTACACAACACCTATCCCAAAGGAGACACGCTCCTTATTACAACATCATCAAGGATATCAATATCCTTGGACACAACCTATCTATGTTTGTACATCGATGCACCATATCGATTGTACACCCTTGACATCTTTCACTAATGCCCTTGACACAATCTTTTGACACCTTTCACTAATGCCTTCATTATGGAACTTTGGCACTCTTCACAAATGCCTTGGACACGGACCTTCGACACCTTTCACTAATGCCTTCGACTTGACCCTTTTGGCATCCTTCACTAATGCCTTCAATACAACACTTCTAGAAAGGAGGAAAGAACTATCAACAAGAGAATTTCAGTAGTCTTGATGATGACGAAGCTTGGCAACTCATGGGCTTGAGCTTGCTCGACTTCAAGAGGTGATGATCTTGCCTTTAAGAGGAACCTAGAAGATCACACAAACATAAAATTACATAGAAAGATCCTTTGGATCTGAGGTTAGAGAGTTTACAATACTGAGAGAAAGTATATGTGAAAGTGGCAACTTACAATGAAGAAATGGCTCACTATTTATAGGCAAAATTCACTACTGTCCCCCGGATCCCACGGATCCCTTGCTTGAGGGATCCGTCCAGTGTATTCCTGGGGATCCATAGGACGCTCCTCCTAAATGGGTTATGGGTCATGGATTATGGGTCATGGGTCATACACTTTGGACCATGGGTATCCAAATAGATACAATGTATCTAGAAGATACAATGCATCTAGTCAATGGGTCATGGGTTAGCTCCATGGGTTATGGATATTATCCAACATGACTTCATGCGTGATGTCATGCAATGGGTCATGGGTTATGGATCATGTTCTATGGGTATGGGTCATGGACTTTGGGTTTTACCTAACTACATTCAATGTATCTAGTTAATGGGTCAAGTACTTGGATTCTTACCCATTATATTACCCATTACAATATATACTAAGTATGTATATATATACCCATTATGTAAACACTAGTTGTTATACATATGCATTTCTATAAAATGTAAACACTATTACTTGTTCTAGTGTTTTGTATGAAAATGTAAGTGTGTTAGTAAACTATTGGCTCAAACCATTTACGTATTTTATTTGTTTCGTTAAAATTATTTTACGTTTGTTATCAACAAAACATTAGAAGATCGTAAAATATAAATAAACGTTTTTATGGCTTATTTGTATTAACAAACATGTTGAAGGCTTAGTACATGAACAACGTGACATGCTACGTTTCATGTGTTATCACCTTCTCGAACGTTTCCAAGAGGTCAACAAACCTAAACATTCTTAAGCTTAAGGATTCAAGTGGTGTTCTAGTCTTAAGCTTAACTTAGATTGATTAGGAATCATACTTCATGTTTAGATCATTTTCTTAGTTTTAGAGTTATGTATATCATCTCTCTCGTTTTATTGAATTATATTACTTGTTGTATGCTAATTGGTTATGAAAACATGTTTCGTATCTCTATATATAACTCTTGTTGATATTGACACCACTTTTTACATCTACATTGATGTCATGAGTATACAGGCAGACGGATCCCTCACTTTGGTCTAGAGGATCCCTCCCAGAGAGGAACCGTGGGATCTGTGCAACAGAAAACCTTCTTATTACTAATATGAGTCTCATTTGCAGGAAATTATGCATCATATACTTGTTTTCTAACCTTTGTCTTGTAGATTTTCAATATACACATGAAGACTTTGACACCCTAAACTAGGGGGAGCTTCTTGTCAAAGCAACACACTGCAAAAACGCTTGCAATACTTTCACATAGGATTACATTAATACTTGGCGTCCTCCTCTCAATGAGCACTTGTCAGGGGGAGCATGTTAGTCAAAAGGCGGAAACCATTTGTAAACTAAATTGCAAAACACTCGCTTAGTCTTCCTAATTACTTGACGCCCTCACAAAGGGAAGCACCCGTCAAGGAGGAGCTAAGACGAGAATTCTTCTCTTCTCTTACTCTTTATTTTTTTCATATTATTACTTTCCGCACGTTTTTTTCTTAAAAACAATGTGTTATGTGGAAAACTAGAAGGGGGGGGGTAGAATAGTTTTACCAATTTAAAACTTCCTTTTAAATATTTAGATCGACTTATGTCAATCTATTTTGATGTGTATGCTGGACGTTAATAGATAGATATATAAAAGTGTAATGAAAGATAAAGAGTAAGAAGCACATAACCACGACTGCGGTATTTATAGTGGTTCGGCTACAAGGACACCTTCCTTGCCCTACTCCACTCACCGAGTCATCTACTCGAGAGTTCGTAAACACTACCGCGACACCAATCTCCTTATGGCGGAGAAGCCTTCTAGCGTCGCCTACTCTTTTTCCGGTACTAGGCTAACCACGGGTTCTTTCACACCAAGGTGAACCACACCTACACAACGTCGCCTACCCTTTAGTAGGTACTAGGCTAAGTACCTAGTTCCATTACAATGGAGGAACTACTACCCAACACAACACAACACCTAATCCCAGGAGATCCTCCTTATTACAACACCATCAAGGATATCACCATCCTTGGAAATAAACTAATACTACATGTATAACGATGCACCTCATCGATTATACGACCTAGGCATTCTTCCCTAATGCCACTTGATTTGATTCTAAGGCATCCTTCACTAATGCCTTTGACATAGCAGCTTGGCACCTTTCACTAATGCCTTCGTCTTGGCACCTTTAGCATTCTTCACTAATGCTTTTGACACGGACGTTAAGCACCTTTCACTAATGCTTTCGTCGGACCCTTCGGCATCCCACTAATGCCTTCAACACAACACATCTACGGAGGAAGAAAGAACTATCAACAAGAGACCTCAGTTGTCTTGATGATGATGAAGCATGGAAACTCATGGACTTGAGCTTGCTTTCGACTTCAAAGAAGTGGTGATCTAAGCCTTTAAAAAGATCCACATTAGGATCCAGGATCGGTTAGAGAAGTACAATACTTGGGAAAGTATGTGTGAGTGGCAAACCAAAAGGAAGAAAATGGCTCTCTATTTATAGGCAAAAAACACTTGCTTGTTCCCCGGATCCCTCGGATCCCTCCCACAAGGGATCCGTCTAGCGTAAAGCTAGGGATCCGTGGGACGCTCCTCTTTTGGTTATGGGTCATGGGTCATGGGTTATGGGTTGATCCATGGGTTTCTTATTAGATACAATGTATCTCATGAGTTCAATGTACCTAGTCAAATGGGTATGGGTTAATACTATGGGTTATGGATTATTCCATGGGTTGTAGGTTTTTACTTATTTATATGATATATACTAGTTGTATATATATTTTGCCCAATATGTAAACACTAGTTGTTGTACATATATATTACTAAATCATAAAATCACTTATACTTGTTTTAGTGTTTTATGTGAAAGCGTAAGTGTGTTAGAAAACTATTGGCTCAAACTAATTACGTATTTTATTTGTTTCGTTAAAATGATTTTACGTTTGTTATCGAAAATTATGTTTGCAAATGTCTTGCAATTATAAAAATAAGTAAGCTAATGTCTTGCAATTATGTTTGCAAATGGTTCATCCTTGTGACGAAAATGCTCCCCCTTAAAGATTGCAATGTTGCAATGGGGTGTCATGAAGTATAATCCAAATAAGGATTATGTTGCAAGTGGTTTTGCAATATGGTTTGACACAAAGCTCCTCCTAGCTTTATGGTGTCAAGTTCTTCATGTGTATTTTGAAAATCTACAAAATAGAGGTTAGAAAACAAGAGTATAGTGCATAATTTCCTGCAAATATGACTCAAGTTAGTAGTAAATTGTTCTTCTGTACCACGGATCCCACGGTTCCCTATATGGAGGGATAGTCTAGGCATTGGAGGGATCAGTGCATACGGTGGCAATTTTCAGCATATGTGATATTCTAAACAATGCTAAATATGAGAGTGAGATATGTATAAATAATACACTCAAAGCAATATGGCACATAAGATATCATTCAATAAAATAAAGAGATAATCAAACAAATCTCTAAAACTAAGAGAATGATCTAGCCATACATTTTCTACAAATACTAACGAGTGACCTAAACTTAAGAAGTAACCACGTTCTTAAAAAAATGGGATTCCTAGACGTTCTAAGTTGAGCTTAAGACTAGGACACGCTTTAGGCTCATGGTTCTTTGGGTTTGTTGACCTCTTCGAAGCGTTAGAGGAGGTGATAAAACATGAAAAGTTGCTCTTCACGTAGTTCATGTATCAACCTTTCAACATGTTGACAATGATAGAAATCCTTGTCATGGTTTTGAGCTTCTTGAAATGGAGGTTTAAGTGAAGTGGGTTGAGGATCCTCAAATAAAGGAGGAATTGGTGGAGGCTCATTAAGTGGAGGCTCAACAATGTTTGAAGGTGGAGGTAGAGAAGTATCAACTTCCATGTGGTTGGGTGATTGACTTTGATGTCTTCTCATAATCCAAAATGGACTATTGGGGGGAAATGGAAAAATTAATATTGGTGCTAGTGTTGATTCAACATTTTGGTTTTGTTGAACAACCTTTTCTAGTGAATTTGTTGGTAATGGTGGAAGATGAGTTGGCCAAGGGGGTAATTCCTCTAAGTTGTGAGAATGTGGAGATGATTGTGAGGTGTTAAATGATGTGGCTCTAGGCACCAATGATGTTGGTTGGGTTAAGAAGGGTGTGTTTGGTTTAGTAGAATTTGGTGATGATATCCTTGTAGGAACAATCCTCTTGGGAATTAGTTTGATTGGTTTCTTTGGTTTAGGAGAAATCCTAGCATTTGTGGAGTTAACCGGAGATGATTCGGTTGAGGAAACTTCGTGTATGATCCTATAAAGTTTCTTGGGTGGATGAGTTAGCACTATGAGCTTTTCTCATAATGAAATGACTAAGGAAGATGTTTGTAATTACTGAGAATTGTGTTGTGTTTGATAACTAAGGTGTTCTAGCAATATGACTTATAAAGGGAAGAATTTGGCAAGTGCATTTAAGACTTAGTCCATTGAGATTCATGGAAATGTGATGATTAACATGCACAAGATTCAAGTTCAGAGTTTCACTGATCTAAGAACTTAATAAAGATGAGGTGGAGTGTTCAAGTTAGCAAGATGAGCTTGAAATGATTGTTTTGGCTAGAGTTGACATAATCGTCACGGGATCCCGGGTTCCTCCTTTGAGGGATCCGTCTGAGGCTAATCCTAGGGATCGGCTCTCTGTGATATGAAAGGATAAAAGTGATGTTTCTAAGGTCTAAGATCTATACCATCTTGAGTGTTTAAGTCCTCCTAAGTATCTTAAATAAGGGTGTACTTGAGTGATCAAGAGAAATGAATGATATAGCAAATGATTGCCTTTTATGGAAGGGAAATGAGACTAAATGACTACCAATGGATGTTCAAGGATGAAACTAAGAGTTTTGATGGTGTCAAGTCATAATAAATGATCCTAGAGATCAGATTTTAGCTTGAGATGGAGTTTGAAAAATCCTCAAAAATCAAAAGAATTGAAAACTATTTTTGACCCATTTTGAGATAAAGATGACTCGAAACAATTTCGTAAAATTGTTCAATATGTCCACCTAAGTGTTTTGAAAAATGAAAAACAATTTGTGAGTATTGAAGCGGAAATATGGTGAGTTTTGATGTGTTGATAAATCAAAGAATTTTGAATAAGATCTTATGTAAGCTATGAGTGAGTTTAAGGCTTTCTCATCCTTGAAGGAGACTTAGTAGAGTTCTAAGATCTTATGTTTAGCTAGTGTGAGGTTATCTAGTAAACTATATTGATGTATGGGATCTGTATTCACGTCTGTTATTCACGGATGCTACGGTTCCCTCAAGGGAGGGATCCGTCTAGGCTAATCCTAGGGATCCGACATGCGGTCAGAGAACCATCACGGAATCATGTGCGATTTTGCACACTAATCAATCATTAAACTAAACATAAATATAAGCATGTCATCACATAAAACATCTCATAGAAAATGGTAGAAATAGCAATATCAAGTTAGCGTAAACAAAGAGTGCTAAAACAAAATCACAAAACAAGTGTTTAAGAAACAAACATAATCCTATAGTCTCTTTCGTCAATTCTTTCTTTTCCTCTTTCCCGGCTTTGTGAGGTGATAAGCTAGATTTTGAATCATACCCCTTAATTGTTTGAATTACGCGGTCTCGTTTGGAATGGTTGGAAGTTGTTCATAGTAATCAAATGGTTCCAATTCAATGTTAGCTATGGGGTGCGA
Organism: Chrysanthemum makinoi; assembly: GCA_910596185.1. Classification (NCBI taxonomy): domain Eukaryota; kingdom Viridiplantae; phylum Streptophyta; class Magnoliopsida; order Asterales; family Asteraceae; genus Chrysanthemum; species Chrysanthemum makinoi. Next base: position 150,179,065 of record OU343222.1, read on the forward strand.
CATCTTCTGCTTCTCCATATTCTTCCTTCTCCTTAGGAATGGGGAGCTTTAGGTTTTCTTCCATTGACCATGAACCGTTTAGAGGTTTGTTTGGTAGGAGGTACTGTGCATTGATGAAGCAAAAAATGATCATCGTTGATAGGAGATGGTTGCGATGCACTAACATACTTACAAAGTGGGTGTTAGGAGCATACCATATGGAAGTACCATGTTGGAAGCTTTGAATACCCGTCCATTCTCCTCACCATGCAATAGGGATTAATGGCTTTGGTGGATAAAACAATAGATCATTTGCACAGACATGCATTTGGATGATCCTTGTTATAACCAACTAGGCTAATGGCGTTTTCCTAAGGATTTCTTCCTATTTTCTAAACATGGGATGCATTTCGAAAAGTTCCATTTGAAAAGGATCACGGTGAATGAGCTTTCGTTTAGGTTGTAACGAGTTGGTCGGTCCTAACCTTGAAGATAGTATCTCAAATGGTAGAGGGATCATCAAGAGGAGTATTGTAGATAGGTTTAGAATCAAGTGCAAGGTTTTGAGTGTTAATTGCCCAATCTTGAAAATACATACAAATTCCTTCACAAGGAATGCGAAGAATTTGAGAAAATGTGTTGAGAGGTAGAATGAAGTTTCATTTATTGATGATGAAGGCGAGTGAAATGTTATCATCGGCGTTTCGAATGATCCTAATGCTTTTATAGAATTCAAAGATGAAAGCAAGGCAAATTTGTTCATCATGTCGAAGACAAATCAAAGTTGATTGCCGAGAAAACTTGACGAGTGTCGGTATCTTTAAGGAAACATTCCTTGACTACACGACCTTCGTGAATAAGTCGTTTTTCAAGTCTTTTGAATACTTTGTGTTAATACAAATAAGCCGTAAAAACGTTTATTTATATTTTACGATCTTCTAATGTTTTGTCGATAACAAACGTAAAATCATTTTAACGAAACAAATAGAATACGTAAATAGTTTGAACTAATAGTTTTCTAACACACTTACGCTCACATAAAACACTAAAACAAGTATAAGTGATTTTATGATTTAGATACATCTTCAAACAACTAGTGTTTATATATTGGGTTAAACATATACTTAAACTAAGTATACTAAAATGGGTAAAACTAAGTGTATGCTAAAATGGGTAAATACAAGTATATACTAAATGGGTAAATACTAGCAAATGATTTTGACCCATAACCCATGGTATATATAAACCAACCAGTTCATTGTATCCTTATGATACATTGTATCTAGAAAGAAAACCATGGATCAACCCATAACCCATGACCCGTAACCAAAATACCCATGGGCGAAGAGGGAGGCGGACCACGGATCCCTAGCTTTGTGCTAGCCGGGATCCCTTGTGGTGAGGATCCTGGGATCAGGAACAGGAGAAATTTTCTCTATAAATAGAGAGCCATTTCTACCTCTCACACATGACTTCACACACGTACTTCCCCAGTATTCTAACCTTCTAACCTCGGATCTAAGTGATCTGTAGTTTTGTCTTTTTTGTTTTGTGTGATCTTCTAGGTTCCTCTTAAAGGCAAGATCACCACTTCTTGAAGGCGAGCAAGCTCAAGTCCATGAGTTGCCAGTGCCGTCATCATCAAGACTACGAAGGTTCTATTGTTGATAGTTCTTCCTTTCTCCATAGATGTTGGGTTGAAGGCATTAGTGAAGAATGCCAAAGTGTCAAGATGAAAGCATTAGTGAAAGGTGCTCATCATCGAGTAATGAAAGCATTAGTGAAGGATGCTAAAGGTGTCGAATGAAGGCATTAGTGAAGGGTGCCGAGCGTTGTGTCAAAGGCATTAGTGAAGGATGCCTAAGAATCAAATCAAGTTGCATTTGGGAAGAATGCCTAGGTCGTATAATCGATGAGGTGCATCGTTATACATATAAGTATTTGTTTATTTACAAGGATGGTAATATCCTTGATGGTGTTGTATAAGAGGAAGATCTCCTTGAGATTATTAATAAATCTTGTGAAGGGTAGTAGTTCCTCAATAAGTAATGGAACTAGGTGCTTAGCCTAGTACCTAATAAAGGGTAGGCGACGTTGTGAAGGATTAGTTCTCTTAAGGTGTGAAAGAACTCGGTGGTTGCTTAGCCTAGCATTATAAAGGGTGTGGCGTTGTGTTGGGGTGTGGGTTAGCCTTGGTGTGAAAGAACCGGTATTTAGCTTTATGCAGGAAAAGGTTAGCGGCGTTGGAAGGCTTCCGCGAGGAGTTGGTGTAGTGCTTACGAACTCAGTAGGTGACTCGGGGGTGGAGTAGAGCCCGAGGAAGGTGTCCTTGTAGAACCAACCATATAAATAACTTGTGTCATGGTGATGTGCTTCTTATCTTTATATTTCATTACCGCATTATATATATATATATATATATATATATATATATATATATATATATATATATATATAGGGAGGGTACGATGAGATCAAACTTAAAGTTGTAAAAATAAGATCCAAGTCTAAAAACTACTAAAACATTTATAAATATCAATTTTAGCATAATACATAAAAAATAATATTTTAATACAAATTAACATTATAGCAACTAATAACCAAATGATACATGAGTTTGGATTAGTGATCACTGATACCATTACACTAATAAACATTAAAATCGATACACATACGAAAACACGATACATTACACTTCTAATCAAAGTGTATCATCTAGGTTTAAATAAATTTTAAAAGAAATCTATCGAAACTTTAACAATTTTAGTTGTAGTTGATAAAAAATTTAGTTTTGTTGTAAGGAGAGTGTCGCTTGTCAAATTTTAGTTTGATCTCATTTTAACAACCAAGTATGATCTTATTTGATCTAGATTCATATATATATATATATATATATATATATATATATATATATACGTATATATATATATATATATCTATCTATCTATCAACGTCCAACATAAACAATCAAATAGATTGACATAAGTCAATCTGAATATTTAAAAAGAAGTTTTAAATTGGTAAAACTATTGAACATACAGTTTTCCACTTTCCGGTTTTGATAGCCCTTATTTAGATAGTAATGAGTGAGGTAATGGACGGTATCATGGGTGGGTATTGTTGCGTGGCTTTAGGCATGGTTGGTCCTAGAAACAAAAATATTATAATTAGGTAACATTAGTTGAGATGGGTTTATGGTTTTGATTTGTATTAACAATGTTGTGAACAAAGTGTAATCCTAATTGTGTTAAAAGCGCCTTTTTAATGATTAATTTAAAAACCCTAATTGAATTAATTGATTAGAAATTTTGTAACCTTAAACCCTAGGATGAGGATGATGGAAATTAGAACAAGTTAGTGTAATTACTTATAATGGTGTTCAAGAGAGGAATACTTGAGGGTATGGAGTCCTATGAGGATGAAATCAATTCTTGGGTCGTTTTTATGTTATGTGGGGAGAGGGAAAAGGTCAGTGATGTTTTCAAGTGCGTATAGAGTGTTACGTTACTACGATTCCAGGATCCCTTGTATATTTGGGATCCCTAGTAAAACTAGAAGGATCCGGCTCCTGTGGACGAGAAAAGGGTTGTTTTGGCTTTAATTTTGTAGTAGGCTATAAACTAGCTTACGGAACAAAATTAGTTTAAATGTTTCAAATAAAAAGATGTTTTGGTCGACGTAATTTGATAAGTTAATTATCAAGGATCCATTTGTGACGAAGGCGTTAGTTAGACGAAATCAAGAGGAATACCATTCCCGATGATGAGTGAGTCGGGAAAGTAACGAAAGAGAGAATTTGTTTTAAGAGACTAGCAGTTTATTAAACATAAAGAACTATGATATCAATATAAGCATGTAAGCTAGCTAATGAAAGAAAAAAGAGAAAAAAAATAAACATACCTTTATGCTTCTTGGTTTGGCTTATGAAGACATAATACCAAAAATACTTCATGAGCTCTTAAAGTAATCCTTTGAACTTAGAGTAAGTAAGTTGTGATTACTTTTGGATCCTTTCTCGAATGTTGACTTCATTATTCTTTGAATAGAAATGAAGGTTTTGAAGAGATCCTAGCATGAAGATTTCTTGAAACAGTTATGTTAGAATGATCTATCAATGTCCAACATGAAAAAGAAAAAAATATTTTGAAATATTTCCTTCTTTGTAGTTTTCAAACATACGGATGCATATCAAGTTTTTAAAGTACAACATACTAAGAAACTTGGTACGAGAAGCTCGATGCCAATTGTGGAAAACAAGAAGGGGGTTGAATAGTTTTACCAATTTAAAACTTCCTTTTAAATATTTAGATGCGACTTATGTCAATCTATTTAGATGTGTATGTTGGACGTTGATAGATAGATATATAAAAGTGTAATGAAGGATAAAGAGTAAGAAGCACATAACCAGATACCCGTATTTATAGTGGTTCGACTACAGGAAACCTTCCTTGCACTCCACTCCCAGAATTCAACTCTTTCGAGAGTTCAGTAAACACTACCGACACCAATCTCCTTATGGCCGGAGAAGCCTTACATAGCGTCGCCTACTCTTTTACGGTACTAGGCTAACCAGGGTTCTTTCGCACCAAGGTGAACCCACCTCATCTAGCGTCGCCTACCCTTTATGGGAACTAGGCTAAGTACCTAGTTCCATTACAATGGAGGAACTACTGCAGTACAATACAACACCCCAAATCCCAGGAGATCCACTCCTTGTAGCAACACCATCAAGGATATCACCATCCTTGGAAATAAACTAATACTTATATGTATAACGATGTAGCCTCATCGATTATCGACCTAGGCATTCTTCCTAATGCCACGATTTGATTCCTAGGCATCACTACTAATGCCTTTGACAAAATGCTTGGCACCTTTCACTAATGCCTTCGTCTTGACACCTTTAGCATTCTTCACTAATGCTTTTGACACGGACGTTAAGCACCTTTCACTAATGCTTTCATCTTGACCCTTTCGGCATCCTTCACTAATGCCTTCAACACAACACATCTACGAGAGGAAAGCAATTATCAACAAAGAGAACCTCAGTTGTCTTGATGATATTGGCTTATGGCAAGCTCATGGACTGAGCTTGCTCGACTTCAAGGTGATCTCGCCTTGAGGGAACCTAGAGAATCAAACAAAAAAAAAGACAAACTACATTGAAAGATCCCTTAGGATCAGTGGTTAGAGAGGTACAATACTTGGGGAAAGTATGTGTGAGACTGGCAAAACAAAAGGAAGAAAATGGCTCTCTATTTATAGGCAAACTTGCCACTTGTTCCCGGATCCCACGGATCCCTCCCACTGAGGATCCGTTTAGCATAAAGCTAGGGATCTGTGGGACGCTCCTCTTTGCCCATGGGTATTTTGGTTATGGGTCATGGGTCATGGGTTATGGGGTGATCCATGGGTTTCTTATTAGATACAATGTATCTTATGAGTTCAATGTACCTAGTCAAATGGGTATGAGTTAATACTATGGGTTATGGATTATTCCATGGGTTGTAGGTTTTTACCCATTTATATGATATATACTAGTTGTGTATATATTTTGCCCAATATGTAAACACTAGTTGTTGTACATATATATTACTAAATCATAAAATCACTTATACTTGTTTTAGTGTTTTATGTGAAAGTGTAAGTGTGTTAGAAAACTATTGGCTCAAACTAATTACGTATTTTATTTGTTTCGTTAAAATGATTTTACGTTTGTTATCGACAAATCATTAGAAGATCGTAAAATATGAATAAACGTTTTTACGGCTTATTTGTACTAACATGTTAGTTTCTCTTACGACGCTCTTTTTGTTTCGACAAAAAGAGGGAGAAGAGAGTAAAAACTTCAATTCAAACTTTTACGAATTTTAGTTTTTCCTTAAAATAATCTTATGTTTTGTCATCAACAAAAAGGGGGAGATTGTTATTACAAATAAGCCGTAAAAACATTTATTTATATTTTACGATCTTCAAAGGTTTTGTCGATAACAAACGTAAAATCATTTTAACGAAACAAATAAAATATATATAACAAATGAATTACTAACACAATTACATTTTCATATAAAACACTAAACAAATAATATTGTTTACAACTTATAGAAATGCATATGTTTAACAACTAGTGTTTACATAATATGAATATGTACTTATATATATATACTTAGTATATATTGTAATGGGTAATGTAATGGGTAAAAATCTAAGTACTTGACCTATTGACTAGATACATTAAATGTAGTTGGGTAAAACTTAAAGTCCATGACCCATACCCACGGAGCTTGATCCATAACCCATGACCCATTGCATGACATCATGCATGAAGTCATGTTGGGTAGTATCCATGACCCATGGATCCCAAACATACCCATGATTCAATGTCTAGATACATTGTATCTATTTGGGTACCTATGACCCAAAGTCCATAACCCATGACCCATGATCCATGATGATGGATCAGGACACACACCTTGTGTCAATGATATTTTGTATAATATTATTAAGCACGCAGAATTTACTTAGTAATACTTAGAAGATGGATTGTATGATGTATTGTATGTAAACCACAGTTAAACCTGAAAACTTAAGCTCGATATTATTAATGAATATCACAGTGATCTTGCTTATCACTAGGGTTACACCTTGAAGCCTTTGTGAGTGTCGTAGAGTAATTGGACAAGTACCTAAGACAATGACCTAGGACCTCCTTTTATCAACAAGGAGTCCTTTAAGAGATAAGTATAAAACTAATATTATAGAATATACACAGATCTATTCTATACTTATCTAGGCTTAGCGTTGAAACAAAACATTATCTAATAGCATTGGTAATAATGTACCGGCAGGTGGTATCGTTTCCCTTTGCTAGTGTTATCCGGTGTAAACCCACACTATCCATGGTAGCGGATTATTCCCACAATCCTCCCAAACTTATGATTTCTCTCTGCAAATCAATAAGTTTCTTAGTCTTCATTATCTTCAAGGATTGGGGAATTCAACCAAACACTTCAGCTCCTTAAGCTTACGTATGGCTGGGAACATGATCTTGAAGCCTATGTAACAATGCTCGACCCTCATTGTCTTCATGAACTCTTATTGTTGTTGTACATAACATCACGGTGAGAGTTCGACTTTGAGTGGATATTCTTTCTCGTGAAGCATGAATGCATCTTCTCTATTTGTTGTAGAGACATGATGAACTTCACATGAATCATAGTAAAACCATTTGAGTACCAGGGACATGTGCATGAGAATTTCCAGAAATCATCATTAACATTTGGTTCATAGAGCCTTCAAAGATTAATCCATAAGCTGCATCTCCTTTGTATCTTTGAGATCTTGAGCATTAAACCTTTCTTGAACTAACCTCCTAGTGTATCCGAATTCAATACTGTCAAAGCTTTTATAAGATTTTCAAATTGAATGAATGATGAAGTTTCACCACCTAGCCTTGTGATCTTCCATGTTGGAGCAAAATTGCTAGTAGTGTAAACTTCCCATCAATGATAGGATATAGCGCGGTGGTTACGGATAAAAATCTTCTTCTACAACCACATCATTCCGGCCGGTTGTTTCTTGATGAATTTCTCCGTAGGAATTTCTTGTTCTTCCAGCAACCTTAGTCTTAACGCGGTTTGAGAATCACTTTCATTGGCCTTTCTTGAATTTAGGAATCCTTCTTGCTTCTTCTTGAGCCCATTGGAGTAAAAGCTTTATCTTGTTTTTTGAACTCTGTAGTAAGCCTTTCAACTTGATCATAAGACATTCCTTTGAATTGATGCTTTCTTCCAACCACCAACTTATGACAAGATAAGTCTTAAGTATATGAAAAGAATTTGCCTTGGTACTTGGTTGTCTTGATTTCTTTTGACCCTTTTTGACTGAATTGATCACATCTTCAAGTGCATGATTGTTCTTCATTTGAATGAAATCCTTCAACTGGCGGTTCTTTGTTCTTGATTAAGGATGCATCAGCTACCAGGTCAATTGCCTTTTTCTTGATTATTTGATTATTAGCAATCAAGAACTTAATATCTTCTTGATAGGAACATAGCTAAACTCTGAGTCTTCTCTCTAAGAATTGTAGGTTGAAACGATTGGAAAGGATTTTCCAATCTATCAGCCTTTTAGCCTCACAAAAAGCTTGCAACTTCCAATTCTTCAAGCTTTTCTTTTTGCAACTTGTTGTTCTTCATTAAACTTTTCAGTAATTTCTCTATCAAGAGCAATCATTGCTTGTTGTTTCTTTGAAATCTTTCTTCAGTTTGCTCTACACTTTCCATAAGCGCTTTACCTTTGTCTTTCTTGATTTATCAAATTCTTCACTTTGGGTGGCAATATTTGGATCTGCTGGGTGGAAATGGAGTCGATGGTAAAATCGGTTGTAGTACGAAAATGTCTTGATCATCAGTTGCTCTTCTTGAGTATTAGGCAATTGTACAAATAACACCGTAAAGCGTTTATTAATATTTTGCGATCTCTTTGTGTTTTGTTGATAACAAATATAATGTTATCTTAAGTATAATTATAAGGATACATGTTATTTTTTGTAAAGCATTTACATATAGCCATTTAAATACAAAAATGTAATAATTAAGCATTTGTTGTAATAGTTTATTAGGATGGGTAAAACCATAACCCATGGACCATAACCCATGGATCTTAACCCATGCCCATTAGACTAGATACAATGTATACTTAGATACATTGAATCTAAAGAAAACCCATGGACCAACCCATACCCATGACCCATAACCAAAACCCATGGGCAAGGAGGCGTTCCACGGATCCCTAGTTACACTAGAGCGGATCCCAGTGGAAGGATCCGTGGGATCAGAGAGCAGTGAAGAATTTTGCCTATAAATGAAGCCGATTTCTTCATTCTAACTTCACCCTACTTACTAAATCTCTCATACACTCTCATTCTAACATATAGATCACTTGATCTAGAGAGTTGTTCTTCTTTCTTTCTATTTGTGATCCTTATATAGGTCCTTCTCAAAGGCAAGATCACGAGCATTCTACAAGTCATCCAAGCAAGGGGTCCTTGATTGATTTGTCACTCCGCTAGATTTACATGGCGAAGATCTTGTATATGATATTTCACATACTTGTTGTGTAATAGTCGTGTTGGTTTGGTCCACCGTGCTACGGACTCGGTATTTAGCTTTGTACGGGAAAAAGTGTAAGCAACGTTGTGAAGGCTTCTCCGCCAAGTGAAGGAGTTTGTTGACATAGTGCTTGAACTCTCGAGTAGGTGACTTCGGTGGAGTAGAGGAAGGTGTCCTTGTAGCCGAACCACATCATCGGTTGTGTCTTTTCTTTCTCTTAGCTTTACTTTATTTACTTGATTTATCATTAGATCTATACTTTCTCTATATCCATAAGATCTCACATATTAACGAATCTAAAAGTTTTTGAAACTAACTTAAAATGGAAAAACTATTCAACCCCTCTTCTAGTTTTCCACAATTGGCATCAAGAGCTAAGTTTATAAAAGTTTTAAAAAAAAATTGTATTTTAAAAACTTTTCGATCACTATGGGTTCTGAAAATTATAAGGAAGGGCAATATATGCAACGACCACCACTACTTGAAACTAATGGTTTTATATATTGGAAAAATAGATTGGAAACATATGTGAAGTCTAAAGATATTGATTTTTGGTACATTATTGTTGAAGGTGATTTTGAGGCTACCTCAAATGATGATAAAGGAAATTTAGTTCACATACCTCATGATAAACTAAATAATGAAATGAAGAAAAAGCTTTCTAAAAATAGTGAAGCTAAAATGCTTTTGTATAATGCTTTACCCAAAAAGGAATTTGAAAAAATTTCTATGCTTAAAACCTCTAAAGAAATTTGGAATTCTTTAGTTGTAACTCATCAAGGTAATCAACAAGTTAAAAATAATAAAATTGATTTATTTGTTCAACAATATGAACAATTTTCAATATGGATGAGGAAACTATAGATCATTCATTTGCTAATTTCAATACTATTATTACATCTTTACAAGCACTTGATGAATCTTTTTCTAGCCGTAACCATGTTAGGAGATATAAGAGGCACTTCCATGAAGTGGAGATCCAAGGTGGCGATATCGAAAGAGTCAAAATATTTGACAATCCTTACTCGTGAACTCATAGGCCCTAAAAGTCTACGAGCTTGTCCTTGCTAAAGACTCCGAAGCCTCAAAGGTGAAGAGAAACACAAATCTCTTGCCCTTAAAGCTAAAAAGGCTTCAAGCTGAAGAAGAACTCCTCTTAGTAGTGACGGCGAGTGCATACATGGCGGATGGGGACTTTAAAAAGTTCTTTAGAAGGGGAGATCGTCAAACAACTTATGACGATAAGAAAGGCTTTCGGGCGAGGACTGGCCAAGATGATCGTACTTGATTTAAATGTGGGGACCCAAACCACTTTATTAGTAAGTGTCCCAAGCGGGATGATCAAAAGCGTTAAATGGCGTACGTGGGGAATGGCTGACGAGGAGGACGAAGAAATTTGTCTCATAGCAAATGACAAGGTATGTCACGAATACTATAGTAGTTCATCACTTGATGACGACTCATTGCAAAATGAATATGACAAACTATTCAATATTAGCTTAAAACTAGATAACAAAAACAAGCTTTTAAAGAGTCAAAACCAACGTTTAAACAAAGAAGTCATAGAACTAAAAACTAAAGCGTTTGGAAAGGGTAAAATAGCAAGTGGTAAATGTGAACTTTGCGTTCAACTTCAAACACTAGTTGATCATCTAGATTCTAAAATTGCTAGAATGATACGAACACTTTAGAAACGATACTAGATGGTGTTAAAACCGGCAACAACCAAAAAGGTTTAGGTGTTCAACAACTTGATCCATCAACTAGCGAAAATAAAGAAACAAAATTTGTTAAGGCCTAGAAAACCGATACTTGTTGTGGCGGATCCCACGGATCCCATCAAAAGAGGCAGGCTAGTGATAAATCGGTCCGTGGATCTGTATGTAACAGTAGCAATAATGTAGCTTCTTCATCTAGAACTAAGTTTGTTATAGTTAATAGGAAGAAACCAACTCATGTCACGACTAGACAACCACCTCCAAAATATAACCCTACTTTTGCAATAAACAAAGTTCCATCCTTTTCAAAACCTAATTCATTTAGGAGACCTAATAACGTTTACTCGAAAAGTAACCATCAAATGGGATGGAATCAAATATAAAAGCGGTTTTCCTTTCAAAACTTTGCTCCTTGGAATGCATACTCTTCTTATCCATACATGTCTAACATGAATGGAATGTTTAACACTAATGGACCCATGAACAAATGGGGACCAAAATTTTGAGTTTATTATTGTTTAGGTGTGCTTAAGGTCGATCTAGACCCCGATGAATGGGTCAAGGATGGGGTGAACAGAGGAACATGACCGAAGCAATAGGGATCTATTCTCCCATATGAATCCATTAATGGGTAATGTGGTGTTTTGAAATAGCAAAGTAGAATCATCGGTAAAAGTACGGTTTCTAACAAATCTCTAACCATTAACAATGTGTCCAGTAGAAAACCTAAACTTTAACCTCTTAAGTATAGGACAAATATGTGATAAAAGTGCAATGTACTTTTTACCAAAACCGGTAGTAAGATACTTAAAAATGGCATAACCATAGGAATAGGAATTAGGAAACATGGAGTCTATGTCATTAAAATCGGTAATGATACTTCGACCTTATGGCATCGAAGATTGGGTCAGCATAACATCGACTTCTTGTCGCTATGTAAGGTCACTAGATTTACAACACAAGCTCAATAGAAAGATAGAGGCGATTGAACAAGAAATCAAAACATAACACCGGTATAAAGAACTACGGTTATGCGTAGAGTGTAGTGAAAGAAATAACGAACAACCAACCTAAAATGAAGGTTTACATGAATATTTATAGGAGGGAAGCTAGGGCAACACTCCTAGTTCCCATCCTTTCCTTATTGGACATGGGCCTGAGCTCATGGGCCTTCTACATAAGCTTAAGGCTAATAACAAACATAAAGGCCATAATTAAGCTATCTATTACATATTAATTACTAACACTTGATTATGGTTTAGGAGTGATTCCAACAATCTCCCCTCAAGTGTTGGTGATGAAAAACGGTGAAGGCGTTGATGTAATAGTAGCTTTGATGTCTTCTGAAATTCTTCTTTCTTGTGAGAAGAATTGCCTTGATTCGAACCATCTCCCAGTGTAGCGAGATAGTTTTCTTTGAACAGTTATGCTTTGACGTCATCTTTAACTTTGTTCTTTGATCATTGTTCTTTGTGAAAGTGATAGTATGTTGTTATCACGCATCAAGTGCGCCTCGTATGCCCATTTTGTATGGGTGTCTCACGTCTTTCTCCAACATGCTCACACACTCTTTGCGTTGGATTAGGTCTGATGAAGTTCTTTAAGTCTTTAACTTTATAGATTCTTTGATTTGTGAAGAATCATTCTGACTTTTATGTTTCTTTAAGATAGAACTTCTTTGATGATGTTGTTGGTGTGAACAGTGGAGAATCGCACGATCATTCGCTCAAGCTTCCATAAGAAGTAAACATAAAAGCGGTTAGTAAAAAGCGGATTCGGCACTTACAAGTTTGAAACGAGGTGTTACAGACATAGTGTGAAAACACAACTCTAATTCTTACAAAAGCCGTTCTTGTCGAGTCCCACAAGTAAGATAACCGATGTAGAAGTACACCTACGATTCAGATGAGTCGTGAGGGTATCACAGAAGTATACCTCACGGCTGGAGACCGTTTGAGACCACTAAGCGCCAATCCACGAGTTGCGGCGACACCTTTATGCGGTGTTTGATGTTGACCACGGCAAGAGTTTCCATTCAATCACTGAGGATCACAAAGGTGAACCTCTCATAAATGTTCTCACGATTGCTAAGATCTTTGAAGGACTTCGATAATGTACCGAAATTCTTATTGTTGAGCGTCAAGTGATGAAATGTCAAGTGTACCTAAGATCTTTTGATGAATCTCGTGGCTCTAGACTCAATAGTGCATTTTGGTTTTCTGGCGGGGCTGGGGAGAGGGTCTCCTTCTTCAATACCGGCAATCTCTAGAAGAGGAAGAGTAGTTTCGTGGGTTCCCTCTGAGAATGAAACAAGCTTCTGTTGAAAGAAACTTGAGTGGTTAAGAAGGTTTAGTGCATCGTCCTTTGGGTCCATGACGACTTTTAAATCTTCAATATCGGTGTCATCTAGTGACAACCGTAGCATATGATTGAACCCGGGTATGCCTAAGTTGAATAATCGGAAGGCTATTTCTTTTCACCTTTTCTTTGCATTTCTTTTTTAATTCTTCAACTCCTTAACTCTCCAGATTCTCATTTTCTCCTTTTACACTCATACCAAAGACTTCTAAATACTAACTATTTGTGGTGTCCTTGGGTAGATCTCTCCGGCTCTGGCGGATCATAGGACGGTTATTCCTAACCTTAGTCACCTATAACTCCATGACTAACCTATGTTGCCATAAAACCATTTACTTGAAAAATCTCGCTCGGTGTTTATGAATAAAACATTTTGAACCACTGCTGAGATGAGATTTTGCATAAATACTCCCCCTCCACATGTGCTTAAGAGTTTTAGCGGTTAAATGCGGTGAGGAAAGAATGCGCACATTTTGATTGATCCTTTCAAGATAGACATTCCCCGAGACGGTTCGTGGCATAGTTAAAGAGTTGCATTGTGCGACTTTTAGGTGACAACTAGCTCTAATAACTACCTTGAAGGTGTAGACAATCCTCTAAAGGTTTTCAAACCGTCGAGTTCATGTCTACCAAGAGTTTCTCGAATGGTACATTCTACTCAGACAAGACCTTTGCGAGACACGTTTACAGCACTAGCGAACTAGCTTGAAATTATTACAGTCCGGACAAGTCTTTTCGAGTTACTTAGCAGTTAAGAGCTCGTCAATTCATGGGTTAAAGTCTTTTTACACGAGAGTTCATATAGCAAAACACAACATATTTCTTATCACGTATTTTTCTCCCCTCAAAAATGGCATATAAAATGTTATTTTTGAAAAGTTGAGAATAAATATGACCAATTCGAGTGTTAGAGGAAGAATGACCACTATGAACAATTTGTGAACAAAGTTTTAAGTCAAGTACTCCCTCTCAACGAGTGATATAAACGGTTGAGGTTTTGAAAATCATAAGGGAAAGTACTTTTTATTTTGAGCAAAACCTTGAAAAATGAAAGGTTTGATAGGTTTCTCAAAATAAGAAACTTTAAGCTCCTTTTATAAGGATTGTGGCACAGAGGCGTACCACAGGGTCCTTTATTTACAAGTACGGGTTGTACTACTTTGTAGTATGTGCACAAGCCATTGACAGATAATCAAACAAGCACAATCAAAGAGAATACCCGATGATTACAGACGTTGACGCTACTTTCTGGGGCGTTGAAAGTCGAGTCGGAAAGTTTGGTCATACTCCCACATAGCTCTCCAACCGTTGCATCTGATCCCGATGAATCAAACATTCATCAATCCTAGTGATTAATCAATGAACATCCTTGCGATCCTTTGAATTCCATCTCTTCGTCTGAATTATACCCAACTCAATGTCCTTCAATCGATATGACAATCCATATCGAACCATCTCTAGGGTGGCGTCTTAGAACTTAGTGAATTTCATCGAAAGCCATGAAGCAAGTATGATGATATTCACTTCGGTAGACAAACCCAAACTTGTGTTTATGAGCGATTTTGTATCTGAGGTTGATTGATTCCGATGAAGTGTAGAATTTAGGTAAGATTCGACCAGGGTGAAGAACTTCATACGCTCTTTGATTTGAAGCGTATAGAAAACAAGGAGTGCTGATAATGTACTTGATTTAAATTTCGGTTGAGTTTTTGGTTAGGGCTCAGGTATGTCATGATCCTCACCACCAGTGTATGTAAAGTGATCAATGGTTTTCTCCATTGGTGGTGTGGTTTATGAATCCCTTGGTTGATCGGATGGTGGTGGTACTTGTAGCTTGTTGTGTAGTGGTGATAACCTGCATAACCATTTATCGAATCATTGGATGGAGTTGCCTTAAACATATTTTGTTGTTGACATAGGTGTTTATTATGTTGATGGAGGTAATGATTGAGATGATGATTTGGGTTTTGGTGGAGTGTCAAGATTGTTCTGACAGAAGACTGTTGAGTTTTGTGTATAGGATTGTCAACTATGTAGTTGTCTGATTCCTTCTTTAACTTTTCCTCTACCATTTCTAGCAGCTTCTTTTTCCTCTTTTTGAATCATTTCCTCTTCAGCCACCAAATTATCATCAGTGAATCTTTCATCCTTACCATGATCGTAATCTCCTTCGTCATATATTTCCACATCTTCACCATGCTTTTCTTCTTGCGGTTGTATAAGTTGTTGTTGTGGTTGCTTCATTTCAATAGTTGTAGAGACAGTGACACCACGATCCTTACGGGTTGATTAACCGGAGCGGATGGGGTAAGAAATGTTTACAATGGATCTTCCATAAGTGGAGGACTCTTGCTTGACCCTCACCTTGTAGGGTTGATTAACCGGAAACGTTGAAGCATGGAATTCCATCCATTTCTGCTTTAATGTCTTACGAAATTGTATTACCTCATCTATTGAATCATACTCATCATCGGGATGACTTTGTGAACATGAATTTGAATGGATGTGAGAAGGATGTCCGCAAATCTGAAGATGATTATGAGCATACGAAGTAGTTGAAGATGACACGGAGATAGTTCTTGCCAATTGTTTTGTCGTATCCGGCTTGGAATGTGTTTGCCATCGAGAGCTCAGCTGGGGCATTGATGTTTGCTTGATTTGCAGCCATTTCATGATCTGAAAGTCATTAGACAAAGAGCAGACATATGGAAACCAATGTGTTTGTATTAGTCACGATTTATTATCTAATTACTTATATGATGGTAACATGTTTATGTTAGTTACAAGTCCTAAGTCACATTAGTCCAAATGTATGAAGTTGATGTGATAAGTTACGTGAACATGTTAATTTTGAAATTTCAAAGAGCAATAATTCACTTAACACACAACATTTTAACTTTTGTAAGCTTATATGAAACATCAGATATTAGTGACCTATGCGTAACATTTAACAAGTAACATATGCGTTACGGGCCAAAGTAGTAGTGAACAATGGGTTATGAGTAACAAGGATCCTTATCGTAAGAAAGGCTTATGCGTTGGAGTAAGCTAAAGCGTAAGACCAAGCTTAGGCGTAAGAGTTTCTTACGCGTAAGACAAGTTCAAAGGCTTTAAGCTTAGCGTAGGGAAAAGCTAGATGTTACGCGTACAGTTTACTAAAGAAACAAAGCTTATGCGTAACAAGCCTTGTTTGAATATCTTTCCAAGATACACGTAATCACTGTAGACCCCTTATGCGTAGAGCTACGCGTAAATTACCCTGGCGTGACCTTTACGCATAAATTATTCCTTAAGCGTAACGGTTTGAACACCTAAAGATTCTCACATTACGAATAATTAACTTTGTTAAATATAAACATGAAAACTTGATTGCGATTAACTCCAACATATCACAAAACAAGCATAAGAACATATGGATACACAAGAAAGACTTAGGAGTTAAATTACTTAAACCCTAAACCCTTAATCTACGTGTAAGGGATATAGCTACACAAATCAAACAAGAATGTTTGGAGGTGTCCTAGATGTCATGTTAGTGCAATGGAACAAGATTTAACACATTTCCACCACAGAATCAAAAGATTTATGAGAGATGAACCCTAAAAAACCTAAAACTTAAGTTCATACAGTTTAGATGTTTATGGGCTAATTTAAAGGTTCAAAAACATGCATATAAACTTATTCTAACACTTTCTTGACTACCTAATAACATATCACAGAAAAGAAAAACAGATGGCCAAGAACCCAAGAATTCAAATTAATGAAATTTAAGATTCAGGATGGTTTTGGACGATTGAAACAAGTTTAATAGACACTAAGAAAGGTTTTAACACAACTCATTTCAATCCAAACACTTTTATGCATAAACACCTAATTACGTTCGGTGAACAATTTTCCAAAATCAGTTTAAAGAGTTTTAACCGTTGGATTTGAAAGAATTTTAGAAATCCTTGTTTATCATCTTGATTAAAAACAGTTTAGAACTTATAGATTATGAAAAACTTGAACGGATTTAGAAGAATTGATTTGGGCCGTTTGATCTTGGTGGTTTAGGAGTAAATGAATTAATTTGCCAAGTTGACACATTCAGTCCCTCAACCTTAAAGAGGTTCCAACCAGGATCCTTTAACTTCCGTTTAGGTAAGACAAAACATTTGTAAGGCAAGAAACTTCACGATACTCCCCCACGACTGTTGAAATAATGAAATGGTTAAAACATTTGAGTCCGAGGAGAGTATATGACAAGAAACTTATCCACCATTTTAGAAGAAACAACATAATTTTGAAAACATGGAAGTACAAGGTTTTATGAAACCGAAAAATATTTACTTTCTCCCCTCAACACTTGTTCGGAAAAATAGTGAAGATTTGATAGAACAAAGTGTTGACTGAAAATTTGTACTTGCGATGTTTGAAAGAATTTAGATAGAAGAATGTTTTTGAGATTTTCTGATTTTATATTTTTGTATTTTGTTTTTGAAAAACATTTACAAAAGAGATTTTGGTGTTTGACAGGTTTTTAAGACTGTTTTAGGAGGTCATCAAATTCCTCTTGAGTCAAACACCTCATACCAATCCGGTGGACCAACTCATTAAACCTAGCGGGAGGCAAGGCTTTGGTGAGAAGATGCACTTAATTAGTATTCAGTACCACGGTATAATTCAACTGTACCTGTTCCGTGGTCCTTGATGAAATGATATGAAGATCGATGTGCTTTGATTCAGTGTTGAACTGAGTTGCGAGATCGCAAATGCACTCCGATTGTCCAGATTACATCGGGATTACTGTCAAATATGTAACCATAGTCTTTGAGTTGTGTTCTCATTCAAATGACTTGAGCACAACATGCTGACATGGCTACATATTACCTTCGGTTGAGAACAGCGATGTACAATCCTGCTTCCGATTGCCATGACACGGTTTATCACCAAGAAATTGTAAAGCTCACGAAGTACTTTCCGTGAATCTAAGCATCTGCGTGGTCAAGCGTCTGGCGATTAGTTCAAAACCAGAATCCTTCGGATACAAGTTCCCAAATTAATGGTTCCCTTGATGTATCGGAGGATTCTTTTAGCCTCATCGAGAGGTGGGTTCAGTTGGTCGCGACTGATACGGGAGCAAAGATATCTGCAAAGACAATATCAGTCTACTAGGCATTAGATATATGAGAGACCCAATAATACTACGGTATTTTGTAGGGTCCACCAATTTCCCATGTAAATCAGCGTCTAGCTTCTTGGTATGAGCCATTGGTGTGGTATAGGTGTCACAGGTTTGCATTCCAAATTTGTGTAACAATTCAAGGGCATATTTGGGTGACTCGAAAATACCACGGGGTGATTGATGAACTTGCAATCCAAGAAAGAAAGTAAGTTTACCCATCATGGACATTCAAATGTTTTCTTCATTAGTTTTGCAAAAGCGTTGAGTACTTTTTATGAGTTGACCCAAAAATGATGTCATCCACATAAATTTGAACAATTAAAATATGTTCCCAGTATTGTATGAAAGAGTTGGGTCGAGAACATTTGGTAAGTTATGGCAATGAGGAAAGATGATAGCTTATCATACCATGCAGGGGCCGTTTGAGACCAGTAGAGAGCTTTCTTGAGTTTATAGACATGATCGGGAACTAGGATCAATGAATCCTTCAATTTGTGACATAAACCGTTTCTTTCGGTTGTCCATTGAGGCGGTTTGACATCCATCTGAAGAGCCGTGATGTTCATGTGAAATGCGGAAAAATCCGAACACCTCAAGGCGAACTGCAGCAAAGATTCTTCAAAGTCAATACCTCTTCCGGCGATAACCCTTAGCCACGGGCGTGACTTGTTTTAAATAACGTTTCCTTGACATCAATTTGTTTTTCCAAATCCATTTAAGACCAATGACGAAGACCCTGTGGGTCTTTCAACCGTTCCATACTTCAAGACGTTTAAATTGGTTGAGTTCTTCTGCATGGATTCAATCCAGTTGTCCTGTCATTGCGTCTTTGATGTTTTAGGTTGGTTGGCAAGCAATGAGTGCATAAAGCAATGTTCACCGTCTGTGTGAAGACGTTGTCTCTTATTTGTGGTTGATTGGGTTGCCAATAATATTTTCCAGAGGATGGTCTTTTGTCCATCTATGTGTGGAGGTTGATGTTGGTATACATTGTGCAGATTTTGAGGATTCAAATGGCTTGTTGAGATTCTGCGACATCGGTGCAGGCGATTCTCATTAGCAAATGGGTTAAAGAACGCATTTGGATCAAAATCTGCAGGTAGGGGTACTTCATTCAGAACATCATCAGCCGGTTCATCATTGTTGGAGCGGTTTGTTCAACCGTTGTGTTGGAGTCAATGGTGGTGCTTCTGACAATAGTTGTTGTAGCAGGTGTATCAGGTATAAGAGTATTATCAGGTTGAGCAGGGGAAACAACGGATACACCGAACACGTTCATCAATATTGTCCTGAAACGTGAGCAAATAACCTTTCCATTTGTTGACGAGTAAGCGAGGGCTTGTTTGGTGATGATGGGGTTTGAGAGAAGTTTAAGCGGTTGTGACCGGGTTCCAAGCTGTTATGCTCAGAAGCCATTGTGAATATAAACAAATATTGACGAAGTTTCTAATCAGTTCCCCAAACCGACAACGTCTTTAGCTTGATTTGAAACGATGTAGTAGACATTTCTTCTAACTTTTGAAGTTTTCAGTATCACGTAGCAGAATTTGTAGAAGAAGCGAAAACCCACAAGGAAAATCTGACTAATTGCGGAAGATCCGTTCGAGGGTAACATGCCAGAAATCAACAAGATCTTCTCGTGTATAGATGCATCACACCAAACAAACCACGTAAGGCAATGAAACGACTTCCAGAATTTGTGGTCTTTGAATACTAATTACTGTGAATATGCAATAGCGAATACCAGACCGTATGTGAGGCATCATAACGTCATATTTGGGTAACTTCACACAAGATCACCCATGAAATCGAGACGATAACTCCAAAGTGAGATGTTTGAGCCACAGATCGTCTTATTTCTTCCCCCTAATTGAAGAAATTCAAGAAGGCATTGGGTTTTCGCAAAGAAGCATGTAGAAGAACAAGGAAGCAATGACCACTTACACACTCTCTCCCCCTCGATGTTTTCAATGATTCAGAATCATACACACATTATGTTGATGATGAATTGAAGACAGCGAAACCATATAAGGAGACAATGAAACCATGTATGTCCAATTGAACAAACAAGTGTGAAGAACCAAAAATATTTCGAGAGAGTCAACTGCATAAAACATCTCATTCATTATGTTGATCATCAAGTGTCATTGTTGTTAGGCAGTTTGATCTTCTATTATAGAAGATTCGGTTGTTGTTGTAGATTCAGGTGTATCTGAAATTAGAGTATTATCGGTTGTGCAGCGAAAACATTCGATACATCTGAAGCACGACTTTTGGCAGAATCTTTAACCAGGAGGGCAACAATGTTTCCAATTCATGACGACTAAGTACAATGGTGGAACAGTGATGGATCATGATATTTTTATTGAGAAGCGGGTCCTACGTTGTTTTGCATGAATATGGCATTATACTGCATAGAAAAATAGAAGGGGGCAAGAAGAAGAAACACATGGATCCCAAGTGTAACTGGGTTCCAGATGTTAGAGGCATAAAGATGTAGTGTCAATTATATTCTTGACACCTGAACATGCTATTTTGATGATTTCCTTTCCTGCCTCAAGGATGGATGTAGAGGGTTTCACACTTGTTATGGTGCAACTACTTAATATCTTGCACTGTAGGAATCACCTAAGACCAAGTGTTGAAAACTCTCCCCGTTGGAATCCATCTAAGGTTAGATCTAGGGGATGTTGAAACTTCTTGTGGGAAGAATTTGCGTCCTATATTGATCCACCTATTAGGTTTTCGAAATTTTACGTTTATATGAACGGGTTTATTTCTAACTGTTTGAGTTAACTTAGGTTTTGGTTTGCCACTACAGCAGTGTTGAGTAATACACTCGAAGGTGATACACTAGGTCGTGAACCTAAGATTCCATCCTTTGGAGTAGTGCCCTTTTCCTAGCCTTTTCTAGATCATAGTTCTTGTATGCGTCATTTGAATCATATGAATTTTTACGTTTAATCTAGATTGGCCAAAACCACTTATGCAGGTATAACAGAAACATATTTAATAGAAACAGAAAAACATTATTGTTGGGCTGGAATGTGGAGGCTGGTTTTGACAAATGATTATTCTCAACAACTTGGGAGGCAAACCGTTGTTTTGAAGATTTTGAACGTTGATTTAAATCAGTTGGTTGTCTAACTCTGATTGTTTTCGAAAGGTTGTAGAACTTCCCAAGATTGTTGGTTTTGCAAAATTAGTATCCACACTCTTGTCATTGATCTTCCATTTGTTTTGTAAAGCTACATGTGCAAGCCCCTTTGCTTGAATTTGAGCCTTTAAATGCTCATTTTCTTTTACTAATGTATCCACACGATTACTTTGTTCATTTGAATACGACCATTGTGTTCGAAGAAAAGATTTGTTTTGTAATTTAAGTTCAAGAGAGATGCAATGTGCCTCTAGTTTTGAAAAATCTTTATGAAACGAGCAATGGTCTTTTAAGAAAAATGATTTGATTCAAGAGTTTGATTTGACGTTTGGTTGAATTGTTAACAAGTAAGGGCTCAGACATGAGATAGTTGTCGGACATTATGCAACCTGCAATTGACCTCTCCTTCATTACTAAATTCAGGTTGCTCAGTATGTTGTGTCGCATTTTGATCAGAATATGATCAACGATAGATGTACCTCGACCATCTGTTTTGTGGTTTGTCATAGGTGGGTAGGATATCTTCCTCACCATTTGTTCTTCGTCGGTTGGGCTCGGTGTGCGTAGTTAAGTATGATATCTTCTCGGATCTGCTGCGTCATCCTGCTTTTCAATGCTACAACCTCATTGTCCGCATGATTAAGCGATTGCGGTAATCACAACATTCTTAATGTCCATTTGAGCATTCCTTTCATGTACATCAACTCTTTCACCTTGCACGACTGCGGTATCGGGAATTTGATGTCGGCTTCAATGCGAATTAGAGCCATGTATCCCTTTCAATGCCACAAATGGATCTTTATGTTCAGAATCCATTTCAACTGCTCTGAGAAGAAGAATCAAAGAAGGTGCAAAGTCGATGAAGTACAAAAAGTCGATATAGTGAATTGCAATTTCCTCCAAAATAATTTTGAAAAAATTTTGACTCTCAAAAAATTTGAAATTCACTATAAAATTCAATTCTAAGGCTGTAAGAAAAATTTGAGATATGACAATTTTGGCCAAATTTTACCGAAAATTTGAATTTAGGCCAAATTTGAATTTTTGAAAATTTTTCACATTAAACCAAAATTTGAATCTCGCGTAAAATTGAGCGTTTAGTCTCCCATAAAATAATTTTTAACTTGTGTTGATGGATCTTTGTAGTCGAATGAACCTTTGTTGATGAATTGTCCTTAGGCGTAGAAATCACAATAATCCAGTATATGCGTAAAAAACAAAGTTCGCGTAACGATCAAGAGATTACGCGTAGGTATAGCTTCTGCGTAAGTAGGGAAAAGACACTAAAGTTATGCGTGAACACAAAGTTAGGTAGAAACTTAGGCGTAGGATTACCTTATGCGTAAGACTAGGAGGCTTCGCGTAAGATAAATCTTATGCGTAGGATTTTCTACGCGTAAGCTTTATGCTTATCCGTAATTTTAGGGTTTTATCCCAAGTGATCTTTTACACTATCACAGTGCAAAGATATCCAAAGTCGCGTATTTTCAGGGCTTATCCAGCAAGAAAACCGCGAGTAAACCTGGCGAAGATCAAACCAAGGATAAAGTTACGCGTAAATTAGGGTTTTGATACGTTAGTTCTACTCGTAAAATGACTTTGCCCAAAGATGTTTCTAAACCAGATTTTTTGTGATGAAATAGCTTCAATATCACCAAAAATAACACAAAAGTGTGAAACTTGATGATCAGCTTCTAAAAGCATTCGCGTAGGATGAAACCCTCGTACAAAAACTAGTTTAAAAAGATGATCCATAAAGTTTGAAACTTTGCCAAAAGCAGTTATTTTAACACCATAAAGCGTTGAAAGGACAAGAATCTTGGATTAAAAAGTGTAAAACGTGTTTTAAGCCAACAAAAGTATCATTCATTATGCTTTTCGCGCGTGGGACCAAAACCCTTCAAAACAATACGATTCACCCACTAGTAGGCAATTGATACCACTTTGTAAGGTCACTAGATTTACAACACAAGCTTAATAGAAGATAGAAGTGATTGAACAAGAAATAAACACAAACACACGTATAAAGACGGTTATGCGTGGAGGTGTAGTGAAGAAATAACTTGAACAACCAACCTTCAAATGAAGGTTCACAAGGGGTATTTATAGGAGGGAAGCTAGGGCAACACTCCTAGTTCCCATCATTTCCTTATTGGGCATGGGCCTAAGCTCATGGGCCTTCTACATAAGCTTAAGGCTAATAACAAACATAAAAGCCATAATTAAGCTACCTATTACATATTAATTACCTATTACATATCATCCAAAGATCTAGTAAGAGATCTACCTAAGTTAAAATATGAACATCATTTTTGTGATGCTTGTAATATAGGAAAACAAGCTCATTCTAGTCATAAAGCTAAAAACATGGTGTCTACAACTAGGTTTCTAGAATTACTACATATAGACTTATTTGGTCCATCCGCTATCCAAAGTTATGGAGGCAACTTCTACACTTTGGTCATAGTGGATGACTATTCTAGGTATACATGGACAAAATTTTTAAAGAACAAAACGAAAACCTTTAATTATTTTGAAATATTAAGCAAAAAGATCCAAAGACAACTAGGAGTCCCATAGTCTATTAGGACGGATCATGGTAGGGAATTGATAATGAAGTCAATTGGAGCTTTTGTGACGCTAATGGTATTACTCACAACTTCTCGGCTCCACTTCCTGTCGAATGGGGTAGTAGAAAGAAAGAATAGAACCTTAAAAGAAGGTGAACCATGCTTAATGAACAATCCATACCTCAAAAGTTTTGGTGTAATGTCGTTGATACTTCAATGTACATACTCAATCGAGTCTTAATTAGACCAATCTTAGGAAAAACTCCATATGAGTTACTTGGAGGCAAAAAGCCTACGTTAAATCACTTTAGAGTCTTTGGTAGTAAATGTTTTATTCTTAACACTAAAGATTACCTTACAAAATTTGATCCTAAATCAACCGAAGGCATCTTTTTAGGTTACTCGCCAAATAGCAAAGCTTACGTCATATTAAACAAAGAAACAATGAAGGTAGAAGAGTCATTAAATATAAAATTTGATGAAAGTCCACCCAACCCTCTCCACCTCTTGTCGATGACGAGATTGTAGAAAGTGAAGCTATAGTAATAAAGAAAAGATAAATGAAGAAGAAGAACCTCTAAGTGATGAAATAATAAACATTAAAGAGTCCAAAGATCACTCCGTAGATAAAGTCATAGGAAAACTAAACGAACGAACATTAAGGTCTCAAGTTCAAAACCAAAGTAGCTTGTTTTGTTTCGTTTCAACCAGAGAACCTAAGAATACACAAGAAGCCATAAAAGATGAGAGTTGGGTAATGGCTATGCAAGAAGAACTTAATCAATTTGTTTCTAATGATGTTTGGACACTTGTCCCTCCACCTAGTAATCAAACCATAATAGGAACCAAATGGGTTTATAAAAACAAATTAGATGCAAATGGAGTAGTGTCTAGAAACAAGGCTAGACTCGTTGCTCAAGGGTATAACCAACAAGAGGGAATAGACTTTGATGAGACCTACGCCCCGGTGGCTAGATTAGAGTCTATAAGAATACTTCTTGCATATGCTTGTGCTAATGATCTAAAGCTTTATCAAATGGATGTCAAAAGCGCTTTTCTAAATGGTTTCATTAATGAAGAAGTATATGTAGCTCAACCTCCGGGCTTCATCGATTTTGAGAAACCCAAACATGTGTATAAATTAAAGAAAGCCCTTTACGGTCTTAAACAAGCTCCAAAAGCTTGGTATGATAGACAAGTCATTTAATTAAACACAACTATACCATGGGGTTAGTTGACAACACACTTTTACTAAGAAAAGAGAGTCACATATAATCATAGTACAAATATATGTAGATGATATTATATTCGGATCCACTTGTCAAGACATGTGTGATGATTTCTCTAAAATCATGCATGACGAGTTCGAGATGAGTATGATGGGAGAACTTAGTTTCTTTCTTGGTCTACAAATAAAACAAGTAGAAGATGGTATCTTCTTCAATCAATCTAAATACATCAAGGAGATGTTAAAGAAATTCGGTCTAGAAGAGTGAAAACCAATTAGGACTCCAATGTCATCCGACACCAAACTTACAAAAGATGAAGACGGCGAATCCGTAGATAATACTAAATATCGTGGCATGATAGGTAGTCTTCTCTACACCACGTAGTGGCCGGATATCATGTTAGTGTTTGCTTATGTGCTAGGTTTCAAGAAGACCCTAAAACATCACACCTAGAAGCGGTAAAAAGGATATTTAGATATATTAGGGGTACAACACAATTAGGATTATGGTATCCTAAGGGCACGGGAGTAGAAACAATTGTATATGCAGATTATGACCATGCAGGTGATTACGTTGATAGAAAAAGTACAAGTGGGGTATGTACTTTCATGGGATGTTGTTTAACATCTTGGTTTTCTAAGAAACAAACGGCACTTGCAATATCAACAACCGGGCGAATACGTGTCCGGCCAAAGAAGCATGCCAACAAGCACTATGGATGAAACAAGTTATCTGACTACGACATCCATCAAAGCGACATAGCCATCCTATGTGACAACAAAGGTGCCATCGACTTAAGCAAGAATCGGGTATTGCATTCTCGCACAAAGCATATAGAGATTCGTCATCACTTCCTAAGAGACAATGTTCAAAGGGGAACATCTCTATTGAGAAGGTAGCATCCGAAGACAACATAGCCGCCGTCCTCACCAAACCGTTGAAGCGGGAACAATTCAACCTACTTCGTCTTGGTCTTGGTCAAATGGAACAAACGTCATAACTTAATTGACTCTACAAGGTATGTAAACACTATTCTTCTTTCGAGTCTAGGATTTCTACTTCATGCACAACTCACAAACAATACGGGAATTTTCAAAACCCAAGATAAGTTTTCCACTTATAGCTTTCTTATTTTTTTTCATACATTTTCAAAGAAACCTCTTTTCAAAATGTTTTTAAAAAGGATGATACCTTCCCGTATCAATTTCACAAAAGCAATTTCTCACGACTAGGACAAATCGCTTTTTCATTATTAATACAAAGTAAAACCCGTTTTCATTGCATCTCATGTCTTTTGAATGCTAAAGGGAACACATAACTAATATGTGTTTTAGGGTACATTCATTTAAGCAACAATGAATTAGGAGCATTGATAACACTAAATTACGTACTTATGTACTAAATATGTGTTTTCGGTTATCTCAATAGGATGCTTTTCTACTTCTAGTTTATTTTTCCTTTTCCTTTTAGGAGTGAGATAACAAGTATCCAAATAGTTTGCATATAGGCACACACTAGGCAAAATGTTTCCAAAAGGAAAATTTTGTCTTTGCATCACCGACCACGGATCCCAACCTTTATCTTGGGCCGGATCTCTCAAGGGAAGGATCCGTGGGATCCGTGAAACAGAAGCTGTTTTTACCTTCTATTTTCTCACTTTGGATGAAAAATCCACATTGTTTTATTTTTTAGGAGTATGCTCTTTAATGCTTGTGTTCTCATAATCACATGCCTTAAATTCATATCTAATCATTAGATTTTAATCCACATTTTGGGTAAAGCATTCATTACAATGCTTTGTTTTTCTATATATAGAACTCCCAAAATGCTTGCATAATTCATCTCATCTCACAAACCACATACACCATGTCATCCACAAACTCTTTAGATGAATCACCTAGTACAAACAATCACATCCATGAAACTCAAACCTTTGTACTTCCACTTTCCAAAATACCAAAATCAAACTCTAGGATATCCGCACGGATTAACATCCGATCTTGTTGCTTAGAAAACCATCATCATCATATGGCTCATCACCATCAAATAACTCACCACAATATGCTTCCATTATAGCACCTCCCTCATCACCAACAGTACACCAACCATCACCAATCATTCACCACCTAATATCACTCTTTTGGAACTCCTTACGACTCCAACAAGATCTCCACAACCAAACAAAAAGAATTAGCCTTTTTGACACCTCCAACTTCTCCAAACACAATATTCAAGGATCTTGAAACATCACCACCTTTAGCTCCCATTAAACTACAAGAACATCTAGGTTCTTTTCCACCACCACTTCCAACATTCCGGACTTTAATCCATATTTTCCTATTTTTCCACCACAACTTCCGCAACTTACAAATCAAAACAACCCGAAGATTTCGCACTCATTACCTAACATCACTTAGCATTGTGAACATTGCCAATCCACTAGGAAATTGCAATAGAATTTAGGGAAGAAATGCGACCATACTCAACCTCATCCTTGATCGTGATCAATACTATCACCATCAAAACATCAATCCACAAACCTTATGCAAGCATGGAAGGAATCACTACTACTATTTTCTATTTCTTGTATTTTTTCTTTTGAAGTCTTTTTCAAGAACAAGTCTTGTTCTTATCTTACATGCTTCAGTTGGCATAAATACCACTACATTTTGTTGTTTTATTACAAGGCCTTGTTTACATACCTTGGCTCCCAATCTTGATTCTCGGCATTCACAAGATTATTTAAGCATGTTACTAACTTTTCTTTTTGTAGGATTCTTATTTTTCTTCACTTGACGCCCCAAACAAGGGGAGCTACCGTCAAGGGGAGTTAGCACACGTGGACTAATTTTTCCACACTTTTATGTTTATTCTTCCATGGTTAACTTTTTTTGTTTCACAAAAGGGAGAAGAAGTAAAACTTAAGGCTTTCAAAACTTACATCTATTCTTAAGTTTTACTCATCATAACATTATGTTTTGTCATCAACAAAAAGGGGGAGATTGTTAATACAAATAAACCGTAAAAACGTTTATTAATATTTTACGATCTCTTTGTGTTTTGTTGATAACAAATATAATGTTATCTTAAGTATAATTATAAGGATACATGTTATTTTTGTAAAGCATTTACATATAGCCATTTAAATACAAAAATGTAATAATTAAGCATTTGTTGTAATAGTTTATTAGGATGGGTAAAACCATAACCCATGGATCTTAACCCATACCAAAGTAGACTAGATACAATGTATACTTAGATACATTGAATCTAAAGAAAACCCATGGACCAACCCATAACCCATGACCCATAACCAAAAACCCATGGGCAAAGAGGAGCGTTCCACGGATCCCTAGGATTACACTAGACGGATCCCAAGTGGAAGGATCCGGGATCCGGGAACAGTGAAGATTTTTGCCTATAAATAGAGAGCCATTTCTTCATTCTAACTCACCCCTCTTCTTACTAAATCTCTCATACACTCTCATTCTCTTCTAACATATAGATCACTTGATCTAGAGAGTTGTTCTTCTTTCTTTCTATTTGTGATCCTTATATAGGTCCTTCTCTAAGGCAAGATCACGAGCATTCTACAAGTCATCCAAACAAGGGGTCCTTGATTGATTTGTCACTCCGCAAGATTTCTGTAGCGAAGATCTTGTATTTGATATTTCATATACTTGTTGTGTAATAGTCGTGTTGGTTTGGTCCACCGTGCTACGGACTCAGTATTTAGCTTTGTACCGAAAAAAGTGTAAGCAACGTTGTGAAGGCTTCTCCGCCAAGTGAAGGAGTTTGTTGACATAGTGCTTGAACTCTCGAGTAGGTGACTCGGGGAGTGGAGTAGGGCAAGGAAGGTGTCCATGTAGCCGAACCACTATACATCGGTTGTGTCTTTTCTTTCCCTTAGCTTTACTTTATTTACTTGCTTTATTATTAGATCTATACTTTCTCTATATCCATAAGATCTCATATATTAACGAATTTAAAAGTTTTTGAAACTAACTTAAAATCGGCAAAACTATTCAACCCCCCATTCTAGTTTTCCACATTAGCTTCCTTTGCTCATTTACTTGTATCTCTTTCATCTTCAAAATCAATTTGCCTCCCCTTAGTGTCAGTACCTATTTTCCTCCCCTGTTTGGGAGAACTTCCCAAATCATGATCAAAACCAGTGAATCACCATCGTAGGTGAGGATGAAGATGAAATCACCAACTTTGCAGTCTTCTTGTGCTTTTTCAACCCCTGCAACTCTTTCTTTAAGGTCTGAATCTCTTCCTTTAAGTGTTTAACATCCTTGGCATGCTTCTTCTTGACATGTGCCAAATCCTTCTGTAGAGATTCAACCTTCTTGGCTAACTTTGTACACAAAACCATCAATTGCAATTGTTGCCACTTGCCTCATCACTTCCAACTGTGTTTTATTGGGAGAGGTGAATCATGGGGCAAGGCTCAGTCCTCCCTAGTTGGACTAGGTGGAAGTCTAGAACCACCACTGCTTGTTCCTAGACCAAAGGTTTCAGAAACTTGTTGTGTTGTCATGAGAGGAGTTGACTGTTTTGACCTTCTCTCATAGGTGTTTGAAATCGGTGGAGTATAATCAATGTTTGGAACATTAATTATAGGTGTGTTTTGTTCAGTTGTAATCTTAGCAACCATTTGGGGAAGGAGAGGTGTAAAAATCATATTGCCATCTTTGTTCAAATTTTGAAAAACTTTAGGCTTTAGGCAACTGATCTCATAAACATTAGTATGGGGTTGCAGTTGAAACTCATTTAGCACTGCTTGCACAAACCTTGGATACATTAAAAATTTTGTTTTACTCTGTACATTGCCTTTCATACTTGTAAAAATATAATTTGACCGTTAAAAATCTTATCAATGGCTAGACAAACCAAAGGGTAAGCCATGGTTGAACTAAATTGCTCATAAGATGTTTTCTTTGAACTGAGACAATGCAACAGAGTATGAATCAAAAATCTCCATTGGGGACAAAAACCACTCTTTTTGAAAGTAGCCTTTTTGTTAGTGGTATCATACCCCATGGATGATAAAGTATCATGAATTTCAGGCATAGGTAATGCGATGAGACTATTGAGATCACCCAATTGGAGTACTCTCCTCAAGGATGCCTCAGTAACATCAATAGTTACCCCATCCACAGTGCTCTTGATCCGTGCCAAACCGTCAAGTTTTATCACTCAAGCCGGCCACTTGTGAATGGCCGACCGTAACAAACTTAAAACGGCTCAAGCACGAACTCAATGAAGATCAGGGGAGTATAGTGTTTCCCCGGGTCGTTATGTCCCAGCGAGCTATGCAATGGATCACCAAACGTATAGTGATCGGGGGATTTGAACGGAAAAGAAGGATTTGAATGATTATGACTACAGAAAAAGTTCATAAACTACAGGGGCTAAAATGCAAATTAAAAGAAATTAAAAAGATAAAAAAATATTAAATAAACGCTATCACTATTTGCAAAATGATGTTTTTGATTTTACGTTTTTATAAAACTGAATTAGAAACTACGTAACGTACAAATAAAAATGTGAAACTTACACAATATTAACCCTAAAAATATGAAAATGATATTTTTACAATCCTAATGATAAAATAAAATTATTAGAAAGAGAAAATTATTTTTATAACTATTTATCTATTTATTATTAATTAAAAACTATTTTTAACTATTAAATAATTACCTAAAATAAAAGAAAATATGAAATAAAGCTTGAAAAATAAAATTATGGATTGGAAAAGTCTAAAATATCAAAAGAGAATTTTCAAAACTATTTTTGTATTTTTCTGAATATTTTTCTATTTTCTAGGAATTTTAAACTATTAAAACTAATTAAATTATTTAAAAATACAAATTTAACTAAGAAAAATCTAGAAAAATATTTTTTTTGTCTTTTTATGTTTATCTTAACTTAATAAAAATGAAAAATTATTTTTTTGAACCTTTTCTTAATTAATTGTATTAAATACTAATTAAAAAGTGCTAAAAAGTAATTAAAATGCAGAAAAATAGCAAAATGACTTGGAAAAATTTGAAAATTTCAGGAAAAGTCTAAAATAATATGAGGAATCTAGGAAAAATGGAAAAACAGGTGCTTGTGTGGAGGGATTTGAAACTGATGTGCAAAGTGCTTATGAAATAAGCACTTAGATAAGCTAAAGGGACAAAACAAGCACCAAACTGAAACACAAGCTAGAATATGCTAAAAGTGACCAAATGCAACTAGAATCAACAAGCTATAACCTCTGATTTGCAAAATGATAAGATTTGAGGTTTGAGCTTATAAGATAAAAGCAGATTTTGGGTGTCTACTTGCAGCCCAGGAATAAGTACTCAAATAAGCTGGAAACCAAAAGGCAAATGCTAGAACTTAAAAGGACTGGCTAAGAATGTCTAAACCAAAATACAGACCATGATGAGCCAAGATGAACCCTCGTCTGACCTTGCAAGATCCTGTGCGCACTCATCAAAGCTGAGTCAAGGCATGGCACATAAGCCCCAATTGATAAGCCCATATGAAGCTTATAGAAAATTTACAAAAATACAAAAAAATCACAACAATAACCTAGACCATTTGAACTTTTTAAAGCCACAATTTTCACTGAATTTGGCCCAGAGATGAGTCCAAGAAAAATCTCTCTAGCTAGGCTCAAAACAGATTTTTATGCAATTTGACTTTTGAAGAAAAAGTGAAATGTTGACTTAAATGAGATTTGATCTTGATTTAAGGACTGAAATAGATGTAATGTGATGAAATTGAACTAATGCAAGCTAGACCTATGAATTACAAACCTAAAACAAGCTTATGGTTATCCAAAATCCTAACAGTTAAGGTATCAAGACAGATAAGGTGTGATTTTGACTATGGAGCTTTGCAGACACAAGTTGTTGACTCAAATGAGTTCAAAAGAGTGACACAAGCCTGAACCAACAAGAAACTACCACTGCACTAGCCTATAACACAGATAATGCAGCTAAACCAAACACCACTGTAAACACTAATAAGCAATTAAAACTGAGTGAACTACTGATCCAGCTTATACCAATGATCAAACTGAGTTTACTTGCTAAAATTAACACTAAATGAACAGACTTAAACCATTCTAAACCACAGATACAAGACAAGCATAAAATGCAAAATGGCTTGAAATTTGAAAATTGAGAAACTCACTCACATGTATCCAACTGTTGTTGCAGGCTAAACCAAACCCAATCCTAAACTAACCTAATCTATTTTAACCCAAATCCACCTCTGCATCATCCCACATCATCACCAAAACCATTCTTGGCCCAGTTTGAATTTTGTTGACCATTTCACAAACTGCTTGAATCTTAATGCATAAGCTTACAAAAAGCTTTCAATGGCTTAAATAAACTTAGTAAAGCTTAAAATAAGCCATTAACAACTTGGGCAATAGAGTTTGAAACTGAAAATTTCAACAGTAGACTTGAAAACATAAAATGATATTAAACCTTGAATTACCACTTAAAACTGGATTGCAACTTATAAAACAACTTAGTTTGATACATAGAAATAGAAATTATAACAATATGACTTAAACTAAAACATTTAATTAAAAGACGACATTAAAGAAAAAAAAATAAAACTAGCTACCCTTTCTCTTGCTATCTCTTGCTCTTTTTATACCTTCAAATGCTTCTCTCACATCTTCTGAGCATATCCCACCATAAATCTGGACCATTGGATCACTTCAAGTAGTATTGGCCGTTTGATTGGTTTTGGCGGGAAATGAGTATTAAGCCAGTTGGGACAGGGGAGGGGATGCATTTAATGCCTTTGGCTGTTAGGTGAGGAGGGGGGAACAAAACATGGAGTAGGGGGACAAAGTGTAGAGTTGTGTTGGTGGCTGGTTGCAGACAGGGGTGTCGGGGAAGACAGGAAAAGGGAGGCGGGGTGGTTTATTTTAAACCGTGGGTATTTGGGTTGGGTTTGGATATTGGACCGGGTCAGGTGTAATTGGGCTTGGGTTGGGTTATTATTTGTTTGGGATCCGGATTGGATTTAGGATATAAGTAGACAAGGACCAAACTTGTAATATCTGGAAATCCAAGGACCCAAGCTGTAAATTATGAAAAGTAATCCAAGGGCTTGTTTGCCAACCTCCATATTCCAAGGGACCAAATCTGCCAATTGAAATTCAAGGACTAATCATGAACAATTTTAAAATCCAAGGATCAAACGTAATTTCTCAAAACTTTTAGACTTTTCACCAAAGGACTAAATATGACAACATATGATTTCAAAGGGACCTCTGGTGACTTTTCTTTTAAAATAAATGCCTAGGGACTGATTTTGCCATTTTTGAAAGTCCAATTTTGCCAATTATGCAAACTTTACTCATTTTCATCGATTTTAAACATTTTGCATCCAAACATATAAAATGCAATTTTGAGATATTTTCAATATTTTGATGCATTTCTGAGCATTTTTAGACGTTTTGCAGTTCAGATTTAACCAAAAATGATGAGTATTTACACACTCATCAATCCCCCACACTAAACTATTGCTAGTCC
Source organism: Chrysanthemum makinoi (assembly GCA_910596185.1). Classification (NCBI taxonomy): domain Eukaryota; kingdom Viridiplantae; phylum Streptophyta; class Magnoliopsida; order Asterales; family Asteraceae; genus Chrysanthemum; species Chrysanthemum makinoi. Next base: position 150,212,911 of record OU343222.1, read on the forward strand.
CTAGCAATCTTTTGAGAAAAACTTAATGGATTTCATCTCTTTACCAAAAGCCATTACTTCAGGAGTAGCCAAATGTTTTAGTTCAAGTAAGAACCATGGTACACCGATAACCATGTGATTTTGAGCAAACCACCAGCTTCTAACGGATTTGATTTGTCTTTACCAAGAAGCCGTTTGTCGGACTAGCCAACTCTTAGATAAATTATCATATTATCTTTGGTGAGTGATTACCAATTATGGTTTTCTCGCCTTTACCACAAGCCATAAACTTGCGGGCTAGCCAACTCTTCACTTTTAGGATATGGTGAGTTGAATACCATACAATTTTGGGCAAATTGCAAGTCGTCAACGGATTTGAGATATCTTTACCAAGAGCCGTTTGCTCTTGGATTAGCCAATCCTTTTGTTTTTAGACATGGCGGACGATAACCAATCGGTAAGTGCAAAACACTTACTCCAAAAAAAATTTTGGCCAAAAACAGGGGAATTGGGTGGATAATTACGTGATAAAATTCGTGAGAATTTCCCCCCACACTTAGAAATGAATATTGCCTCAATATTCAAAGTCTTCATGCGGTTATGCACGAAACGAGAACGTTAAAGGGAAATACTACGGCCATTATTTAGAAAGATTTTTTAATTTTTTTTTTATTTTATTTTTTTATAGAAACTTGCATATATACACAACATGTGGCCCCCCTACTAGGGTGGTAGAAATATAGAAAGAAGTCAGAAATATGGGTGAAAACCCATATGGCATGCTACTGTTTTTGATTACCGAGACGCTAGCTTGACTCGACCCCGAATTAATTGGTTCATGGGGAAGCAAAGTGGAAGAAACAATCTCCATCGGACTTTCATTCAAGATGTTTGGATAAACATTTGAAGCACGTGAAAGTTCCACACCGATGAGATATATTCCCGGCTCAATATAATGGTACATGGAAATGCCGGGATCAAAGATAATGTCTTCATTCCCGGGAGTGAAGAAGCAGGAGAAGTGACGAGAATATATGAAGAAAGAAAGAAAATCATGATGAGCGATCATGATAAGATCTTCTTCCTCGGGATCAAGTGATTGCACTCGTTTGGATTTTGATGGTTGAGCTCTTTGGTTTGGAAAGCATCTCGGGAGGGAGGGTTGGAAAATTTGTCATAGAAATACAAACTCTCATGATTGAGAACTTTTCCCTCCGATCATGATTTTTGCCATCCAAGCGATCATACTCCGGCGGAGTCATGATATGAGTGAGTTCACACCTAGAAATCCTCATGAAGAGAATCATTCACATGATGTAAATCTGTGAATTCTTGTTCCATTGTCGACTCATCACTATCCTCAATCTGAGTATCAAAGAGTGGATTCTCAGAAATTAAAGTGAATTCGAGTCGAATTCAAATAAAGGATTGGTGAAAGTAGCTTTGAATGTTTCAGGAACAAAGTGATCAACATTCTCTATTGGATTGTTTGGGTGAGAAGTGAGTGAACGATCATTATAAAGGAGACTTTCAATCTCTCTCAGATGGCGCTTCAAATCAAAGAGACTATCATTACTTTCCGATGAAAGTGGATTGATGTGAGTGAGTTCACGGCCGAACTCCTTAAGAAGATGATCGGCATCGAACGTGGAAGAGATGCCTCAACATACTCAATGTTTCCATAAAAGCACAGATCTTCGCTACCATGGAGAAAGTCTCAAATTGATCGTTTGAACACTCAAGAAGGGAAGAAGAATCACACATATGATCAGAAGTTCCCTGTGACTCTCTCGGGATTGGGACAAGGTTCTCAACACTAGACTTTATGAATTCGTCCGATTCCTTTTCAGAACAAGTCAAGATGCTCGTCCCCCATGTTCGAGAGTGAGTGGGAATATCGGTGATAGCATTGTTTGAGATGGAATCTCAATCTGGGATATCAACTGCGGGGAGTTGAAATATTATCTTTAAAAGGATAAAACCCCTCCTCGTCATCATCATATAGAGCTGCCTTAAGAAATTGGGAACGCCTAGAGCTGCATGCTCTAGGATTAATGATTCTTCCCTAGATTCACGCCTCCGTTCTTGGCTAGCAATTCTCCCATGGTTTTTTCACCACTCACTTGATTCTTAAGGTTTTGAATTATATCATCAAGTTTTTTCATTGTGGTTTCAAAATCTTGGGAAGTTTCTTTAGGCAACGGCTCAGGTGGAGTTTGAACCGTATGGTGCTGTGGAGGTTGGAAATTGTCAAAACGGAAGTATAGTAATTTTGATTCCACGGTTGACATTGAAGAGACCTCCACAATCTTGTAAGAAAAATTCGGTAAATTCTGAAACGATGTGTCATTAAAACTTTGATAGCACGGTTCTTGCTCAAATGAATACCGAGGAGGGTGGCTAAAATCGTTTTGAGGATAATTGGAAAAGTTCGGCTAAGTGCATGAGTTTTCAGCTTAGAGCACAAAGCGAACAAAATCCATCCGTAAGATCATTTCCACACCTCTCGCAAGAACATCGTTGACATCGAAAATCAACTAACGGATCCCCACAACCATAGCAATACTGCCGATTGAACGAAAAATTTTGGGGTTGGGGTGGGTAGTCGGAGAAATTTTTCCAGGCTCATTGAAAGAATTTTGATCATAAGAACATGAATTCCTCGAAGCAAAAACAAACAACTTCCGTTATGAATGTCACACCGCATGCTTACGCATACACCATACCGGCGGCAACCAAAAGCTGGTTCTCCACCCCACACAAGGAATCGATGATTCCATCAGAATTAAACAAAAAGAGGATCAGGAAGATAGAATTAAACATTTAGAGGATACGAGAGAAAGAATCAAACAGATACTTGAGGGATAAGAAGAATCTTTTTGGATTTTGGATAAAATTTTGTAAAATAAGAAAGAAAATTTTGGGTTTTAGATTTTTATAAGAAAATATAAACATACGATGGTATAAACAAGGAGTGAATATCCAAATCACTAACTGCTAAACGAAGATAATCGCCAGCTCCCCACGGGCGCCAAAGTTTGATCCTGCCAAACCGCCGTTTATCACTCAAGCCGGCCACTTGTGAATGGGTCGACCGTAACAACTTAAAACGGCTCAAGCAACGAACTCAATGAAGATCGGGAGTATAGTGTTTCCGGTCGTTATGTCCAGCGAGCTATGCAATTGATCAACAAACGATAGTGATCGGGGATTTGAACGAAAAGAAGGATTTGAATGATTATGACTACAGAAAAAGTTCATAAACTACAGGGGCTAAAATGCAAATTAAAGGAAATTAAAAAGATAAAAAATATTAAATAAACGCTATCACTATTTGCAAAATGATGTTTTGATTTTACGTTTTATAAAAAACTGAATTAGAAACTACGTAACGCATAAATAAAAATGTGAAATTTACACAATATTAACCCTAAAAATATGAAAATGATATTTTTACAATCCTAATGATAAAATAAAATTATTAGAAAGATAAAATTATTTTTATAACTATTTATCTATTTATTATTAATTAAAAACTATTTTTAACTATTAAATAATTACCTAAAATAAAAGAAAATATGAAATAAAGCTTGAAAAATAAAATTATGAATTGGAAAAGTCTAAAATATCAAAGGAGAATTTTCAAAACTATTTTTGTATTTTTCTGAATATTTTTCTATTTACTAGGAATTTTAAACTATTAAAACTAATTAAATTATTTAAAAATACAAATTTAACTAAGAAAAATCTAGAAAAATATTTTTTTTGTCTTTTTATGTTTATCTTAACTTAATAAAAATGAAAAATTATTTTTTTGAACCTTTTCTTAATTAATTGTATTAAATACTAATTAAAAAGTGCTAAAAAGTAATTAAAATGCAGAAAAATAGCAAAATGACTTGGAAAAATTTGAAAATTTCAGGAAAAGTCTAAAATAATATGAGGAATCTAGGAAAAATGGAAAAACAGGTGCTTGTGTGGAGGGATTTGAAACTGATGTGCAAAGTGCTTATGAAATAAGCACTTAGATAAGCTAAAGGGACAAAACAAGCACCAAACTGATACACAAGCTAGAATATGCTAAAAGTGACCAAATTCAAATAGAATCAACAAGCTATAACCTCTGATTTGCAAAATGATAAGATTTGAGGTTTGAGCTTATAAGATAAAAGCATATTTTGGGTGTCTACTTGCAGCCCAGGAATAAGTACTCAAATAAGCTGGAAACCAAAAGGCAAATGCTAGAACTTAAAGAGGACCTGGCTAAGAATGTCTAAACCAAAATACAGACCATGATGAGCCAAGATGAACCTCTGTGCGACCTTGCAAGATCTCGTGCAGACTCGTCAAAGTTGAGTCACAGGTCAGGCACATAAGCCCCAATTGATAAGCCCATATGAAGCTTATAGAAAATTTACAAAAATACAAAAAAATCACAACAATAACCTAGACCATTTGAACTTTTTAAAGCCACAATTTTCACTGAATTTGGCCCAGAGATGAGTCCAAGAAAAAATCTCTAGCTAGGCTCAAAACAGTTTTTATGCAATTGACTTTGAAGAAAAAAGTGAAATGTTGACTTAAATGAGATTTGATCTTGATTAAGGACCTGAAATAGATGTAATGTGATGAAATTGAACTAATGCAAGCTAGACCTATGAATTACAAACCTAAAACAAGCTTATGGTTATCCAAAATCCTAACAGCAGGTATCAAGACAGATAAGGTGTGATTTTGACTATGGAGCTTTGCAGACACAAGTTGTTGACTCAAATGAGTTCAAAAGAGTGACATAAGCCTGAACCAACAAGAAACTACCATCTGACTAGCCTATAACACGATAATGCACTAAACCAAACACCACTAAAACACTAATAAGCAATTAAAACCGAGAACTATCGATCCAGCTTATACCAATGATCAAACTGAGTTTACTTGCTAAAATTAACACTAAATGAACAGACTTAAACCATTCTAAACCACAGATACAAGACAAGCATAAAATGCAAAATGGCTTGAAATTTGAAAATTGAGAAACTCACTCACATGTATCCAATCAAGGTTGCAGCTAAACCAAACCCAATCCTAAACTAACCTAATCTATTTTAACCCAAATCCACCTCTGCATCATCCCACATCATCACCAAAACCATTCTTGGCCCAGTTTGAATTTTGTTGACCATTTCACAAACTGCTTGAATCTTAATGCATAAGCTTACAAAAAGCTTTCAATGGCTTAAATAAACTTAGTAAAGCTTAAAATAAGCCATTAACAACTTCAAGTAGAGTTTGAAACTGAAAATTTCAACAGTAGACTTGAAAACATAAAATGATATTAAACCTTGAATTACCACTTAAAACTGGATTGCAACTTATAAAACAACTTAGTTTGATACATAGAAATAGAAATTATAACAATATGACTTAAACTAAAACATTTAATTAAAAGACGACATTAAAGAAAAAAAAAATAAAACTAGCTACCCTTTCTCTTGCTATCTCTTGCTCTTTTTATACCTTCAAATGCTTTCACATCTTCTCGAGCATATCCCACCATAACGGACCATTGGATCACTTCAAGTAGTATTGGCCGTTTGATTGGTTTTAAGGGAAATGAGTATTAAGCCGGGTTGGGACAGGAGGATGCATTTAATGCTTTGTCTGTAGGCGGTGAGGGGGAACAAAACATGGAGTAGGGGACAAAGTGTAGAGTTGTGTTGGTGGCTGGTTGCGACAGGGGTGTCGGGAAGACAGAAAAGGGAGGGTGGTTTATTTTAAAACCGGGTATTTGGGTGGGTTTGGATATTGGACCGGGTCCGTGTAATTGGCTTGGTGGGTTATTATTTGTTTGGGATCCGGATTTGATTTAGGATATAAGTAGACAAGGACCAAACTTGTAATATCCGAAATGGGACCCAAGCGTAAATTATGAAAAGTAATCCAAGGGCTTGTTTTGCCAACCTCCAATATTCCAAGGGACCAAATCTGCCAATTGTGAAATTCCAAGGACTAATCATGAACAATTTTAAAATCCAAGGATCAAAACTGTAATTTCTCAAAACTTTTGGACTTTTCACCAAAGGACTAAATATGACAACATATGATTTCAAAGGGACCTTTGGTGACTTTTCTTTTAAAATAAATGCCTGGACCTATTTTGCCTTTTTGAAAGTCAATAAATCGCCAATTATGCAAACTTTACTCATTTTTCATCTGATTTTAAACATTTTGCATCTCAAATGCAAATGCCAAATTTTGATATTCCATTTTTGACTCAACGTTAATCAAAAAAGTATTTACACACTCATCAACCCCCAAAACTATTGCTAGTCCCTAGCAATTGAGAAAAACTTAATGGATTTCATCTCTTACCAAAAGCCATTACTGGTAGCCAAATGTTTTAGTTCAAGTAAGAACTATGGTACACCCATAACCATGTGATTTTGAGCAAACCACCAGCTTCCAACGGATTTGATTTGTCTTTACCGAAGCCGCTTGCTTCGGACTAGCCAACTCTTAGATAAATTATCAAGATTATCTTTGGTGAGTCGACAATAATTATGGTTTTTTCTATCGCCTTTACCACAAGCCATAAACTTGCGGGCTAGCCAACTCTTCACTTTTTAGGATATGGTGAGGTGAATACCATACAATTTTGGGCAAATTGCAAGCCGTCAACGGATTTGAGATATCTTTACCAAGAGCGTTTGCTCTGGATTAGCCAATCCTTTTGTTTTTGAGACATGGCGGATCGATAACCAATCGGTAAGTAAAAACACTTACTCAAAAAAAAATTTTGGCCAAAAACGGGGAATCATGGGTGGATAATTACGTGATAAAATTCGGGCAGGAGAATTCCCCCCCATTACTTAGAAATGAATATTGCCCTCAATATTCAAAGTACCGCATGGTTATGCAAAACCGAGAACGTAAAAGGGAAATACTACGGCAATTATTTAGAAAGATTTTTTTTTTAATAGAAACTTGCATATATACATAATAACATGTGGGGCATCTCCCCCACACTAGGGTGGTAGAAAGTAGAAAGAAGTCAGAAATATGGGTGAAAACCCATATGGCATGCTATCGTTTTTATTACCGAAGTCGCTAGCTTGACTCGACCCCGAATTAATTGGTTCATAGGGAAGCAAAGTGGAAGAAACAATCTCCATCGGACTTTCATTCAAGATGTTTGGATAAACATTTGAAGCACGTGAAAGTTCCACACCGATGAGATATATTCCCGACTCAATATAATGGTACATGGAAATGCCGGGATCAAAGATAATGTCTTCATTCCCGAAGGAGTGAAGAACAGAAGAAGTGACAGAATATATGAAGAAAAGAAAGAAAATCATGATAACGATCATGATAAGATCTTCTTCCTCGGATCAAGTGCGATTGCACTCGTTTGGATTTTATTGGTTGAGCTCTTTGGTTTGGAAAGCATCTCGGGAGGGAGGGTTGGAAAATTTGTCATAGAAATACAAACTCTCATGATTGAGAACTTTTCCCTCCGATCATGATTTTTGCCATCCGTTTATCGATCATACTCCGTGGCTGAGTCATGATATGAGTGAGTTCACCGGAGAACTCCTCATGAAGAGAATCATTCACATGATGTAAATGCGGAATTCTTGTTCCATTTTCGACTCATCACTATCCTCAATCTGAGTATCAAAGAGTGGATTCTCAGAATTAAAGTGAATTCAGAGTCGAATTCAAATAGAGGATTGGTGAAAGTAGCTTTGAATGTTTCGGGAACAAAGTGATCAATATTCTCTATTGGATTGTTAGGGTGAGAAGTGAGTGAACGATCATTATAAAGGAGACTTTCAATCTCTCTCAGATCGGCTTCGAAATCAAAGAGACTATCATCACTTTCCGATGAAAGTGGATTGATGTGAGTGAGTTCACCGGCGAACTCCTTAAGAAGATGATCAGCATCAGACTGTGGAAGAGATGCCTCAACATACTCAATGTTTCCATAAGAAGCACAGTCTTCGCTACCATCGGAGAAAGTCTCAAATTGATCGTTTGAACACTCAAGAGGGAAAGAAGAATCACACATATGATCGAAGTTCCTGTGACTCTCTCGATTGGGACAAGGTTCTCAACACTAGACTTTATGAATTGTCCGATTCCTTTTCAGGAACAGTGTCAAGATGCTCCTCCCCCATGTTCAGAGAGTGAGTGGGAATATCGGGTGTGATAGCAGTTGTTTGAGATGGAATCTCAACCGGGATATCAACCGACGAGGGAGTTGAGAAATATCATCTTTAAAAGGATAAAAACCCTCCTCGTCATCATCATATAGAGCTGCCTTAAGAAATTGGGAACGCTTTAGAGTCAGCATGCTCTAGGATTAATGATTCTTCCCTAGATTTACGCCTCCCGCTTCTCGGCTAGCAATTCTTCCATGGTTTTTTCACCACTCACTTGATTCTTAAGGTTTTGAATTATATCATCAAGTTTTTCATTGCGGTTTCAAAATCTTGGGAAGTTTCTTTAGGCAACGGCTCGGGTGGAGTTTGAACCGTATGGTGCTGTGGAGGTTGGAAATTGTCAAACCCGGAAGTATAGTAATTTTGATTCCACGGTTGACATTGAAGAGGACCTCCACAACTGTAAGAAAAATTCGCACATTCTCAAACGATGTGTCATTAAAACTTTGATAGACGGTTCTTGCTCAAATGAATAATCTGAGGAGGGTGGCTAAAATCGCTTTGAGGATAATTGGAAAAGTTCGATAAGTGCATGAGTTTTCACCGAAGCACAAACGAACAAAATCCATCCGTAAGATCATTTCCACACCTCTCGCAAGAACATCGCTGACATCGAAAATCAACTAACGGATCCCACAACCATAGCAATATCACTTCCGATTGAACGAAAAATTTTGGGGTTGGGGTGGGTAGTCGGAGAAATTTTCGCTCATTGAAAGAATTTTGATCATAAGAACATGAATTCCTCGAACCGCAAAACAAACAACTCCCGTTATGAATGTCATTACCGCATCGTTCGCAGACGCGATACCAACGACACGGCGAACAAAAAGCGGTTCTCCACAACCGACACAAGGAATCGATGATTCCATCGTAATTAAACAAAAGAGGATCGGGAAGATAGAATTAAACATTTAGAGGATACGAGAGAAAGAATCAAACAAATAACAGGGATAAGAAGAATCTTTTTGGATTTTTGGATAAACATTTTGTAAAAATAAGAAAGAAAATCTTTTTGGGTTTTTGATTTTTATAAGAAAATATAAATACATACAGATGGTATAGACAAAGAGTGAATATCCAAATCACTAATCAAGCTAAACGGAAGATAATCAAGACAAGCTCCCGGCAAATGCTAAAATTTGATCCGGCCAAACCGCCAAGTTTTCTCACTCAAGCCGGCCACTTGTGAATGGCCGACCGTAACAAACTTAAAACGGCTCAAGCACGAACTCAATGAAGATCAGGGGAGTATAGTGTTTCCCCGGGTCGTTATGTCCCAGCGAGCTATGCAATTGATCACCAAACGTATAGTGATCGGGGGAATTGAACGGAAAAGAAGGATTTGAATGATTATGACTACAGAAAAAGTTCATAAACTACAGGGGCTAAAATGCAAATTAAAGGAAATTAAAAAGATAAAAAAATATTAAATAAACGCTATCACTATTTGCAAAATGATGTTTTTGATTTTACGTTTTTATAAAACTGAATTAGAAACTACGTAACGTACAAATAAAAATGTGAAACTTACACAATATTAACCCTAAAAATATGAAAATGATATTTTTACAATCCTAATGATAAAAGAAAATTATTAGAAAGAGAAAATTATTTTTATAACTATTTATCTATTTATTATTAATTAAAAACTATTTTTAACTATTAAATAATTACCTAAAATAAAAGAAAATATGAAATAAAGCTTGAAAAATAAAATTATGAATTGGAAAAGTCTAAAATATCAAAAGAGAATTTTCAAAACTATTTTTGTATTTTTCTGAATATTTTTCTATTTTCTAGGAATTTTAAACTATTAAAACTAATTAAATTATTTAAAAATACAAATTTAACTAAGAAAAATCTAGAAAAATATTTTTTGTCTTTTTATGTTTATCTTAAATTAAGAAAAATGAAAAATTATTTTTTTGAACCTTTTCTTAATTAATTGTATTAAATACTAATTAAAAAGTGCTAAAAAGTAATTAAAATGCGTAAAAAATAGCAAAATGACTTGGAAAAATTTGAAAATTTCAGGAAAAGTCTAAAATAATATGAGGAATCTAGGAAAAATGGAAAAACAGGTGCTTGTGTGGAGGGATTTGAAACTGATGTGCAAAGTGCTTATGAAATAAGCACTTAGATAAGCTAAAGGGACAAAACAAGCACCAAACTGATACACAAGCTAGAATATGTTAAAAGTGACCAAATTCAACTAGAATCAACAAGCTATAACCTCTGATTTGCAAAATGATAAGATTTGAGGTTTGAGCTTATAAGATAAAAGCAGATTTTGGGTGTCTACTTGCAGCCCAGGAATAAGTACTCAAATAAGCTGGAAACCAAAAGGCAAATGCTAGAACTTAAAGAGGACCTGGCTAAGAATGTCTAAACCAAAATACAGACCATGATGAGCCAAGATGAACCATCATGCATTGTAAGATCCTCGCGGCAGACTCAAAAAAGTCGAGTCAAGGTATGTAAGGCACATAAGCCCCAATTGATAAGCCCATATGAAGCTTATAGAAAATTTACAAAAATACAAAAAAATCACAACAATAACCTAGACCATTTGAACTTTTTAAAGCCACAATTTTCACTGAATTTGGCCCAGAGATGAGTCCAAGAAAAATCTCTCTAGCTAGGCTCAAAACAGATTTTTATGCAATTTAACTTTTGAAGAAAAAGTGAAATGTTGACTTAAATGAGATTTGATCTTGATTTAAGGACTGAAATAGATGTAATGTGATGAAATTGAACTAATGCAAGCTAGACCTATGAATTACAAACCTAAAACAAGCTTTTGGTTATCCAAAATCCTAACAGTTAAGGTATCAAGACAGATAAGGTTTGATTTTGACTATGGAGCTTTGCAGGCACAAGTTGTTGACTCAAATGAGTTCAAAAGAGTGACACAAGCCTGAACCAACAAGAAACTACCATCGCACTAGCCTATAACACGATAATGCACTAAACCAAACACCACTGTAAACACTAATAAGCAATTAAACTGAGTGAACCATCGATCCAAATTTTATACCAATGATCAAACTGAGTTTACTTGCTAAAATTAACACTAAATGAACAGACTTAAACCATTCTAAACCACAGATACAAGACAAGCATAAAATGCAAAATGGCTTGAAATTTGAAAATTGAGAAACTCACTCACATGTATCCAACTCATGTTGCGTGCAAACCAAACCCAATCCTAAACTAACCTAATCTATTTTAACCCAAATCCACCTCTGCATTATCCCACATCATCACCAAAACCATTCTTGGCCCAGTTTGACTTTTGTTGACCATTTCACAAACTGCTTGAATCTTAATGCATAAGCTTACAAAAAGCTTTCAATGGCTTAAATAAACTTAGTAAAGCTTAAAATAAGCCATTAACAACTTGGGCAATAGAGTTTGAAACTGAAAATTTCAACAGTAGACTTGAAAACATAAAATGATATTAAACCTTGAATTACCACTTAAAACTGGATTGCAACTTATAAAACAACTTAGTTTGATACATAGAAACAGAAATTATAACAATATGACTTAAACTAAAAACATTTAATTAAAAAACGACATTAAAGAAAAAAAATAAAACTAGCTACCCTTTCTCTTGCTATCTCTTGCTCTTTTTATACCTTCAAATGCTTCTCTCACATCTTCTGAGCATATCCCACCATAAATCTGGACCATTGGATCACTTCAAGTAGTATTGGCCGTTTGATTGGTTTTGGCGGGAAATGAGTATTAAGCCAGTTGGGACAGGGGAGGGGATGCATTTAATGCCTTTGGTTGTTAGGTGAGGAGGGGGGAACAAAACATGGAGTAGGGGGACAAAGTGTAGAGTTGTGTTGGTGGTCGGTTGCTGACAGGGGTGTCGGGAAGACAGAAAAGGGAGGCGGGGTGGTTTATTTTAAACCGGGGTATTTGGGTTGGGTTTGGATATTGACCGGGTCGTGTAATTGGGCTTGGGTTGGGTTATTATTTGTTTGGGATCCGGATTGGATTTAGGATATAAGTAGACAAGGACCAAACTTGTAATATCCGAAATCCAAGGACCCAAGTGAATTATGAAAAGTAATCCAAGGGCTTGTTTTGCCAACCTCCAATATTCCAAGGGACCAAATCTGCCAATTGTGAAATTCCAAGGACTAATCATGAACAATTTTAAAATCCAAGGATCAAAACTGTAATTTCTCAAAACTTTTGGACTTTTCACCAAAGGACTAAATATGACAACATATGATTTCAAAGGGACCTCGGTGACTTTTCTTTAAAATAAATGCCTAGGGACCTGATTTTGCCATTTTTTGAAAGTCGGGGGTGAAACCGCCAATTATGCAAACTTTACTGTTTTCATCCGATTTTAAACATTTTGCATCTGAAACATATAAAATGAAACTTTGAGATATTTTCAGATTTTGATGTATTTCAGCATTTTAGACGTTTTGCGCTCAGATTTAACCAAAATGATGAGTATTTACACACTCATCAATCCCCCACACTAAACTATTGCTAGTCCCTAGCAATCTTTTGAGAAAAACTTAATGGATTTCATCTCTTTACCAAAAGCCATTACTTCTCGAGTAGCCAAATGTTTTAGTTCAAGTAAGAACCATGGTACACCGATAACCATGTGATTTTGAGCAAACCACCGACTTCCAACGGATTTGATTTGTCTTTACCGTAGCCGCTTTGCTTCGACTAGCCAACTCTTAGACAAATTATCAATATTATCTTTGGTGAGTTGATTACCAATTATGGTTTTTCTACCGCCTTTACCACAAGCCATAAACTTGCGGGCTAGCCAACTCTTCACTTTTTAGGATATGGTGAGTCGAATACCATACAATTTTGGGCAAATTGCAAGCCGTCAACGGATTTGAGATATCTTTACCAAGAGCCGCTTTGCTCTGGATTAGCCAATCCTTTTGTTTTTAGACATGGCGATGATAACCAATCGAGTAAGTAAAACACTTACTCCAAAAAAAAATTTTTGGCCAAAAACGGGAATTGTGGATAATTACGTGATAAAATTCGTGAGAATCCCCCCACACTTAGAAATGAATATTGCCCTCAATATTCAAAGTACCGGCGGTTATGCCTAAACCGAGAACGTAAAAGGAAATACTACGGCCACTATTTAGAAAGATTTTTTATAGAAACTTGCATATATACACAACATGTGGGGCAATCCCCCCACACTAGGGTGGTAGAAAGTAGAAAGAAGTCAGAAATATGGGTGAAAACCCATATGGCATGCTATTGTTTTTGATTACCGAGTCGCTAGCTTGACTCGACCCCGAATTAATTGGTTCATGGGGAAGCAAAGTGGAAGAAACAATCTCCATCGGACTTTCATTCAAGATGTTTGGATAAACATTTGAAGCACGTGAAAGTTCCACACCGATGAGATATATTCCCGACTCAATATAATGGTACATGGAAATGCCGGGATCAAAGATAATGTCTTCATTCCTGAAGGAGTGAAGAACAGGAGAAGTGACAGAATATATGAAGAAAAGAAAGAAAAATCATGATGACGATCATGATAAGATCTTCTTCCTCGATCAAGTGCGCTTGCACTCGTTTGGATTTTATTGGTTGAGCTCTTTGGTTTGGAAAGCATCTCGGGAGGGAGGGTTGGAAAATTTGTCATAGAAATACAAACTCTCATGATTGAGAACTTTTCCCCTCGATCATGATTTTTGCCATCCAAGCGATCATACTCCCATGAGTCATGATATGAGTTAGTTCACCGGCGAACTCCTCATGAAGAGAATCATTCACATGATGTAAATCTGTGAATTCTTGTTCCATTGTCGACTCATCACTATCCTCAATCTGAGAATCAAAGAGTGGATTCTCAGAAATTAAAGTGAATTCAGAGTCGAATTCAAATAGAGGATTGGTGAAAGTAGCTTTGAATGTTTCGGGAACAAAGTGATCAACATTCTCTATTGGATTGTTAGGGTGAGAAGTGAGTGAACGATCATTATAAAGGAGACTTTCAATCTCTCTCAGATCGGCTTCGAAATCAAAGAGACTATCATCACTTTCCGATGAAAGTGGATTGATGTGAGTGAGTTCACCGGCGAACTCCTTAAGAAGATGATCGCGATCGACGTGGAAGAGATGCCTCAACATACTCAATGTTTCCATAAGAAGCACCGTCTTCGCTACCATCGGAGAAAGTCTCAAATTGATCGTTTGAACACTCAAGAGGGGAAGAAGAATCACACATATGATCGGAAATTCCCTGTGACTCTCTCGGGATTGGGACAAGGTTCTCAACACTAGACTTTATGAATTCGTCCGATTCCTTTTCGGGAACAGTGTCAAGATGCTCGTCCCCATGTTCGAGAGTGAGTGGGAATATCGGTGTGATAGCGCTTGTTTGAGATGGAATCTCAACTCGGCCGATATCAACTGACCAGGGAGTTGAGAAATATTATCTTTAAAAGGATAAAACCCTCCTCGTCATCATCATATAGAGTGCCTTAAGAAATTGGGAACGCCTTTAGAGCGCATGCTCTAGGATTAATGATTCTTCCCTAGATTTACGGCCTCCCGGGCTAGCAATTCTCCCATGGTTTTTTCACCACTCACTTGATTCTTAAGGTTTTGAATTATATCATCAAGTTTTTTCATTGTGGTTTCAAAATCTTGGGAAGTTTCTTTAGGCAACGGCTCAGGTGGAGTTTGAACCGTATGGTCTTTGTGGAGGTTGGAAATCGTCAAAACCGGAAGTATAGTAATTTTGATTCCACGGTTGACATTGAAGAGGACCTCCACAATCTACGGCAAGAAAAATTCGGTCCATTCTGAAACGATGTGTCATTAAAACTTTGATAGCACGGTTCTTGCTCAAATGAATACGGAGGAGGGTGGCTAAAATCGTTTTGAGGATAATTGGAAAAGTTCGGATAAGTGCATGAGTTTTCACTTCGGCACAAAACGAACAAACTCCATCCGTAAGATCATTTCCACACCTCTCGCAAGAACATCGTTGACATCGAAAATCAACTAACGGATCCCCACAACCATAGCAATACTGCCGATTGAACGAAAAATTTTGGGGTTGGGGTGGGTAGTCGGAGAAATTTTTCGGCTCATTGAAAGAATTTTGATCATAAGAACATGAATTCCTCGAACCGCAAAACAAACAACTTTCGTTATGAATGTCATTACCGCATCGTTCGCACGTACACCAACGACACGGCGAACCAAAAGCGTTCTCCACAACCGACACAAGGAATCGATGATTCCATCAGAATTAAACACAAAGAGGATCAGGAAGATAGAATTAAACATTTAGAGGATACGAGAGAAAGAATCAAACAGATAACAGGGATAAGAAGAATCTTTTTGGATTTTTGGATAAACATTTTGTAAAAATAAGAAAGAAAATCTTTTTGGGTTTTTGATTTTTATAAGAAAATATAAATACATAAAGAATATGGTGAGTTGATAACCATATAGTTTTTGGTAAACTATCAACCATAAACGGATTTGTCAAGTCTTTACTAGTAGCCGTTTACTCTGGACTAGTTGATTCTTATATGGATAAGACATGGTGAATCAATAACCATTTGTTGTGTATCTCAGATATACACCTTTTAAATTCGACTCCCATCTAAGCTTGGTTATGTATCTGTAAGAAGAATAACCAACTTGTTATTAACCAAAGTTACCTTTAACCAAACCATTACCTAAATAAAATATCTTCCAAAGTCAACCCAATAATATCTATATTTACTCCTTAACCTACCAAAATAGGAAAAAGTAAATATACTCATTAATTAACCCTTTCAACCGACTTTGTCTATATAAGGAGGCTTGGCTTTATGTAATCTTCATCAAAGCACAATCAAACACAATATTCCTAAAAATTATCATGAGCAATCCTTCCAACACCATCGACATCTCCTCTGATTCAGAAGAAGAATATGTAATCGATTCAGAGACTTCCTCGAGAGGCATCGGATGGTTTGGATACTTTCCACCGTATGCACTTCTTCCAAAAAGTATACCAAAGAAACTGCTAAGCGTGTGCCCAAAGAAAACCTCGCAAATTCTCTTGAGTTCTACTCCGACCATCGATGATGATGAGGAGAATGATGAAACCTATTCCATGGCCAAAGATTTGCCAAAGCTCTTTCAATAGCACTAGAAACAGCTATCTCCAATATGAAGCAGATATCCATCCCATCAAAGCCTGCAATGCTACCAAAGCCTCCTCCACAAGTTCTTGGTCTTCCATGTCCAAGAATGCAATCCACCTTTGAGAATAAAAGGAAGAGGGCACAGAAAAACAAGCATGACTATGTGGGCAAAGGCAAGAAGCCAATGGAGTAGCTGAAGTTAGGTATAGGATGTGCTAGGTTGCAGTCTTTTGTGTTTTGATGATTATAAGTACTTTCACTTTGGTTGTAATGAATCATATTTTATTAATGAAATGAAGTTCCTTTGTTTTCCTTTTTCCACTGTAAAAGCAAGCTTGTTACTACTGGTTGCAATATAGTTCCCACTGCTAAAAATAATTTCGATAAACATCGTGGACAACTAGAAAGACAAGCACCAAAGAGTAACCATTCAATGTAAACAAAGAATCCTTCAAATCTGCAAATCACAAACATAAACTATACTTTGGAATCACTATTGAGTTTTGGCAATGTTTAGTGTATATAAAGGAATGAACATAGCAGTGGCTATACTCAATTAAGTCAACTCATAGACACTGATACACTTTCCAAGGCCACAGGACTCCATTTACTTCTCAACTACTTACACCTTCCCCTCATTAACTTACTGAATCCAACTTAAACTTGTATTAAAGAACCAAGCACCCATAACCTTCTATAACACCAACACTTTTCTTATAAGAGATTTCAAAAGATCACCATGAGTCGATCCAATCCAATCAATCTTTCCTCAGACAGTTCATTTTCTGACAGTGCATGGGATGACTTTGTGTTGAACAACCCAAGCAGAGTAGAAAAAGAAGAGTTTGAAGAAGTGTCATCCAGAAAAGATCTCATAAGTCCATGAGTATCACCCATCATTTGTCTGGTCCATCAAATCGCAACCGTACCTCAAGATGCTTTGACCATGGGAGATAGTTCAATAAGTTCTTATATTTCACCCTATGAGGACACAGATGATGAGACTTCCACTAAAGCCTTGAGTGTACCTCCCCTTGCTGCAATACTCCCTAATGAAGAGCTTCAAGCACCACGTGCAAGAGCCTTGAGAGCAAAGACACCACCACCGGTCCTTCATCATCCCTCCACCGAGAAGGGTGAGGGGGTTAGCATGCCCTAGAGTGTATGAGTGGATTGACATGCGTGAGATCCTAAGGTGATGCCAAAGTGGGGCTTCCCAAAGAAACCATGGATGATAGATGGTGGTTAGGTTGGGAATGGGTTATGAAGCTTGTGTCTGGGGTAGGTAGTTGGTAGTTGGTTTTCGCTGATGTAATGATGAATGTAATCGTATTCCATGGATGTATCTATCGCACTCTGTATGCGCTTGTGAAATAATAATAATGATCCATGTTTTCCTTTATCATTTGAGTTCTTGCATTATACATGTTGTTCCATTAACTTCATTACCAAACTCGACATACGTCCATCATAATGCTCGAAATCAAAAAGATAGGACTTGTTGCCAGTCATGTGCCTTGAACACCCACTATCTGTATATCCTTGATCCGATCTTTTTGTCCTTGGATGTTCCACGCACATAAGAGTAAAGAGTTAGTTTCTTTTGGGGACCCAAGCCATGATTGACTTGGATGTGCCTCGTGTATCAATATAGTTAAATCTATCAAAGGTCATTGATACACCATTGGGATTGGTTGTAGAGGTATTTCCTATAGGTTTCTATTCCCAACGTGCTAAGGCCTTCACAGCATTGCCCATGTCCCCCCTTTCTTGTTTACAACCCTTGTGGTGGTTTCTTTTTAGGCACCCACTGTTGGTTATAGTTGTCCTTTTTAGCTTGAAAAGTTCCTTTCCCTGTTTGTGCAGATTTTGCAAAAGTTGTTTTGGACTTTGCACTTTTAACAGGTGACTTAGGGTGACCAGTGTTAACATTTTTTGCAGTGGCAAAAGTTTTGAGGCCACTTCTTAGTTGAACTGCTCTTAGGACCATTTTGCAATGTGAATTAGGGTGTACATTATGTTGAAACCTGTTAGTCTCCACTCTTTTATTCCCATGTACTTCCCTTCTCCCAACATGATAGTCACAATAAGCATGTAAATGATCAAAACTACCACAAATATAGCATGCCTTATTGTACATTACAAAATCACTACCTAGTTGTTGAGATAACATGATTCCAACTCCTCCTGTTACCCCTAGGAGTGTAGGCTTGTTCCTATACATCTCAGATACCTTATAGTTGGTCTACGCTATTAACTGGTTTCCTAGGTTCCTCTGTAATAAAGTATAACAACTTTTGGGATAGAAGCCTCTACATTCTTTTTAGCATTCTCATCAACAACAAATGAGTCACTAGCACTCTCAAAAACATCATTATCATGCTTAATCTCTTCCCCACTTTTCACCATTGTGTCCTTTAAAGGACCATATTCTCTTTCAAGATCCTGAAAATCTTCTAAGCCTGGAGGTGATGGAACACCTCTTAGTGGTGGAGGCACTGTATTATAACCCATACCAGACTTAACTTTACTATATATTTGAGCATTCCAAATTTTATCAATTGACTTAGACCGATGATAACATGTGTCTAAAGTTAAATTGACATTTTCATTTTTCTTTTAAAGTTTTTCAAACTCCTTTTGTATGCTTCATTCACAATTGTAGTATATTCTACCTCTCTTCTAAGAAGAATCATATCATCATTATATTTTGACTCATTTTCCTGATAGTGCTCTATTTGTTTTTCTAATACCGCCATAGCTCCTAAGATTAGACACGCGATAATTAGCGTGATATAACTCTTGTCTTTCATTAGAATATAAATCATTAAGCCTTTCAACTTCTTTAGCGTACCCTACATGTTTTAGAACAACTTTCAAAGTTTTGTACCTCGAGTCGAGAAAGCCATGAGAGCAAATTCAAGAGCAACAAGAGCAAAGATCGAATGTTCTTCTTCTTGATCATCAACCATGAAACTCCAATCATAGCTCACACCATCAATAGCCAACATTGCCTTTGGTTCTTCCACGCTTGGTCCCTTCTTTGTTTGTACCAAGTAGACCTGTTGTCCTTGGTCTTTGGTCTTCTGCATTCTCTAGCAAAGTGTCCAAACTTGTGGCAGTTAAAGCACTCCACTTTCTTCTTATCAAAGCTTGCAGTTTCATCACCATTGATGTGAATAGGCTTGCCAGTCTTCTTGTAGAATTTCCTAGCCCTCATGCTAAGAAGAGCTATCTGCCATTTTATATCCATCTCCTCCAAGTCATCTTCATCAATTTGCTCTATGTCTTCATGAGTTAAGACAGAGCCATCAACTTGTGGGGATATGAAAGCATAAAAGGTAGGATCTCCAATACTAGCAACCTTCTTCTTTGAACCAGCAGTGGTAACATTTACATTACCAGTGGAAACTTTAGAACCAAAGAATGGCAAAGTCATCATCACTATCATCATCAAGATCATCACTGTCAACTGAGGTTGACAACAATGCCAAGCTACTAGAGCTTGTACCAAGTTTCCCGGCCTTCTTCAACCTTTGCTCAATAAGTTTGAAGTTGTTGTAAAGGTCATTGAGCTTCATTGTTTCTATGTCCGATTTGTTTTCCCGACAAGAACATTGGTTTGAAACTCTGAAGGCAAACTTCTTAGAAACTTGAAATTGAGGTCTTCCTTTTCTACCTCAATGCCAAACACAGTCAGTTGTGTAACAATCTTCTGGAGTTTGGTGAAGATGCTATCAAGTGAGTCATTGCTTGAAGCAGAGAAATTTTCATAACTTTGCTTCAGTAATGTCTTTTGTGTCTTCTTTGTAGCATCATTACCACCAAACACTGAGCAAATATCTTCAAACAGTTCTTTAGCAGTCATGTGATTGCTAAATGCAATAATCTGATCTCTAAGAAGAGTCATTAGCAACAAACTTCTAGCCTTAAGATCATTCTTCCTGCAAGCTTTTTCAACACTAGATTCAGGCACAAAAACTTTCACAACATCTGTGTCACCAACCTTCACAGACTAGTCACGACTTGAAAGAATCACCGCTTGAATGATCTCCCATATAGCATAGTCCTGAATGAGAAAGTATTGCTCAATCAATATCCTCCACATCTCAAACTCATTTAGTTTGAGCTTAGGTAGCCTTGGTGTAGAAGAGTTTGATTGGTTGTTTTCCATCTCCATTGAATTGAGTGAGTAGGTTAAGCTAATTCCTTGGATCTTCTAAAACAAAATATCGTAACCTTCGCTCGATACCACTTGATGGATTCGACACACACCTTGTGTAAATGATATTTTGTATAATATTATTAAGCACGCGGAATTTACTTAGTAATACTTAGAAGATGGATTGTATGATGTATTGTATGTAAACACAGATTAAACACAAAAATTAAGCTCCAATATTATTAATGAATAATACGAGTGATCTTGCTTATCACTAGGGTTACACCTTGAAGCCTTTGTGAGTAATACGTAGGTAATTGGACAAGTACCTAAGACAATGACGTAGGACCTCCTTTTATACAACAAGGAGTCCTTTACAAGATAAGTATAAAGCTAACATTATATAATATACACAAGATCTATTCAATACTTATCTAGACACGTTGAAACAAAACATTATCTAATAGCAGTGGTAATAATGTACCAGTAGTGGTAATACGTTTCCACTGCTAGTGTTAATCCGACCAGTGTAAACCACAACTATCCGTGGTAACGGATTATTCCCAACACATGACCCATAACCCAAATATGGAGGAGCGTCCACGGATCCCTCTGATTACACTGGACGGATCCCTCAAGTAAGGGATCCGTGGGATCCGAGGAACAGTAGATGTTTTTGCCTATAAATAGTGAGCCATTTCTTCATTGTAACATACCCCTTTTACACATACTTTCTCTTAGTATTGTAAACTCTCTAACCTCATATCCAAAGGATCTTTCTATGTAGTTTTGTGTTTGTGTGATTCTCTAGGTTCCTCTTAAAGGCGAGATCACCACCTCTTAAAGTCGAGCAAGCTCAAGTCCATGAGTTGCCAAGCTTCGTCATCATCAAGACTACTGAAGTTCTCTTGTTGATAGTTCTTTCTTCCTCCTTAGAAGTGTTGTGTTGAAGGCATAGGTGAAAGATGCCAAAAGGGTCAAGTCGAAGGCATTAGTGAAAGGTGCCAATGGTCCGTGTTGAAGGCATTAGTGAAAGGTGCCGAAGGTTAGAGTCAAAGGCATTAGTGAAAGGTGCCGAATGGTCGTGTCAAAGGCATTAGTAAAAGGTGCCAAAGGGTCATGTCGAAGGCATTAGTGAAAGGTGCCAAGGGTGTACAATCGACAAGGCGCATCGATGTACTAGATAGTTAGTTTGGGTTAAAGGATATTGATATCCTTGATGATGTTGTAATAAGGAGTGGGTCCCCTTTGGGATAGGTGTTGTGTAGTGTTAGGTAGTAGTTCCTCCTATGTAATGGAACTCGGTATCTAGCCTTGTACTGGATAAAGTGTAGGCGACGTTGTGATAGGTTTGGTTCTACCTCGTGAAAGAACCCGATGTCTAGCCTTGTACCGGATAAAGAGTAGGCGACGTTGTGAAGGCTTCTCCGCCACAAGGAGTTTGTGTTGTGTAGTGCTTACAAACTCTCGAGTAGGTGACTTGGGGAGTGGAGTAGGGTAAGGAAGGTGTCCTTGTAGCCGAACCACTATAAACACTCGTGTCGTGGTTTTGTGTTTCTTTCTCTCTACCTTCGCATTACTTATTTATATACTTATCTATCAACATCCAACATACACATCAACTAGATTGACATAAGTTGATCTAAATAATTAAAAATGAAGTTTTAATCAGTAAAACTATTCAACCACCCCCTTCTAGTTTTCCACAAAGTGTACATGTGAAAAGTATATTCAAGAAAGATTCGTTGGAGTACCTGAGAAAAAAAGAAACAAAATCTTAGCAGTAAACTAACATTACTTAGCGATACTTAAACAAAACAAATTAGCCTTTTACCAATGTTTTGATCCGCAACAAAAGATCCTTGATTTGATGATCCTTGATTCCATTAGTAGAGTTGTGTTGACTCGGAGAAAAGTTATCAGGAACCTATAAAGAATGGAAAATTAAAATTACTACAGAAAGTACAATAAGAATAAAAAAATATGAATACAAATATATACCTCTATATTCATATTACTAAGGACTTTAGACAAGTTAGAATGTGTTGTCAGGTCCTTCAAAAGGTTTACAAGGGTGTATAAAACTACTTATGTGTGAGCCAATCGTTGTTCCACAATTTGTGAGTGTGTAGATGATGAGGCACCATTATTCCTAAGATAAAGCATCTTTCCTACGCATCAAACATATCCTCTTTCCTCCGGCCCCTTAACTTTGGATAAGTCATCATTTGCCCATTCATCTTTTGGAATACCTTGTGCATTACTGGATTCACTTGCACCAACTTGTATTGATGTCTGCATAGCAATAACATGTCAACCGTTAGAAAATGTGAATAATAACATGTGGTATTTAAAATATTGAGAAATCTCATTACCACAACTTGAGCAGCTTTGTCATTGACATACCATCTTCAAGGGTGCGGCTTATTTGGTATAGTTTCCCTCGTGTTGGTTGCACCCTAATATTTTTAGTAGTCTATAAGGGTGATGGGGGTCGTTGCCAAATTTTGGCATAAATAAAAAACTGGCATGGAAATGGACCAATGACACGATGCCATGTCACTTGCCAATTTCCATGCCAATTCTACCATAACTAATGGGGGTCGTTGCCAATGCCAAAAAGCGGTACCAAGAAAAAAACGGTCACAAGAAAGGGGTCAAAGATGAGAAAAAAACGGTCACAAAAAAAGCCCAACGGTTACATCCATCGGCATACATATGCCGGTATTTAAAGTCGATGCCGATGCCGAAAAACGGTAAGGGTGATGGGGGTGGCGTTTGCCGATGCCAAACAGCGGTACCGATGTCCCATGCCAATGACCCCTCTCACCCTAACAAGAATCATTTCACTGACATAAACTATGTTCTATTAATCTAACACTAGTGCAAATGATTTTGTCCCAGTGATGTGAGGCTCTTCCATTTTAGAGCGGCTAATTCTCTTTTGTTCACAAACAGCCTATGCAACTAATAATAATAAATAAGCTAATAAGCAATATAAAAAATAATAACTAAAAGTATTAAACATTTGGTACCTGATATTCTAGTTTCATCCAACGATTCACAAGATGTTGAAACTGTTATGGGTTCACCCTACTGTCGGTTTGTTTTGCCATAATTTCTTCAACACTAAGACTCATATCATAGTTTCAGTGATTTTACTAAGTTTCTCCAAGTGTTTAACTTTTTCCTCATGCTAGAAAGAATTCATTTCTTGATAGCACTTGTTTCAGCCAGATGGTAAACAAAATTTTCCAATAATGAAAGTTGTAATAATTAGCAAAGATGCAAAACCTGTCTATGTTGACAAAACATTCATCTTTACTTTGTAATACCAATACCTTAACAATTGAATACATGTCTTCTTTCTTTTCCTTGTCAACCTTTCTCCGGTCTTCACAATGTAGCCCGACATTTCCAGCTATCCTTACAACTGATCCTAGAAATTGTGTTAGCTCATTCCTTCAATTCCCATAGGTTGTCCATACTTGTTGAATTTGACAACAATCTTATTTTTGTGCATATTCCATAACTCGTTCTTTTGAGTAGGACCTCGAACCTTCTTCGGAGGACCTTTAATATAAAATCAAAGATTCGGACAAAATTACCCTCATGTGCTGTGTGCGTGAGGACTGAGATAACTAGCAAAACTAACGATCGTTAGAAAATTAGACCAACGGCGTAATATTTTCGCGATCATGGACTAAAAAAGCAACAATTCCCTTTTCTGGTTGCCATATGAAATATGGCATAACTTTAGGGACCAACAGTGAATTTACTCTAGATTTTATGATAGTTTTTTGGTCTATACCTATGTATGTTTGTATGCCATCTTTTTGTCATTTGTCTTTATTAATTTACTTATCCTTGTCTTTGCACACATTCACATATGCACTTATCTGAGCACTCCTGCACACATTACTGTTGTTGGAGATCTTTCTAAAAGCAGTTTCTTTATTTCTGGATTTACCTTGAGGTAGGGGTAGAATCTGTCTACATTTCACCTTTTATATACCTGCTCAAATGTCGTCGTCTAGTGTCTGTTATGTAATTCTTATTATAAGAGCAGGCATATACACTACAACAAATAGGTAATTTTTCACATTTATTAAGGCACATGTTCACACTTTATAATGTGTGGAGTTGAAAAGTTCACACTTAGTTTGTGTGAACCAATTGGGTGTAGCAAATAACTTCACACTTGTAAGTGTGAAGATTTATAAAAAAGTTCACACTTTTAAAGGTGAAGATTTAGAAACAATATGATTTTAAAACAACTTCTCACACTTTTAAGTGTGAATAATTTTTGCACACTTATAAGTGTGAATATGTTAAAACAAAAGCTCACGGTTTTAAAAGTGCGAAGAAAAAAATGTGAGCAAGTGACCAATTTGTTGTAGTGATAGTGAAAAAAATGAAATGCAAAAAGCGGCATACATTTATTGTAGTTTTGTGTACATGATGTGTTTGCGCCCTCGTACATTAATGTTCATGTCTAGCGCCTGCTACAACAACAAAAACAAAATTAAGCATGGTTTACCAAGAATCTTGTCACACAATACTCTATATCGGATCTTAGGATGATACGTAAACAACAATCTTAATAATTACATTTGCATTATCTAACACCCCTAATCATGCATCCTTTAACATTTAACAAATAGATATATCCATCCTAAAAGTGTCATTGGTGGAGGTCCAAAAGGATCTAGGAGGTCTATTTCTTTTTTTGCAAACACTGGCCCCAATATAAAGAAGTTAAAGGAGGAAAAAAAGGAACATATGGTAAATATTAAAGGGAGTTCTTCCTTTCATGGGACATGAGAGGCTTCTTTTAAGCTTTCCCACTTTCTCTCTTGGAGGCAGTGTATTCACAAAACATGCTCATGCTTTCTTATTTTAGATATTTTCAAATCAGTTATTATAATATTATACGTTATGCCCATTTTCATGAAAATGAGATTATATAAGAATATCAATAAAGTTTTATGAACATTATCTATATTTGAGAAAATGATGGAAGATATGCGCTTTTATGTTTTTTAGGAAACAAAATTTATTTACAAACTCTATTGTCTCTAAATGGAAGTAATGTAAGAGGAATTTTCATTTGCTTACCTTTATTTTGATGCTTACCAATGGACAAATCCTCACCATCCATTTATTTTGATCTAATGGTGGGGATTAACCTAAGATTTAATATGCTTAACCTTAATTCTCCCAACTATATAAAGTCATTTATTTTTCTTTTTTTTTTTTTCATTCGCTTCATTTTTCCACACAGCTATCGTGGTTTTCTCTCAACCGCTCTCATCATTTCCCTCCAAAAGTAGTTATTCCAATCAACTATTATCGTTTGATCATCACCAGTTGGATCACCATCACCATCACCATTCCAATCACCATCACCATTCCGATCATCATCTCATCATCAACTCCAATCATATCATCATTTTTTATGCCTTCTTTTGATTTGAATGAACCATTTGTTTCGTAATGATGGTTGGTGTTGTGGCGGTTGATAATGTTGTTGATGGGTTGTTAATTATGTGAATCAAGTTGTTAACATTCTTTCTTATTAAGTTGCACACCAAGTGTTTGATGAAATGTGTGAGTGAAAATATTTGATAATTTTGTTATTTGCTCATGTAATTTCGCTTATTAATTTAGTTGTTAGTTGAATTTTTGTTTTTAACCGCATTTGAATGCTGTTTTATATCTCGATTGTTGTTTTGAATCGCTATTTATCAGACGTGTAGTATCACCGTGATATTTGAAGTTGAATCAGACTGTATTATCACTAGTGATATTATATTATCACTTGTGAAATTTGTTTATTTGATACTTTAGTTTATATTTTAAATTGTGAGTAGCATTGCTTTTAGTATGATATCATTTTGGGATGGGTGAATTGATGGAAATTTGCATGAAGGTGTTTGACAAAATGCCTAAGAGATGGATGCACAAGTTGGGAAGAAATCACATGTTCCTGTTTGTACATCATTTCATATATAACCAAATCAAAAATATTTATTTGAATAAACAAGCTTTAGGAAATTAATCAAAGTGCAATGTAGTTATTGTAAATGAGTAATCATATCCTATGTTGCATTAGTTGATGCTTATTTTATTTTTCTGAATGGCGTCATTTTGAATTATTTTAGTGCGTTTTATATTTTGCTTTCTCCATTACTCTATATTTGAGGTGATGCACATTTGATGTACTGTTTGATAATTGCGCAGTGACCTATAGCTTAAACCACAAGGACTGCTTACTTTAACAATTGTGAAGGCAAATAATTTGAAAAACATGAAAATGATTGGGAAGTCTCATCCTTATATGATTGCATATATTCGGCCACTTGAAAAGTTCAAAAGAAAGGTTGTTGATTACAACTTAAACCTTGTTTGGAATCATGTAATTCTAAGATTGCGTAGATAAGACCCAGTGGTTGTACTTGAGGTTACGCTTTTTCTCTTTTGCTTTTTCTCGTATTGCGGTTTCTCGTTGTATCACAGGTGTGCCAGCTTTCTTTTATTTTGTTGAATCAATTGTGGTAATGGATGATCTTATGATATCAAAGCGACATCAAAGTTGTTTGAGCTTTCAATTTGTTTTGTGGAGTTGTGCCATTTGAACCCCAACTGCAGTTGTTGTTGATTCTTTCGTTTGATGGAGCCGTTTTTTTGCAAATTGCAATCACAAATAGTTTGGTGATATCGTCTCTTTTATGCCACATACAAAACAAACAAGTATGCTTTTTAATTTGTAATATCTCCTGTGAGATTTCATTGTTTTTTGTACATTTTGTATATATTATCACCTGAGATATTTCTCTTTCCAGGTACATTATGGTTTTGTGCCTTTTACTGCGCATTGACAATCACAGAGATGTGTTACTGCTAAGGCTGGTTCTTAAGGATGAAACTAATGAATCTTGTGTATGGTTACTCCAAGCATTCAAGAAAGCTTCTGTGTGTTATCCGAATATCATTGTAATTGGTCAAGATGGTGCTATGCTAAAAGCAATTGCATCCGAGCTTCCCGATTCCAAGCCCGCCTTTGTCATAAATTAAAAGTTATGTATCTTTTGTGATAAATAGTTGAAGTTAATTTTTATAAGGTCTTTATGAGTTTATGAAATATTTTGTCATTTTATCACTTGTGATAAATCATAAAAATGATGAAATGTTTACATCATTTATATGTTTACTTGTTTTTACTTGTTCTTTGTATCTGGTATCACTTGTGATATTCTGTTAAAAATGATGCAACACTTGTTTTTCATTTTGATGTTTATATCACTTGTGACATTCTGTTAAATTTGATTTAACACTTTCTTTGATTTTTAGAATATGTCAAGTTTTTTATTTTTGTTATTTTCTTTCTTGTTTTTATACATATTTGGTATATGTAATATGCAATGTTATATCTCTTGTGATATGAAACATTTATTGTAACACAAAATGCTAAGAGTGCACATGTGATAAATGAATAAAGTGCTACATTAATACTTTTTCATAAAAATGATCATACAAGTCACTTAGTGATTCCCAAATGTAATACAAACTTCGGCACCATGCAATGTGGCTCGGGACCTAATAGAGCACACCCTTATTAGGTTACCCCAAACTCGCATTGCATTTTTAAACTAAGCAACATAAGGATTGCTTCTTGCTTCTACCGCTCCTTTCCAGTCATCTTTGTTTCATATATCATTCTCTTTATCTAGTCATCTTTATTTTTGTAGCAATCTTTTTGCACAATCGCACATCATCCTTTTTGTTTACTTGATGTAGAATTATCTTTGCTGCTATTCTTCATAAAGTTTCATATGGATTATTTATCATCATGTGCCTCGCAAGCACGCCCATCTGTAAATATTAATATGTCATGATTATTAGAGACCAATATATACTCGTTTATCACTTGTGATATTATACTGCACTTAAAAAAATGTGCAACATGTTGTTTGGCTTTTAGAGGAACCTGTGATATTGTGATATCATAGGTGATATCACAGGTGTATCATCTGTGATATCACGTGCATGGCAACTTATTCTATTTGTTGAATCAGTGGTGGTGATGGAGGAACATGTGATACAGTGTTAAACCTATCGAAACATGCACACTCTATCAATTAAGAAAATAAATGCGTTACAAATCGAATAGAAGCATGTTACAAGCTCAACATCTATTGTGATCTCTCATATTATCACAACATTCATCACATTATCATAACAATCCATCAATAACTACTAACTACCACACTTTTATTTGCTAATTTGTCGTGTGTCTCATTCTAATCCTGTTCAACTTTTTGGAGGAGAATTTGATATCACATGTGACATCATAGATGTGTCGGCTTCTTCTTTTTGTTGAATCACCTGTGATATCACAGGTGATATCACGTATGATATCACTTGTGATATCCAGGTAATATCTCACAGGTGATATTACCGTGATTTCACGATGATCACATTGTGATATCACATGTGATATAACATGTGTTTGAGCTTCTTTAGGTTGTTATGAAGATGTTGTGCTTTGTTTAGCCATAACTTCTTCAATTTGCTAATTCAACCATAGATATTGTCAAATCCCGTTGTAAAACCTATTGAAATACGCACAATGTATTCATTAAATAAACAAATCCAATCACAACTTAAAGAATAAGCAAAATTACACTAAATAACTATGTGTTTGAAGCAAAATCAAACTTTTTAAGTTGTTTAATCTAATTACTTAAATGATAAGTAATGTTGCACTATAATAAATAGTTTATCATTAACTAAAACACAATTATCATCCACAAAAAGCACATAAAACATCAAAATTATGATATAAAACAAAGATGATAAAACACACAGTAAATAGTAGGGTCAATTGCATATATACCCACTAAAACTTGCATATTTGCATATATACCCAAAACATGCTTAAAATGCATTGTAAATCATGCAATAAAAACTTGTATTATGGGAAAATATGCAAGTTTTTAAGTTTTAATGGGTATATATGCAATTCCCCCTAAATAGTATATCATCAAAACTTTAAATAAAAATAAAAATGAAAAACTATTTAGAATTATAAAACAATAACAATGAAATATCAAAAGTGTACTATACATTACATATAATAAAGCTTAACAAATAAACAAAAAAAATCTATCAAATAAATAAAATTTCACAAGTGATAATACAAATATCACTAGTGATAATACAGATACACAGTTCAACTTCAAATATCACTGGTGATACTACACGTATGATACTTTTCACTAACACATTTCATCAAACACTTGGTGTGCATCCATGTATACAAAGCTAACAGAAAGATCATAATATCTCTTATTTTCAATTAGATCTAACCTCTAATATCTCATATTATCATAAAAACACAAAAGTCCTCAAAAACATTGTCATAAATATCTTTCAAAACACAAATAAAAATTTAGATTCAAGAACAAAATCATCACAATCATCCCATCATCACATTAATCTATCAATTAACGACTAAAAAACACAAGTTTTTATAAATAACAACGAAATCATAAATAAAATCACAACAAATAGTAAAATAACAACTAAATAAAGAATTGGAAGCACCTTATGACGTCTTGAGTATGAATCGGTTCATTTTGAACCGTTTTCCGTGATCCTGGTTCTACGCATTGATTGTTTCATTTTGTGTTTTTCTTTTTGCTTTAATGGTTAAAAGTGGTTGATTTGAAATTTTATGGTATTTTTTTACTTTGTTAGAAGTCGGAGTTTTTTGACAGGGAATTTGTGAAAAGTGAGATGTCCGTGGGGTGGGTTGACGGTTTTAGTAAGTTTGTTGAATTTACATAAATGGTCACTCCGTGTTTTCTAATCTTAAAAAATGTTTTTGATCCAATGGTCCAGATATGTCCATTGGTAAGTAGTGGATGTTATGTTTCTAAAATAAAGTGCCTCAGTAATGTGAAAGTCTTCGTGGCATGATCACGCTCTAAGCACCAAGTCGTCAGCCACGACATGATCACAACACTGTCTCCCACTCACCAGGTCATCAACTACACCTCCCGTAGCAAAGTTATGCCCTATCTTTTACGGAGTAGTACATATAATTTTCCTTAGTGAAAGATGGATTATTTTATAACGTCAAACAAGTAATTCACTATGTACATGAATTACGCGTGCCAATTATGCATTGTGCATGTGAATCATTTTACTAGTCTAATGACTTGCGTCATGTTAACTTCATACATGTTGAATGATATGTCTTAAGTAATGCGTAAAAATTGTAAGGTTAACGCAACTCACTCAATTAATTATTTAACCAAGTTTGGGTTAGATTTTCCTAACATGTCAACCCAAACACGACCCTAATTGGCATCTTAACCTTAGACGGTGTTTGTTTTTTAATAGGCTCTGAATCTGAATCGAACCGCAGACATCTCAACTGAATCTGGCGTAAATGTCGAATCGACCAAGATCTGAATGCGGGAAAAAACTCATGTTTGAACCGCATTTGCTAGCTCATATATTAATTTTTTGTTTTTGTTTTTTGTTTTTTGTTGCCAGAGGCAACAAAAGGCATTCAGCACACCCCTCAAGTCTAGACCTTAAGATCTTACCGCCTCCTCAACGCCCGAAAAAAAAACAAACGGTCTGAACGACCAAAATGTTTGACCGAGTCTGAACGGTTCAGATTAATAGGCTGTTAAGAGCCTCTTTATGAAAAACAAACACCACCTTACTTTTCGAACTTTTATAAATGCTAAAAGACAAGGGTTAAAAACGACTTAATTGAAAAATATAAGATAGTAGTGTAATAGTGTGTATGAAAAGGGGCAAGACTTTAAATTGGTGGTTTGCTTTGACCAATTGTAGCATAGGGTCTAACGCCTGTCAGAAGCCGAATTTGCCCTACCGTTGGAATAGTTGCTCCAACTAACGCATGCCCCCTTCTTCTTTTCCTTCTTATTTTTAACAATAGATTCTTATTCCATCATGTGAATACATCGAAAATAATATGAGTACACTTCTGAACTTTTTGTTACTCATTTTTGGACATGTTACAGTAAAAATGACCTAATATTGTCATTGCGTCTCATATAGATTATATATGAGCGTCAGATCGAAACTCATTAACAAACACGGAGACGGAGCCAGAAAATTTTGCTCGAAGAGTCACATTTTAATAATTTTAAAAAACTACACTATAAATTTATTTTTGGGGGGGCAAATTACAAAAAAATTTAAATATTTTAGAAAAGTTACGTTACATTTTTTTCACTAAAAGAGACACATGACCCTTTTGGCCCCCTTTTATCTCCGCCCATGACAACAAAGCCATTTTTTTAACAAAATAATTAACAATTCCTTACCCCTTTTCATACTAACATGGATTTTTCATCATTCGGGTGTTAGGGGTGTGTCGGGTAGTATTTCGTTGTTGACGTTTTATGCTCGAGGACTGTTTTGTTGAGACATTTAATAAATAAAATGTTTTTAAGAGAGTAGAGAGCATATAACGTGAAGTTATGTTTAAAAATGTTCAAG
Organism: Chrysanthemum makinoi; assembly: GCA_910596185.1. NCBI lineage: Eukaryota > Viridiplantae > Streptophyta > Magnoliopsida > Asterales > Asteraceae > Chrysanthemum > Chrysanthemum makinoi. The sequence goes on from OU343222.1 coordinate 150,244,995, forward strand.
TTCATAAGTAATAAAATGATAGTGGTTAAAAAAAATAATGATATGTTTGTGTTTGAGAGAGGAGGGGGGGGGTAGGTTGGTACACTTTTGCACACAAGCTAATTTGGCGAGAGCCTCACCATTCTCGTCCTTGTTTTTCACCTGGCTCACGGGTGAGAATGAGGATGTCCCAATAGGGTGGTACGTGAAGCAAGCCCCTCACGGGCTCTCACTCGTTACCATTGAGACCAGCCTTAGATTCGAAAGGTGAGAGAGAGAATGAGAGGAGAGAGAAAATTGAGGTAATGTTTGATGTGAAAAGTTAGCCGGTGTGACCATTACCTTTAGGGTGCGTTTGGTTCGCAGAATGTTTTTGAAGGAATTGTAATCTTTGGAAGAAATTGTAATTTGAATGAATTGTAATTCAAAGAATTGGAATGTGTTAAAATTGTAATGTGCTGGAATTGTAATTGATGAAATCCGCCATCATGTTTGGTTGACTTGCAACGTAACGTAATTCAAATAATAATAATAATAATAATAATAATAATAATAATAATAAATATAATAATAATACAAAAAATAAAATAATAATAATAATATAATTATATAATAATAATAATAATAATAATACTAATATAATTATATAACAATAAAAATATAATAATAATAATAAATGTTATTTAATAATAACAATAATAATAATAATAATAATAATAATAATATTATTATTAAATAATAAATATAAAAATAATAATTATAATAATAATACAAATAATATTGATATAATAATAATAATAATAATAATAATAATAATAATAATAATAATAATAATAATAAATGTAATAATAATATAAATAATAAATAAATATAAGCCCAGGTACGCTCAAATATATAAACCCAAACGAGTCACGGGATTCTATTTACGGTAGTGTTCCAAGATCCATATTACAAACCACAAGTCAGTCAATGATAAAATACCCTTAACACGCCATCATCTCGGCTAAACAGGGCTGGATCACGACTATGACATGGTTATTCATAAGATCTGTATGGACTTAGTACCGACCTGGACTTTGTTTAGTCACAAATATATTTGAGCATAACAAGAACTTATAAAATATGAAGATCCATATAAATCAGTTATATGTATGGTTAATGTTATTCAACATATATGAATTTAGCCTACCATTTAAACTAAATATATAACAGAAAAATTAAAAGAGAAGGATACTTACAAGAAGATTGTGGCCAAAGGCCAATCTTTTATTTAAAATACTAGAAATATTATACAATAGCCGGACGATTAGAGAGAATTATTAGAGAGAAGGAAAATACAGAGAATGTGGAAAGATAATTATCCCACCATCCTTTTAATTGACCAGTAAAACCTGCTACAATCATTTTAGCAACCGTTTTATCATCATTACCATTATTTTTAGCAATAGTGCAATACATCATCATACGATGTACTAAACTATATATTTGCCTCGCAGTATAACCATCTATATTCCATTCATAAATATTTTTCCCACTGTAACTATTATTAATAATATATTCAGTTTCCTCATGTAAAACATCTTGAGGAGTGGGTCTAGGATAATAATATTTCCTTTGAGAGGGTTTATTAGCATATTTACTAGTATATTTTTCCATTTTATTAATTTCATTATTAATTTTATTCCTATAATCTTCATCAGACATATTATCATTATCATCCATAATATTTAAATTTAAAGTTTTAAATTGATTTTCTATTAATTTTTTTAATTCAGAAGTAGATTTTAATTTAAAATCTGTTATTTCAGGAGGAGGTTGAATACTTGCAGTAGCTTGAGAACTGCTTGCTTCTTTATTTCCTTCATTTATATTTTGCTTATTTTTTAACTGGTTTATTTAAGATAAAAGAGTTTCAACTCTTTTGTGGATGGAAAAAATTTGTTCTCCTAAGACCACTAAGTAAATATTTGTAAAATTATTTTGTTGTAAAATTTGATTATCATGATTTGTCGTTATAGACAAAGTATCATTTTCAAATAATTTTTGAAAAGCTGCTGTAAAATGTAAATTTACTTTTTCTTTTTGTATTTGAAAAGGTTGTTGAGGTGGAAATATTCCTTTTTCAACCTGACGCTTATAAGTTTATAATCTCTTTCTAAAACTGAAATATAATTTATAAGGTAATTATGAATAAACCATGGAACAAAATAGATGATTTTATTAACTTCTGATAAATGACTATAAAATTTTTCTTGTATCTCTTTTAATTCTGTACTTGAAAAAGTTTTAAAAAAACCATTTTCTAAAAGATATCCATTTTTCTAATTTAAATTCTTTATAAATTAGAAGTCTGGTAGAAGAACCAGGAGAAAAATCAATTTTTTCTGTACTATTCATTAAATAGAAAAATTCATTTCAGAGGCAGTAATATTATCCTCATCATTATAGTTACCTTGAACTATATTATTATTTCTAATTGTCAAATTATCAACTCTTGGAGGAAGACTTTCTTCTTCTCTGATTTGAGGAGTAAAAATTTCTTCTCTGATTTGAGAAGTAGAAGCTCTAGATGGCATATCAACTCTATAATCTAGATGGCTAGAAAATAAATATCTATTAGATCTACTTCTTCTGACTAAAGAAGTTTCTTTATCAAATTTTATTTTTACCGTTCCATCAGAAGTTTGAATAATATCAGTAAAATTACTATTAATTTTTGGTTCGGGAGGTATAGATCCTTCCAAAACCCAATTTTCTGGAAATTCAATTTCATCCCATTTTATAGTTTTTCTAGTGGTAATTTTGGACATATCTAAATTACTTTCTATTAAAATAGTTTCATTATTTTTACTAAACCTTTTACATTTAGAATTCATAGTAGTAAGAGGTCTAAAATAAATTCTATAACAAATACAAATTAATTCTGAACAAGGCATGTAATTATAACCATATGTTTTAATATTTAAAGTTAAACTATCAAATATATTAACATCAGATAAAGATAATTGTAAATTAGGATAAACATTAAAATAAACTGGACCATGAGCCAGACTAGATTCTATAATACCAATTAAAGATTGTTGCCAATTTCTATTACGACCATCTCGTAGAACAACTAAAAAACTTTCAGGTAACCCTTGTAAAGTTAAGGGTTTAAAAGCAATTTGCACTAAACCAATATGTAAGTAATTATAATCTAAACGATATTTTTGAATATCTTTTTCATTTAGTAATTTCAAGATCATTTCATTATTATCAAGTGATATGGTTTCTTCAGTAGTTTTAACTGACTGAGTAAAACCTAACTCTTCAAAAGTTCCAATTTCATATAAAACTTTTGGTTGGACTTTAGGAATTGTCTATTTATTTAAAAGATCTAAATTTCTGGGAATTTCATATTCCTCAGTCATACTGTTTTTAACAGTTTTATTATTTCTTCTAAAAAGATTTATCATGAAAAATGAAAATATATGTTGAACAACTTTAAACACACATATTCCTCTTTTCCATGGCTGTGATACCATATAAGGCCCAGGTATGCTCAAATATATAAACCCAAACGAGTCACAGGATTCTATTTACGGTAGTGTTCCAAGATCTATATTTCAAACCACAAGTCAGTCAATGATAAAATACCCTAAACACGTCATTATCTCGGCTAAACAGGGCTGGATCACGACTATGACATGGTTATCCATAAGATCTGTATGGACCTAGTACCGACCTGGACTTTATTTAGTCATGAATATATTTGAACATATGTAAACTTATAAAATATGAAGATCCATAGAAATCAGTTATATGTATGATTAATGTTATTCAACATATATAGATTTAGCCTACCATAAAGACTAAATAAATAACAGAAAGAATAAATAGAGAGAAACTTACAAGAAGATTATGGCCAAAGGCCAATCTTTTATTCAAAATACTGGAAATATTATACAATAATTTGAAGATTCGTAGAAGGATTAAGAGAGCAGAGTTTTTACAAGTAGTGGTGGAAGTGTGTGTGTGTAAGTATGCCTATCTCTTCTCCCTCTATCCTATTTATAGGAGGAAAGAGAATCCTATTACAATACAATTATTTTCTATCGACATATAAAACGACAAATGGGCCTTATAATTCGGCCGGCATGATAATTAAAAAATAAAGATGCCTTCTTTAAATCTCTTTCACATCTTTTCCTTTATCTGAGGAAGATTCTCCTTTTGAAATACGTTTTGATATCGTATTCTTCATTTCTTAAAAAATGTCTTCTAAAGATATGTCTTCAATTTCTTGAGATTCTCCTGCCAAGCAATTGTATTGATTGCTATCTTCTGACAATGTCTTCATTGAGGAATCTGATTCTTGATATTCAAAATTATTTATCAAGTCTTTCTTCATTTCTTGGAAATATGCCTCCAAAATTTCTTCTTTAGAAAGTCTTTCCTTGCCTTGAATTTTTAATTTGTCTATAATTTGCTAATAAGGCGTAGGATTGTCCTTCTTATTTTTAAAATCATTTTGTGCCTTATATTTAACAATTGTCTGTTTTATTAAATCAATTGTTTCTTTGGAGTTTATTTCTCCATTTTCTTAGTTTTTTGAAACCATCTTCTTCCAGAATTTTGTAAAAAATGTCCTTTGAAGATGAGGAATTTGATCAGGAGCATAATTTACTTCTGGAGCCCATTTCCATATTCATGGGACTGAAAATTCAGTGAAAAAATGTAAAGAGGGTATAACATTTTTGGCACCATTAGCTTTTGTCATAGCATCTATTAATTTTGGGGATATATTAACTCATTCAACATATAAACCTTTAAAAGGTTCTGGTAAAATTTGTATTGATGAACCATACGATTGCCACCAATGTATAAACCAATTTGGTAAAGATTTGTTATAAGCTTTTGAACATATCTTGAAAAACCAAGAATGCTTCTTTTTTGGATTAATATATAAAAAAGTTTTATGAAAGCTTTCAACATAATCCCAGTAATTATATTTTACTGTAATTTTTTGAATAGGATTTATAAATTCCTTTTTTTTCATGGTACTCAAACCCCATTCTTCTGCAGATATAACCTGCTTTATTATTACTTTACTGAAATTATAGATCGAGCTATTCGACATCTGTAAAATGTCTAACTTCAATTGATCCTGTAGAAATGAGTATATTCTCATAATAGGATCTTGATTTGTAAGCATAGGCTGCACATGGGATATTGTCAAGATATCTTGACATCAAAACCCAAGGATCATCTCCAGATTCAAAGTATCTCATAACATCTTGATATTCAAGAAATATTATTCTCTCTTTATATGGAGATTGACAAAATTCTTGAGGATCTTCATTATCCACTTCTATAAGAGCATTGGCATAAGGAGTATTTTCTTTCTTGTTTTTTATGAATTCCAAAAATTCTCCATATAATGGATCATTTGGACTTGGTATTGATGATGATGATGCTGATTCAGCAATGTTACTGGTTATTAGCCTTTTGTTTCCATGTTAGACCAATATATTATTGGGCCCTGTTCTGCCACCCCTATGTGGGTAACCACCTCTTCCTCTTCCTCTTCCTTGAGGAATCATTTCTGCAAATATTCGCGGGTTAGAAAATCAAGAAGAATATTATCTTTCCCTTTCTTATATTCAATTGTAAAATCAAATGGCGCTAATTGAGCTTGCCATCTAGCAAACATTTGCTTAGAAACATCATGTTTAAAATCTTTATTAAACATAAATTTGGCTGCTTGACAATCTGTCTTTATTATAAAATGTTGATTATATAAATCATCCTGAAATTTTAAAACACATTTAATAATTGAGAGAATTTCTTTTGCCACAGTAGCATAATTTTTCTGGGCATTATTCCATTTTCCATAATGAAATCTAACCAAATTTTCTTGTTTAGATTCTGGATGGATTTGTTTTAAAATTCCCCCATACCCTATATCTGAGGCATCCGTTTCTATAACTTTCTTCCAGTTTGGGTTAGCTAAAGATAAACATGGAAGACTAAAGACTTTAGTCTTAATTGTTTGAACTGCTTGTGTATGACTATTAGTCCAAGGTGAAGGAATCTTTTTTAATCTATCATATAAAATAGCTGTGTCTTTAGCTAAATCTTTATAAAAAGATGAAATATAATTTAAACTTCCCAAAAACCTTTGTAATTGTGTTTTATCTAATATTACATCTGGAAATTTAGATGCAAATTCTATACTTCTATTAATAGGAATAATTTTACCTTTTTCTATATTATGACCTAAAAATCTGACTTTTGTTTGAAAAATCATCATTTTTGGTTTTGAAATAACCAAACCATTATTAATTATAATTTTTTCAAATATATCTAAATGTTTGAAATGTGTTTCTATGGTTTTTGAAAATACTAAAATATCATCAATATAAACGATAATAAAATCACTATAAGGATTAAAAATATCATTCATAATATTTTAAAATTCTGAAGGCGCATTTTTAAGACCAAAAGGCATAACATTCCATTCATATTGTCCAAATGGGACATTAAAAGCAGTTTTATATCTGTCTTGTTCATGTATTTGAATTTGCTAATATCCTGACTTTAAATCAAAATTTGAAAATATTATAGCATCATGTAATCTATCTAATAAATCCTTTTTATTGGGAATAAGATATCTAATCCATTTTAAAACTTTATTAAGAGGTTCATAATTAATAACCAATCTAGGAATTCCTCGTTCTTGTTCTGCATGTTTATTAACATAAAAAGCAGTACAAGACCATTGAGATTTTGAGGGTTTTATTAAACCTTTCTGTAATAAAGAAGCTATCTCTTTTTTACATAAATCCAAATATTCAGAATTCATTTGACAAGGTCTAGCCTTGGTAGGAATTTTATTTTCAGAAAATCCTTCCTCGTAAGGAAGACTGACAATATGTTTTTTTCTATCCCAAAAAGCATTTGGATGTTCATTACAAATTTTTAATGAAAATTTATTTAATAACATTTGTATTTTTTCCTTTTATTTAGGATTTTCTAATTTTTCTTCAATAGTAAATATATTTACTTCTTCTTTAAGAAAATAAATTTGTTTATTTTTTGCTTTTATCCGGTCTTGAATTTCTGAAAGCATTTTTGTAACCGGTTGAGTTATAAAATCAAATGTTATTTCTTTATTATTAAAGGTTCCCGTTATTCCCTTTTTATCTACTTTTCTTAACGGAAATATTTTATTTATGAAAGGTGTTCCTAAAATCATCTCATTAGACATATTTTTTATTAAAACAAAACTTGTAGGAATGCAAACTTTATTTTGACATATTTTTGCATTTTGCAATTTATAATTAATATGCATTTTTTCACCACTAACTGTACTAATAGAATGTGATGTTTTATCAAAATATTTTGTTGGAATTAACCCTTCTTTAACATAATTTAAATCTGCTCCACTATCAATTAAAGCAGTAAATTTTTGAGTATAATTATTATCTATAAGTAAAATAATTTTTACCCACCATTTTTGTGAAGTAATCATCTCTAAAGTTTGAAGAAAAACTTCTTCATTTTCTGGAACAATATCTTCCTTTTTATCTATAGGTAATTTACCTTTTTCTAATTTAGACATTCTATCATCCAAATTTTTATTACTAATTTCTTGTTTTAAATTATTAATCTCTTGAAGTAAATTTTGAGTATTGACAGGCTTATCAATTTTTTATCTTTCTTGGAGCATTTTATTAACTTCTACCATAGAATAAGGAGAATCATCTTGATTCACAACATTTTTACTTGTTTCACCTTCTGGTTTACAAAGCTGACTAATAATTTTAGCCCTAATATCATCATCTTTTATTAATTTTAAAAGATCTAAAGTTTCACTTGTTAAAACATTTATTTTCAAATCTTCAAATTGAGATTGGATTTTATAAATATCCATCTCCATATCTTCATTTTTATGGAAATTATTTTCCTCTGAGACTGATATAAAGTCTTCTTCTTTTAAACAATGACAATTTAGTTCTTGCTCAGAGAATGAACTTTCTGAATCAGAAGAATAATTATATTTTGATTCTTAGTTTAAAAGGACTTTCTTTAAACCATCTTTAATTTCTTCATCTAAATTAAGATTATTAATTTTTTTCTTAACACTGCACTTATTTGCAAAATGACTAATTTTTCCACATTTAAAACATGTAATAGGTTTATTATCATTTTTAAATTGTTTTCTAGTAACTCTTTTTTCTTCCCGTTTTTTAAATTTGGGAGATTTTTTATACTCAGAAAAATTTCTTTTCTTTGAAAATTTATAATTCTTTTTATCATAAGAGGTAGAACAATTCATACCAAATTGATCACAAAATTGACCCAATTGTTTTCTTTCTTTTAAATTCTGAGTCTTGATTTGTTGATTTAATTTTATTTCATTACATAAGGCTAAGCCTTCTTGAATACAAGTTCCTATTAATTTACCGTAAGTAAATGTACCATAATTTATATTAATATCATTTTTCCTTAGAGTATTTCTAATTCTTTCAGCAAATAAATTTGGTAAACCATCTATAAATTTAGACTTCCAATGGACACTATTAGAGTCAGGGAGTTCCATAACTCTACTAAGGAAAGTATCCTTATACCACATAAAGGAAGTTAAAGTTGGACATTTTAATCCATTTAAAAGAGTTCTAATATTTTATGAATTATCAGACCATCTTCCATTAAAATGTTCAATTATATTAACAATTAAAGTATAAACAGCATTAGAATAATAATAATAAAAATAATAAAATAATAAATAATAATAATAATAAATAAAAGTGTTGATTAAAAAAATAATAATAATAATAATAATAATAATAATAATAATAATAATAAATATTTATTATATTTAATAATAAATATTTAATATATTTAATAATAAATATCATTATTATATTATTTTATTATTATTAGTATATAAATATTATTATAATCAATGCTTATTATTATTATTATTATTATTATTATTATTAATATTATTCTTATTATTATTTTATTATTATTATTATTTAATATTTAAATTAAATATTTATTATTATTATATTATGATCATTTTATTTTTTTATTTTATTATTATTATTATATAAATATTATTATAATAATTATTTATTATTATTATATTAATAAATATTAATATTATAATATTTTATTATCTTATTATTTTTATTAATATTATTATTATTATAAAAAATATTTATTATTATTATATAAACATCATTATTTTAATATTTATATAATAATTATTATTATTATATAATATTTATATAATAGTAATTATTGTTATTATTATTATTATTAAAATATTATTATAATATATATTTATTATTTTTATTAATATTATTTTAATATTTATATAATAATAATAATAAAAATAATAATAATAATACTCTGAATTACAACGTAATTCAAACTTTCCATCCAACATCCTATGTAATCTGAATTCCCTCATTTGATGTAATTGTAATGTTGAATTACAATTACAACACAAACCAAACAGACTACGCAATGTAATCTGAATTATAATTTCCTCCATTCTGCGAACCAAACAGCCTACGTAATGTAATCAAATTACAATTACATCCAATTACGCCGATTACGGTGAACCAAACGCACCATATAACCTAAAACAATAAGACAAAGCAGAACAATAATGTAAAATTGAAAACGATTTTATGATACGGAGATATGTATCTATTTTCTATACCTTGTCTTTAAGATAATACATACTCCACAGTATATTTTCGTCAACGAATAAATTAGGGGGAATTGCATATATATCCCTCCAAAGGTGAATAATTTCATATATATCCTTCTTACAAGTTTTTGATGCATATAGTACAATGATTTTTATGCATGCAAAAAATATATATACAATTTTACATCTTTAGAGGGATATATATGCAAATGACCCTAAATTTAAACTATATTATTGTCATCTTTCGTTTACTAAATTTTAATTTCTTAAAACTAGAAACCAACATTCACATAAACCCAGAATACAAGACCAAGAAGAAGAAGGGAATAGAGTCAAACAAAAGGGCCTAATAGTCAAAAGTAAGACCTAATTTGTCTTGAAATTTGTCAAACTGTCAAATGGATTCTCAAAGATTTTCATCATCCAAAAGACCAATACCACGCGCAAACAAACAATATAAAAAGGGAACTTATGATATACAGTAGATTCTTTTTCTATGTATAAAGGTTTCTGTTACATGTGCATAAAAAGTACATTGTTGTTTTCGGGAGAAAAGAAAGAGTTTCGACCCATATCTGTTTTTGAAGTTGGCCCATTTGAAACGAACCTGTCTAAGCCCGTTGCTTAAACGCGTTCAAAGTGTGCAATACAATGGTGAAGGCTTTTAGATCATCTATTCATCTGTTTGAGGTTTCAAAGATTCATATCCTCTCAAGTTAGAATAAATATGATCGGAACATTTTATCTCACATACAAAACTGTAGGGTCTACTGCGGGAACCGGTCTTTTTCTTTTTGTGAAGAAACATGACCGGTCATGTTCATCTAAATTTGAGAGAATCTCAATCATTCAAAAATGTTCATTGGATACTAGGAAGTCCTTTTGTGAAGTAGGTCGTGAGTTTAATCTCAACTCTCCAGATTTGTAAGGTAGAGTCACATCCGGTCCAAAAGCCTCGTGATTTTTTAAGGAAAAAAAAAAAAAAAAAAAAACATTTCTTACAAATCTTTTTATTCTAAAGGCATTTTTTATATAAAAAAATGAGTTGCTCAAAACATTTTTATTTTGTCTTTCTTGTATCAAACATATTCCTTAGATCACCCGGTGTGGGTTATTCGTGTTGGCCGTTATCGAAGCCGGGCGGTTCGCCGCGGCCCGCCACAATCGGGTACTGCGGGTCGTTGTTGCTGTAAATCGTGGATAACCAAAACGCATATATATCCGCTATTAAACGGATATATATAACGTAAATATTTTTTTTAAAACCCACCACCCCTATATAAACCATCTTCATCTTCACCATTTACACATCTTCAAACCCAAAAATCTTCCATTCTTCTAACCCAAAGAAAAATAGCTCACAATGTCTCAAAACCAGCAATACGTAACT
>OU343222.1:150256172-150421868 GCA_910596185.1 Chrysanthemum makinoi
GATTATTATGTGAAAACTCGAGCCCACCATCCTCCTTCCCAACTACAACAAGTCTTTAAGCATGTTGGTAAAACGCCCCCGCAGCATCGCGGCGGGTTTCATGCTAGTTATTATCATATAATAATAATACTAATATAACTATATAATAATAATAATAATAATAATAATAAATAATATTATTTAATAAAAATATAAAAAAAATATTATTATTAAATAATAAATATAAAAATAATAATAATAATATTTATACAATAATAATAATAATAAAAATAATAATAATAATAGTAATAAAAATAATAATAACAATAATAATAAGTAAATAATAATAATAATTAATAATAATAATAAATATTATTATAATATTATTATTACATAAATATTATTATAATGCATATTTATTATTATTATTATTTAATATTTATATTCAATATTTAGTATTATTATTATATTATTATGATATTATGATCATTTTATTTTTTATTTTATTACTATTATTATATAAATATTATTATAATAATTATTTATTATTATTATATTAATAAGTATTAATATTATAATATTTTGTTAATTTATTATTTTATTAATATTATAATTATTCTAAAGATATTATTATAATAAATATTTATCATTATTTATTATTATTATTATTATTATATTTATATAATAGTAATTTTTATTATTATTATTATATAAATACTATTTTAATATTTATATAATAATAATAATAATAATAATAATAATAATAATAATAATTGTGGAAAACTAGAATGGGGGTTGAATAGTTTTACCAATTTAAAAATTCGTTTTAAAATATTTATATCGACTTATGTCAATCTACTTAGATGTGTATGTTGGACGTTGATAGATAGATATATAAAAGTGTAATGAAAGATAAAGAGTAAGAAGCACATAACCACGACACGAGTATTTATAGTGGTTCGGTTACAAGGACACCTTCCTTGCCCTAATCCACTCCCCGAGTCACCTACTCGAGAGTTCGTAATCACTACACGACACCAACTCTTTATGGCGGAGAAGCCTTCACAACGTCGCCTACTCTTTTTCCGGTACTAGGCTAACTACCGGGTTCTTTCACACCAAGGTGAACCACACCTACCACAACGTCACCTACCCTTTATCCGGTACTAGGCTAAGTATCGAGTTCCATTACAATGGAGGAACTACTACCCAACACTACACAACACCTAATCCCAAAGGAGACCTACTCCTTATTACAACACCATCAAGGATATCAACATCCTTGAAACTAAACAATCACTATATGTATAACGATGCACCTCATCGATTATACGACCTAGGCATTCTTCACTAATGCCACTTGATTTGATTCATAGGCATCCTTCACCAATGCCCTTGACACAACGCTTGGCACCTTTCACTAATGCCTTCGTCTTGACACCTTTAGCATCTTCACTAATGCTCTTGACATGGACGTTAAGCATCTTTCACTAATACTTTCGTCTTGACTCTTTTGGCATCCTTCACTAATGCCTTCGACACAACACTTCTATGGAGAAAGAAAGAACTATCAACAAGAGAACCTCAGTAGTCTTGATGATCACGAAGCATGGCAACTCATGGACTTGAGCTTGCTCGACTTCAAGAAGTGGTGCTCTCGCCTTTAAGAGGAACCTAGAGAATCACACAAAAACAAAAGACAAATTACATAGAAAGATCCCTTAGGATCAGTGGTTAGAGAGTTACAATACTTGGGAAAAGTATGTGTAAGAGTGGCAAGCCAAAAGGAAGAAATGGCTTACTATTTATAGGGGATAAATGCTTACTGTTCCCCGGATCCCACGGATCCCTCCCTCAAGGGATCCGTCTAGTGTAAAACTAGGGATCCGTAGGACGCTCCTCTTTGCCCATGGGTATTTTGGTTATGGGTCATGGGTCATGGGTTATGGGTTGATCCATGGGTCTTTTATTAGATACAATGTATCTCATGAGTGCAATGCACCTAGTCAAATGGGTATGGGTCAATACCATTGGTTATGGATATATTCCATGGGTTGTAGTTTTTAACCCATTTATAATATATACTAGTTATGTATATATTTTGCCCAATATGTAAACACTAGTTGTTGTACATATATATTACTAAATCATAAAATCACTTATACTTGGTTTAGTGTTTTATGTGGCGATAGTGTGTTAGAAAACTATTGGCTCAAACTATTTCATTATTTTATTTGTTTTTAGTTAAAATGATTTTACGTTTGTTATCGACAAAACATTATAAGACCGTAAAATATAAATAAACGTTTTTACGGTTTATTTGTATTAACAATCTCCCCCTGTTTGTTGATGACAAAACATAAAATTATTTTAAGGAAAAATTAAAATTCGTAAAAGTTCGAATTGGAGTTTTTACTCTCTTCTCCCCCTTTTTGTCGAAACAAAAAGAGCGTCAAAAAGAAACTAACACATTATTTTTAGGAAAAACATGTAAAAGAGATTGAAAATGTAAAGAGAGTAAGTGACGAGAATGATTCTCGTCTTAACTCCCCCTTGACGAGTCCATCCCTTTGTGAGGGCGTCAAGTAAATATAAACTAATAAGCTAACGAATTGTAAATTCTTTGCAAATGGTTTCGTTCATGTGACGGAAATGCTCCCCCTTGAAGATTGCAACTTTGCAATGGGGTGTCATGAAGTGGAATCGAAATAAGGATTAAGTTGCAAATGGTTTTGCAATGTATGGTTTGACACAAAGCTCCCCCTAGCTTAGGGTGTCAAGTTCTTCATGTGTATTTTGAAAACCTACAAAATAAAGGTTAGAAAACAAGAGTATAATGCATAATTTTCTGCAAATAAGACTCAAGTTAGTAGAATTTTGTTCTTCTGTACCACGGTTCCCTCTTTTGTGGGATCCGTCTAGGCAATTTCCAGGGATCCGTCTGTCTGATGAAAGATTATTCAGCAAAGGTAATATACCAAACAATGCTAAATATGAAATTGAGATATGTGTACAAACAACGAACATATACTCAAAGAAATATGGCAAATAAGTTATCATTCAATAAAACAAAGAGATAATCAACAAATCTCTAAAACTAAGAGAATGATTTAGCCATACATTTTCTACTAATATTAATAAGTTACTAAAGCTTGGAATGTAACAAAGTGCTCGAGTCTAAGGATGAGTAGACTTGTTGATTTGGTCCAATCTTTCAAGAATATGATTAAACATGAAATGCAACTCATTTCGTACTTCTTGAACAAGTCCTTGGGTGGTTAGACAATTAGAGCAATTATTGTCTTGATTTGGAACCGAAGGAAAATGGATGTTTTGAGGAGGCTCTATAAATGATGGTGGGGTTTCATTAAGAGAAGTAGAGTGAGGTTCTACTAAGAATGAGGGTGGTGGTAATGGATATTCCTCCATGTGATCAAGTCCTTGGTGGTTCTTTGTTTCCAATGATGGACTAGTTGGTGTTGTAGGTGGTTCCCTATTTAACGAGAAAGTTGGTGAGTTAGATGTTCTTGGTGGTGAATGCTCTAATGAATAGAGATTTGGGTGAGGAAGAGGCTCATTGGATGGTTGTAATCGATGCTCTAGGAATGAGGGCTTAGACGGTTTGCTAGAGCTAGGCATGTTTTGTTTTGAACTAGATGACCATTTTTCTAGCCCAAAAGGTTTGATGCTAATTCTTGCCGTTCTTTTAGCAATTGTTGAATGGGTTTGTTGAGGTGGAATTCTAGCATTGTTATCTCTTACGGGAGATGATTCGGTGGATGAAATCTCATGAATCATGTGACCCTTTCTTTTTGATGAGCATTTAGTTGAAGAGTTATTGCTAAGTGCTTTGGTCATGGTGATGGTAAGGATGCAATATAAGCTTCTAACTACTGATTTTTGAGAGCTAGGTGAGAGTGATGATTTAACCTTAAGAGTGTTTGGTTTATAAATGATAATTTTGTATTAGGGAATTAAATTCTTTACCACTAAGGGGATTAAGCATGCACTTAGGATATTGATCAGCTCTAGGAAGATATTAAATGGTAACTAAAAGTGGTTAGAAAACCAAAAGGTGACTTAACTTTGAAGAGGGAAGCTGATTAAAGCTTTCTGCAGACACGGATCCCACGGATCCCTCTCACCAGGGATCCGTCTGGTTATAAACCAGGGATCCGTCTGTCAGACAGATTCTTGATGACATGATTATGCTTTTTCCAATGTCTAGTACCTATGTATCTCGAGGTTTTGACTTTATTTTGATGTCATGAGAGGTGGATGTCTTAAATGCTCAACCATAAGAGGAATTTAGATAGTCTAACTAAGTGTTTGAGAAGGGTATTATTTGATTTGAGATGGAAGAGTGATGGTAATTAGTCCTAGAAGTTAGATGATGCCTCAAGAAAAATTTAATAAAATCTTTAAAAATAAGGAAAAATGAAAAATTAGTTTCAAGCTTATTTTTTTGAGTTGATGATGACTAAAATCAATTTGCTAAAATTGATGGATATATCAAACTAAGTGTTATGAGACGTGAGAAATAAAGTGTGAGCGTTGGAGCGGAAATATAATGAGTTTTGATGAGTTGGTAAATCAAAAAGCATTTTGAAATAGATCCTAAGTAAGTTATGGGTGAGTGTGATGCTTTCAAATGTTTGAGGAATACTTAGTTGGTTCTAAAGTCATATGTTTGACTAGTGGGAGGTGATCTAGTGAGCTGTCTTTGATGTAGTAAGGTCTGTATTGCTCATTTGTGGTCACGGATCCCACGGTTCCCTTTTGGGAGGGATCCGGCTAGTTATATTGCTGGGATCCGCCTACTGCAGATCAGAAGGCTTACAGCAAATGTGCAGTTTTGCACTCTTAGCAAAATGCTTCTCCTATTTGTTTCTACAAATACTAAATGCAAGAACACATCAAGTATAATGCATAGCAAATGTGGGGGAACTAAAGGTACCTAAAGATGAGTGACGACGACTACTTGAAGAAGTCGTAAAATCTCATCCTACATGTTCCTAAGTTAAGATTTTTCAATACCGAGTTATGGCAATAGCTACATACACTACATGAGTATTTTTTTAGATGTTACAACCCATTGTTTCAAATTGTTTTTCACAAATTAAGGTCCTATGACCTTACCTTACTTCTCCACCACTTTCCGTCTTCACCCCTCCTCCACTCTTTATCACACCATCTCTACTTCTTTTTCTTCAAGAAGTTGGTGAAGCACTTGAAGATTCCCTTGGTTTGTTGCCATTCGGATGATGCGTTAGGAACGTCCGACAATTGGTTGATGTAATCCAAGGGGTCGAGATCGGTATTTCCGAGTGGGTTGCTACTACCTTCACCTTCTCTTTGCCTCTCCCTTTCATCCGAGGAATCCGTGGGTGGGTGAGGCCTTTTGCCTTCCACCATAAACCTTGTCGTTCTACCCTCGGTCAATGACACCATAACTTTGTTGCAAAAGCTATGATCATAGGATTGCGGAGAAGGATCTAATGCAAAGATGAATTTTGCAAGACGGGTTAGGAGCATTGCGTACGAAAGCACCATTTTGTCCATGCTTTTTACACTTGCCATTCTCTTAATCATGTAGTAAGCAAGGTTGAAGCGAGTCTCGGTCACTAGGCAATAGATCATGAAACTTAGGCATGTATTTGGGTGATCCTTGTTTCCTACTAAGCACAACACATTCTCCCTCCACCACCATTTCCCATTTCTGCTCTATCGCGTACATCTCGGAATCTCCATTTGGAAAGGATCTCTATAGATCACTTCGATTCCTAGTACCCTCGGGGATGCTCTTGGCATGAACACTGGTGTCCCTCACCGTGGTTGCCGAGGATTAACATGTTGTAGATTTCATGATGACCAACCATAGTGTAACTCCTCAAAGACCACTCATTGGAAAACATGCAAACACCTTGATATGGAACCTACTATTCTTCCAAATCCACAAGCGAAAGGGTGTACTCACGCTCATTTATGATGAAGACAATCGAGATGAACCCATCATCATTTCTAACTATCCTCATTGTCTTGTAGAACTCGAGTACGAAAACCGGGCAAATTTGTTCGTTTATGTCCAATAAACAATCAAAGCCAATGGTGTTGGGAATTATGCTAAGTAGAAAATCTGCTGAAATATAATGCTGATGGTTTCTGCTGAAGAACATGGAATCTTGAAGAAGAAGAGTTTCTGCTGAAGTAGTATAGTCGTATAGATGGATTCTGCGGAGATAGTTATTCCGCGTATTCTATAGTTAGTTAGGATATGCATGAGCTTTATTAGGAATTGATTATGTATATCTTATTTAGTTTTATGTTTATACGTTTTTTAGGAAACAAGTTAGGGTTCCTTGTCTATAAAAGGAACACAATAGTATGAGTTATGAATGAGTTGAAAAACAAAGTTTTAGTATCAATATAAAGATCCATAGAGGATCAACGAGTTCTTAGTTATTTGTGTTTGTACTTGTGTTTGATTTCCGCTAAAGAATACAAGTTGTAGAGATTTTCTATTAGTTTGTTTGTGATTACATAAGCAATACTAACGATCTACGAGTGCTTAAGATCTATCAAGGTCTAACGTTTCTACAAGTGGTATCAGAGCCTCGGGAGAGTCTCTACGATACTAAGAACAGTCTTTTCTAAACACCCATACAACCAACACAACATTCACCATGCCTGGATCAGCAGATGATATCGAAGTCACCAACAACCAAAACACCACCCATCTGTAACAACTAAGTCTGTCGAACAGCAATGCTAAATTTCCATACCTCAAGAAGGAGGAATACGATTTATGGGCAATGAAGATGCAGAACTGGATCTCCAACATTGATTGGAATCTATGGAAGATTGTAAGGAAGGGATTTGAAGAACTACCACAGATCCTGATGGTAATCTTATTTATGTTCCTCCTAAATCTGCTAAAGAGTTACCGGCGGTTCAGAGAGAAACCAAAGTTAAAACAATTCTTCTTCAAGCTATTCCTGAGGATCACTTGAGTGATTTTCACTTCATGAATGATGCTAAGGATATATGGTTGGCAATCAAGGCCAAGTTTGGAGGGAATGAGGAGTCTAGGAGAATGAGAAAATCGATGCTGAGACAATAGTTTGAAGAATTTCAAATCTCTGAAGAGGAAGGAATTCACAAGGGCTATGACAGGTTTCACAAGATTTTAAGTCAGTTGAATCAGCTGAAGGCAAAGCCAGATAATGATGATTGTAATTCTAAGTTTTTGCGATCTTTACCTCAATCCTGGTTACAAGTAAGCATTGCCTTCAAAACTAAAGGTGGGCTTGATATGATTACCTTTGATGAGCTGTACAACAAGCTTAAAGCTCTTGAGCATGATGTCAGAAGTCCCTTCCGTTCATCATCCACTGCTAGTCACACAACATTTGTTGGGGCCTCCACCCCAAAGATGATCCATGCTCCAAGTCCAACTTACTCATCATCATCTTACACTACCACTCCTTCAAGTTCTCAATCTAAAACTAGTGGTATAATGGAAGATGTGCTTGGATCCTTCTTTGCTGATTATGACCCTCAGCAGCAACTTGCATATGAGGATTTTGAACAGGTGGATCCACTGGATATGGAGGAGATGAAGTTGAAGTGGCAAGTGGCCATGCTCTCTATGGACATCAAGAGATTTGAGCGTAAGGCTGGGAGGAAGTTTGGTTTCCAGGGAAGAGATCCTGAAAGGTTTGACAAAAAGAAGGTCAAGTGCTTTACATGTCATCAGATGGGTCACTTCTCCAGAGAATGCAAGTATAGGAAGGCTGGTGATGAGGTGAGATACTCTTCCTATCAGCAGAATCAAAGGGATGCTGGAACTTCAAAGACTGGATCCTCAGTTGCTATGGTCACTTTGGACACTAATGTCGACTGGAAGCTTCATGATCAGGAGAATGATGAAAGTTCTGGTGCTGATAATATTGGGTTGCTGGCCAGCTGTACTTCAGAGGATAGGCATGATCAAATTGCCTTGATGGGCATCTCTCAGGTACAAAATTGTTTGTTTGGTTGTAGTGAACGTTATAATGAACTTAAGGAAGCTTATGATATTTTGAAACCTAAATATAATGAATGCTATGTTGAAGTTGAAGCTTATAAACAGGCTTTAAAAACATTAGAAAGACAAAAGGTTTGGTTTCAGAAGAATCAAATAGCTTATGATGAAAAGATTAGGGTGTTAGAAAGTGATCTAGAATGTACTAAAAATGACTTACAAAGGACTGAGAAAGAAAAGCGAGGTAATTTCAGAAAATCTTGTGTTGAAAAAAAATAGATAAAGAAATTGCTAGGCATAACGAATGGTTACTGAATGGAAATAAGTTAGCAAGTCACATCTATGCTAGTCAAACTCCTAATACTTCTATAGGTTTAGGCTTTCAGAAATATGTAGGATTAGAAGCTAGAAATGACACACGTAAATCTACACCAGCAGGATTAGCTAACTTTATAAAAGAAGGAGATTTACACGTTGTACGTGGACCTATTAGAGGAATACCTATGCCTGTTGACCTGTCCATTACTGTTGACTTCGATGGATCACACCATCTATATGGCAAAAAGTCAAGGGACTTGCCAGACCCTGATACTTCATCTACTGAATTTGTCTCTTGTATTGATAGTGACAAGTCCTTTGAACAAGGGTCTACTTCTACCGGGTGTGATTCAAATGACAAGTCAGACCTTCCAAGACCTCACCCTGCCTGCACCCAAGCCTACCTTCAAGCCTATTAGAGTTGCTGCTAAGGAATCATCTTCCAAGACAGTTTCTTAGAAGACTTGTTTTTAATTCTTTGCCTAATAATCTGTTAAAACAATTCTTTTATGGTTTTGGTTTGAATGCTTCTGCTTGTAATAGAACATCTTTTGGTTTGAATAAATCTTCTAAACAGAAGACGTGTTTTGTTTGTGGAAGTAAATTTCATTTAATTAAGGATTGTGATTTTCATGAGCAAAGAATGGGTGCATGTGCTAGGAAATCTAGACCAATGTGGACTAATGTTAATTGTATACCACCTTATATTCCACAAGCTACTCATACCAAACCTTTTCCTTGGAGAAGATCTGTAGCTAGACCATATGTGCAACAAACTAGTTCATACTTTAAAAATGGTTATTGGCCTGAATATCTTGACTCTTTGAATGCTGGGAAGGCTTATAGGGATACTGTTGTGAAGCCCTCAGCAGGTTGTTCTTGGACTCAAAAGGGACCCAAATATCAATGGCACAAGAACAATAATGGATCTTATAAATCTGCATGGTCTAAATCTTATGATCCACAAGGCAGGTTCAAGTCAGTGATGACTTGAACCTCTATAGTGTACTAATATTTTGTATATAATTTGTTGTTGTTGTTGTAGGATCATCCTCTTAAGCACAAGGAAGTTGGCATTGTTGATAGTGGTTGTTCAAGGAGCATGTCAGGCAACAGAGATATGATGCATAATTTCATACCCATAGATGGAGGAGGCAATGTGACTTTTGGTGGAAGTGATGGTAGAATCACTGGGAAAGGCACCATCAAAACACCTCAACTGGACTTTGAGAATGTGTACTATGTAAAGGAACTGCAACACTTCAATTTGTTCTCAGTCTCACAAATCTGTGACACCAAGAACAAAGTATTCTTCTCTGAGGATGAATGTCTTGTGCTATCTAAAGACTTCAAACTACCAGAAGATACATCAATTCTACTGAGAGTTCCTCGTACTCACAATCTTTACACATTCAACTTAAATGATGTTCAACCAGAAGGTGACCTAACTTGTTTGGTGGCTAAAGCATCCCTGGATGAGTCTACAAAATGGCATAGAAGGATGGCTCATGTGAACTTCAAGACCATAAACAAGCTTTCTAAACTGGGTCTTGTGGAAGGACTTCCTTCAAAGGTTTTCACCAATGAACATAACTGTGTTGCCTCTTACAAAGCTATTACTGCTATGAGTGTTATCTCAGAACCTCTTCAGTTACTGCATATGGATCTTTTTGGTCCAACTCAAGTCCGCAGTATTGATCACAAGTACTTTTTCGGTAATCACTGATGGATTCAGCAAGTTTTGTTGGGTGTTCTTTCTGAGAACAAAAGATGAAACATCTCCCGTTTTAAGAGAATTTATTACCCTTGTTGAAAATCAGCTGAACAAAAAGGTTAAAGGAATCCGGTGTGATAATGGGACAGAGTTCAAGAATGCTGTACTGATAGAACTCTGTAAGTCTAAGGGGATAAAAAGGGACTATAGCACTCCAAGAACCCCACAACAAAATGGGGTAGCTGAACGAAAGAATAGGACCCTAATAGAGGCAGCAAGATCCATGCTTGCAGACTCTAAGTTACCCACTATGTTTTGGACTGAAGCAGTTGGCACAGCTTGTTATGTTCTGAACAGGGTATCTATCACTAGACCTCATTTCAAGACACCTTATGAACTTCTCTATGGGAAAGTTCCTGCTATTCATTACCTCAAACCTTTTGGATGTCAAGTGACTATTTTGAATACTAGTGATCCACTGGGTAAGTTTGATGAGAAAGCTGATGAGGGGTATATTGTGGGTTATTCGGCTCATAGTAAGGCGTATAGGGTATACAATTTGAATGCTAAGAAGATTGAGGAGACTTTGAACCTGAGATTTCTTGAAGACAAGCCTAATGTTCAAGGACAAGGTCATGTTTGGTCATTTGACCTTGATTACTTAACTGATTATTTGGGTTATTCTAGACATGTGGCTAACCAAAATGCAAGTACACAAGTGTCTCCCATGTCTTTGCTACCATGAATGCTGATTCTGATAGTGAGTTTGAGGATGATGAGCATCCTATTATTGTACCTTCTTTCTCCCCTAACAATTTTGCAGGTGACACTTCCAAAGTTCCTACTGATGAGAGTGAAGATGAATCCAACTATGCAGAGGATCTTGCTAGGCTTCAGAAACAAGAGTATGCAGCTACACTAGAAGCTGAGAGGATTGCTGGGGAGGTTGCAAAAGAAGCAATCAGTGGAAACCATAATTCTGCTTACAGTGATTCTGTTTCTCCTGTTATCACCAAATCTGCTGAAGGTCATGCTGTTTCCACTCCCATTTCTACTAGAGTGTCCACAGACTTTGGGGAACCTTATACACGCTTTCCAAGTCCTTCAGATCTTGGAAATCATCAACCCAAAGCTGGAGTCTTCACCTTACCTTCCTATGACACTGATTTTGAACATACTGTGACTAATCTTGAGACATCCATTGATGTCAACACCACTGCTACTAAAAGGATCATCATTGCTCATCCACAGTCCAATATTATTGGTGATCCTCATGCACCTGTTAGAACTAGGGGCAAATTGACAAGTTCTAAGTATGGTCAAGTAGCTTTTATCTCTTATGTCTCAAATCAACAGAGAGACAATCACACAGACTTTGATCATTGTCTGTTTGCTTGTTTTCTATCTCAAGTGGAACCAACCAGTGTTACTCAAGCTCTTGAAGATTCAAGTTGGCTTGAAGCAATGCAAGAAGAGATGCAACAATTCAAAAATCAGCAAGTTTGGATATTGGTGCCACTACCTGATGGGAAGTATGCAATTGGGACCAAATGGATATTGAAAAATAAAAGAGATGCAAGGGGTGTTGTCATTAAAAACAAAGCCAGATTAGTAGCTCAGGGGTATCGACAAGAGGAGGGGATTGATTATGATGAAGTGTTTGCACCTGTTGCTAGAGTAGAGGCCATACGGATATTTTTGGCTTATGCATCTTACATGGGGTTCATGGTCTATCAAATGGATGTTAAAGGTGCATTTCTGTATGGTGAAATAGAAGAGGAGGTTTATGTCACTCAACCCAAAGGATTTGAAGACCCAGATCACCCAACTCTTGTTTACAAGGTAGTTAAAGCTCTCTATGGACTACATCAGGCACCAAGAGCATGGTATGCTAGGCTTTCATCATTTCTGCTGAAGCATGGCTATAGAAGAGGTGCCATTGATAAAACACTTTTCCTGAAGAAGAATTCCACAGACATCATTCTTGTGCATGTTTATGTGGATGATATTATATTTGGCTCCACTAAAGAAGCTTAGTGCAGGGAGTTTGAGGAGCTGATGCAGGGAGAGTTTCAGATGAGTGCTATGGGGGAGCTTACTTTCTTTTTGGGTCTCCAAGTTCAGCAGAAACCTGATGGTATCTTTATCAGTCAGGACAAATATGTGAGGGACATGTTGAAGAAGTTTGGTATGGAGAGTGTCAGGACTGCCACAACACCTTATGAAGCTCCAAAAACAAAGAACAACAATGAACCAGATCCTCCTGTAAATGTTCATTTATACAGATCTATGATTGGTTCCTTGATGTATCTAACAGCTTCTAGGCCTGACATATCTTTAAGTATTTGAAAGGCCAACCTCATTTAGGCCTTTGGTACCCAAAAGAGTCTCCTTTTAAGCTGGAAGCATATAGTGATAGTGATTATGCTGGTGCAAATCTGGATAGGAGATCCACAACTGGAGGTTGCCAATTCCTTGGAAAGAGATTGATTTCTTGGCAGTGCAAGAAACAAACTATTGTGGCTATCTCATCTACTGAAGCAGAGTATGTTGCTGCTGCAAATTACTGTGGACAGGTTCTTTGGATACAAAATCAATTGTTGGATTATGGGTTTAACTTCATGAACACAAAAATTTTTATTGATAATCAAAGTACCATATGCATTGTTAAAAATCCAGTTTTTCATAGTAGAACTAAACATATTGAAATCAGGCACCACTTTATAAGAGATGCATATGACAAACATTTGATAAAAGTGGTTAAAATTCACACTGATGATAATGTGGCAGATTTGTTAACAAAGGCTTTTGATGGACCAAGGTTTCAACACCTTGTGGTCCATATTGGGATGCTTAACCCTTAACTGCAAAGTTTAAGGGGAGGCATATGCCTCAGGGGAGGATTTAGTGTTGTAAACTTTGTAGATTATTTTGTATATTTGACTAACCAGCTAATGTTTTGTGAGTTTTGTTTGTCTTGGTGTGGTTTGTGTGTTTCTCTGTGTCTGTTTTGCAGCTTGCATATATAAGTTGGAGTTTATCAAGTTTGGTTCATTGGAATATGGTCAAGAAAGCTTAAAAGCTTGTTTCTACTGAAAGCTAAGTACTGAAGTAAGCAAATTGTTTCCACTGAAGATAAAGTACTGAAGAGATGTACTGAAGTTAAATTGCTCATTCATTCAAGAAACAGTTTACAGCTTACAGCTTACAACTTACAATGCTTACAATCAACTTCAAATGGAAATACAAGATTCATATCTATACATGATCTACTAAACCTATTCTAACTCCTATCATCGACTAGCTCATATCATCTATTCCAAACGCTGGATATGCATGACCAGTACGACGAAGAAGCTAAGGATCAAAATGGGAAGGATGGATTGATGAAAACGAAGATGATGAAGATGAATACAGTAGATGGATGTGTGATATGACAATGTCCTTGTGCTTCATCTACTGGTTTCACCAAAAAGCAATCAATCCATCTTCCTTTTGCCCTTCCCCTTTACGATATGTGATGAAGCACCAAACCATGGCGCAGGAAGAGCCAACACCACCTGTTGAGGTTGAGGGTTTGATGTACTCTCCTTGTTGGAGTCATCAGAGTCACTAGGAGATTCACTTGGATCCACTACACTACCATCTTCAGAAGAAGATAGAAAGGGGGACCTCAAAGGTAGAGGATTAGATTGATAAGAAGCTCGTAAAAACTGGCGAAAATCATCACTTGATGATGATGATGATGTGGATGATGGAGAAGAGGTTGGATCAATAACCTCTGGTTTGGTATTCATGGCTGATTGTGGTTGATTATGGAGGATATGGTTAAATTAGGGTTTGTGATGAAAATTGGGGGTAAATGATATGTGTTAAGTGTGCATTGGGATTGTTATATAGACGGATTCGAGGTTTAATGTAGTTTAATGCGAGTTGGGTGGCACAGTAACGCTCCAAGATATTTACTGATGATATCTTTTATCTTGGGTTGTTTCTGCTGAGTGAATTACTTCAGCAGATTGACCGTGTTTCTGCTGAAGTGTTACTTTGTCTTTGGTTAAAGTTGAAATACACGTAAGATATGGTCAACAAAAGTTTCGATATTTTTTACTATAATTTGGGCAACTTCTACCAATCCATTATTCGCATATATTTACTTCAAATTAAACGATTCCCTCTTCACTTACGTTTAAAACACTTCCAGTTGTGTGATTGTTAACCCTAACTTACAATTTTTCTCATGGCGCTTCTATTGAAGAAAGATCATAACAAAGTTGCATATTTGGGAAAAGCAAAAGGGCATGAAATTTATGAACCAATAGTGGAGTTCTTGAAGCTATCAAAGATTCATTATGCTTTAACGCATTCTCCGGAAGTTGTTTATGAATCATTAGTTACACAATTTTGGGCAACTGCTATGAAGAGGTGTGATACAGAGATTGTAGCTACTGTTGATGAAACAGTGTATGTTGTAACTGAGGGGTTGATTAGAAGGCAGCTAAGGTTAGATGATGTTGATGGGGTTTATCACTTGAATAATGAGGAGATACTTGGTGGTCTAAGAGTTGTGGGATATACGGGTACAAGAACTGATATGAGGCAGAAGAACAAGCTTTGTCCTACATGGAGGTTTTTGGTACACACTTTACTGCAGTGTATTAGCAATAAGTCAGGGGGATGGGATCAATTTTCTACACAATTGGGGTGTGGGGCTGTATGTCTATCACAGGGTTTAACTTATAATTTTTCTAAATATATTTTTGATAATATGGTAGAAAATGTTCAAAGGAAAAAGCATAAGTTTTTAATGTACCCTAGATTTTTTCAAATGATTTTAGACATATCAACCCAAGCCCAAGCTTTTTGTCCCATAGGAGCTTTGTCTTCTAAACTGTTTGCTTCTATGAAAACTGGTTATGAGGGGGAACATCATCCTCTGCTAGCAGCTATGTTGCCTCAAGGCAATGAGGCTGCTGCTAAGGGAAATGTTGTTGGTTCTCCACCCACTACTCATGGTACTGCTGATGGTATTCCTTCAGTTGCCATGGATGAGGGTCTTTCTTCTAATACTGAAGCTACACATGTTTCTTCTGACCGACCTCCATCTCCACCTTTGGCCATACCTTTACCTAGTCCATCACCTACTCAGGTTACTCCTGATGATTTAGAGGCTTACCTTAATAGGATGCATACACCTAGTCCTATTAGAGTGCCTGTTGTTGAAAGCTCTCATATGTTTGAGCAAGACCATATTTCTGCTGAAAGGTCCAATGAAGCTCCCATCACCACAGAGCAATCTGCTGGTGGAGCTGAGGATCCTATTACTCTTACTTCTGTCTATGATTTGCTCAACAGGACTGCCCAAGAGGTTGCAAATCTGAAAAGGAGCTTGAGACACTAGATCTACACTTGGTGGTGAGATTGTGGAATTGAAAAGAAAGGTTAAGGACTTAGAGGACCAACTTGGGAATAATAGCAAAAGGAAGCTAGTGGTTTCTTCTGATGAGGAGCAAGAGGATACTCAATTTGAGTCACTTGATATTTTGGCTGATGTGGCTCAGAAAACTCATGTTTCTTCACCACTTGTTGCTGAATCTTTAAAGAACAAGAAACCCATTCAGTTTACTAGAAGAAAGAGAAGACATCATTTGAGTGAGGATTCTTCTGAACCTTTAAAGGTGTCAGGTGTTGCAACTGCTGATGACCAAATGGAGAATGTTGCTACTGAAAATGGTCAAGCTTCTTGTGTACAAGAACAATCTGGTCCTCCACCTTCAGCAGATAATTCTAAAGTCTTTCTTGCTGGAAGTAGTTTTACTTTGGATCCAGCAGCTAATGTCTTTTCCACACCTGTTGAAGATTTGTCTCAACATGTTTCTTCTGATGCTAATCTGGATGTTTCTTTTGAAGTTCCTATGAGTGATACTTCTCCAGTTGATGTTGTTCATAAGTTTGTTGATCAAGGGAAAGGTGTAATGGTTGAAGATGAGCTTGGTCCAGAACTTGTAAGTGAACAGGAAAAGAAAGAACAAGAATGATTGTTAGCTGAATGTGCAGAGATGAAGAAAAGTAATGAATTGGCTCAAAAGCTTGCTGCTGAGTCTACTTCTAATTTGTCTCCTTAGAGACGAAAAGAACTGGATGCTTTGGCTACTCAGATTCCTGATGCACAATGGGATGTTTATACTCAGCAAGCTGCTTCAGATCCTACACTTGCTTAGAGTATCTTAGGTGCAGCTTTTGATAGTGAGAATTTTGCTGCACAAATGGTGGCTCTTGGACAAAAACGAAAGCAACTTGCATCTGACAAAAAGAAAGCTCTTACTGCACAAAAAGCTAAAGCTAGAAGAGAGAGACCACCTACTCCTGCCCAAATGAAAGCATACATGAGAACTATAGTGCTTCATCAAAGTTCTACTATCTTTAATTCTGGTTTGAAAAAGAAGCAAGTCTGGGCTTTACCTGATGATGATTTGCAGAGATTGTATCAAAGGATTATGAAATAGATTGCACCATCTTCTAATAAGAGAATTGCTGATAGTATAGATGCTCCATAGGCAAAGAGGCCTAAGACAGTTGAGATTGTAGATAATTTTGATGATCTTACATCTCAGATGGATTATTCTGTTGTTACTCCTGAAGCATCTACTGCAGCTATACCTTCAGCTGAAAGGGTTCAATCTGCTGAACCACAAATTGTTTCTTCTACCGCATTACCTAGTGTTGCATCAATTGATATAGAAGGAGAAGAGATGGGTAGGAAAGCTGAAATCGCAGCTGCTAAAGCTAAGAAGGCCAGAGTGATGCTTGAAAGAATGTATGAATTGAGAGGTGTTGGTCCAATTAAGTCTACTTCTTCCATTCCTGCTACAGATATTGATGATGAATCTGAAGAGCTACCATGTATGGGAATTTATATACCAGGTAGGAGGAAGAAAAGGATGTCTAAACGGAGACCTGTTTCTTTATGGAGATCTGTGAAAACATCTGGGACACACTCATCTAAGGTTAAGAAATATCCTCAGGATACTTCTTTGGATCTAAAAGCTGCTGAATCAACTTTTATTCGAGTAGGATCTGCTGATGTTTTTCCTGAAGGATCTCATGATGTGTTGACTGCTTGGACTCTGACTGAAGGATAGCTTAATACTATTTTTAGGCTGGACAAAACTTCTATGCAGTTTAATTTTTTAAAGGAAATATTTCATCTGGTGGATAGGCAAGATTTGAATACTCTGTATGGACTTGTCACTAAGCATTATGCTACTCATTCACCACAGGGTTCTGGTTTATATTTCCTGGGTGATCTTCAAGTTCTGTTTGATTCTCAATCTCCAAATGGTAAAGGGTATCATATTTGGAAGAATTCACATAAATGGAAGGTTGAGACTTTTTATCCTTTGCCTTGTGTGCATGTGGTGGAGACAAAGGGTGGGATTACTGTTTGTATGTTTGCTGATAAGATTTATCCCTTGTCTATAAGGCTGATGGAAAGAATGCTTAGACAGAAGTTGGAAGTTCCTCCAGATCTAGTTGGTAATGATAAGTTGCATGCTGAACAATGTGTTGGACTCATTAAGACTCAGCTTCTGCAACATAAAACATCATCTTGATTGTGGTATTTTGTATGGTTTGTAATATTTGTTTTCTTTGCTTATTTATTTTGTTATTAGTTAAATAAAAAAAAAAAAAAAACCAATTATGTATATTCTTTGTTTGACTTACTTTTATTGCAGATTTGTTGTACATTTCTATGGTTATTAACTCACCCGATGTACCTTGTGTATGTCAAAGTGTTGGCTAGTCTAAAGGGTACAGCTTTGGTAAAGACACATCAAATCTGTTGATAGCTGTAATGGTTTGCTCAAAATCATAGGGTTTGCAACCACCCATGCTTAATTGCTGAGGGTTGTATGGTCATCAATTCACCATGGTTTATTCCTTTTTGGAATCCAAGAATTGGCTAGCCCACATGTATATGGCTTGTGGTAAAGGCAGTGGAATACCATATTTGGTAATCAGTTCACCAATCCTAAGAATTGACTAGTCCTGAGCAAACGGCTACAGGTAAAGACATGTCAAATCCGTTTATATAGTTGCTGATTTGCTAATAAATCAGATGGTTATCAGTGTACCATAGTTTTCGAACTCAAACATATGGCTACTCCAGTAGTGATGGCTATTGGTAAAGAGACATCAAATCCATTATTTTCAATGATTCACCTCTCACAGGAGTTAACACACCTGGATGTGATGAGAATAGTATGAAACTCATATGTTTTGATGTACATGTTGTCATTTGTTGCTGCAAAGATCTGGTGTTTCAACGTTTTGTCATCATAGAGATGTGTTTGTTTTGGTTCTTTGTTGCTGGTGTTCGAGTACAATCCTCTGAAGTGTTGAAGATCTATCAAGAAACTGGAACTTAACCAAGTCAAATTCCAGTTTAGGGGAGGATTGTTGGGAATTATGCTAAATATAGTGCTGATGGTTTCTGCTGAAGAACATGGAATCTACTGAAGAAGAGTTTCTGCTGAAGTAGTATAGTCGTATAGATGGATTATGCGAAGATAGTTATTCCGCGTATTCTATAGTTATTTAGGATATGCATGAGCTTTATTAGGAAGTGATTATGTATATCTTATTTAGTTTTATGTTTATACGTTTCTTAGGAAACAAGTTAGGGTTCCTTGTCTATAAAAGGAACACAATAGTATGAGTTATGAATGAGTTGAAAAACAAAGTTTTAGTATCAATATAAAGATCCATAGAGGATCAACGAGTTCTTAGTTATTTGTGTTTGTACTTGTGTTTGATTTCCGCTAACGAATACAAGTTGTAGAGATTTTCTATTAGTTTGTTTGTGATTACATAAGAAATACTAACGATCTACGAGTGCTTAAGATCTATCAAGGTCTAACGTTTCTACAAATGGTCCCAAAAACTTGTCTTATGTCGGTGTTATCAAGAAATGCTGGTTCTACTACTCAACCCTCATGAAAAAGTCTCTTTTTAAGCATTTTAAAAACTTTCTTATCTTCCAGGCTAAGTCCATCTTTTCTTTGGTACATTGGTATGTAATGAGCGGTATCTTGATAGTCTTGTTGTCGGTTACTTGTCATGATTGTTCCTAAACAACACAACCACTATGTTGTGTTAATTGTGAATAGTAGCCTAAAGTTTGATCACAATTTTGCTCAAATCATATTTATTGAATTCAAGAAATGAGTTTAATTTGTATTAACACTGTTAATTCTTTGATTTGGATTATCTTAGAAAACAATGTAGTAACAAATTATGATAAACCCATTTGAACCAAACTTCTAAAAATGAATAAATTGTAATCCTAGAAATCAAGGAATTAAATTAACAATGTAGTGAAGATTATACTTACACAAGAGATTGTTATGCTTGAAGGAAATGATCAAATTTCTCTTGTGAACAGTAATAGGGTTTTTGTTCGTGAGTCTTTGAAGGGAAAGTGATTGTGGAACATCCACAGTGATCATTACTAACATACGCATTTGTCTTAGTGCTTGGCGGATCCCACGGATCCCTCTCATTTGGGATCCCGACTAGTTCAAGCTCGACACAAAGGATCGGCAGCCGTAAAAATTAGTTTAAGCATTCCTTGATAACTTAGGTTTGGGAGTTCTAAAATGCCTAGAGTTTAATGTTTAAGCTCTATAACTTGTGATTTGAGGTTTTGACGGTTTAATACTAATCCTATTTGACGTGGTTCCCTTTTTTTAGAATTAGTCACCATTCTTGGGAGGTTTATCAAAGATTATGATAAAATCTGTAACATATTGGATTTCATATACACATCAAACCATAAGCAAAGTAGGCGTACACAATGAGTTTTAGAGAGAGAAAGTTAGAGGTTTGGGAACTTTAGTGAGAGAAAGAAAAATCTTATTATAAGATCCAACTCTCTACCTTGGGAGGTAGAGAGTATTTATAGTCTTTACATAAAACGCCACCTGATGGGTGGATCAGGCATACAGTGGGTAAAGACCCGTCCGTCCTCCACGGTGTTACATAACTAAATACTACTTAACATTAAATAACTACGACTACGAGCTTTCTAACGATTACATATACTTGAGGTGACCGACACTTTAACTATTGGATTTTCCAAATCCTAACAATCTCCCCCTAAGGGAGGTCACCTCAAACACACATCAAATTACATATAAAACAAACAGATATTACATTGAGATTGTTCTTGAATTCTTGTTCATGTTCTTTGCTCTGTAGCTCGTAGTCTTTGATTCTTCATTTTTGCATGTTTTGGATAATCTGAGTGGAGGTCTTTAACTGATCCACGTGATAATGAAGTATGAGCCAGCATTGAGATCATCAGTCACATTAATCTCTGACTCATCCATTGTGGTGTTAGTATTATGTGACGTTGTGACTTTTGGACCGACATGCTCACATTCTGGATCATGATTTATTCTTATCAGAGTAGCGGAAGCTTTCGTTTATTCATGATATTGGCGGCCGTAGCGAAGCATGGAGTGAAAATATCAGAGTCATTGATGCACTAATCATGATTTCTTTAGATATGAATGTGTTATGTGAGCATGTGGCTATGGATTAATGACTCCATTGATGCATCAGCTCAAACATCGGCATACATACAACAGTTAGCAATAAAGCGCACGAAAGTGTCTTTGATCACTTTCGTTGAATTGAGGTACACGTCCCACGGTTCCCGTTGATCGGTACAAGTCTGCTGCACAATGATGACGTATAATCTGAAGAATTTCCTTGACAGGGGTTTCTGTATTTGCTCTAAAAGCTGTTCTCAAAGCAACGCCTCAAAGACAACGCAGTGAGTGAACGTGAAATGAGATTCGGACGGTGATTGATGAAAAGAGATTTGAAAAACAATGGTGTATTGCTCAATAGAAATTGTTTTTGCAATACAACGAAGGTTTTAATGAAAAAATTATCAATCATAAACTTTTACCTTTATTTTTGGAAATAAGTACAGTGTTCGATGTGCTAAAGAAAGAGTTTTTAGCACAACGACGGTTTTCAAAGGTATCCGTCAATCCATAACTGAACGAGATTGATTCAAAAGATTGAATCTCCCATTGTTTACTGTCGGTTGTCACATGGTTGATCTATGGATAGATCTCACGTGCCACCTACCGGGAGTTTGTTTGATGTTGGCTCGAGGCTTTCCATCTTCATCATTGAATAATATGTATGCATATCACTTAGATGTTCGGCAATACCACAAGGATAATCGTAGGACTCATAAGATATAATATCTCTTTCCACATTGTGTAAACAATGAGAGAGTCTTCATTGAAAGTGTCCTAATGAGATTTATATGATGATCGTGGCTCTAGACTTCAATTGTGCATATTTGGTTCCTATGCTTGGGAGACTAGGGAGAGGTATCCTTCTTCAATATCAACAATCTCTAAGAGAAAGTCGATAGATTATGTCGGTTCCGTGAGAATGAAACAAGCCCTTTTAAGAGGAACTTGAGTAGCTTGGGAAGGTTAGTGCGATTGCATCACTGGGTCCATGATGTCTTGTCTTCAATACCGGTGTTACCTTAGTAACCACCCGGTAGCACATGAATTGAACCCGGTTTCTGCCCTAAGGTTGAATTGTTGGAGGGCTATTTCTTTTCACCCTTTTTCTCATTCAATTCATTTTCATTCTTCAACCCCTTGATTGCTTACGAGACTTCATTACTAGCACCTTGTTGGGTTTATTCGATTACTGGACCTTTCTCGTCTCGGTCACTCTTCCCATATCTCACTTTTCTCCTTTTTTTTTCTTCATACCTAAGGACTTCTACACTATCTAGTGGATTGTCCCTGGGTAGATCCCTCCGGTTCTGGCGGATCATGGGACCTCAACTTAACCTTATCATCCTTATATCACCATACATAAAGTAAAGTTGGTCGGTCATTTTGGTATCGTTCATCTGCTATTGGAACCAATTGAAAACCATTTGAAAAATCAATCAAGATACTTGTGATATAGAATCAAAGCATTTTGTATCTTTATTGTTGCATGAGAGAGCAATAGCACTTTTATTATCACAGTACAGAGGAATTTTGTTGAATTCAAAGCCATAGTCAGATAATTGGGATCTCATCCAAAGGATTTGAGCACAACAAGATGACATGGCTATGTATTCAGCCTCTGTAGAGGAAATAGAAGTGCTCATTTGCTTCTTTGAAGACCAACTTACAAGCTTATCACCCAAAACGAGCACCTCAGACGTACTTGGACGTGTATCTTGACATCCTGCATGATCAACATCTGCATAGGCTGTTAGTGACATACCGGTGTCCTTTGGGTACCATAGTCCCATATTGATGGTTCCTTGGAGATACCGAAAGACCCGTTTAACCGCTTCAAGGTGCTTTTTAGTAGGCTTAGCATGATATCTAGCACACATGCACACACGCGAACAAGATGTGCGGTACTAGGCTGTGAGGTACATCGAGGATCCAATCATGCTACGATATTTCGTTTGATCTACCATGATTCCTGAGTGGTCCTCATCCAGCTTAGTACGTTCAATCATGGGAGTGTCAACGGTGTCACATGATACAAATCCAAATTTCTTTAAAATCTCATTTGCATATTTAGATTGATTTATAAAAAATGCCTCTGGGACTTTGTGAAATTTGTAATCCCCAGAAAAATGACATTTGTCCCATCATTGACATTTGAAATTTGGAACCCATTTCATTTGAAAAGCGATCACATTCATTGGGGTCGGTCGAGGCAAAGATAATATCATCAACATAAATTTGAACGTGAATTAAATTTTTGCACGACTTCTGGTGAACAATGTCGGATCAAGCGTTCCTTTGCTAAATCCGAAGATAGAAGAAGAAACCTAGATAGCGTATCATACCATGCTCTGCTTGCTTTAAACCGTAAAGGGCCTTTTTCAAGCGATAGACATGAGTAGGATGCTCTGAATTCACAAAACCCTCGGTTGGCTGGCGTAAACCACCTCTTTCAAGTCACCATTAAGAAAGGCTGTTTTACATCCATCGATATCGACCATGTTCTTACTAGCCGCATTAGCCAAGAAGATTCGATAGCCGATACGAGCAACGAGGAGCAAATGATTCTTCAAAATCAATACCCTCTTCTTGACGGTATCCTTTGGCAACCAATCGAGCCTTGTTCTTTAAGACATCACCATGCTCATCAAGTTTCACCTTGAAGATCCATTTTAGAGAAATGATCATAGCACAATCGGAGCGGGTAACAATTCCCATACATCAAGTCGATCAAACTCATGAATTTCTTCTTGCATGGCATTGAACCAGCATTCTTCATTCATGGCGGTTTTAATGTCTTTTGGTTCGACCTTAGAGAGTACAGAGTTGAAGAAGCACCATAAGGCATCGGTTGCAAGTTGTTTCCTTGTGGATCTTTGGGACGAGAGGGGTTTCCAATGATGTTATCTAGGGGTGATCATGTGTCCATTTTTATAAGTTGTTCATGTGGTTGTTGTTGTGGAACTGAGTAGCGGAGTCGATGTTTCCGATGAAGATGATTAGATGATGATTCAGGAGAAAATATATTTTCAAATGGAGCATCTTCAGGAGTAGCAAAAGGATTAACTTCATCATTGATGCCAGAAACAATTCCATGATGTACATTTGATGATTGATAATTTGTTGATGAGGCAGTGATCATGTGGCTTCTTGACTTAATGATATTGAGACTGAAGGGTTCACTTCATTCACGAGGATAGGAGCGACCTCTGTTGATGAAATTGACATTTCATCAGCATTCGGTTCATAGTGTTCATCAAACATTGGATCAAACAATTTCTTTAAATCATCTTCAGATGGAGGTACATATGGAGTTCTTGGAAATGAGTTTGGTACAAGGGATGAACCAATGGGACTGTTTTGAAGTCTTGGTCCAGCTGGATTGTCGGGAGCCATTTGACCGGTCAGCTCATCGAACGTAACGTGAATTGTTTCCATGATATTTTGGGTTCTCTTGTTGTAGATTCGGTAACCTTTCTTGTTTGGTGCATAACCAACAAAAACTCCAATATCCGCCTTTGCTCTTAGTTTACCTAAGTCTTGACCATCATTAGTTGGATAACACAATGCACCAAAAACACGAAGGAATGAGAGATTAGGTTTTCTATTGTGGACAAGTTCATATGGAGTTTTTCCATGAGCAGTGTGAATTAGGGACCGATTTTGAGTGTAGCATGCAGTGGCAATGGCTTCACCCATAGAAACATTGGAACCTTTGAGTAAATCAGCATTGTTCTTGCGGCTTCCACAAGAGTTCGATTTCGTCTTTCAACTACACCGTTCCGTTGAGGAGTTCGTGGAACACTTCTTTGATGACTGATTCCAACACTTTCATAAAACTCACTAAGTTGTTTATTAACAAACTTCAGTTCCATTGTGTTCGGATGATTTTGACAGTTTTGTTAAGTCGAACTGCAGCTGTTTGATAAGTTTGATGATGATATCTGGAGTTTCATCCTTTGTCCTTAGGAACTTAACCCAGGTGAATCGAGAGTAATCATCAACCACAAGTAACACGTATTTCTTCCCAAAGATATTATGCACTCTCATGGGTCCACATAAGTCCATGTGAATTGTATGAAGAACTTCTGTAACAGAGTTTGTAGGTTTAGGTTTGTGGGCATACTTCTTGCTTTTTCCCAATTGGCATGCTGAACAAATATGATCCTTTTCATACTTTAGTCTAGGTAACCCTACAACTAAGTCCTTTCTGGAGAGATCATTGATGGTGCAGAAGTTCAAGTGATTGAGATGACGAGGCCATAACCATGACTTGGTTTTTGAAGCCTTTGACAACAAAAAAAATTGGAGAATACTTCATCATATCTTCGATAGAGATGGTGTATAGATTTGAACCACGTGTTCCTCTTAAAATTTCCTTACCATCAAGTTCTCTAACGAAACAAGTATGTTTTCTGAAGGCCACTTCTAGATCAGAATCACAGAATTGACCGACAGAGAATAAGTTATGACCAAGACCTTCTACGTAATATACCTGGAGATAACACTATCACCGACAACATAATCTCCATAACCTATAATAGCTTGAAATGATCGTTCCCGAATCTAACAGTCCCGATGAATTTGCTCACGAAGTTCATGTGCCGCGACCGATCTCCAGTCATATGCTTGGAACAGCCTGAGTCCAAGTACCACAGAACGATTTGAACGATCTGCAGTTGAACACAGACAAGAATGGATAACTGGATAATTGGGATCCCCATGCAAGAATGGGTTCCACTTGGTTAGTAACAGTGATTGGAACACCCACATCAGAAATAGAAACATCCATATCAAAAGTAGAAGCAATGGAATCATTAGGAATGGATGCAGTGATGGTGTCTGTATTTGACCTATTCAAAGTATGTTCACTTCTTAAGGGAATAGTTCTACCAGTAGGCATCCATTTTCTAGTGGGCATAGTCTTAGCAGATTGAGGGAAAAACTGATTATTCTTCTAGCCAAAAGGTATCCATTGATAACCTATCCTTCTAAATGTTCTTCCTGTGGGTTTCCACTGTTTTCTAACTTTCTTTCGTTTTTGCCTTTTAGCCTTCTTATCATGATTTTTAGCATTAACAATTTTAACAGGACATTTGACAGCATTAGACAAAGCATTCACACCACATTCAAGATTAGTAACAGAAACAACGCAATCATCATTACATGTTTTTCCAAAATTAGTAGAATTCGCATTAATTACAGTACGCTTAAAGCTAACACTAGAATCAACACGATTCGTTTTATTCAAATTCTCCCTACGGTGATCATCTACATTCTTCCAATGCACATTCTTAGCTTGCGAGGTCCTATCATTCCTTGTGTTATCTTGAGACTTTGACACCTGCTTTAATGTCACTGATTACTCCTGTAGAGGGAATGTGAACATTAGTTGGTTTTGCTACTTTTCGCCTTTCTTGTTTTGAAGTCTTTGGGGCGTGAACTATTTGAAAGCGTCTTGAAGTTCACTTTCTTAACACTAGAGGTCTTTGGGATCGAACTACTTGAAGGCATACTAAGGTTCACATTCATAACATTGGGGTTTGAATGAGTTGCATACTTGGCACTAGGCATGGAACAAGGTATCAAGGGATTGACTTGTTTACCTAAGGTTTTAGGGCATATTGTAATTAGGCATTCTAGAAGTTCTTGAGATCGTTTGGCATATAAGCATGCATGGCCAATTGCATTATCATGTGGTTTCTCTAATTTATCCTCTTCTACAATCTCACGAAGACATTCAATATGTTTGAATAGCAAGTTTGTTATTCCTAAGATGAAGAGGAACATATTTCCTGAGACAAAAGAATATTTATTACAGATATGCACCTTTGAAGCACCATTCTCTCCATTGGTCATTAGCATTTTCCCTTTTACGACTCTTGATTCTCAATTTCTTTTTGCAATGAAGTTATTTTTTCATTATTTTTTTTGTTACGAGTGACTTTTATTGACTCAAATAACTCATTGAAATGACGTTTAACCTTTTTATTTTCTTCTAGAAAACTCTCATTTTCCTTTTGTAAAGTATTAACCAAATTTTGAAGATGAAAATTTTGAGAATTCCGAGAATCTAAAGGAGGAGGCATTTGGGAGCCAATCACATTGTTCATTTCACCCTTTAATTGAGAAATTTGGGCTTTCAACTTTTCGATCGTGTTACAATGAGCTCGAATCTGTTCATCACGTTTGCTAATTTCAAAAGCGCATCAAACTCGGAACATTTGAGGATATCTTGATGTTTGAGGTTTTAACATTTTCTTTGAGATGTTGATATTTTAGTTGTAACTCAAAATGTTTAACTTCTAGTTTAGAAAAATGTTTTACCAGTTATCATGATCATCTGTTCAATTTTCTCACTTAGTTTGGCGTTTTTGATTTCAAGCTCAATGACACGATCATGGGAGACTTTCAAAGCAACATATAATTCATGAAATTGAGAAGCAGTAATGAAACAATTAGTGGCAGTATAGAACACATCTTGAGAAATACAATCAGAAATCAGATTCTCATTTAAGGTATGCAAGTTCTTTCTCTCAACTTCATTATATTTTAATGCTCGCTCATAGTCACTAACCTCAACAATCATTGCATCAAATTCCTTTTCCATTCCTTTAATATCTGAATCTATCCCCTTTTAAGACTCTCAAAATGATCTTTTAGTTGTTTAAAGAAAGGCATGACCTCAGTTAAATAGCATTCTTTTGTTTGTTCAAAACCCCTTTCCCCTTCAGTTATCCCAGTGGGTGTGATCCTTTTCTTACAAGTTTTCTAAAAATCGACAAATAGTTGAAAAATAACATATTGACTGATTAAGGTCTTGCTCTTAGTGGCAATAGTTCTAGGAACTAAATGCATTGGTGTATTTGGAGGATACACGGTCGCTTTAGAGGCATTTTCCTAAGGGGAAGGTTTGTTACAACAAGATTTTTGACTTTTGCTTATCTAAGTCCCTTTTCCAGAACACTTGTTCAGGTGTTAACAAAGTTTGAGGCTTAAACTTGTTTAAGGAAATCAATTTTCCTTTTGTAATCATGGGGTTTGACTATTATGTTTTGCTTTTTACATTCAGGATCGTCAAGCTTCTTATCCATTTTCTCCCTAGAAGCATCATCTAATTTTCTATCTTCCTCGGTGACTCAATGCAACTAGGTATCTGTCTAGGTTTAAGGATCTCATTGCCATCATAGATTACCTTTTGAGCAGCCTTTGCAATCTTACCATACTCAGGGTTGGGTTTATCAATAATGGGAACACTATGCTTATAGCTTAAAACTCTATGCTTAGTGACCATATGAGCAGTCTGAATGGTATTCCCTTGTACATACAACTTATTTTCAAGCTTGTTCTTCAAAGTTTTTAGATTGGAAAAATCATTCAAAAGTTTTGATTCCTTAGCATGAAATTTCTGCTTAAGCACTTTAACATTTTCTTGAAGTTCTTGTTTTTGCTTAGCAGTTTTAGAAAGCTTTTCTTGTAAGGAGTTTAACTCTTGTTTTAACACTTCTTCTCTAAAATTACTTTTTCTAATAATTGTACGCATTTGGTTATCCAACTCATGCTCACGAGTAGTTAGCTCAAACTTAGCGCGTTGTTCATAAATGGCAACTCGTTCTTTATAGGCATTAAGTTCAGAGATAACAGAATCATCAAGGGCACATGCAGTGTATTCATCAAAAACATAGTTATCGTTGACAGCAGAAGATGCATCACTTGGAACGACCTCACTTTCACTTTGTTTCACATATTGATCATATGGGACAACATTGATATTACCCATATTTTCAATATTTGACTCAATAGTTTCATTTGATTGTACTTTGTCATGCATCTTTTGCACATCAGCATCATCATATAGTTTTAATACCTCATAAATGATTTTGTCTTTGGATGGACCAGCTTGTGGTGATGATGAGACTTTAGGAGGGACCATTGGAGAAATGCTAGCCATGAAAATTATTTGTGTAGTAGTTCATCATCAACGTCGAGTCATATGCATCAGTCAGCGACTTGAAAGGCATTCGATGATTGTTGCCTATCTCTGAATTGGTGCTCATCCACATCGCATCATCGTCTTGGCATTTCCCTCAGCAAGAAACAACAACTCTTCTTCATCCAAAGCTGCACCATTATCCTGAGCTTGCAGAAGCAACATCTTATCGGAAGTAATATGCATTCTGAGGCGTTTTGGCGATGTGCGTGGTTCTACAATGTGTCCCTCACCTCCACAGTTGTAACATTTGATTGGCTTTGCTTGACCACGGTTTCCATTTCTTCCCCTATTCTGATTTGCAGCATAACCTCTACCAGCTCCACCTCTTCCTTGTTCGTACTGCCTTTCTTGAACTGGCTGCACTATAACCTTCCCATCTCGGACGGTGGCGATTGTGTGGATTGGATGCAGTTCCGAGATTGTTGTTGGTGTGTGGAAGAGAGTTCATGTTTTGACTAATCAGGAGAGCCAGTTGATTAATGAAGTTTCCCACGTGTGCATCAGCATCAGCTTGTTTGAACATAGGATCGGGAATGAGTTTGTGATTTCCATTACCCATGGGTATAACTTGAGATGCTTTGGTGGTAATTCCAATGTTTGAGTAGAAGGCAGTTGAATCATTTGATGAGCTTGTCTCTCCCTGGTTAGTTTTGAACTGATCAAGAATCCTTTTTTCAAACATAGCATGTCTCTCATTCTGAAGAAGGAAGGCATAGGGTTACTCATAGTTTGTATTCTTCAATCCTTTGGTTAGCTTCACAGAGGTGACAAACTTATGCCATTCGGGATTCATGTTGTTCACAAACTTTGAGTTCAGCTGAATGTTTGGCATAGTCATTCTGATGTTCCTCATGTCATTAACAAGCTTGTGGAATCTCACGTAATACTCATAGACACTCTCATCTGGTTTCATCTTGAAGTGCTCAAATTCATCATAGAGTTGTGATTCTCTGTCTTCCATAGTTAATTCAGAACCAGACATAAGCATCTTGACATTTTTGGTGTTGTGATTGATAAGCTTGTAGATATCTTTTGGGAGACCTTGAAGTACGATGTTAGAAGCCCGATATCAGCATCGAATCTCTTTTTCTCCTTATCATTGAGCTCATCATATGTCTTTGGTCAGTCTATTCCAAAGATCATTGTTCCATTTGCATTTGTATCAATTAAGTCTCTTGTAGTCTCAATCGATAAGGTCCTTTCCAAGATAATACGGTCTGATCATTCTTTGAGCCCAAGAGTCGTAGTCAGTTCTGTCAAGCATGGGTGGGCGGTATCTGAACCACGTGCTTGAACATCCTCGAAACAGCAGTGGAGATAATTGTAGGTGCGTTGGTAGACATGTTTAAAGATTACACGGGATTTTATAACTCTATGATTAAACCGGAAATAGATTCTTTCACGAGATTTTACTAAATCAAGAGAAAACCGTATTACAAAAAAAGTTAACCAAGTCGCTAAGATATCTTGAATCAAGTCGCTAAAAACCAAGTTGCTAAGACAAGTCGCTAAGTTCCAAATCGCTATGAATTTTGACAGCAAGTCGCTATGCACCAAGTCGCTAAGAGATCAAGTCGCTAAATAGCAACTCGCTACTGGTCCAAATCGCTAACACCAAGTCGCTATCAAAATTGAAAGCAAGTCGCTACCTTACCAAGTCGCTACCCGTAGTGGAGAATCCACTAACAGTACTTTTTGTCGGCTTGTCTCTAAAGGCAAGTCGCTACCACAATACACTACAACTCGCTACAGACTTATAAAGCAAGTCGCTACCAAGAAAAGAACACCGTGACTCAAGTCGCTAGCATGAAAAAATTCAAAAACACCACTTTTCAATCCAAAAACAACCCAACCACGATGATTCAAGCATTCCAAATCAAAACCTAAACACTTATGATGATCCTAAATACAAGAGTACAATCAAAATCCAAACTTTAACACTAGAAATCAACCAAATGATGCAAAAACCACTAAACTTTCTCAAACTCAAAAACCACTAGAAATCCAAAGATATGTAAGAGATGATCTAACCATGGCTCTTGATACCATTTGTAACATATTGGATTTCACATACACATCAAACCATAAGCAAAGTAGGCGTACACAATGAGTTTTAGAGAGAGAAAGTTAGAGGTTTGGGAACTTTAGTGAGAGAAAGAAAAATCTTATTATGAGCTCCAACTCTCTACCTTGGGAGGTAGAGAGTATTTATAGTCTTTACATAAAACGCCACCTGACGGGCTGTGGATCAGGCATACAGTGGGTAAAAACCCGTCCGTCCTCCACGGTGTTACATAAATAAATACTACTTAACATCAAATAACTACGACTACGAGCTTTCTAACGATTACATATACTTGAGGTGACCGACACTTTAACTACTGGATTTTCCAAATCCTAACAAAATCCCATTTTATCATAATATAAGAAATTTTACATGGATATTCATTGACATAGATGAAGTGTCAATAATCCCTTTGTGATGAATAATGATTGAGGGTATCGAATAACCAAGATATCATTATTACAGATTAGTAGTGTAGTATGTACAAATCAATCGAAGAATACTATTCTTGATGATGGCTTTAATATAGATAACTACTCAAGTAATTGCTGGTAGAGATTAATTATACAACTAAGATTTTAATAACGATAAAACAAATGTAAATTATTAACGATCATACATTTGCTAAATATTCATCTTAAGAGAAGAAGTATTTAAAGAAAATGCTTTGTGATCTTCTTGGAATCTCCAGATCCATGTGTGAGAAGAAAGACATTCTTTTCACGAAAAGAAATATTAAGATAGTTTCTTCATGATCTTCATGGAATGCTCAAATCTAAGTATGGAGAATTCTTTGACAAGGAAAGTATTAGAACATTCTATCATTGTCCAACAATAAACACTATAATGATTTTTAAAACAAGACTTGAAAATTCCTTCTTTGTAGTTTTCAAACATACACTGATCGTAACAAGTTTTTAAAGTACAACATACTCTAAGAAACTTGGTAACGAAGCTCTGATGTCAATTGTGGAAAACTAGAAGGGGGGGTTGAATAGTTTTACCAATTTAAAACTTCCTTTTAAAATATTTAGATCGAATTATGTCAATCTACTTAGATGTGTATGTTGGACGTTGATAGATAGATATATAAAAGTGTAATGAAAGATAAAGAGTAAGAAGCACATAACCACGACACGAGTATTTATAGTGGTTCAGCTACAAGGACACCTTCCTTGCCCTACTCCACTCCCCGAGTCACCTACTCGAGAGTTCATAATCACTACACGACACCAACTCTTTATGGCGGAGAAGCCTTCACAACGTCGCCTACTCTTTTTCCGGTACTAGGCTAACCACCGGGTTCTTTCACACCAAGGTGAACCATACCTACCACAACGTCGCCTACCATTTATCCGGTACTAGGCTAAGTACCGAGTTCCATTACAATGGAGGAACTACTACCCAACACTACACAACACCTAATCCCAAAGGATACCTACTCCTTATTATAACACAATCAAGGATATCAACATCCTTGAAACTAAACAATCACTATATGTATAACGATGCACCTCATCGATTATACGACTTAGGCATTCTTCACTAATGCCACTTGATTTGATTCCTAGGCATCCTTCACCAATGCCCTTGACACAACGCTTGGAACCTTTCACTAATGCCTTCGTCTTGACACCTTTAGCATTCTTCACTAATGCTCTTGACACGGACGTTAAGCATCTTTCACTAATGCTTTCGTCTTGACTCTTTTGGCATCCTTCACTAATGCCTTCGACACAACACTTCTATGGAGAAAGAAAGAACTATCAACAAGAGAACCTCAATAGTCT
Source organism: Chrysanthemum makinoi (assembly GCA_910596185.1). NCBI lineage: Eukaryota > Viridiplantae > Streptophyta > Magnoliopsida > Asterales > Asteraceae > Chrysanthemum > Chrysanthemum makinoi. Next base: position 150,288,611 of record OU343222.1, read on the forward strand.
TGATGATGACGAAGCATGGCAACTCATAGACTTGAGCTTGCTCGACTTCAAGAAGTGGTGATCTCGCCTTTAAGAGGAACCTAGAGAATCACACAAAAACAAAAGACAAACTACATAGAAAGATCCCTTAGGATCAGTGGTTAGAGATTTACAATACTTGGGGAAAGTATGTGTAAGAGTGGCAAGCAAAAAGGAAGAAATGAATTACTATTTATAGGGGAGAAATGCTTACTGTTCCCCGGATCCATGGGACGCTCCTCTTTGCCCATGGGTATTTTGGTTATGGGTCATGGGTCATGGGTTGATCCATGGGTCTTTTATTAGATACAATGTATCTCATGAGTGCAATGCACCTAGTCAAATGGGTATGGTTCAATACCATTGGTTATGGATATATTCCATGGGTTGTAGTTTTTAACCCATTTATAATATATACTAGTTATGTATATATTTTGCCCAATATATAAATACTAGTTGTTGTACATATATATTACTAAATCATAAAATCACTTATACTTGTTTTAGTGTTTTATGTGAAAACGTAAGTGTGTTAGAAAACTATTGGCTCAAACCATTTATTTATTTTATTTGTTTCGTTAAAATGATTTTACGTTTGTTATCGACAAAACATTAGAAGATCGTAAAATATAAATAAACGTTTTTACGGTTTATTTGTATTAACAATCTCCCCCTTTTTGTTGATGACTAAACATAAAATTATTTTAAGGAAAAACTAAAATTCGTAAAAGTTCGAATTGAAGTTTTTACTCTCTTCTCCCCCTTTTTGTCGAAACAAAAAGAGCGTCAAAAATAAACTAACACATTGATTTTAAGAAAAACATGTAAAAGAGAAAGAAAATGTAAAGAGAGTAAGTGACGGGAATGGTTCTCGTTTTAACTCCCCCTGGACGAGTCCATCCCTTTGTGAGGGCGTCAAGTAAATATAAACTAATAAGCTAACGAATTGCAAATTGTTTGCAAATGGTTTCGTTCTTGTGACGAAAATGCTCCCCCTTGAAGATTGCAACTTTGCAATGGGGTGTCATGAAGTGGAATCGAAATAAGGATTAAGTTGCAAATGGTTTTGCAATGTATGGTTTGACACAAAGCTCCCCCTAGCTTAGGGTGTCAAGTTTTTCATGTGTATTTCGAAAACCTACAAAATAAAGGTTAGAAAACAAGAGTATAGTGCATAATTTCCTGCAAATAAGACTCAAGTTAGTAGAATTTTGTTCTTCTGTACCACGGATCCCACGGTTCCCTCTTTTGTGGGATCCGTCTAGGCAATTTCCAGTGATCCATCTGTCTGGTGATAGATTATTCAGCAAAGGTGACATACCAAACAATGCTAAATATGAAAGTGAGATATGTGTTCAAAAAACAAACATATACTCAAAGAAATATGGCAAATAAGTTATCATTCAATAAAACAAAGAGATAATCAACAAATCTCTAAAACTAAGAGAATGATTTAGCCATACATTTTCTACTAATATTAATAAGTTACTAAAGCTTGGAATGTAACAAAGTGCTCGAGTCTAAGGATGAGTAGACTTGTTGATTTGGTCCAATCTTTCAAGAAGATGATTAAACATGAAATGCAACTCATTTCGTACTTCTTGAACAAGTCCTTGGGTGGTTAGACAATTAGAGCAATTATTGTCTTGATTTGAAACCGGAGGAAAATGGATGTTTTGAGGAGGCTCTATAAATGATGGTGGGGTTTCATTAAGAGAATTAGAGTGAGGTTCTACTAAGAATGAGGGTGGTGGTAATGGATATTCCTCCATGTGATCAAGTCCTTGGTGGTTCCTTGTTTCCAATGATGGACTAGTTGGTGTTGTAGGTGGTTCCCTATTTAACGAAAAAGTTGGTGAGTTGGATGTTCTTGGTGGTGAATGCTCTAATGAATAGAGATTTGGGTGAGGAAGCTGCTCGTCGTGAACAAGAAGTAAGGGAAGCTCAGTTTCTTCAAGATAACTACTTTGACATAATGGAGACTTGGCTCGTTAATGGCGATTTTTATTCCTCTTCAAGTTCTGAGGGTTGGGACTCAGATGATTCATTTTATTAGGTTTTAGTAGTTTTATTTTCATCAGTATACGATGTAGTTTTTAATGTTTAAGCGTATTATGTATTTCATGTTTTCAGTTAAATGTTCAATGTAATTTGTGTTTTTCATCAGTATGCGTTTATGTTTGCATTCTTTTTTCCTCCACGAACCTTTCAATCTTTATAAAAAAGCACTTCACCTTCAAAAATATTTATCCTCTCCACAAATAAAACTCAACAAATAAAAAGAAAAGAGAGAAAAAAAAGGACAACTTCCACCTCGTCGTGCAGACGGCGAAGCCGGCGAGCCACAATGAAGGGGGCGGTGTGGTGGCGAGCCACGACGAGGTGCCACATCAGCCGACGGCGAGCCACGATGAAGCCACACCCAGCACTCTTAGTTGGCTGGGCTTTTCTATTGTGCAAAAAGAATATTGTAACGGAAGATAGTACTATGACAGATATTTACATGTGACCAAGATGACATCATTCAGATACCCTATAGGCACCCTCTCTAGTCTCTACTACTAGAGTGTACAAACCTTCTCTAGTAGTAGATGTAGGTACTTTGTCCCTTTTTTTTTCGTCAGATGTTTCTTTGTCTTTTTTTTTCTTCATCCAGTAATCATTTAGGTAAGCCTTTTTTTGTATAGTGTGATTTTTTCAAAACTCATATATGTATACAAACATCTGATTTTTCAAAACTAGTTTATAAGTCATTTTTTTGTATAGTGTGATTTTTTTTATTTTTTTATAACTTTTGTTTTAATTTTGCAGAGGGAATCGTCCTTTTTTTTTGTCCTTTGTCTGAGAATTATTCACGGGGATGGATTCATGGGAATGGTTGTGTTTTCTTTGTGAAACACGTTTTTAGTGTTTTCACTATCCATATTTTTGATGTTATATAGAATCTTGAAAGCGACTGCTATTCACAGTTTCAAAAACAAGCATTCACAAAACTAGCATTCAATACAAAAAAAAGCATTCACAAAACTAGCAGTTTCAATACGGGTTTTATAGAAGTTTCAAAACTAGCATTCACAAAACAAAAATAAGCTATTACGGTTTTATAAAAGTTAACGATGAATTCATCACCGTTTTACACGAACGAGAACGAGGTATAATTTTACGCTATTACATATAAAAGTTTACGTTTATAAAAAAAATGACACATCGAGACGGCTCAGATTGTTATTTTTATTCATATGGCTGCAAATTTAAAGGTTGCAAAATGTTTGTCATCCATTCGGTTATGCCATGCCAATCGACAAGTTTTTTTTTTAAATCATCATCGCCATCTAGGTTTTTTAAAACAGAAATCAACTGCTTATTTCATAATAAGCATTTTCAAGAAACCATTTCAAAAAACCAAGTTTTTTTTATCAACATCAACCAACCAAAAGCAGTTTTAAAGCTGCTGAAAACTGCTTCTCATAATAAGCAGTTTCAGTTTTCGAAACTGCTTTCAAGATCAAACCACAAATCTAAACCAACCAAGCAACCACGAAACCACGAATCTAAACAAACAACATATCTACAAATCACAGATCTAACACCATCATCCGCAAGATCACCATCACAACTCTAACAAATCACAGATCACCATCACAGATCTAACATATAAAAAACACGACACATCGAGACGGCTCAGATTGTTATTTTTAATCATATGGCTGCAAATTTGAAGGTTGCAAAATGTTTGTCGTACATTCAGTTATGCCATGCCAATCGACAAGTTTTTTTTTTGTTTTTTTTAAATCATCATCGCCATCTCGGTTTTTTAAAACAGAAATCAACTGCTTATTTCATAATAAGCAGTTTCAAGAAACCATTTCAAAAAACCAAGTTTTTTTTATCAACAATAACCAACCAAACAGATCTAAACCAACCAAACAGCCAAGAAACCACGGATATAAACAAACAACAAATCTACAAATCACATATCTAACACCACCATCACAGATCACCATCACAGATCTAATAAATCACATATCACCATTTTTGATAAATAGAGGGTTGGGGAGAACTCCTCCATTTTTGATGTTATATAGCAGATTGAAAGCGACTGTCATTCACAGTTTCAAAACTAGAATTCACAAACAAAAACAAGCATTCACAAAACTACTTGACAGTTTCAATAAAGTTTTCACAAACCACCACCATCAGAAAGATCATAACCCACAATTTTTCAAAAGTTTTCACAACGAAGTATTTCACCAAATCTTGTTAGATCTAACAAGTCATATAAAAAGATCAATAATCCTACGCCTGAAGATGGTCCTTTTTGTGAACCTGAAGATGATCCTTCTTGTGAAAATGACATGCGGCAATTCAAGAATGTTTTTAGCAAAGCGTCGTCGTTTGTCAAGAAAAATATGTTAAAGAAAGTGAGAGGGATATACCAACCTGAATCTGTTGACATACTTGAACCTGTTGTTCACAAAAGTACCCGCGGATGTCCGAGCGCAAAGGACAAAAAGTCCAAGGCTACAAAAGTCCCAGACTTGAATGAAGTACCAACCGTAGATCACAGAAGAAGCACAAATTCAAGATCTACAAAAGTCTGGGACTTTAACAAAGAACATGCGAGACATAGTTCTTACATGGGTCCCAGAGTTGAACAAAGTATAAGACACAAGTTATACATTGGAGATGAAGTTAGCGATTATTTGATTGAGCGGATCCCAAAGTTATTCCATCAAGACATCATAAGTATTTATAATGTGCAAGGTGATGGAAATTGTGGGTTTCGGTGCGTTGCCCACGGTATTGGTCTCCACGAAGATATGTGGCGCGATGTTCGAGGTTGGTTACATAACGAGTTAGACAATCGGAGTGGCTATTACATAAGTATGTGGTTGCAAAATGACTTTAACCAAATTCGGAGATCAACAGATTGGTTCGATGATGGATTTGCACCGCGAGATAGGTGGATGATTATGCCAAACATGGGGTTGGTTATTGCTTCACTGATTAACCGGCCTGTTGTATTTATATCCCAACGACAAAGTCATACGTGTTTTCCGCTCTTTTCCGGTCCAAACTTATCACAAGGAATTGACCCCCTTGTGATTGCCCGTGTGGGGGAAGACGCCTGTGCTCACTTCATTTATCTGACGCTAGACGAAAATTCACCACTTCTGGATACTCACCCACAATGGGGGGCGTACAGACTTGACAATGCAGCCGAATGGGCAACTTTATATTCTTATCGACAACTCATGTATACTGAGAATAGATGAAGACAAACATTGTAAATGATTACTGATTTATGTTGTAAATAATTATACCGACAAAACATAGTGAATGATTACTGATTTATGTTGTAAACAATTATACCGACAAAACATAGTGAATGATTACTGATTTATGTTGTAAATAACTGTTTGTATTATGACACCGACAAAACATAGTAAATGACTGAAAGTTTATTTAAATTAATAATAACATTACTGATTTATGTTGTAAATTATTATGCAAATTCTTTGGCCAGGTGGAACGAAAAAATCCTTTCTTGTGTCGCTGTCGAAGAGGATTAATTATAGAAAGGACATCTTGTACAGAAGCTAATAATGGGCAACCGTATTATGCATGTCCTTATTCAGTGGTAAATAATTATATGTTTGCTTAGTTATGTAAATAATTTGTTTGTTAAGAATACATTTCTAATAATTTTCTTAACATGTAACAGGCAGGAACAGATGACTATGGGTGTGGATATTTTATGTGGAAGGTTGCTTTTCAAAACAAATACTTTAGTCAAGCCTCTTCTTTAACGCAATGCTCAAACTGCGTTGCTAAAGATAATAGGATTGACCAGCTTGAAACAAGAAACAAGATGTTATTGTGTCAAAACAAGATGTTGATGATAAGAATAAAGACGCTGGAGGCATCACTAGAATTGGCAAGGAATCCTGATGATCACGCATGTCGGTGGGGTGCAATGCTCCATGATCTTTTAGTTGACATAAATAATCTTCATATGTAGTTGGTGTCGTTTTTAAATAATGTGTGTTAATGTTGTTGTTTTAATTGAATAATAATAGCAGTTGTTGTTGTAGTTGTTTAATATGTTAATGTTTAACGTGCTATCATTGTTGTTTAATTAAAAAAAACACGCATTAGATGAATACAAATAAACACAAAAAAAAAACATTACACAAAAATCATTAAAAAAAATTAAAAAAAAATACAAAGTACTCCCTGGTAAACTAGGGAGGGTGGGGATAACCTCCCCCATAAAATTATACACCCGGTATTGTTTTTAGGGTTATTTTAAAGCTTGTCATTTTGTTTTAAAGGGGTGTGTTTAAGAAGTACGAAGGTAAAACGAGTAAATGAATAAAGCTTTTTTTGTTCAGATTCAAGAGAAGTCAAGTTTTTAACTCAAGTCATCAAGTGTACGATGTTTAACCGGATTTTCGTTGATTGTTTCCCCAACTATTTCTCTTGACGCCTTTAAGTATGTAACCAGTGAGTTTTGAACATAACATTTTGTATCGGAGTATCTTACTACTAATAACTAAACCACTTTGCTTATGGTTCAATAAAAGCTTAAAAAGCTGTTTTTAAATTTATTGCAACTAAAAAGATAAACTTATTAACTTCTTTTTATAATATAGACAGATGACAACCACCTGAATTTGCCATGCATTTTTCTGGACCACAGCCACATGGTTGAGTTGTGAGTAATTTAGAGGCGTCCAAAATTAAGCAAATGTTATTGGAGTCGTGTCTCAATAACAAAAGCATACGTACCGTTAATAAATTCTTTTAATAGGCATGACTATAAACATATTTAGTTATTTACCCCATTTAATACGGCACTTCGTATAGTTTAACTATATACAAACAATAAATAGTTGATTCTAAAAAAATAGGTAATTAAATCAAGCTATGTGCCTATGTCTACTACTGTCTTCACTCTTTGGTCGGAAATTTGACGAACCATATCATTGTTTTGGCATTTCAGATATATCATTTTAATTTATTAAAATGTTAACGTTCGGTGAACGTAACTATGAATCAAATTTTGCAACGTAACCTGACCATGCTTGTTGATGTGATAGGAAACGGAAATGTCTAATGCAAACATAGTAACGTACTAAACGTTATTTGCATAAGAGCTGGCTGTTGAGCCTAGTGTCGTCCCACAACGTAACCCCCATGTTGCCACAAGGACATCAGGGTTGGCGTCGTCGATCCTCGCGCCTTGATGACCAGCCCACGCAGTGAAGAATTTTTTTATTTTCTTTTTTCCCCCTCCTCTCTTTTTGGAACGTTAGAAAATGGGCAAATAATAAAAAGGAGTGATACATCCACACAAAATCATTCACAAAAAAAAATTCACACGCTGAGGTGGAAGTGGATGATTGGTTTTTTGTGGGATCCACTTTCACAAAAAACCAATCATCCGCTTCTACCCCAGCTTGTGGATTTTCTGTGTGGATAATTTTGTGTGGTTGTAGCAAATTCCAATAATAAATATAGAGGTTGGAGTGGTTTTCTAGCCCTTTTTTTTTGTATTGAACCTCATTTTTTTCTCAATCTTTTATCCTTTTAAAAATTCTCTAAATACCCCCATTAATCTTTCAATTTTTACACACACTTCAACTTTCATTTCTACATCTAACCTCAACAATAATTCTCTTATTTCTACATCTTATTAACTATAATAATGAGTCTCAATCAACAATGGGTCAACTTCATGCTCGCCGACCTCCAAAACTAAATACTGAGTTCCTCATCTTCTTCTAATCCAAACAAATCATGATCCACAAATTCTATCACCTTAAACACCAACCAACTTCTATCATTTGGCTCGACATACCATATCCCAAACCAATTCCCCAACTTTAACACATTAGCCAACCAATTTACATCCGACCAATTCACACTATGACAACAATTTCAACTTTAACAACAACTTCAACAAATCCATTAACCCTTCTAAACTCATTTACTTTCATGAAATTCAAATTAATGTATAAAGTTATCGTATAAACCTTCCATTAATCCTTAGGTTATTTAATTGAAGGAGTTAATCAAGTAAAAGTAACGACGGCGGCGCATTGCTAACTTCATCAGATTTGACGGGACCAGGCGTCGACTATTGATGGCTCATCACAAAGATTTTGAATGGAAGATTGAAAACAAAAAAACCAGCGCTGCGAGTTCAAATGATAAGGATTTAGACCTATTGGCTGCCACGTATTACGTGATGAATTTTCCAAAACATTTAAGGTGCTTGATCTATGGAAGGAATTAGAGGGTTATGGAAGACTTGTGGACGTTTATATTGTTCAGAGGTTATCCAAACAAGGTGAAAGATTCGCGTTTATTCATTTCTATGATGTCAAGGATGAGCATAGACTGGATTATAGATTGCAATCGATTTGGGTTGGACGCTTTCATCTGTTCATACATAGGGCTCGGTTTTCAAGAGAGATGCTAAAGAGGAGTCTAGACAAGACCAATACTGAAGCTGTTGGGAGGGAGGACAATTTCCAATGCATACAAACAAAGTGCATGGCATTTCATATGCAAATATGTTGAAAGGGTGCAAAGTGGGCAAGCAACATGATGATCAATCGAGTAAGATTATTTTAGAGGTGGGGGAATATCAATTTTTTGAACTTTCACATCGGATAGCTCTAGGTGAAGTGAATATGGAGACGGTAATTCCTCAGTGATTAGAATGTGTTTTGATGAGGGCTTTGACGATGTGAAAATAAACTATGATGGTGGTATGTAGGTTTGGATAAATTCATGTTGTCTGCAATTGTATTAGTTTTAGAAAACATCAGGGGAGTGGAGCACACTTTAAACAGATTATCACACCATCGGATAACTTTGTCGTTAAGGATAAAGCTATTTGGATTGAAATATAAGGAATGCCATTATGTGCTTGGTCAATGCCAGCGTATAAGAAGGTTGCAAGCATGTGTGGTAATATCTTATTCTCGGATTCTAAACCGGAGGAACATAAAAGTAGTGGAAAGATATATGTGTGTTCTAAAAGTAAAAGGCAAATTAACGAGACATGGATTGTAGTTTTGAACGGAAAGGAGTATGAAATAAGTGTTAGAGAAATTACAAATTGGTTGCCTTGTATACAACAAGTCTAAAAAGGAATGGGAAGTAGTTCGTAAGTAGAGGAAGGTGATTTAGATGAGGAGATGGATTCATTTTATACAAATGTGAATGAGGAGGAAGTGCCAATTAATGAGGTTATTCCAGACATATTCAAATCTGGGAATGAAGAACCAAAACCACAGGAACCATAGGTAATTATGGAAGGCAATGTAGAGGATAATAATACAAGAAAACAGTCAGATGATAACCCAATGAAAAAGGTGCACGAGCAGGAAAAAGATCAGGTAGGTCAACAATTAAAAAATGGCAACCATACGTTTCCTCCTATTTTTAATGGTATGAGGTTTCTACAAAATGCACCAAGCTCAGAAGGGATTGGCTCTACAACATCATTTGATATTCAAGGTAATAAACTCAAGTTGCTCAAAAAATCATTATCCTCTGGATCGTTAATAGAAGGTATGGAAAAATATGTTGAAATTGGGGGAGTGTTAGGATATGATTTAACAAGATGCAAGGAGGACATTGTTAAATTGGTTAATCGAATAGGTGAAAAATGTGGTGTCAAATGAATATGTTGTTGATGCGGATAATTGTAAACACAAGAAGTTTTACAATCTTCCTAGACAGAGTAACTAACCGTTGTAGTGAAATATAGGTAAGACACGAGGGATTGATCGTTCTATAGAGGAATAGTGAAGTAGGCTCGAAGTGTATAACGAATTAAGTCTAAGGTTTGAAGGATGATTATTTTTGTATTTTTGTATTTAATTGAAAGCAAGTAAAATCTCGGGTTTTTAAGGAATTTGGTTTTTAAAACTAATAATGAAGGATGTTGTAATTGCTTACATTCACATGTCCCAAACGACACATACATATACACGTTAAACCCTAGAGGCACATGGGCTTGAGCCCGACCTAGAGAATAGGGCCTATTACATAAATATAATATTACATAGTACTAACACACCCCCTCAGTTTGAGCAGGAGGACACCGAACACTCAAACTGTCGCGAAATTCTTCAAATAAAGCTGAAGGCAATCCCTTAGTGAAGATATCCGCAAACTGATAGCGAGAAGGCACATGAAGAACTCTGACTTGACCTGTAGCCACCAAGTCCTAAACAAAATGAATGTCAATCTCGATATGCTTGGTCCGTTGATGCTGAACCGGATTTGAAGACATGTAGACAGCACTAACATTATCGCAGTATACAAGTGTTGCGGAAGATACTAGAGTATGTAGCTCTCGAAGAAGATTCCGTAACCAACATGTTTCAGCAACTTCATTGGCAACCCCGCGATATTCTGCCTCAGCTCTAGAACAAGACAGTGTCGGTTGGCGCTTGGAGGACCATGAGAGTAAATTGTTGCCAAGGAAGACACAATAGCCCGAAGTGGACCGCCGAGTAGTCGGGCAACCAGCCCAATCAGCATCAGAATAAGCAACCAATGAGGTAGTCGAAGAGGAATACAACTATAACCCGTAATTCAAGGTACCCCGGATGTAGCGCAAAATCCGTTTGAGAGCAGAGAAATGAGGCTCTCGCGGATCATGCATATGAAGACACACCTGCTGCACAGCATAAGGTATATCAGGACTAGTGAATGTGAGGTACTGTAGTGACCCTGCAAGACTCTGATATAATGTGGGATCGGATACCAAAATACCATCATCTCCTAGTTTGGACTCAGTGTCAACCGGAGTTCGACTGGAATTACAATCAGCCATGTGAGCACGCTCAAGGATCTCTGTAGCATACTTGCGCTGTGACAAAAACATACCAGAAGAGTCACGTGTAAAAGATATGCCCAAAAAATAATTTAGTGTACCCAAATCTGTCATAGAGAACTCCTTATGTAGAGATGCAATAATACGCTGTAGTAATCCATCAGAAGAAGCAGTCAGTACAATATCATCAACATATAATAAAAGATAAGTAGTTCATCCATGATGAGTAGTTCATTTCATCTACATCGAGTTGAACCGGGATTATGTTGTTTAGATTAGTGATTGCCATTAGTTTATCGGAGAGGAGAACGGTGGGTTGTGGGGGAGGGTCGATGACTGTCATGATGAGGATAGAAGTGAAATGGGGTGAGGTGATTTTAAGGAAGGAGAATGGGGATGAGGATGCTACTGATGGAGGTTAGCAGGAGAAGGAGATGAGCAGGGGATAGTGTTTAGGGTTTATAGGTATGCGTCTGATATCATGAAGGATGTTGTAATTGCTTGCATTCACATATCCCAAACGATACATACATATACACGTTAAACCCTAGAGGCACATGGGCTTGAGCCCGACCTAGGGAATAGGGCCTATTACATAAATATAATATTACATAGTACTAACAAATGAAACTAAAATAAACTAAACTAATATGCAGAAAAGTAAATTGGTGAACTTCGTATGATAGAAAAGTGTATTCACTTAGAATCTCATTACTCCCTAGTTATCTCTTATTGATTAGTCAAGTTGTCACGTCCTTCTTTAGTTCGAGCGTTGTATTCCTTAATATCTATTGAGGGTTGGTTACTCCCTAACTCTATGAACTATGTTCTAATTGAGCGGTGTCTAAGCATGCCCTTTTAACTCTCAATTTTCACAATGCAAACACAATTCAAGCATTAAATACAACGAACATCAGGTTAATTATAATAAATGTTTAGTTGGACATTCAAGTTAGTAATATATTTGACCTAGCCAGTTTTCCTACTCCTAACGCAATTTACGACTAACTAAACAAGAATTGACACAAAATTATCAATAAGTAGGTTTCATGCAATCCTAAGCAAATACTGGTAAATCTAGCCTAACATAGTAATGAAAAGAAAGGCATATAAAGGAATCAAACAATCACAATTAAACATAATTGAATGATTAATTAAACAACTTATCTTACCAATACATGATGAGCCTTGGGGATAAAAGTCCTAAAAACCTGATAAAATTCGGACTAGGTTTTATATGTAAGTTGCCCAAAAAGTTCCACCACTTACAATGAAAATCATATGAAAATATATATAGGATTGCAGTTGTGACAACGTCACTTATTAATTGTGATGTTGTAAGCTCGCCATCATTAGGGATTCGGATTCATAACCGACTTAATGTGATGGTGTCACCTTATGGTTTGTGACGCCATAAACTCATATTCTTGGTCATGACGCCGTCAGATCGAGGCCATCTCCACATCCTGAGCCGTCACTTTCAAATTCTGAAACTACGATCTCATCAATAACTTCAAGCGATGGCGTCACTCAGAGATTATGACGCCGTCTCAAGGCCTTTTTCTGAATTTTTTTATGTTGTCATTTTCTACGTTTTTCCGCTTAATCGAGCCCGAGACGTGCCATTTTCCATCATTTGCTTCATAAGTACCTAAAATTCAGATAGAAACGATTTAGGATAATAAATGGAGAAATGATATGACCACAAAAAAGCATTCACAAAAATTTTCCACAAAATGACATGTCAAGCGGTCATTGGCTTAACTAGAAAGAGGAGAGAGAAACTATAGTAAAATCCACCAATGACTGCCTGACACGTCATTTTGTGAAGAATTTTGTGAATGTTTTTATGTGGATGTATCATTCCTCTAATAAATGATCAAATATATACAGATTTAGAGGCTAAATGACACTTTAAAAACGTATAAAATTACACTTCATCAAATATCCATACACTTAGCATTTGCTTGTCCTCAAACAAATATGCTTTTGTCTTAATCAATTTACAAGTTTGGGGACATTTAGCATTGTTTTAAAGATAATTTACAACACAACTCATTCTATAATAGTCATAACAAGCTCGAAAATTATATACTAGCACCTCACATAAAGTGTTTGGATTCTCTCATCTCTCGGGTGTATAGGTTATATAACATTATGGAAAAGGACAAATAAACACGCTAAACCTGTCATAGTACACAGATTACCATAGACTTGATAAATGATCAAACCTCCACCGGTTTGGCGTAAGCACATTGGATAAACTATCAAAGAGGACTTTTAAAGGGTTGTAACGTTAGGTGTAAGGGTAATAATAATAATAATAATAATAATAATAATAATAATAATAATAATAATAATAATAATAATAATAATAATAATAATATTAAAGAATACCCCTTTTAACTCTGAATTTTTACAATGCAAACACAATTCGCGCATTAAATATAACGAACATCAAGTTAATAATAACTAAGCGTTTAGTCGGACGTTCAAGCTAGTAATATATTTGACCTACCCAATTTTCCTACTCCTAACGCAATTCACAACTAACTAAACAAGAATCGACACACAATAATCAATAACTAGGTTTCATGCAATTCTAAGTAAATACTAATAAATCTAGCCTAGTGATAGCATAATTTTTCAAAACCTCAAGTTTTACAATCCTCCTAGACAGTCTATCTAACTGATGTAGTGTAGTATAGGCAAGACAAGGGGGATTGATCGTTCTCTAAGAGAATAGTGTTGTGAAGGCCGAAGTGTATGTCGAGATAGGTCTAAAGGTGAGGGATCAGGATTTTGTATTTTTTTTAAATATTTTTTAGAAAGCAAATTAAAATCTTAGGGTTTGAAAGGTGGTCGTTTTAACTACTAATTAATTAAAACAAAACTAAATAAACTAAAATCAAACTAAGTATGCGGAAAAGTAAATTGGTGGTAACTCTTATGATAAGAAAATGTGTTCACTTAGATTTTCTTTACTCCCTAGTTATCTCTTATTGATTAATCGAATTGTCGCGTCCTTGTTTTAATTGGAGCGTTGTATTTCTTATTATTGGTCGTAGGGAGGTGTCATATGCCCTAACTTTATGAACGTATAAGTCTCCCCTAAGAAAGCTTAAAGTCTATTAAGTGTCCAAGGATCTATAAGTCGTAATTCACGCAATAAATACAATAAGAAAAACCACTAGCGCACTCTATGGTTGCATTTAATATGATCGACAAGCTAGTACATATAAGAAGTAAGCTAGTTTTCTTATCCTCACGCGAGACAACCAATTAAACAAGAGACGACAATCAATAATCAATAACTAGGTTTCATTATATATAAGCAAACACCAATTAATTTAGCCTAGCATGTTAAAGTGAAGAAAAGAAAAGCATAAAATCAAACAACACATAAACATATTGAATAATAAAAACTGAATTACTTATCTTCAATAGAACATGGATAAAGTAGATGCAAAAAGCCTTACAAAACAGCAGAAAATTGTCTAGGGTTTCAACTCTGAAAAGTGCTACATGAATAATGGAAAACATACGAAAATATATATAGTTTTACAACTTTGGAGCGTCACTTTATGGTTGTGACGTCGTCAGTCGGCCGTCAATACGGTTTCTTCAGTTGCATCACCGCCGTTGTGACGGCGTCGCCTTGTCGGCGCCGGGATGTCGGCGTCGTCTCTTTTCAAAAAGTCTTAGCCGTCTCGTGTAGTTTTTACTTTGATCTTGGTATTTAAATGTCACACCCCCAAATTACCTGTTTTGCAGCGGAATGGAATTCCTGGGGATTGAATTTCATAGCATCACAATCCGCAGTTATATGAGCGACCAAAAGTGTAAGTAATAATTTAACTTTAACGATTTATGTACCAAATAAATTTGAAACACTAGGAAAACTAAAAATATAGTTTTATAAACTAAATGTAAGTTTAAAAATACATCGGGATCATTTTTGAAAGTAACGGGTTAAATATTCAAAATAATAATTCACGCGATAACGTTTATTTAATATAAAAATACATGATAAGTGAAATGAAATGTCGTGAAAGAAATAATGTGATGCAAATGATGTGAATGAAATGTAGACTAATCTTAGTCCATATGAAATGCATTGATGTTATGATCATGAATTCGCGCTAAACCTTTAAGGTTCTGCGAATTTGGAACAAATAAACCAAGTTCACGATAAATGTTGAAATAGTGAGGCATAAATTGTGTCGAAGGCTGAAATGCGAGGTTGTCACATTAAGCCCATCCAAAAAGAATTGGTCCACTGAATTCAATGGTTGTTAGGTCTAACGGGTTTAGGGTTTGATGAGGCAAGCCTTCCCATTATCGAGCAAAACCCTCAAAGACTTTTTGGTAACCGATTTTTACTTAATCCCACAACTCATCAAACAAGAGCTGTCATACGATTAGGCTAAATCGGTTTAGGTAACAACTTGTTTCTAGCTCGATCTTAGCAACTCATCAAACAAAAATCACGGATCAAACTGGAAACAAGTGGTTTGAAGAAATCTTTTGAAAATTTGGCTCGATTACGGAATTGCTTACACATATAAGCCTACTTCTCCATGTCTTCTCTCCTCGATGTTCATCACAATTTTAACATCAGTTGACTCAACACCAAACAACATATGAGTCGATTAGTCCAAGCATTGCATAGTTACTCCTAAATTATACATAGCCTGATCACCTATGTCTAATTCAGGAAGAATCAGGCCATTTCTCGACACAATTTATGCCTCACTATTTCAACATTTATCGTAAACTTGGTTTACGTGTTCCAAATTCGCGTAACCTTAAAGGTTTAGCGGCGAATGCATGATCATAACATCGCATTACATTTCATATGGACTAAGATTAGTCTACATTTCATTGACATCATTTGCATCACATTAGTTCTTTCACGACATTTCATTTCACTTGTATCGCGTAAATTTTATATTAAATAAGCGTTATGGCGTGAGTTATTATTTGAATATTTAACCCGTTACTTTCAAAAATAATCGATGTATTTTTAAACTTACATTTAGTTTATAAAAACTATATTTTTAGTTTTCCTAGTGTTTCAAATTTATTTGGTACATAAATCGTTAAAGTTAAATTATTACGACACTTTAGGTCGTTCAATATAACTGTGATTGTGATGCTATGACAGTCAATCCCCAGGAATTCCATTCCGCTGCAAAACAGGTAATTTGGGGGTGTGACATTAAATACAAGTGACGTCGCCAGATTATAGTCTTGCTCAAATGTTCTGAGCTGTCACATGTAAAATTTCCATCAAATCATCTCGTTCAAATTCAAGTGACGGCGTCACGTTGAGGTTGTGACGCCGTCTGGAGCCCTTTTCCATATTTTTTCGTGACTTGGTCATTTTTTTTGTTTTCTTGTCCAAATAGGTCTAAAACATGTTGGTTTTCAGTTTTTGCGTCCCAAGTACCTAAAATGTGAAAAGGAACGATTTAAGATAATAATTGATCATAAATGTATGAGTTTAGAGCTTAAATGACCCCCTAAAAACGCATGTTTTAAATCCTTATCAAATATCCCTACATTTGATATTTACTTGTCCTCAAGCAAATATGCTTTTATCCAATCAATTTACAAGTTATGGGTCATTTAACATTGGTTTAAAATAGTGTAAAACATTCACAAGCTCTACAATAGTAAAAACAAGCACGTAAATTATATACTAAAACCTCACATAAAGTGTTTGGATTCTCTCATCTCTCGGGTGTATAAATTGTATAACATTTATGGAAACGGAGAAGTTAAACACTCTCTACCTGTTATAGCACACAGATTACCATAGGCTTGAAAAAAGATTAAACCTCCACCGCTTTGGCGTAAGCACCTAGGATAAGTTATCAAATAAGGCTTTTAAAGGGTTGTAACGTTAGCTATAAGGGTATGGAAAACACAGTTTGGTGAATATAGGGAATTTTACTTGTGGCAATTGCAAGTCAATTATTTAGCTAATCACATGTATAACGTGGCGTTGCTAAGCCAAGACTCGATTCACTAAATTCTAACTCTTTTTGTATGTTTCTTGACACTTTCTTGACTTAAACAAAATAAAAAGGCGGAATGGTAGTTCGTATATTTTTCTTTCTTTATATTTTTATTTTTTATACACTCTTTCCTACTGATTGTACAAAAAGATGCACATACCAGGCCGTCAATGGTGATTGACGAGTTAGGGGTGATGGTGGTGATGCCGAGTGCAAGATAACAAATAAGAAATAGAAGACACTACGTTAAGTGATTACGCGGGATAGGACCTGCGAACCACTCGGCGTGAGTAAGTATGAGTTACGGTTGTATAAGTGTGTGTAAGTCAAGAGATGAGTCTTGAATGAACTTACCATAATTCTTTGCCCGTCCACCTATTTATAGTGGAAGAAATAGGGTTAGGGGCACCTCTGCGCAAATGTAGGAGAACATGGGAGCGTCCCATGTTTGTGGGTAACCACTAGGGCTTAGTGACCCACGTTCCCTAACTTGGCGGGAAGCGGGGAAGAGAGGAGATATTGGGTTTGACCAAGTCGGAGACCTAACTTGGGCCTTGAATAGAAGGGCCCACGCACATCTCGGAGGGGCTCCGAGCAGTGCGGAGGCCTTAACGAGAGGGGCTCGTGCGATTGGCGGAGGCGGGCTCGAGCTGTGATGGAGGCCTTGATGGAGGGCTCCCGTCGGTGATGGAGGCCTTGATGGAGGCGGGCTCGAACCTCGGCGAGAGGTTAGAAACTATGAGTGCTTTGGGTGCGGTGAAGGCATAGGCTTCTTCCTTTAGGAGGGTACATCATACCCTTTGTACAAATGGTAAGCTAAGTACCATAGTGTATGCGCTTCGTTAGCGGGCGGAGATGCGTCATCAAGCCCCGGTCTAATGTTATGCATGCGAAGAGTGCATGGCTTTAGACTTATTATTGCTTTGTTAAAAGACTTGGTAATAATTTCTACTACTTTTGTTTTGTCAAATCAAATATAAAAGTAGCTATACTTGTTTTTAATAGTCCACATTTGACTCTATCATGGTGGATACCTCATTAAGCCCCCCAGTCTAATGTTATGACTTCGTAGGAGGCATGAGATTAGACTTAAGTAGTCCATAAACCCTTTTCTTTATATAAGGAGCATGTTTATTAGGTTTTTCCATATAACTTTCGCTTTTAGTTATAAGTGAGTTTTATTGGAACCTATTTGTATATACGCTGCGTTGTCGAAAGGTACCAAGGTTTGTGTATAAACTTGGCTTTGTTTTATAATGCATGACATAATGGCATTTTATCGCGAATCTTAGATTCTGGCATGCTCACCTACGATCGCGAGGATCATGGGGGTATCCCATGATTTTAGGTAACCACTTGGTTAATGTCCCACGATTCATATCTTGCCGAGAAAGCCTTGATAAGGTTGTGAACGTGGGTTTGAATTGGTCTTATGAAACCTTTGCATTAATATCTTCGAAGAACATACCTCGAAGGGCTTAGGCCTTCGATTAGCGAATTCCCAACTGGTAACCATATGAATGGTTTTACGCCAAAGAAGATTTTTTGAGGTTTGCCAAGTATGTCGGAATGTAGCTCCGAAGTGAGTATGAAGGGGAGACCTTCAAATTGAATGGAGGGTATATCATCAAGCCCCTCGGTCAAAAGTGATGCGTACACTTTGAATGTAATGCTTTTGACTTAAAAGAAACACTTCCTTGTGATAAATCGAACAAGGATTAATCTTTAAGTAATATAGACCTAGAAGGTGTTATATTTTAATATATCTGAAGCTTATGGACTTCATTTAAGCAAAGCAGTAGTCCTTGGACAATTTACTATTTTGCGTGGTATGTGGCCGGCCAAGAAAATATTGAATGGGCTTGGTATGATCACGGTACTAGGGTTAAGGCCTAGTTAAAATGGAATCAAGTAGGAAATATATGTCTCTTGTGCACTTCTCGTCGCGCCATTTTTCCGGCGCAAATTATACAACCTAAGGTGTAATAACCTCATTGTGTAAAATTTCACCACGAAGAATATAATGACCAATTTTGATCATTGACAGGTCGCGACCACTCCATCTTTATCCTTTGGGTAACATAAGGGTTGGAATACCTTAAGACCACGTAGGAAAGTTAATGTGAAGTGTAATGGATGTTGTATATGTATTCAAGACTTATAGTTGTCTTGTTTCATCCCTTTGACATTGAAACTTATAAGCGACTTGGTGAACAAATCTTTGTGTTTAAGAAAGCGAAGCAAGATTTGTGGGAAATATATTATATCATTGAATTGGTAGAGAGGATTACATCATTTTGAAATGAATACTAAGACAACTATCAATAATGCTTGCTTTCCCATGAGAAGTTTTCATTACATTGATTTTAAACAAAATAAAGTAAGTTTTACATCTATGAGGTTATGTAATTATACTTGCAGATTCGAGGCTCTATAATTGTGTCTACATAGACACACATAAATCATGTGAGCAGAGGCTATGCATGTCGTAAACGAGAGACACCTATATATTATGTGAGCAGTGAGAAGCTCGTAATGGTGTCGAAGGAGACACCTATGAATCAGAGGCTATGCTCTATAGTTGTGTCGACAGAGGCTTATGTCAGGATATGTGATGCTCCATAGTCATATCGACAGAGACTTATGTCAACATATGTGAGGCTCCGTCATCAAAATATATGATAATAGTATATAAATTCCATGATAAATTTTGCTAATATATAATACGCAGATGTGAGTCTCTGTCATCTCAATAGAGCTTGTGTGAAATGCCTTGTCAAAAGAGGCTTTGTCGGCAGTGGACAGTGACATAATAAAGCTTAACATAAAATTACTTAAGGCTTATCTACGTACATCATGTATTTAACATGTGTGGATTATGTTTTATGCTAAAAACAACATGAAAGCTCTAAAAGAGGTTCTAGGAACATAAGGTATCCCCTGTCAATGTTGTACTATCTCTAATGATCATTGTGTCATAATCAGTTGCTCAATAAAAGATGGTTTATAGTGCTCTTAATAAACATCAAAAGTTTCATATCTAGATAATCTGATTTGTAGTGAAACAAAGGCAATATAGCGTATTAGTTTAAGTAGAAAACATACAGAGATTGACAAAGGGTATCCTCTGTTGTTAATGAACGGTCTCTGTTTACCTTGTGCTAAACATTTTGCGAAGGAAGGTTACAGCCCTACTTGAAGGTACCATAATGTGCCCCAATTCCTTAAAGAATCCGTTACAAAGGTTACAGGAGTTTCCTTAGAGGCTGGAGCAGAGGGAATTTGGTGATTTCATCTTCTTCTCGAAATCCCATGGCGGAGGCTGCTGGTAAGACTTCTTCCAAAATGAGCAGAGCGAGGCTCTATGAAGGTTATTGAGTTTGAAACTTCTTCATAAAAGCGAACCCAAACGAGCACTCACGGATGCAATGGAGGGCCCTCTGAGAGGTTGTTGAGTTTGAACCTTCTTCATAAAAGCGAACCCAAGCAGAGGCTACTATGGAGCTGCAGCGGAGCTCCCATGAAGGTTGTTGAGTTTGAACCTTCTTCATAAGGCGAACCCAAGCGAGGACGCTCTGAGTTTACAATGGAGGGCCCTACGAAGGTTGTTGAGTTTGAACCTTCTTCATAAAGCGAACCTAAGCAGAGGCACTCTGAGTGCGCAATGGAGGGCCTACTAAGTTTGTTGAGTTTGAACCTTCTTCATAGAACGAACAACAGAGAGGCTTTCTGAGATGCAATGGAGGGCCCACGAAGGTTGTTGAGTTTGAACCTTCTTCATAAAAGCGAACCCAAGCAGAGAGGCTGCTATGGAGTGCAATGGAGGGCCCTATGAAGGTTGTTGAGTTTGAACCTTCTTCATAAAAGCGAACCCAAAGCAGAGGCACTACGAGATGCAATGGAGGGCCCTACGAAGGTTGTTGAGTTTGAACCTTCTTCATAATACGAACCCAAGCGAGGATGCTACAGATGCGCAATGGAGGCCCCTACGAACATAACAGAGGTAAGTAACAAAGGCTCTCCGTTAACCCGACCAAGGATGTTGAAATGGTAAACGTAAAGTTTGTGGTTGGTGGAAAATCTCGTGATTAGAGATAAAAGTGGAGATTTCAGTGGTACTACCATGAGCTAACAAGGATGTAGGGAATTACGGTTGAATTCGACCGTTATTTATGGAAAATGGTTATTTGACTCGGAAAACGGGACTTATTGTTGCGGGTCCCACGGATGGCGCCACTAATTGTACAAAAAGATGCACATACCAGGCCGTCAATGGTGATTGACGGAGTTAGGGGTGATGGTGGTGATGTCGAGTGCAAGATAACCTGAAAATAAGAAATAGAAGACACTACGTTAAGTGATTCTGGTGGGACCACTGCGAACCACCTCGGCGAGAGTAAGTATGAGTTACGGTTGTATAAGTGTATGTAAGTTAAGAGATGAGTCTTGAATGAACTTACCATAATTCTCTGCCCGTCCAACCTATTTATAGTGGAAGAAATAGGGTTAGGGGCACCTCTGCGCAAATGTAGGAGAACATAGGAGCGTCCCATGTTTGTGGGCTAAGCTAGGTCTTAGTGACCACGTTCCTAACTTGGCGGAAGCGAGGAGAGAGGGAGATCGTGGGTTTGACCAAGTCGGGAGACCTAACTTGGGCCTTGAATAGAAGGGCTTGACACATCTCTGGGAGGGGCTCCAAACAATGGCGGAGGCCTTGAGGAGGGCTCCGTGCATGTGAGGATGCAGGGCTCGAGCTGTGGCGGAGGCCTTGATGGAGGGGGCTCCGATCTGTGATGGAGGCCAGGCTCCGAACTGTGATGGAGGCCTTGATGGAGGGGGCTCCGATCAGTGATGGAGGCCTTGATGGAGGCAGGGCTCGAACCTCGGAGAGGTTAGACACTATGAGTGCTTTGGGTGCAGGTCGAAGGCATAGGCTTCTTCCTTTAGGAGGGTACATCATACCCTTTGTACAAATGGTAAGCTAAGTACCATAGTGACTGTAACGCTCGTTAGCAGAGCGGAGGGTACGTCATCACCTACCATCCACAAAATAATACATCAAAGGGATTTATACTTGCATCCCTACAATTGAACTTTTAAATATATAAAACTAACTAATGACCCGAATTACGATGATCAAAACACGTGAAGTACTTAAACATTTACGTAGATATGGGGATTATAAATTTGACTTTGTCTCCATTACTCCATAATAAATATTACTAAACCAATGAGTCTCAATCATCCCAAAATCGTATACACAAGATATGACTCGACTTAGCAACAATGTAATCAACTAGACAATTAACTATGGGTTTAACAAATAATAATAATGCACTAAAAATGAGTGCATACAAGGAAGTCTAAGGCGATTTGGATGTACATTTGAGGGTGGATTGTAAAATATGCTCTTCATTAATATTTTGGAATCCACCGAAATATCACGAGAACCGCGAAAAGGATAGGCTCAGAGGTGTTAACTAGGGGTCTTGTACTATAAATGAGTACATAGTAAGGGTGTGGGGTAATTAGTTGACCGGTGTAGCCAATGTAATTATATAAACAGGTTTAAAATAGGGGTTATCCTAATGCCTCTTATCATTTAGTTAATCTTAACTACATGAACGTAGTCTCACTAGCGATCTCAGAATGCATTATAAAAACAAGTTCTAGAATCTATATACTACCAGTACACTCATAAGCATTAAAAGTGATTGCTTTTATCCTATATATTTAAAGGCGAACCTCACATTTTAGGGGTGGAATTTGAGTGGTAAGGTTTTTGTGCTAGCTATATAACTCCTATCCATGAGACACTTTATTAAAACTAAAGTTTTACTCGTAAATGTCATAAAAAATTCAAATTTGTTCCTAAAATTACGCTAACATGTATTTCCTTCGGTTTATTACATAATTACTAGAAAACACGGCAAATATTAAGTAAGTGATTAGTTTCTAAGGTGTCCCTTTTTCCCTCCCTACACTTACATCAAACATTGTCCCCGATGTTCTTAAAAAGTAACAAAGTTATGATAATGATAAAAATAAAAGGGATAAGAGAAACTAATACTCCCCTGATTTGCTCGGCATGGACGATATTGATATACGGTTAAATTCTCCTCCTTGAAGATAAAATCAATGATATGCTTCTCTTCCAATATGCACTTGAATTTTCTTGCATAATATAATTTAACCTGTAAATCACTAAGAAAATAAACACGAAACCTCGAATAAAATCGGCGATAAACACTGTATATAATAAAATATAAAGCGAAAAAGATATAATGCTTGCAAAATAAATGTTTATAGAATCCTGGAATTTTAAAACTTCTAAATTTTTTTAAAAATTAAGTTTTGACAGAAACACAAAAATCTGATAAACGGTTTTGCTATAGTGCCTGACGTCGTCATGTTGTAAATCTGACACCGTCATGATTAACTTGACAGAATTTTAAGTTTTGTTTTCTGAAAAATTTCTAGAAAAATTAATATTCTAATAATTGGAATTTTTTGCAAAACATTCATTGTGACTTTATACAAGTATTTGACTCAAACAAACACACAAATATGATATATGTTCATCATAACTTGTAAATTTTCATGTTCAATTTTCGTTCTTTCAAAACAAATATAAACTTGCTTACACGTATCTTTTTGTAAAATACCTTTATATATAATTAAGATGAGGTGAAAATAAATGTCAACTTCTCTACATAGTTTGTGTCAATTGTCATGATATTTAATATGAAATATTTTTAGGATGCTTCGTGCACTTACCATTACCACATTTGTAGTTATAATGAATATCTATAATAAGTCATTATTTATCATTGATGATAATGTTCTTGATAAACTAATGGACCACTCTTAGTTAGTCAAACTCGTCACTACATTATGATATGGACCTTGATCAACGAGAACTACTAAATTTGTTTTGCAAAAGGGATTACTTTAAGAGCATCAAGTGTGATTGAAATCATAGCTCGCCATGTCAACATTGCAAGCTTGTTGTGGCTTTTTATGACACCGCCATCTCTTGTTATTGCTTGCTATCCTAACTTTCGTCGTCTGTACGGCGAGGGTAAAATTTGTACCCTTTGTCAGTTATTTATTTATTTATTTTTTATTTATTTTTTTGTTTTGTAAATATGTAATGTTTTTATAAGTGTTGGACCTCAAATAAGTAAGTTGAGGTTAGTTGTAAGTGAAGAGAGAGGAGGGCTATTTTTGGAGGTTTATTATAATAATGTGTCACTTCGTAAACCCCGAATGAGTAACTTTGGCTCTTCATCACACCTAATGCTCTAAAGACTTTCATATTCTTTGTATTAAGACTAATATTGTAATTAATTAAGGCGGGTGAAAAGTATGACTTTATTATATATGGGTGCAATATCGTCAAAGAGTTTCATTAATAACGTTTAAATAACATAATTGTGAGATTGAATAAAAGGCTTTTGATCAGTAGTTGTAAATAAATAGTAGAAAAGAAAAGAAAAAAAAAAAAACAGTTGACCTTGTTCAATGCTCTTTATACTAAGAGCGCTAGTTATAATGTGGTGTCATCAGATGATATCAAGGGAAAAGTGGTGATATTTTAGCATTTTTTGCTCATGACATCAGTTTTGCCTATTACATCAAAACGTCTTTCTCTGACATAACACCAATTTTTTGATGTCATGATGCACAATTTATTTCTATTTATTTAAATAAAATAATATATTTAACTAAAATTAAAACAACCAATAATAGCCCAAAATTTTCGAGCAAAAATACTCTTTTTAACAAATTGCAAAAAGCGAAAAGAATACAAATGAATTGATTTTTTTTTTAGCCCGATGCATTTAATTTTTGGATGCTATATGTTGGCCCAAACGAAATAACTAAAATCCAAGTCCAACAAGCTAAATACCAATAACCAATCTAATAGTTTTGTATTATATACACGCCTAAAATTACTCATACACAACACTACCCTCATTTTCACTCACTACTCTTTCTCTTAGCAGTCACAACTCCACTTTTCACTCAACCAAAAAAAATAAAAATAATAATAATAAGACTAAAATACACGGTAGGTCCCTAAACTTGTCACTGCGCTTCGCGTTAGGACAAACCTCGGCATTATCATCGCAGGAGGTCCAAAACATGGGCTTTATATGCCAAACTCGTCCCTTGACCAATAATGCCGTTGTCAATGTTATGTTGGTGAGGGCAAAACGTCTTTCAACATGGCGTACTAAATAGAAACCGTTATGCAGTGTTTGTAGCTAGTATATATGCATGTAACACGGTTTGGTCGACATTTATCATCCATCCCTAAATTATCCTACAAAAACAGTCTTCTACAAAATGATAATCGTTTCAAGATGGTACGTTCTTTGGTGTGGTAACCAAGCTATAATTACTTTATCGTGGACCTCTGCCCGACCAGGCGTCGATTCTTCGGTTGTCCTATTGAAGTAAGTGCGTCTTAATATTTATTGTGTTAGTTTGTTTTCATAGCGACAAAGTACATTGTAACAATGGTGGTTGTTTAATGACTTGTCATAATAATGAATAGGGGTCTTCTTGTCGGTGGATAAGATAGTATGATCCGAAAATCATTGCTCGTTCAAGAATGATCATACTAGGCCTTTTGAGGGGGAGAAATGAGCCTGAGGCAAGATTAGTAGCTCTTGGGTGTGTGTGGAAGTGGAAGATTTACACTGTGCTAAGTTGGATGTTGTTCTTGATTGTTTATGCATTGGGATAACTTCTTTAGCTTTTATGTAATGGCCGAGATGGTTAATGTTCGTATCTTGAATTGTAGTAACGTTGTTATGAAGTATTGATTTGGTTTGTTTTTATTTTCAATGCCTTATGGGTATCAGGATGGTTAGCAATTTGTTTAGGGTTGACTTTTAAATGTCAACATTCTTATGAGGTTCTGTTTAGCTTTGGTTACTTTTGATGTATATTATTCACACATCAAGCTTAGTCAATCTATAAAAATACACAATAATGACATTTTTTCATAGTTAATGCAAATGGATATAATTCCAAATGCATAAAATTGCATATTTTTCAAAGCATGAGAACTCTGATTAGACACACACACACACACATATGTTTTAGAGTACATAACTTGTCCATAGGAAATAAACTAGATGAAACATTGTCTAGATAATTAGCATAACATAATTGACCTATGGTGAGGCCATCATTCTTTCCAGTGCAACCTGCTACCTAGTCATTCTTCGTGTAGCGGTGGGTTGAAGCGGCTGCTTGAACATCACTGGCACTTTTGAGAATGGTGGGATTGATCATGTTCTTTGGGATTAACAGGATTGCTCATGCATCTTTGGGATCGGCAATTGCTTCATCTTGATGTTCTTTGGGATTGTGCGAGGATGCATCATGTATCTTTGGGATCTTCAGTTGTTGGATCTTGATTTTTAGATTGAACACCACTTCCTTGAACTGCACTAACTTGACTTTCAACAACACTTGTACCTTGACTTCTTTATCTGCTTGCTACTTTGTTACCTTTAGGATGTGTCTTTTTCTTTGCGGCTTTATTAGGCACCTGTTTGACATTTCCTTATTGGCGGTTTGACTACTTTCGACTCCACCATACCTTAGGCATGTTTTCCGGTTGTGTCCAGCAATGCCATAAATACTACACTTAACACTCTTTCAAGCCTTTGACAGCTTACCATCCTTCATAATCTCTTCACTGGGAGCTATCCTAACTCTTTTCTACCTCTTGAAGGCTAGCGGGTTTGTATCGGATTTTGGTGGAACAATTGTTGTTTACAGTTGATTTTTCCCAATGTTCGCGCTAGTTATAAATTTGGACATGGTGATGGTAGGTTACCTCCCAAGTGAGTAGATAGTAACAAGGATTAGCCCATGTTTCTCAGACTCCTACTTGTTTCCCATTTAAAGCCATATTTCAATTGGTAGCAACAGCATGTTTACATGGTAAACCTGTTATCTCCCATCTTCTGCAAGTACAAGACTTGTGTACAACATTAACTACACATTGGTCACCCCATGGTCTACTAACCTAAAACTTAGTTCCCTCATTCCATAAAACATTATACTTAACAGCCTTTTTCTTAATACCCTCTAGCATGTGTTGTGCAGTTGGTGTTAGTGGCCCATCACTCTTCTCAATCACCATAAGAACATGCATTATTCTCTTCATACAGTATTCCCTGATGTATTCTAAGGCTGTAATAATTGGTTTGTTTAAACCCTCAATTAGTTTGTCATGAAACACTTAACACATGTTATTAAGTAACACATCGAGTAGCTCTCCCTAAAGATAAAGATAATAAACATGTATTAATTATAAGCTGTTTATCTTGCATTAACAAATACAAATTAA
The DNA here is from genome assembly GCA_910596185.1 of Chrysanthemum makinoi. NCBI lineage: Eukaryota > Viridiplantae > Streptophyta > Magnoliopsida > Asterales > Asteraceae > Chrysanthemum > Chrysanthemum makinoi. The sequence goes on from OU343222.1 coordinate 150,315,888, forward strand.
CTGAAACAGATAGATCACTTACAAGAAAAATGTGACCTTGACCAATGGATCGGTGGTATCTTACTTAACCAATCATGGGGTGGTTGATTAAGTTTCTTGAAATCAGCCATAGCTTTCGGCTGTACAAAAAGTTGAGGTTGTGGCACATTTCCACAGATGCTCTTTGTAGGCCCTACCTTTCCATTGAAGTTTCATTTTCTCATGAATGATTCTAATACAAAATCGTGTTACGCATCACGGAAAACATCTCTTAAAGCTCCACGTATATCACGCACAAAATCAAATATGTTTACTTTATGTTTCAAAAAAGAGAGACTAAATTCATGAACATTAAGGGAGTACCTTTTCCATATCGATAATAAAAGTTATGCTTGAGATTGGCTCAAGTGCTATATCATCGGATAAACAATGAAGAAACCAAGTCCATGATCCTATGTTTTCTGATTCAACAAAAGCATAAGCTAAAGGGTATATACCATTGTTGCTATTAATTCCCATTTGTCATCAGTTAACCATTCAAAGGACCACAATGGAAAGAACCCGGCCCAACGATCTCCCTGCACGCTTTAAATCCTTCCCGTGCACCTAAACAAACATACACTCTCTTGAATTCTCACGGTTGGAAGAGCCTGGAGAGTCGTTCCACATTCATCACAACTGTTGTATTAAGGTTTGTCTTCTGCAACTCTTGAACATAATCTCTCAACATGGTAAATTGTAGCTTGAATTGACCCTTGATGGCTGTTATTGCTAGGTTTTTGGCTTTTAAAACCTTCTGCAGGGACACTTGAAGCTCGTATTGGTTGGTAAGTTGATTATGCCTGAGACTTAGCGGGAACCAGTGGATTGGTTTCAATTTGTGCTGTAATTTTCTGTGAGATATTGTTCGGTTCTGTAAATACCCAAAACCCTTAATCTAGGATTTGAATAGAAAATACCCTAAGTGTTTAGGACGTTAAACACTAACGGGTCGCGCATAGTCTCGGTGAGCCATCTTCGAGATACTCATAAGAAGCGAAGAAGAAGTCTCTCCACTCAGTAAGGTAAAACTTAATGGGTGGCTGAGTCAAGAAGAAGATGGTGGATTCGGTGGTGATGACAATAACTCGAATCCCTAAACTCACCCGACTACTTACTGAAGACAACTGAGTAGAAGGCGAAGGCAATGAAGGCTGAAGAATGAGCGGGATAAGGCGGGACACGTTTGAATCGAGATAAGGCGAAGTCCTTATCAACCAAAGTCAACTTTCCCTGAATGGCTAACTACGGTTCGGTGTCATCCGACTTATGGAAAGTAGCTTTGTTTCTTACTTAATATAGTCTTTGTAAATAGAGACAAAATACATCGATATTTTGTCTTAAATAAATGTCGGTTGTCACTTAGGATAAAGTTAATACTCATATTTGTATAAATAGAATAAGAGATGGAGTGAAAGATTCAAGCTTGTGAATTGTAAAACACACACACAAGCCATCTTTCACTCCTTCAAATACAACTCAGTCCACGAGATAGCTCATGGTTCCATAGTAGTTGTGCTCAGGACTCGGCTGAGCTTAGTGAAGAGTTACCAACACTTTGTCATTTCAATCCCAATCTTGTTCGCAAGTACTTGGGTAATGTATTCTTTTGATTCTAATAAGAATATAAACATTGAAAATTTATCGGTGTGTTTTACTTATGTCATTTAGGTCATTGATTCACTATTAGTACGTTTTTAAATACTTAGCTGATTTTATCGATAGTGAATAGGGAACAACAAGTGGTATCGAGCAAAGTGATTATAAAATCTTTTTAAGCCGCTCGCGTTTTTAAATCGGGATCCTTATGGTCGAAATTGATGTACCCCAACTAGTCGACAAAAGGGTGGAGCTTATTGGTTGTTGCCCCTAGACTTGAAGTTGGTAAATTTAACAAATGGAAAAAGCGTATGCTTTGCTATTTGATTAGGATGGAACCTTGTTATATCAAGTGTATAAATGAATGTCCATTTATCCCAAGCTGAAGGTTTGCCTAAACACGAGCTCATTGAACTTCGGGATGAGAGGAGAGTGGTCAACCTGGACCAAAGACCAAAAAGTATCATCATATCATGTCTTCTGATGATATTATGGAGTCGATCATAAGTTGTAGTACAACTAAACAAACACAGGATGACACGGTCCTTTGTCATGAAGGTCTTTTGATACCAAGGAAAATAGGATAATGGACACGAAACAGTATAACACCTTGAGGCTAAGGACTACGAAACTCATCTCAAACTTACACCCGATACAAAACTTTGCTAAATGACTGTCGGATAATGGTGTTAAGTTGTCCAAACATGAAATCAATGTTGGTTTTGTCAATAGTCTCCACGAGAAGTGGTGAATTTCTCTCGGGTCTTAGGAATGCTAATCATATCCGGAATCTTGAACTTCACGAAATTTATGGGAAATTTGTCTATGAGGAAAACCTCATCAACGGGCGATACGACTTAAAGAAGTCTCAAGAAGTCAAGATCCACGACCACCACTTCACACCAATATCTCTCTTTTTTCTAACGGTGTGGTTCAAGATTTTAGGGAGAATTCGATGTGAGCCGATGAGATCAAGTGAGGAGTACCTAAATGACCTGAACATTGAATTTCGGGGAAAGGGCACTCTAGCTAACTCGAGAGGTTTATAAAAAGAAACAAAGTTTTTCAAATGTTAAAGCAAATGAGGACCTGAATACTTTAAGTGTCATAAAAGAATCATTTTGCCAAAGACTGTTTTTCAAAAACAATTTCTGAACCCTCTTATAAACCATCGGGTCAAATCGGTCTTGAGGCTTTAGCAAATTTCAACCAAAAATCTACCGTCTCATCAAAATTTTCAAAACAGTCGACCAAAGTAAAACTATTGATTTTGAAGCTAAGTACGGAAAGTCAAAGCCAAGCTAGCCTTTGAGGCCACTCCCTCGAAACAACAAACAATGTTAAATGCGTGCGGGGGTAAAAACAAGGGCCTCGTTCTGAAGTCTTCGGCCGGGATGAAGAACGATCTCCTCGAGGCGATGAAATGGTGCAAGTCGATTGCCTGATGGCTCTCTCGAGAAGAGGACAAGCTAGCTGTTGGGAAAAATCATGCCGGGAATGGAGAATGGGTCAACATCACAATGAAGAAGGTAAATATTTTGCTTTCTATGGATGATGACTCTGATTGACAGTCTTATATGAACTATATAAATGTTGACCTTAAGTTTGTAGAAGAGCAACGATTAAATCATTTTTCAAAATATAAAAAACTAATTTTTGAACTGAACAAGTGTAGGGATGTGACAGCAGCCTTTTTGAGGGGCGTCTAATCAAATGTAGTATAGTGTGTGTTCCAAAGTATTGCGAAGCGCAGAGCACAGGTCGTTCTTCCCAGCGAGAACGTGATGGTACTCAAAACACGGGTTTTGTGATGGTGATTTGGACGAGAAAAAGGAATATGAGTGAGTGAGTGATTAAACTAAGGAAATTAAATCTAATAAAGACTTTGAAGTCATTTTAATTCTATATTTAAAATCGTTTATCGATTAAAACCTAAAGCAGCGTATGTTTAAATTAAAAAGCTAAACGTCTGAAATAAAATGTAAAAATAAAGAAGTAAAATACCTACGGATATGGAAAATACATTTTTACAATCCTAATTATACTAGAAAATTATTGGAAAAAGAAAATTATTTTTTTAAAACTATTTATCTAATTATTATTAATTAAAACTATTTTTAACTATTTAAAAATACATTAAAATACAAGAAAATAGGAAATTAACCTAAAAATGAAATTATAAATTGGAAAAATCTAAAATATTATAAAACTAATGTTAAAACTGAAAATATATTTTTTTAGACTTTTTATGTATTTATGATTAATTAAAAATGATTTAAAATACTTAAAAACTAATATTAAATAAGAAAAGGACTAAATGAGCTAGGAAAAATCTAGAAATTTTATGGAAAATCTAAAATATTATACTAAGCACAGGAAAAATATAAAAAGTTAGATAAGCCCACTAATAAGCTGAATTGGGCAAATAAGCGGTTTAAATAAGCACTTGAAATAAGCAATAAGCTATCAAAAGCTATTATAAGTTACTACGACTAAATCTAACCTAAAATGAGCTAATGCAACTGATTGGGACCTAAAAGCACAACTCTGACACGAGACCAGTTGAGTCTAAACATAATGCTTGGCCATAACTAGCTACTTTAAGCCTACATTAAGCTAGCTTATAAAATTCCTAAAAATAAACTAAAATGATCATGAAATCCACGACCAACCAAAGATATTGTATCCCAAATTTGACTCAAATGGACTTATAATGAATCAGTGAAAATTCCACAAAGTTTGGCAAAAATCACTTTGCAAAAACAATAACCAAACACCCACTTAGCTTGGTTTTAAACACAAAATAGGCGTGAAAAGCAGTTTGGATGGAGAAATAAGCTAGCACTTCCAGATTGAACATCTCAATAAGCTAAAGAACTACATAAGAAACAATTGGAAAGGGCTCATAAGCGGTTTGATAGATGGAATCTAAGCTAGAATAGGCATAGATAAGTTCCTGAGGAAGACAAGCACTATATCCTACATTAAGCATTAACTAACTCTTTGATTACACTACACTTATCCTAATAAAGCTTTTAAAAAGATGGTGGAGTGCAACTGCTGCGTTAAGGCATTCGAGGATCCTTAAGCTATAATAAGCTACCAAATTCCTATAGATAAGCTAAAATTAAAGAAGACAAGTTTAACTAACCTCAAGCACTAGATTGGAACTGAAATGAGCTCAAAGAAAAGAAATGAAATAAGGCTATTTGCATCTCACTTATTGTTGCTGTCTGGCACATGCTGAGACTTGATCCCAATTTGGGGAATTTTGAGCTATTATTAAGCTGCAGGGGCTTCAAGGGAGAAAAAGCATTAAATATCAATGTAACACTTGAGATGCGAAATAAGCAAAGGTGGGGTAAAGAGGGTCCTTGTGACTTATAAATAGGCTGTCAATAGTGGTTTTGGACAATTTTCAAGCAGAGACGGATGCAAAAAGAAATCCTTGGCAGTTTTGAAAACTATTGAAAGACTTTGTTTCACTACTCAAAACAGGTACAATATTGTTGAATTCAGTAGATGCACTAGGTAAGATCAAAATGGGTAAAAAAAACTTGCTCTTGACCCACTTAGAGCACTAATCCAAACACTACTTCAAGAGGCGGGTTTGGTTTTTGAAAAAGACTAGTACGTGAACTTGTAAAAAGCTGTTTTGCCCAGGAACTAAAGCTTTTATGAGCTTAAACACACACAACAAGCACTCTAACATCTAAACACAAAAGCACTTGAACTTGAATAAAAGTGCGAGAATATAAGCTGATAAAAATTGAAATTGCATTAAAATAAGCGAAATTAAAATTACATAAAATTAATTGACAGAGAAATAAAATGGTGCTAAAAGCTGAGATTTTCTAGTTGAAACTAGAAACTAAATGAAACTAAAATTAACTAACTAAAAAACTAACTACCGACTCCTTTGTACAATGGCTACAATGAGCTTTTATACTCTGCCTCAAAGTCTTCAATCTCACTCGTGCTTTGTGCTTCTTGGGAACAAAGCCTTGACCAACAACATGCTTACTGCTTTTTCTTGATGCAGAGAGTGATGGGGAGAGACAAAGCGTGCAAGGAAGGGTGATGGGTTTTATGTTTGTTATGCGGGTAAGGGGATGGGTTTATAGGATTTGTGGGGAAAGGATGGGTTGAAGGTTTTTAATTTTGAGGTGTGGTGATTATGCAGTTTTGGTATGATGAGGGTTAAGGATGGGAGGTTGAGTGTTTGATGAATGAAGAAAAGGAGGTTTTATTTTGGAGGAAAAGGGAGAGTCATTAGTGCACGGTTTGGTTTGTAGTAGGATTAAGCCCAAGGATCACTTTTAATATATCAAACTTGAGGAATTTGAATTAGCAATTTTCCAAAATTTATCAAAAGGACCAATTTTGACAAGTTAGAATTACCAAAGGACTAAAAATGTTAATCTTCCAATTTAAAATGTCGAGGGGTAAATTCGTAAATCTTTGAAATTCGAGGACTAAAGTTGCCATTTTTCAAAGCGAGCTTTATAAGGCTAATTTTGACAACTTAAAATTCACGAGGGCCTTTTATGAAAAATTACATGTTTTTGAATAACCGGGGACTAGATTTTGACAATTATCGCATAAAATCTGATCTAAATATTTTTTGTCTTTTTGAGACTTTTCAAAGTGTTTTTGACTGTTTTTGCAGTGTAGAAGGAACAAAAATGATGAGTATTTAGACACTCATCAGGATGAACTGCTTCTTTTAAAACTAACTAAGCTTGAGGCTATCACTTTGCAAATTCAAAACACTGAATTAGTTAAAAGAAATCAGGCTCTTCATGATGAACTTAAGAAAGAGAAGGATATCATTGCTAGTTGGAATGCTAAGAATCCGGGTTTTGATCTTTGGAGGGAGCGGTAGCAAAAGAGGGTCATAGGTGAAGATCATTTCCACGATCTCACGACAAGACCAATCTCCCAAACCATTTGTAATGCGGTGGCATGATTACCAATGTTTTGACTATTCCCAAGCCCGGTGATTGGATTGAACGGGTTAATCCGAGAGTAAGCTTCAAATTTGATTACGGAAGAATACTAGAGCACGAGAGTCAAGCTCTTAAGAGCATGCTTGGACTTCCGATGTGCCGGTATTTGAAAAATCTCAAGTGCGAGCGAGAATCTAGTGCACCAGCTTCCACCACGAAATCTCTTGAGTTGCTCCAGCTAAGCTTACTCCATTACAATTCAATCCTCACTCACCAAAGAAGCGGACTGGTAGAACCAACTTGAAAGACCAACAAAACCAATCCAACAAGAGTCTACTCCCACTGAGACTTCCACATCCTCTGTCCCCAGAGTGACCAAATTGACAGTACTGAACTTGTGAGGAAGCTAACTGATAAGATGGAATCCATCGAAAAAGTTTCTGAATCAATCAAGGAAACAAAGTCAGCCTCCTCTAGTTCCTCAAAGTCAAAATCACCACCAAACCGGCAGTGTGATCTATGCCACTATACAGTCCTCTGACAATTGTTATAGAATCCTTTTTTGTATGATCCGCAAAAGGATGATCACAGAACTTCTAATCACTTACAATATGTGAGTTCATTTAGTGAAGCAAAAAATTCCAAAGTTGGTCATCAGTATGCTTCAACCTCCAAATCTGCTCAAAAGTTTAGAGCAAAACCCTTTCCTCTTTGCCCACACTGTGGCTTTGTGATCATCATGATGATTGTCTCATGAACACATGCTATGATATTTGCGGAAATCGAGCTCATGAGACATCCCAGCATAACAGTGTCATCCAAGCAAGAAGAAGTTCCAAGCAACCCAGAATCACTAAGTCATCCTCAGTCTCAAAATGCAAAACCTGTGGTAGCACAATGCACTCAACCACTGACCATGAGTCTATTTCCAAATTCAAAGCAGGACCTTTAGGCCCAAGCCCACTAGTATGTGGTCGCAAGAGAAACTAATCCGGTTTACTATTTGTGCGGAGACACGCTAGAGAGCCTATTTGACATCTAGATAGTGGATGCTCAAGAAGCATGACTGGTGTTAAGGAGTATCTGCACAAGTATGTAAAGGAACAGGACCCAAGGTAGTATTTGGTGATAACTCATCATGTCCCACTGAAGGTTATTGTTCAGATACTGCAATGGAATAGTTTTCTCTAGAATAGCTTATGTCAATGGTCTCAAATACAATCTCATCGATGTCGATCAACTCTGTGATGCAAAGTACATTGTGTAATTCAATGACAAACAAGGCACCATTTTCAATGCCAACAAAGAAGTTGTTTTGATAGCTCCTAGAAGAGATGATGTTTATGTCTTAGACATGTCAACTCTTTCTCAAAATGGAACTTGTCTCTTTGCCAAAGCCACTAAAACTATCAACCCGGTGGCACAAGAGACTCTCACACTTAAATTTCAAAAATATCAACAACTAGGCAAAACAAAACAAAGTCCTTGGCTTACCATCACTGGTTTTTGCAAAAGATAAACCATGCTCATTTGTGAAAAAGGCAAACACCAAAGAGCATCTTTCAAAACAAAACAAAATTTCTCAATCAAAATGCTTTATTCACCTCTGCATATGGATCTCTTTGGACTGTGGGTCCAAGATCAATCCAGCATGAGAAGTATACACTTGTCATTGTTGATGAGTTTTCAAGATACACTTGGGTATACTTTCTTTCCAAAAAGAGTCGGGCAGCTGAAACTATAATGTCATTCATCGGGAACATTGAAAACGAATGACATTCTATTGTTAAACAAATGAAGGCGATAATGGCACTGAGTTCATAAATGAAGAGCTTGAGAATTTCGTGATGAAAAGGAATCACCCAAAACTTTTCATCCCCTTACACCCCTGAACAAAATGGGGTATGGCTGAAAGGAAAACGTAACTCTCATTGAGGGCTTCGCGAACTATGTTAAATGGCTCAGGCACTTTCAAAGCATTTACGGGACTGAAGCAATTAAAGCGACATGTTATACTCAAAGCAGGTCAATCATTGTCAAAAGACATAACAAAACCCCATATGAGATATTCAAAGGTAGACTTCCTGATATCAACTACTTTCATGTGTTTGGATATCCTGTGTTTATTCATAACCACAAGGATCATCTAGGCAAGTTTGATGCCGATGATGGATACTTTCTAGGTTACTCACTAATCTCCAAAGCCTTGAGGTATTTAATACAAGGAGACAACAAGTTGAGGAAACCTTTCATGTCATCTTTGATGAGTGTTCAGAGAGCATCAGGTTCAACACCTCGTGGAGGAAATAGGAATTGATAACTCATCAAGATATCCTCCTAATGAGTATAACACTGAAATCAATTCCTCATACCAAGCTGATGCTGACATCTTATATTTTGTCTTACCTCACAACCTTCCCCAACCAACTATCAGTGAATTCATTGATAAACAATCAGTCCCTGCTAGGATAGGTAACATTGAACCAAATGTTCAGGAACCTGTGATTCAAGAACCCCAACCTGAACAAGACATCTCAACAGATGATCTAAATGATTATGTGGCCTTTGACCCGACACCCTCTACTGATGAGAATAACCTTAGACCACTAAGGGAGTATCTCATCAGGTTCAGTCTTTTTAACGGGGAACAGTCAGTCACCCTGGACTATAAAACTTTTTGTACTTCAACAGGGTTAGACTATAATAATGGAGTCTATGTTGCCCATCTTGAACCCTCCACAGTCAAGGATGGGTTTAAACAAATTGTTTTGGATCAAAAGTTTTTGGACAGAACCCCAGTCACCAAGAATTCATTTCCTGTGCCTTGGAGGATCCTGTTCACTTTTGTGATTCAGGTCCTCGGCTGGAACCACTCATCCACTGAACAAGTTAACTCTATTCCGTTGATGATGGCATACTGCTTGATGAATAGGGTCACTGTCGACATTGGGGAGATCATTTACAGTGATCTCGTAACCAAGCTACAGAGCAAAACTAGGACGAAATACGTTTCGTATCATAGGTTTGTCTCTTGTGCTTTGCAAGTGTTACTGGGTTGCAATTATCCTCAGGAACAAAAATATTGTGCTTTACCTGGCATCCTGAGTCAATCCAATTTTCAAAAGGACCCATCCCTTGTCACTAATATCGAATTGACGGACCATATGGTTGCTGTAAACAACCAGAGGGACTCAGTGTCTCCTAACCCTGCTCCTAAAAAGAGAAAGGGAAGTCTCATGATGGACTAAGACCAAACCCAGTCTCAAGGCCACGAGGCTTCAGGAACACAGCCTAAAGGCAAAAGAAGCCAGGACGATCTGCCACCCATTGGAGACCAGCAACATCCACCCGGTGACAACGAAGGAGACCGATAAATCACAATCGTGCCCTTGGTCCCAACTACTACTCCCCAAGATCGGGGATGGGCAAAGGAAACATACAACCCGCTGGTAGGGGAGCGCCTTCCATACGCGCCCAAGGATGACATTCGCAAATCACAGCTTTTATCTGAGGGCCAACTGAATGATCCCAAAGACTTAGAGGGAACTGAACAACCCGCTGATAGGGATCTCAATTGCCACTGACTCCGCCAAAGGAACTAGGAAACGCCCACGAGTGTCTCAGGGGTCACAGGTGGACAAAGACTCAGAGGGAAAGAAATAACCCGCCGATACGGAACCCACAACCAATCCTGACTCCGGCGAAGGCACTAGGAAATGCCCACCAGTGTCTGAGGGGTCACTGGGGGTCAAAGACTCAGGGGGACACATACCACCCGCTGATATGGAACCCATCTTCCTAAATATTTTCAAAAACACAAATAAGAAAAATGAACATAATCATCACAGTAATATATAGGGATGGGAATAAAAACCCGAACCCGATAGGGAAACCCGAAACCCGAACTTTTTGGTGCGGGGCGGGGGCGTGCTTATCGGGTTTTGGGGCGGGTTTCGGGGTCTTAACGGGGATTCTTATCGGGTTTGGGGCGGGGACTGGGCACACCATCTCCGCCCCGCCCCGCCCCGATATATATATATACATATAAATATGTGTATATATAAAAAATATTGTGTTAGTATTTGCGTACTAAAAATGTAATTCTCTATATTTTGTTAGTTTTTATCTTTATAATATTTCAAATTGTGATGATAGATACTTGTTTTATGTCATAATATTCTAAAAAAGTTTCAAATTATTCCAATACTCAATTTATTATTAATAGAATCTTGATTCTTCAAGTTATTTTATAAAGTTATAGTGTTAATAGAGTAAAAATAAGGGTAAACGAGGGAACGACACAAATATGATGGAGCATCACGTTCAATAAAGACAATCCGATAAGATCCTAATAGGGAATGGGGCGGGTTTGGGGGAGTATCTCGCCCCAACGGGGCGCCCGATAAGATCCCAATGGGGATTGGGGCGGGTTTGGGGATGACTTTTGTAATCGGGTTTGGGGATGGGGATAGCCGTCCCGCTCCAAACCCGCCGCATTGTCATTCCTAGTAATATAATAAGTGATGTTTATTATCATTTCTTTCATATATACTTGGTAAAATACTAAATTCTTATCACATTTGGTATGAATTTAATATTTCACATTCTTAGTTGAGTATCACAACTGATAACACATATATGATGAAGAGTGTAATACTCTTCATCTTTCTTATAATGTTATATCACAAGAGATAAATAAGTGTCACTTAAAAATATCAAATGAATAAAAAGGAAGCAAACTATGAAAATAGAGACTTGACATATTCTCAAAATCAAACAAGTATTGTATTAAATTAGCATTTTTTGGAACAAAATAAGAATTCACCTAAAGAGACTTTAACCATTTTATTTCTACTAAGAGTATAAAATCACAAGTGATAGATAACATTGGTTGCATTAAAAAAATATGCGCTTGTCAATTATGATGAAAGACACAAAAACTATCTTGTAGCTGAAAATTATAAAAATATTATAAAATACATAAGTGATAACATATAAAAATATACAGAGCAATGAAATTATATACTGCGTTTTAATCAAAATTAGACATTAAATTTTTTATAATAAACATACTTGTGTGCTATAATCAAAATTAAATTATATATTGCGTTTTAACCCTCATATCTCAATTGGGTGGCTAATTTATCTATTAACTATTTAATTTTAAATTAATAGTATGTATATGTAGTAACTCTTTAGAATTTTGGGTGGGCCTTGGCCAACCCAAGTTTATACGTGGCTCCGTCACTGATATCTAGAGGTGGCAAAATGGGTGGGCCCGAGTATGGGCTAGAATAGACACGGGCTAAACAGGCGCGGGCCAATCAAGCACATGTTATACAAATTGCTTAATAAAAAATCTAAAAAAATGAAATAAAATCCTTAAACTTAATATCTTATTTAAATTAAAAAACTTAAATATATTTTATACTCCCTCCGTCTCAAAATAATAGTTCACATTTTCTTTTTTAGATGTCTCAAATTAATTGTCCACTTTCCCTTTATAGTAAAAACTAGGGAACTTTGTGAGGGAAGATTCCTTTTGAATGGTTAAAAATTAAAGTGGTCCCACTTTTATTAAATTGTGTGTTTCTTGTCTCCTAACAATAATTTTGAGACGGAGGGAGTAAAAAAAAATTCTTTAAAATGATCGTAATATTCTACTATTGAGAAAAAACAAATGTGCCCGTTAATGCCCATTTAAATTTTCAATGGGCTATATGTGCCAATTTAAAAAAAAATGGTTAAATGTGCCTTAATCTTTTAAAAATTTGTCTCAATATCAAGAACACAACTACGAACTTGCATAAAAACATCTATTTATTTACAAAACTACCCTTATCACAAAAGACCAAAATACCCACCCACAACAAAAATTCATTCGGATAGGATCTCTTATCCTATCATGTTTCCTTGTATTCCGCCTTCAATTCATCCACCATTCAACATCCAATCCGATCATCAACATGGACACACTCACCATCAACCCATCACTTTCCCGCCACAAACTCCCACCCAAAATCCACCTCACCACCACCCCTCCACCATTTTCCCGCCATTTTCACCTCCATTTCCGACCACCCCACCGTCCCACCACTCTCACTATCACAACCACCCTAGCTGCCACTGTTGAAAACCCAACTCAGTTCTCAGACTATAACGAGGAGGAAACGTATGGGGAAGTGAAAAGCATCATTGGAAGTAGAGCACTTGAGGATAATACAGGTATGCAGGGTTGCAAATACTTGACTACTTGAGACATATTGTATGCACGTGCGTACTTTGAATGTATTAGTTAATTAGTTAAGATAAAACTATCAAATACTTAGTATGTGATGGTTATGTTTTTCTTAAACTGTTATTTGAAAAATGAAAAGTTATGCATAGCAATGTTATGACACCTAGATCTACGAGCATTCTCAAGATTCAAGACTATTCCTTTCACACCGCTGGCAAATTCAACCATTTCCCCAGCTTGAATCTCGTTCAACCCATAAACACGTGCAATCCCATCTCCAACTGAGACCACTCGACCAATCTCATCCACTTGAAAATTCGTGTAAAAGTTGCTAAGTCTACTTTCTAATAGAGCTGTTTTTAAACAAATTGGCTTTGCAATTCAAAAAGAGCTAGCGGCACAGCTTGTTGTTCGTTTGCCATGCACCTCTATGTTAATCGAAAAAATGTATGATAATTATATAATACCATTCAAGTTAAAAAAAACTCAATAATTATGTTGCTCTTAAACAGTTATTTGAAAAATGCTATCAGTAATAATTATGTTTTTCTTAAAATATTATTCCAAAAAAATGTATGTCTTTAACCGTTAAAAAAAGGTTAGCAGTAATAATTATGTTGTTCTTGAACAACTATTTGAAACAAAAAATAGCGGTAATAATTATTTTTTTTCTAAACTGTTTGCAATTATTTTTATGAGACAGTTAGAGAATTTTTGTTATAACTTAGACACTAAATGTATATACCCTTTTACAGATTTTTGAATCCGTCAATGTTAATAGGTATGGAGTATTTAATCGAATGGGAAGATGATCACGCGCCAACATGGGTTCCGGGGAGCTTGATTGCGGGTGATGTGGTGGCGGAGTATGAGAGTCCTTTTTGGATGGCTGTTAAAAAAGGTGTTGATGGGAAGTTGAAGGAAATTTTGGATTTGGATGATGGGCGGGATGTGGATGCGGTGGATCCCGACGGTCGGACGGCGTTGTTGTTTGTCGCAGGACTTGGGTCGGAGGCGTGTGTGAGGTTGTTGGTGGAGGCCGGGGCGGATGTAAATCATAGGGATAATGGTGGGGGGCTGACGGCGTTGCATATGGCGGCGGGGTATGTTCGGCCGGGCGTGGCGAAGTTGTTAACTGAGTATGGGGCGGACCCGTTAGCGGGAGATGATAGGGGACGGACGCCGTTGGATTTAGCGCGTGAGGTTTTGAATTCCACACCGAAGGGGAACCCAGTGCAATTTGCGAGAAGATTAGGGTTGGAAAGTGTGATTAAAATTTTGGAAGGGGCGATTTTTGAATTTGCGGAAGTTGAGGAGATTATGGAGAAGAGAGGGAAAGGGACTAATGTTGAGTACTTGGTAAAATGGAAGGACGGGGAAGATAACGAGTGGGTTAAAGCCGGATTGATCGGGGAGGATTTGGTTAAGGATTTTGAAGATGGGTTGGAATACGCTGTGGCAGAGTGTGTGATAGGTAGACGAGCTGGCGAGGATGGGAAAAATGAGTACTTGGTTAAATGGTCCGATATAGAAGAAGCGACTTGGGAACCAGAAGAAAATGTTGATCCTGAGTTGATTAAAACGTTTGAGAGTAGTGGTAGTCAAGAAGTTAGAGTTGATACTGGTACGACTTCTAGCAATGGAAATGTTTGACATCTCGATTGGTATCTATTGAGCACTGTATTTTTGCAAGTAGAATGAAAGGATTGTGGATGCTTATTCAATATCGATGACAAATAGTTAACTATACTTCTGCATCCTAGTAACAAATAGGGGTGGCAATCGAGTCGTGTTCGTATTAACCTATTCGGATTCGCGTGTTGGCGGGTTAGGATAACCTTTACCCAAACACGACCCATTTATTAATCGTGTCAAGAAACTCAACCCTAACCCACACCTGCATAACACGTGTAACTCATTTGTGACCCGTTTAACCCATTTAAGTTAATAGGCCAAGCAGTAATAAAGCGGGTGGTTGGTCGATTTAACTAGTTTAAATGCAAAAAATGATATAAGGATCTTAAATATGATAAAAATTACATACAAATAACTATGCGAGAATTTTCATTATAACATCAATTTTCATAATATCTAACGTATAAAATTATAATTCACTCATACTAAGTAAATAACAAAATACATTTAATCCGCATCCAACATAAAACCAGGTTATATATTTTATTTTAAAATCTTATATACTTAAACGCGGTTCATGGGTTGTTTAATACTTGTTTACTCAATCCAAACACGACCCGTTTATTAAATGGGTTGGACGGGTTGACCCGTTTTTGACCCAAACCTGTTTATCCTCAACCCAAACCTGTTTAACTTCGTGTCGTTTATCGTGTCGTGTCGAGAATTGTCACCCTAATAACAAACAACTTATTTTAGTTATAGCAAAAATTGTTTACCACAAAAAGTCTAAGACTTTTGCTCCACCTTGTGTAACGCCTCAAAATGCGACAGTTAATTCAACATAAGATCACATAGTTTAACCTAATAAACCAGAAAAGAGTTTAACAAAAACTTTTTCAAAGAAATGTTACAAGACTACAAGTTGCTGATGGAAAACTGTAACCAAAATTGTGTGGTTACTGTAAATTGTAATGAGGGCCAAAGTCCTGAATTTCTATTTGTGTTGTATTTCTTTAAATGGGCCGAAAAAACTGTTTGTAATAGTTGGCTATAAGCGTATAAAATGGGTCCAATGGGTTGGATATGCCCATTAAGTTGAAAATT
Organism: Chrysanthemum makinoi; assembly: GCA_910596185.1. NCBI lineage: Eukaryota > Viridiplantae > Streptophyta > Magnoliopsida > Asterales > Asteraceae > Chrysanthemum > Chrysanthemum makinoi. The sequence goes on from OU343222.1 coordinate 150,331,431, forward strand.
TGAAATTGGGTTAAAAGCCTCTTAAGGGCCTTATATATTTGACTTTTTCTATGAGGTTAATATATGGGGGATGATTTGTACACATTTGAGTTTGATTTGCACACTCTAATGTATAACTTTATAAAGCAGAATTTATAAACTGTATAACTGTTTATTGCATTGGATAGAGTGTACCAATAAAAAAGGTGAGTGTACAAATCATTTCCCTTAATATATAGCTTGAATCATGTTTGAATAAATTCAGTTTCACATGTAATTGTGTGCTGGCAATATTGAGACATTAAAGCTTAGTGAACCTCCTATTATGGCATGATATCCGCTTAATGGACGTCTTCGATAAAAAGTACAGTCAATAAATATGTGTTTGATAGAAAGCTTTCAATATCTTTAGAATTTAATTCAGTCAGAGGTATTAAGAACCCTTACATAGAAAATTAGAAATCAAGAGCTAAATGTGATAAGAATAATTAAAATGAGAAAGTGAAAAATAATTCTAGTCGCATATTTTAAATAAGGAGATAAAATTTGAAAGAATATACATTCATTTTTGTAGGTACATCTGAAATATTTAGTTGCGGTTAATTTTCATGCATCTCATTTTAATTATTCTTATCATCGGATCCTAACTCATTAAGATCAAATTAAGAGGTATTAATATAAGCCCTTTTTTTATGGTCGCTAATAAGTTATTTTCGAGTAACAATGTTTTTCGACCATGGCCAAACTCGTAATGAGAAACTTCACACTTTTTTTTTTTTTTAATCTTATTCACTTTTTTGACAACAAATAGGAATTGAATCCAACACTCATCATCTCAATATAAGATCATACATGACATATTAGAAGTTGTTAAGTAATTTTAACAATATTAAGCCTATTCTACTAGTTCTTCTAAACTACTATATAATTGCTTTTAATTGTCCCTATATATGCAAAACAACTATGGAGTAGTAGTACTTAGGATTATAATGATTGATCAAATAATAGAGGAGTGAACGTACACTACTTGACACTTAAAGCCGGCGTGATTTTTGGGTCACACTATCATTTACTTGACTTATCATACTTCTTTGATTTGTATGACTATTTCAAATTCGAGTTTTATGTTTCTTTCTTATAATTTGTCCGAAATATTTAACACAAATACACAAGCTTAATAAAACAACATGCGGGGGTTCATCATTGCTCTAAGGATGTTGAATTAAGGGTGTTTGGATTACTTTATTTTTCGAGTTAATGTATTAACTTGAATATGAAAAAAAACTTTAATCTCGCTCTTTTAATTTTTGGCTTATCAGTTTGATCTTATGCTTCATTTAAGTTCATTAGCTCAACCGGATAAGTGCATACATTAAAAGAATGATCGAACTGATGAGATTTTCCATGTTCGAACAAGGCCATAAGTCTGAAAACTTTAACTTAAAATGATGCTTTAAAAAGGGGCATTTGCATAACGTAGTAGTATGTATGAGATGAACTAGGCTTGCACTCCAAACATGGAAAAGGAATTTTTCCAACTCTTGCATTACCATTTGGTTAGATTAGCTAGCTACGTTGGGTTTGCTTCAAAGCCAACCTGATTCCATCCCTCCCTTCACTTCTAACTTGTATTCATGCACATGGAATATATCTAGCTAATTATGATATGCTTGCCTTTCTAAAATTATACTACATTAAATTTGATATCTCTAGATAATCAGAATGTGTCAAATTAATGTTCAAAAAATGACAAAAAAAGAAGTTAATCAAACATTGTTACAAATAACTATTTAGATTATTGTAAATCATATATAATCACTTTTAGCATGCAATAAAAAGGCACTTCTTATTCTATATGTATGTATATACGTAATATTTGCATGTTGACATGTTGTTGCTTTTTTTTAATAGTAACTTCCAAAGTTGGAAAGGCAAAGCTCGATCGGTGGATATACTCATGGGGGCGGCTTCTATTTCTTACTCATAACACCTCGTATAATCTATGTATATATAAACATAGACACATAAGTACAATAATCATTAACCTCACACCATTATATTCACAATTCCACACCCCTACCCCTTGTACGTGTGAAAGAAGCCTAGAATATGGAAGCTCATCAAGAAGGTCTTGCTATGATCATGGAGGAAATGACACACCACATGATCAAGGGAAAACGGACCAAACGTCGAAGACCTTCATCCGCGCTTACCTTAACCTTAGCCGGCCCGAGCACCTCCTCCTCTACCACTACTAGTGAAAGCGATGCTTCGAGCAACCAAAGTAATGGGTTCTTTCAAAAACACACCATCGAGTTCACCAACATGCTTCAAGACAACCACACCAACAATGACCAAGACATTGCCAAATGTCTCATGCTTTTGGCCAATGGTGACCAACCATTATCACCACAACCGTTGAACATGGCAATGCCATCTCGATCATATGCTTATGAATGTAAAATGTGTGATCGCGGTTTCACCTCATTTCAAGCTCTTGGTGGCCATAGAGCGAGCCATAACAAACCCCAAAAGGGTGTTCTTGAATATTCAAAAGATAGAACATCACTTTTGATAAGACCAAAGAAGCCCTTACCATGTAACCCTAGTGGTTCCACCAAAGGGTCCAAGGTTCATGAATGTTCAATTTGTGGTGCTGATTTTACTTCTGGTCAAGCACTAGGTGGTCACATGAGGCGACATCGGCCTATAACTTCTACAACAACTGCTACGAATTCAACCGCATCAACTTCAAACACATCATATGGGTGTCATGAGTCCAAGAAACATAAAACCCTACTATCGTTGGATCTAAATCTTCCGGCTCCTATTGAGGATGATCACATAGAAGCCAAAATTTCTTATGCATACATGAACAATCAAATCATCGTCTTTTCGAGTGCACCTTCTTTGGTAAATAATTGTCATTGCTAATCACACGATGGAATAGGAACATGTTCGCTAACTAACATCATTAATTATTCATTGTAGATTAGACTAAATTGTATTCTTTCAATTTGTTCATATGATTCTTGTTAATTGATTGTATCATTAGAATCTTTGATAAGGTGGCAAACTAGAATAATGAAATGATCTTACTTTGTTTTATTATTATCTTTTTATGTATTGATCATTGATAATTAAGCAATTACTAGTATTGTATAAACTAATTTTCAACCAGAAACTCAGCTAGAGTTCCAATGACAAGAAAGTTAAACATCGAGCAACACCTATTGTATTTGTGGATAAAAGAATCATGAAAACCTTTCAAACTGAAACGAAACACAAAATCTAGAAATTAAACAAATTGTACATGGTTATTTATAAAACAGACAAACCCTTTAAAACAAGAAAAGGTTACATACAAGGTTATTTTTCACTCGGCCTTTTATAAAATGGATACATTTTCAAGTATTACGATTTCTGTTCATGGTGAAAACTTGTTGAGCTGTATATAGCGACTTTCCTCTTCATTTCGTGTGAGAAAAAGTGTTATGACATTAAGAAACATTTTTTCTACACGGCGACATGTAATTGGTCTCAGTGTCTTTAATGATCCTGTCTTTATATTCTAACGTACAAAAAGTCTATGATATTTCTAAAACACGTAAAATACGATCATCTTAAAATGACCATTTTCCAAAAGACAACGTCGATTTTATTTTTTATTATTATTTTTTTTAACGGCGATAATATACTAAAAAGTTGTTGAATCGCTCCTAACTCATAAATGGAACGACATTGACGGGATTACATTTTCTATCTTTGTTAGCTAAAACACAAGGGCTTGTTATGTCATATAGTAATAGTTGTATGTGTTTAGCTATAAATACCCTCCTAGACTTTCCTAGAAAGGTGAGACTCTTAGTGTAAGCTTTTCATTTTCCTTTAATAAAACACACACTAGTTTCCCTTCTCTCTCTAGTTTCTCTCTCTAACTTGAAGATGGTGTTTTTCCATCTTCCAAGACCTCCCGATTCACCAAATCAACCTTAGAAACGATCCTAACATTGGTATCAATCGCCATCTAGTTGGGTGAAACGGTTTGTTTTTGAAGTTGTCTTGTCTACACGTAAGGTTTCACGTTATTCACCTTTATCACGTTCAAAACTTTGATTTTTTCACTTGTAAACTCAAGATTCTTATGGGTTAAGGTTTATATTGTGTTAAAGTTTCTAGTTTTTGCAAAAAGTTTCAACCTTTAAGTGTTTTACATAGTTTTCAAACTCGTTTTTATTTCTCACCATCATCTTACGCTTAAGCTCAAAACATATTTTGGTTCATCAAGTTCTCAACTTTCTTGTTCTTTTAGTGTTTTTGAAGCTTTTTCATCATTAAAATCGAGTTTACAAAACATTTTAGTGCATAAATATCAAGCTTGGTAAAACGGTCCTTTTCTACGCCTAAGCTCTACGCCTAAGTCATTCCTACGCCTAAGCAGTTTCCTACGCCTAAGGATTTTCTTCATTGATCTTCGAAGCTGTTGGTTTACTCAGTGTTTTCTTGCTTGTATAAGCCTGAAAACACTTCGACTTATGGATATCTTTTACACTTGGATAAGTGTAAAGGATTTTTTGGTAAAACCCTAAACTTACGCATAAGCATAAAAGCTTACGAGTAACACTCTACGCCTAAGTAAAAACTTACGCGTAAGGTTTCTTATTTCTAAGCAGTTAGTTTACACATAAGCTTACGCTTAAGCCTAACGGTTACGCGTAAGCCTAACGGTTACGCGTAAGAAGGATTTACGCCTAAGCTTATACTTTAAGCGTAAGTGGACTTTACGCGTACCTCTTTCAGTCTACGCCTAAGCAATTGTTTACGCCTAAAGTACTTCTTCAACAAACAACTCAAGTTTCATTCGACTACAAAGATCCGTCAACACAAGTAGAATTAAAAAATTTAAAAAAAAAAAAAAAAAAAAAATGGCAGGAAAATTTGAGTAAAATTTAATTTTTAGGGGAGACTAATCGTTCAATTTTTGCGCGAAATTCAAATTTTGGTTTAATTGTGTAAATTTTGGTCAAAAATTCAAATTTTTGGCCCAAATTCGAATTTTTTCGGTCAACTTTAGAATTGATTTTTATAGTGAATTTCAAATTTTGGGAGAGAAAATTTTTCAAAATTATCTTTAGAGGGAAATTAGAAATTCACTATATCGGCCTTCTGTGTGCTATATCGACTTCGCACCTTTTCTCTTTGATTCTTCCGATTTCATCACAACAATCAAGGGGGAGAAAATGTATCAATCAATGTCGCAGATGAATGAGATAGAGACACATTTGATGAATCGATGCATGGAACAGTTTAGATCACTTTATTCTCACCTTAAGGTCCTCTCAAACAAAGAATTAGCAGGAACTCGTTCCGAGTATGGATTCAAACGAGCCTTTCCATCACTCTTTGGAATAGACTTTGATATCTTCACTGATACAATGTTTCACAACGTAAATCAACTTGAATACCAACTCAACAAAGAAAAAATTAACGAGAATGAATCCACAACCTCTTTTAAAGTCCTCAAGGAACAGTTTCAGCAGTACATCGATTCGCGATTCTATGACACTGAAATGACAAATAAGTATTTCTTAGCGTTCACTCAAATGCAGACTCAAAATTTCAAAGATATATTGCTCCAACACATGGAAGCTATTGAGAAAACAATCGCTGAAAGAGTACTTCACAGAAAAGTGCATGCCAATAGAGTAAATGAACAGAAGTTGCAGATTCAAGAAGAGGAAGTTAATATGGCTAAAGTATTGGATGCTAATTTGGTTGTCATGATAAGCAGTGGGACAAAATCAGAAAAGCAGGATGACAACAGCAGATCAGGGGACGATATTGATGTTAACTGTGCAGACATCATACCCACCTATGACACAGACAGAGAACAGATGGTTGAGGTACAATCTACTGTTGATCATATTATGCCTGCAAATGTGATACAACAAACTAAGCAACCTGAATTCAGAAATGAAGGAGAGGTTGACCAGTGTGTTGTACATTGTCCAAATAACTGTCTTCTTTCTGAAAATAATGCAACTGAAACGTCAAACCAAACTCTTGAATCTGAAAATATTTTTCTCAAACAGACCATTGCTCAGTTTCAAAAAGATTTTTCAAAACTAGAGGCACATTGCACCTCTCTTGAACTTAAAATGCAAAGTAATTGTGTGGATACATTAGAAAAAGAAATTGAGCATTTAAAAGCTCAAATTCAAGCAAAGGGGCTTTCACATGCTGCTTTACAAAACAAACTGAGAAGATTACCTGGCAAGAGTGTGGATTCTAAGTTTGCAAAACCAACAATCTTGGGGAAATCATCTCTTCAACCAATCAGAAACCAATCAGTAGTTAGACAACCAACTGCATTTAAATCTGAACGATTAAAATCTTCAAAACCACGGTTTGCCTCCCAAGTTGTTGAGAATAATCATTTGACAAAACCAGTCACTCCACATTCCTGGCCTAGGAAAAATGTTTCTGTTAAACCTGTTTCTAATAAACATGTTTCTGTTAAACCTGTTTCTGTTAAACCTCAACAAGTAGCTGCACCTGGCCACTCTAGGATTAGTTCGAAAACTATGTCTAAACCAAGCATCAAAATTCAAAATTCGTATGATACAAATGACTTGCACAAGAACTATGATCTAGAAAAGGCTAGGAAAAGGGCACTACTCCAAAAGGATGGAATCTTAGGTTCACGACCATGTGTAATGCCTTCTGGTGTATTACTAAACAATTCTAGTAGTTGCAAACCAAAACCTAAGTGTACTCAACAAACAGTTAGAAATAAACCCGTTGAACTAAAAGACAAATTTCAAAAACCTAATAGGTGGATCAATATAGGACGTAGACTCTTTCCAAAAGAAGTTTCAACATCTCCTAGATCTAACCTTAGATGGATACCCACGGGTAGAGTTTTCAAAACTGTTGGTCTTAGGTGGATTACTACTGGCAAGATATTAAGTAGTTGCACCAATACTAATGTGAAACCCTCAACATCTATCCCTGAGGCAGGAAAGGAAATCATCAAAATAGTGTGTTCAGGTGTCAAGAAGATAATTGACACTACAACTTTATGCTTCTAACATCTGGAACCCAACTACACTTGGGGATCCATGTTTTTTCTATTTTTCCCGCTCCTACTTTCTATACAGGTACAACAGCAATGGCTCCTAAGTAACACATCTTAGGACCCGTTTCTCACCGTCAAAAGTGTAATGATCCATCAGTTGAACAACCATTGTACTTAATCGTCAAGAATTGGAAACTTTGTTTGCTCCACTGTTTGAAGATTCCTCTTGAAAGTCGTGCTTCAGATGTATCGAATGTTTCCGCTGCACAACCTGATCATATTCTAATTTCAGATACACCCTGAAACTACAACAACAACAGTTACTGTAGATGCACCTCCAATCGAATCTTCGATAGCAGGAGATCAAACTGTTTCCAACTACAATGACACAGCTGATGATCAACATAATGAACATAGCAGTTTTATCAGCAGTTGATTCTCACGAGATATTTATGGTACTTCACACTTGTTCGATTAATTAGACATACATGGTTTCGCTGTCTCCTTATACATGGTTTCGTTGTCTCCAATTCATCATCAACATATGTGGTGTATGATTCTGATTCATTGAAAACATCGGGGGGAAGAGAGTGTATGGGTCATGTGTTGTCCTTGTCTTCTTCGAGAAAAACCCTATCTCTTCTTGAATTTCTTCAATTAGGGGGAAGAAATGAGACGATCTGTGGTTCAAACGTCTTAATTCAGTGTTATCGTCTCAACTCTCACGGGTTATCTTGTGTAAAGTTACTTAAATATGATGTTATGATGCCTCACACATGGTCATTTTATCAGAAATAAGTATCCTTTTCATAATGTGAAGAAACAAGACTGTACATCGTTGTCCTCAACTGAAGCAGAATATGTAGCCATGTCTGCCTGTTGTGCTCAAGTCATTTGGATGAGAACACGACTCAAAGACTATGGTTATGTATTTGACAGAATCCCGGTGTATTGTGACAATTGAAGTGCTATTGCGATATCGTGCAACACTGTTCAACACTCGAAGTCAAACCACATCGATCTTCGATATCATTTCATCAAAGAGCATGTGGAAAAGGGTACCGTTGAATTTTATCGAGTATTTGCATATTCACATGTGATTATTATTCCGATAGACCTCAACAATCAGGGGGAAGTAGTATTACTTCATCTTTCGTGGTTTGTTTGGTGTGATGCGTCTTCATACGTGAGAAGATTTTGTTGATTTCTTGCATGTTAACCCCCGAACGGATTTTCCGCATTGTGTACAACTGTGATTACGTGACTAGACAGATTCTATTGGTGTGGTTCATTACTCATCTACAAATTCCGCTGCACACTTAATACTTCAAAAGTTAGAAGACGTGTCTACTACATCAAAGTTTTGAATCTGCTAAAGACGGTTGTCAGTTTGGGGGGAAGCTGATTCAGAAACTTCACCAAAAAGAAGTGTACGGAAAAGCTTCTAAAGACATGCAGCATGAATTGGGAGGAAGTTAATCCAATTTATGCATGTTACATCATTTTATTCATAATGGCTTGTGCACACATAACAGTGTACAACCCGTACTTGTAATGAAAGGACCCTGTGGTACGCATCAGTGCCACAATCGTATAAAAGGAGCGAAAGCTTCTTACTTTTGAGTAAAACTTATCAAAACTATCACTTTTCAAAGTTTTGCTCAAAAGAACAAGTACTTCCCCTTATGTTTTCAAAACCTCAAAAGTTAATATTACTTGTTGAGGGGGAGTATTTGCCAAAAAATCTTTGTTCACAAAATGTTCTTCGTGGAAATCTTCCCACAAAACTCGAAATGGTCATATTCAATATCAAAAATTTCATCAAAAATAACACATATATACCATTTTTTAGGGGGAGAAAAATTGTGTGATACAAATATGTTGTAAATATGATGGAATCTTCGTGTGCTAAGACTTAACCCATGAATTGACGAGATCTGAACTGTCATACATCGAAAAGATTTGTCTTCCAAGACTTATCCGAGTAGATTGTACCACTTCGAGAAACTCTTGATAGACATGAACTTTGACGGGTTTGACAACCTTTTCAAGGTTTGTCCGCACCTTCAAGGTAGTTATTAGAGCTAGTTGTCACCTAAAAGCTGACAATGCAACTCTTTAACTATACAACGTAACCGTGTCTCGCGGGGAATTGTCTATCTTGAGACGATCAATTCAAAAAGTGCGAGCTCTTCCCTCACCATGCAGATTTTTGTCAAAATACTTAAGCACGTGTGGAGGGGGAGTATTTCTGAAAATGCAAAACTCTCGAAGTGTTATAAACATGTTTTAATTCATAAACACTTTGAGAGACTTTCAAGAAAATGGTTTTATGGCAACGTAGGATAGTCATGGTGTTATAAGGTGACTAAGGTTAGGAATAACCGTCCTATGATCCGCCAGAGCCGGAGGGATCTACTCAAGGACACCACCAATAGTTAGTACTTAGAACTTCTTAGGAATGATTGTAAAAAGGAGAAAAATGAGAATCGGAGAAAGAAGGAGTTGAAGAATTAAAAAGAAAAGTAAAGAAAAGGGTGAAAAGAAATAGCCCTCCAAATTATTCAACTTAGGGCAGACACCGGGTTCAATTCATATGCTACTGGCTGTTACTAGATGACAACGGTATTGAAGATTAAAAGTCGTCTTGGACCCAGTGACGCATGCACTAAACCTTCTTAGCCACTCAAGTTTCTCTCAACAGAAGCTTGTTTCATTCTCACAGGGAACCCTACGTAAACTATCGGCTTTCTCTTAGAGATTGATGGTATTGAAGAAGGAGACCCTCTCCCTAGTCTCCGCTCAGGAAAACCAAAGCGCACTATTGAGTCTAGAGCCACGAGATTCATCAAAATATCTCTTAGGAACACTTGACATTTCATCACTTGTCGTTCAACATTAAGGACGCAAGTGATACAATTCTAGAGTCCTACACAGATCTTAGTAATCTGTCGAGAACATTTATGAGGGGTTCACAATTGTGATCCTCAGTGATTGAATGGAAACTCCTGCCAGGGTCAACATCAAACAGCCCTGACCGCAGGTCGCTTCGGTAACTCCTTGTGGGTTACACTTAGTGTTGTCTTAAACGGTCTACAGTCGTGAGGTGATGCTTCGGTGTACCTCAGCGACTCATCTGAACTGTAGGTGTACTTCGGTACATCGTGTTATCCTACTTGAGGGACTCCAGTTCAGAAACAGCCTTTTCCAACTGTCCCTTATGGGATTTGGACGGCTGATTCGCCCGACCAAGGTGAATGGAATCATGACATTCATCAGAAGAACAATCGTCAATGTTGCAAAAATCGGTCAACTCGGCCGATTAATCGCCGATTAATCGTTAATCGGCCGAGTACCTTGTCGATTTTTGAAAATCGGTCAAAAAATCGGCCTAGTAAAAAAATCGACACTAAGCAGTCAAAAAATCAGCCGAATCGGTCAAAATCGGCCGAATCGGGCAAATCGGTCTTTTTAAAAATAATACTCCCTCCGTCCCATAATAATTGTTCGCTTTGACTATTTTTAGTCTTTTTTGTTCAACTTTGACCATTAATATTTTTATTTGTGTTATATAATATTTGACGAAAGTTATATCAAATGAAAATAGATTTAAAACTCAATCTACTAATATATTTTTTATCAAGTATTATATTACACAAATAAAAATACTTGTGGTAAAAGTTGAATAAAAAAGACCTAAAAAAGTAAAAGTAGACAATTATTATGGGACGGATGTAGTAATAATTTAGGCATTCTACTTAATTTGGGGATCATATATTTCACTTATAACGCACAATGGGCATCATAATCAGAATTGGAGCCTTTTATTAAGGTTTGGAAACATAGCAGGCTTTGAATTGGTTAAGATTTTTAGTTTGGTCTCAAGAAATACCAAAAAATTGCAGGAAATGCCAATCCGATTAATCACCGATTAATCCTGACTTGACCGATTACTCGTTGCAGGGTGGTCGACCGCCCGACTACCGATTCACGATTTTTGCAACATTGACAATCGTAGTGGTCAATTCTCTAATAAACGACCACAGTGATCGATTGGTGTTTATCACTAACCAATTCTTATGTTTTCTTCTTATGGATGCTCCTGGGAGATGATCGTGTTGATTCTCCACATGTTCATACCAACAACAACACAATTTGAAGTTCTCTCGTAAGGCAACACAAAAGTCAGAATGATTCTTCTCCTTAACCAAAGAATCTACAAAGTTTAAAGACTAAGAGAACTACATCAAAACTGAAATCCAACGTCAAAGAGCATGTGAGCATGTTGGAGAAAGACGTGAAGACACCTAAGCAACAAAGCAGACCTGATGCAGACTACTACATCATAACATCACCATTTCTACACCAGAACAAAGAACAAAGATAACAAAGACGTCATAGCTGAAAATTTCAAAAGAAACAAGATCCTCACACTGGGGAGATTGTTGGAATCAAGGCACTTCTTCTCACAAGAAAGAGGAATGTCAGAAGACGTCAAGGCAACTATTACATCAACACCAACAACTTATCCAAGATTGCTGGAGTCATCACTTAACTACTAACACTTAGGGGGAGATTGTTGGAATCACTCCTAACTTGTATTTCAAGTGTTAGTAATTAGTATGTAATAGGTTGCTTAAACTAGGCTTTTATGTTTGTATTAATGGCAAGGCTTATGTAGAAAGCCCATGAGCCTTGGCCCAAGCCTAATAAGTAAGGAAGGGACTAGACATGTTGCCCTAGCTCCCTTCCCCTATAAATACTCTTGTAAACCTTCACTTGAAGGTTGGTTGTTCATTTTCACATATATCCTACGCCTAAACTTCTAGTATTCATACGTGTGTATTGTGTGTGTGTTCAACCAATCTTTCTTTCATCTTATTTCTTACATATTGATTCTTGTGTTAACTTATGGTGACCTAACAAAAGAGAACTAACAAGGCGCTAGAAAATTACAGAGGTAATTGTAACCAATCGTTCCAACTATTACAAAGATTACCTCTAAATTTAAACTAAAAAAAAGAAACAAGACATATAAAATCAAAAATATTACATTTCCTCATAGAATGAGAGTTGGATGTGATATTATTTCTAAAACCCCAAAGAGTCCAACAAGTAATCGCGAAGATGGCATACGCGCGACCCTTCTTGATCTTAGAGGCCGCCAAGAATCAAACCAATTGTCCCAATCTTCACATGAGCTAAAGAAAGGGAACGTAGAACCAGACCAAGAGCGAACAAGAAGTCAAACAGAAGAAGCCGTGTCACATGTGAAAAATGTTTGCACATTTGTTTCTACTAACCCGTTGCAAACCATGCAAGTAATCAAATCAATGTCTAAACCTCGGAAAGACAAGTTAATATGATTAGGGAGCCTATCTAAGAACAATTGCCACATGAAAATATTAACCTTCTAAGGGATCATCTTATACCATCGAGTGCTTGGGTATAAGGTGAGAAGAGTGTGCTCATCAATGTGCTTCCTAACCTTGTTTACCGAGAAAGTGAAATCATGGGAAAGACTCCAGATGCAAGAATCAAAATCAGCTATCTCGTTGGTCTCCAAACTAGCAATATCGAGGATAAGATTATCGAATTCAGTTTTTTTTCTACCCACGTTAACCGGCCTACTCCAATCCCAAGTCCAGGAACCATTAATGATACGTTACCTAATAAAGCAATCTTTGTTATTTTCCAGATGGTACAACCGATTATATCTAATGAAAATGGGCTCATCACCTATCCATGTATCCTTCCTGAAACGAATGGAGGAACCATCACCAACCTTGAATCGAATGGAGCTAAGAGGAACGATACCACTTAAGTGAAGATGGTTAATCGATCCAACGATGCTAGCCTATACCCCATTAGATTGATAGCCTCTAAGATCAATACATGGTTCATTACCATGAATCGCTTTGACCACGTGAACCCATAAAGCATTCGGATTTTGAAAGAGACTCCATCTCCACTTCAGTAGAAAAGACTGATTGAAAGCTTTAAGGCTTCCTACGCCTAGACCTCCTTTATCACGAGAAGATAGGATATTCGACCATTTAACCCATGCAATTTTATTGATATCCTCGGAACCACCCCAAAAGAAGGAAGCACGAAGACTTTCAAGAGACTTAACAACCGTTTTAGGAACTTTGAATATAGACAAGTAATAAATACCAAGACTACCTAGCACATATTTGATGAGAGTAAGGCGCCCGCCTATGGAAAGGATGTTAGCCTTCCATCCCGACAATCTAGCCTTAAAACGATCAATGGGGACTTGCCAATTCACGACATGACTCATATTCGACCCAATAGGCAAAACGAGACAGGAAAAGGGAAAGAACCTGCTTCGCATCCCGTAAAAGAGGCCATAGACTCGATCTCATTATTCGAAACCCCAACTCCAAAAACATTCGATTTTTGGATATTAATCTTGAGGCCAAAAGCGATGAAAAAAATGTTAAGGATCTGAATAATATTTTCCATATCATTTTGATTCCACTCATAAAGAATAATGACATCATCTGCATACAAAATATGAGATAAATGGATATCCGAAGAACCAATCTTGACTCCATGAAACATATTGGCAGCCAACCCATCCTTAAGAGCCATATGTAGACCTTCCATAACAATAATGAGTAAGAATGATGACAAAGGGTCTCCTTGCCTTAAGCCTCTCTTTAAAGAAAACTCTGAGGTAGGACTCCTATTCACTAGAATAGAAGTCCAAGCCGACATTAAACCAACTTTAATCCAAGTACGCCATCTAATACCAAACCTCAACTTGTCTAAAAAAATCAAGGTACCTCCAACTCACGGAATCAACAACTTTTTCAAAATTAACTTTGAATAACATCATCTTCTTTTTACGTTTCTTGCACCATTTGATAGTCTCGCTAAGAATAAGAGGACCATCAAAGATTTGCCTACTCGAAATAAAAGCAATTTGGGGCTAATGATTGAATCAATAACTTTTGACAATCTATTTGCAAGAATTTTTGCAACAATCTTGTAATGATACAAATTAGAGAAATAGGTCTATAATCTTTGATAAATAGAGGGTTAGACACCTTCGGGATAAGCGTAATGAAAGCAGAATTAGATCCTCGAGGAAACATACCAGTAGAGAAAAATCTAATCACGAACGCCTAAAATCATGTTTCAAAAGCTCCCAAAACTTTTTAATGAACATAAAAGAGTACCCATCCGGACCGGAGCTTTTTGACTACCACAATCCCAAATCGCCTCCTTGATTTCATCCATAGAAACCATGGCATCAAGAAAGTCTCGATCAGAAGTGCTAAGCCGATGAGCAGGCGACATAGGAGGAAAGGAAATCGGGGAGTCGTGACAACCAAACTTATCCTTGTAGAAGCTAAGGAAAGCCGCTTTAATATCTTTTGGTTCGGAAATCCAAACACCCTCACACATGATTCCTTGAATCATATGAGATTTTCTTCTAGAGTTAATAATGTCGTGAAAGAATTTGAGTTTTCATCACCCTCCACTTCCCATTTAACTCTCGACTTTTGAACTAAGTCCATCGATTCCAACTTCTCGAGATCATCAAGCTCTTGTATCTTATTAATTCGTGTAGCTTTGTCCCCATCAGTCGCGTGACCATCATCAAAAGTTTTTCTAAATCCCACAACACAACCAAGATACAATTTTTTCTACTACGCTCGACCTCTTTAGTGTGAGAGTACCATTGCTTAAGTTGATTTTTAAGATCTTAAAGTTTGGTATGTAGAGGCTTAGTAGAACCTTATTCATCACAGATAATAGCAACCCACTTTTCTTTAACAACATCATCAAAATCTATGCGATCAAACCAAGAGTGAAAGACTTTAAAAGGATCGGACCAAAGTCGTACTTATTTGAATGTAAGAAGATGGGAGTATGATCTGACCACACTCGATCTAAGGCAACAACATGCAAGTCCGGAAAAGCTTGGAGAGCATCATCCGAAATAAGAAATTGGTCTAAGTTGCTCATCTTAGAACCGACCTTATTCATCCAAGTAAACTTCCGACCACCCATCGGGAGATGGATCAAAGCCGTAGCTTATATGAAGGCATTAAACATTGTCGCGTCCCCACTAGAAAAAGTAGAACCATGCCTCTCCGATTCACATCTAACTTCATTTAGATCACCAAATAATATAACTTTTCCGGAATGGTTATGAATAAACGTACATAACATAGACCATAAGTTTGATTTATCCGGTTGATTTTGTGGGCCATACACATTGATAATATAGAAGTCCTCAACCAAGTTCTTCCACTTTCCTTCCATAATGATGTAATTGTCGCCACACCATATACACTTTTTAACAAAGAAATTGGGATCCCACATAGTAACCAAACCACGAGATCTCCCTCTTGCCATACTACACACATAATCGAACGTGAAATTACCCCACATAGATCTTAATTGAAAAAGCTCCAACTTGGTCATCTTTGTCTCTTGAACTCCAAGAATATGCACGTTATGCTTAAAACACAAATCTTTGATCCAAACACGCTTTCTACGCTTCTTTGAGCCATAAATATTAATAGATAGGATGTTCATTTATCAACAATAGACACACCTATACCATTAATCATCCGTCTAAGAGATTTTTTACAACTTTTAACGTTATATCCAAGTGCTTCACCCACTTCAATCATCATATTCATTTCATCAATAAAAGAAAAGCCTTTAAATTATTTCCTTCTATAAATACAAAAAGAAGTAGAACATTTACAAGCTCCTGAAGTATAGGATGATCGAGAGAAATCTTTGTTCTCATTGACAAATCAAATCCTGGGGGTTTAGAGTTGTCTGAGTCATATTTTTCAAAGAACTTGTCTTCATGTGTACCAATATGTTCATCTTTTACCGAGTACGAAGATAACACATCGTCCTCATTACCTGCTCCCCTTCTCAAAACCAGGAGGTATACTACCTTCTGATTGGTGAACCTGTGTGTGTTCCTTATTAACATCTTCTTCCTATACAATCTTATGAATAAGGTCATCAAGGTCCTCGTTTGGGACCACATTCTCATTAGATGATCACTCTCATCGATGTTATGACCATCATCAGAAACATTTGATTCTAGATCATTTGAGATATGAACACTCCAAGTTCCAATTTCTTTGACATGGGCTTGAAATGTCTCACCATGGATAATAACATTTACCTTTTTTGATATGGGAGATTGTATTTTAGTGGCAATACAAGCCCTACCCATACTTATGCAATATTCGACATCAACATCAAAAAAATTAAACTTTTCGAAAAGATTTGCCACTTTTTTGAAAGCTCATAACCCCCCATGCACATAATGGGAGGCCACTAATCTCGATCCAAATCATCCGTTCATCGACTTTAAAGAATGGTGAGGCGACCTTAATAGATGTCCATAACTTATTCAGAGATTGATTAGATTTGACTGTTGCACATGATTTCTCATAAGTGAATTGAATCCACACCCATAAGCCTCCAACATAATGAATCTTAACATCTTCAAAGCCTTCATTAACGACAACGTGATACATGTTACTAATCGTATCGATCTCCTTCACTTTAACCAAAACCATTGTAGAAGAATCTTTAACTTTGATAAGATCACAAACATCTAACTGGACATTCTTGACATTATCCACATTGGTTTGGTGAACTTCTTTTGGACTAGGTACACCATGACCTACAGAAGCATATGTTTTCTTATTGGGTAACTCAGTAGAGCTGAAAGTGTTTAGATTAGGACGAACATGATTGGCTCGTGGCTTCTGCAATCTCTCTTAAACAGATTTGTGCATTGGAATCGAATCACTTTTAGGGTTTCGTTGAAATCTAGCGACCGAAACAAAGACATGATAACTTCCAATCCAAACATTAGAGAGAGACTTTGCAAAATCCTCTTCGTTATGGACACCCAAAAACCTAACAAAACCAAAACGCTTACCTTGTTTTGAACATTTGTTTGTGATGAACGCGTCAACAATGCGTCCAAAAGATTGAAATTCCTTCCATAGGTTTTTAGCATCCAACGAATTGGGAAAATTCGTAACATAGAAGGACGTAGCACAGTTCTCCACATCTTTCATAAACGAGTTATCGATTGGCTTTGAATGTTGTTTTCTGTTTTTTTTTAATACCCACGTCCAGCCATTAGAATTAGAGTAAATCTCAGCCATAACAACACCAAAACAGGAAAACAACAGGAACAATGGATTTAAAAAGAGAAGACAAGACGATTGGCGAAAAAATAAAAGAAAACCCTAAATCAACAATCTGAACCCTATGGTTCCAGCGCACACCATCTTGTAAGAACTTCATTATAAGAGATCAAACACAACATGATAATACTCGTCATAACAGGCCTTAGCAGGAACAAGACTGATGGAAGGTAGTAGATCGGAAGCTGTTAAGGTTTAATGGAAGGGGCGCCGAAGATCGTCATCTGATTAGGGCTTTCTATGGATTTTAGATGTGATAAAAGACAACGGTGAATACGTGGACGGACGTAGGAATTAGCAATAAGAGGGTTGGAATTTTTTTCTCAAACTTTAAATGATAGATTGTATTGATCACATACGCTATTAAGTTACAAAATTAAAATTTTGATAAGAAAAACACATTAACAACTAATAAAAAATGAGTTACACAAATCATCCATGTGGTTGACACACAGTTGCACCTTTCGTCTCAAAACATCAATAAGTACACTAGTTGTCCTTATGGTTGTCAATTTTGCACAGACTGGTCTTTTGACCAAACGGGGGTCAGTTTTGGCCGTAAAGTCCAGTCACGTGCTCGTGAGGGGCAAAACTGGACCTTAAAATTTATTTTAGATATATTATTTTTTATTATTATTCTAGAAAAGACATAGAAGGGCTCGAACTCGGGTCTCCCATCATAATAGCTAGCGTGTTAGACACTGGGCTAAGTGCCTAATTGTTCTATTACTCTCCTTCATATTCTTTTATTCCTTTTTTTTCTGCAAGTTTTTAAGCAATAAACCGGTTTAAGCTTGGGCCAGACGGTTCGAGGTGAACCGTGCCTGTTCCTGGGGCGGAGCTGGATCCGTTGGATTTGTTTTTTCGTGCTCTTTTCTTTAAGTATCATTGAGGCTTCATTTGGACTTCGATAAAAATGTATACGTGATCAATACTCGTCCAAAATTTCAGTTTTTTTGCTCCGTTTTCAATTCTTCGTAACTACAAAGTAAAACACTCTTAAAATTAACGAACTTTAAGAAGGACATATTTTGTAGGTACGAAGAAATGAAGAATTGAAAACGGATCAAGTTGCTAATTTTCTTAATAGTTACAAACCAAATTGTTTATCATATCATTGATATATTACTTATTACTCCCTTCAAAAAGTAATGAAACCTATTTACGTTCATTGTTGTTTGTTAATTTATTCACACACGCAACTCCTTAATGAATAATTCCTTTCAAGATACCCGTGATTCCACTGATCTATAAGCTAGTATACATAAAAACATACATTCATTATCACTTAAGTGCTCTAAAAGATCGACAGTAACTTGAGTCAAGTCCATATAAGCTCAAACTCCACTCGTTAAAAAATAAGCTCAAGCTCGATGCTCGATAAACTCAAGTCAAGTTACTCGACAAAAGACAGACTCGTTTACACCTTAGTTTACTAAAAGAAATGATTTGTACACTTAACCTTTTGATTATGAAACACAAACTTATACATTAAACAGTTGTATTGTATATACATTCTGTTTAAACGGTTGTATTTTATATACTGTTTTAACTGCTTATATATTAGAGTATGCATGTGTCATAGTTAAAGGACCATTTCAACACATGACACAAACACAAAACCCATTTTCACCAATTCCACAACAAATATATTCCCCCCTTCACTTTCCAAGGGTTCCATCTTTTAATAAGAGAAGAAAACAGAAATGGCAGTACCAGGACGGCGTAACGGAATAATTGACGGAGAGGAAGACGAGGAGGGAATATTATTCGTTGAAGAAGGAGCCTTGCCGGAATCTGATTTCGAAGACACACCTCTTCACCTCCGTGACCTTGCCGCCGCCGCCATGCACGGCGACGTTGAGGCTCTCCGTCAAGCCCTAGGTTTTTCTTTTTCAATATCATTCTTTTTATACGTTTTTTTATATGTTTATATTTTATAAATGTTTGTTGTTGTTGAAATTAAGGCTTGTTTGGGATATTAGGTTTTTTTTAATAGGGGTGTTTGTTTAAGCTTATTTATGAGCTTTTCTGTTTTCAGCTTATCTTAGGGGGTGTTTGTTTGAGCTTATTTACGGGCTTATGAGCTTATATGTTTTCGGCTTATATTTCATAAGCCCCAATTTTCTAGCTTATTTTGTAACTTATGGGCTTATATAAGATTGTTATGATATAAGAAGCTTATATAAGCCCGTAAGTTTCTAAATAAGCTGGAAAATTCAATCTTATGTGATACAAGCCGAAATCAATTAAGCACCTAAGGGCTAAGGCCACATATAAGCTTAAACAAACACCCCTTAAGCATTTTTTTTGGGACTGGTGCCTATATAAGTTTATTATGACATAGTAAAAGCCCACAAGTTTCACAATAAACCAAAATAATTGAGCTTATATAAGCTTCTTATGACATGATAAGCTTATAAGCCAAAAAGGTTTTAAAATAATCAACAAAAAATTGAGCTTATGAAACATAAGACGAAAACCAAATAAGCCTAAAGCTCCCTAGACGCTATATAAGCTTAAACAAACACCTCCGAAATATATACCAAAAACGGATAAGCTCATAAGCTCATAAATAAGCTTAAATAAACACCCTTTAAATGTATATAAAAACTTATGTTTGTAATTATTTTTTATGTTGAGGTAAACGGGATGAATTGATTAGATATTACGGGCTTAATGAAATATTGAAATGGATTTTATGTTAGGCAGAGATAAAAAGACCTCGTTAGCGCGTGTTAAGGTTGTTAGGAATTAGGACAAGTGGTGCTATGTATTGTTTGGTGATATTTAATATATGTGTGGCTGAATATGACACGAGTACTAGTAGTACAATTTTTGAAGACATGGAAATAAACACAATGTTGAATGGTGAGGGTATCGTGTTTGTAAAAGACGCTAGGCGCGGTTGACTACCTTGTAGCTTGTTAAATTGGGGCTAGGTGGGGAGTAATCGGATTGTTTTTTTTATGTATAAGGTTGAAAATTTTATGTATGACATGTTGATAGGAGTATAGGACCATTGAATTGTTTAGAAACATTAACACAATTGTTCAAATACTTCAATTTGAGTTTCGGCCGAGTTCTCCAAGTTAACCCCAAGTTTTGACTGAGTTTTGACCGAGTTCTGACCTTATTAATCAGTCATTGACCTTGTAGCGAGTAATCACTGACTACCGGCCTTGTAACCCCTTGTTTTACAACACTGGAGGGTGTCAGTTGCAAACTATTTCTTCCTTGTTCCAAATCAGTCCCATTTTCAGCAAGCTATCACTCTTTAACTTAGATATGTAGTTGGATTGAGCTTATTGATTATCATTCCAGTTTAGGTTTTTAATATGCTTAAATGATCAATAGTATCTTTCTAGACAACATGGTTGTAACCTGTTTTACTTGTATTTTATCTATTCCATTCAAGGTGCATTCTTTGTTACTTATGAGCATATCATACGCATCGAGTCAGTATATCTATGATTTATATCTATGGTCATAAACGGTTCAGTTTAGGACATTCTGATCAGGTAAAAGCAGTCAAAGTTTTATGTAGGTTGATAAGATATGAATACTAGAATTGCATTATGCTACAAAAGCCAGTCTCACAATGTTCTTTCTAGCTTTTAAGCTCTAGCTATGCCAAATAGTGTACTTAGAAGTTATAACTTCTGCAAGGTAAAATCTCGTCTTAACCATGTTCTGCTATCGAGTCCTATGTATTCTCATGCGGTCAAACCCATTTGTCTGCAAAAATAGTTCTGTGAGATATTAGAGTGGTTATATCTGTTACATTAGATGAACAAACTTGATTATTGGAAAATCTTATGAACTTCACCCTTTTGTCAGAATTGGCATCATATACATGTGCTGGTATGATTTTCACTAGTGATTAACGAACAATTATGGTGGATTACTCTTTGCTGTTTTTAGTCTATTATAATCCGAAAACTCTTGAATCCATTTGCTTAAAATGTTTTTATGAGTTTGTGTCATTAAACATCAGTAGTTGATGACATCATGACAGTTATTTTGTTATGGGAAAAACATAATTTTATTAAATTCACAACTGGTTAAGCTACACAACACGTGCAAAGGACCATAGATCCGACTTTATATAGCTATATTAGTTTAACCATTCAGGCGGATCCCTAGTTTAGTTACTGCCTTTATGGATGTTTTACTTTGGAACTCCTGCATTGATTTGTTTTAGCAATGAGGAAGAACCGAAGAACTATAAGAGGTTGACTTCTATGTTATGTTTAAGCTGTTCATGTTTTGCAAAAGGTCATGTAGATTTTGTACTCCAGGATATACAATATTACAATTACAATCTAATTGCACAATTATCGGTTAATTGGTTATAGGGAAACTAGGAATTCGTAATCTTATGTTGAGTGGTATTACATCCAAATATCCAATAGCTTAGAAACGGCTCCATATAGCCGATAGTTAGTATAGCACAAGTTTCTAAAAAATGTAATTTGTTCATTGTCCAGATGATCTTTAAGCTTCAGATACCCTTCTGCAGTAAAATTTTTTTTGCTGGCTTTTCATTGCGAATGTCACTCTGTCACAGTGATACCACTTATATACTTACAAATTGACTAATGATTTAATGAAACACTAGGGGCACATTTTTGTACATTGCTAACAACAATTTATTTTCTTTATAACTTCTTGAACAACACTAGATAATTTGGATGGCAGCATTGATGAACCAGTTGAAGATGGGGATACTGCTCTTCATCTCACCTGTCTCTATGGCCATCTTTCTTGTGTCCAGGTGAGTTATTCATGGCTTTCCTATATCTTCATAAAACCATCATTGATGTCTGCATGTGTTATTACGGTTCTTAGTATTTGTGAATATTACTTTATTACCCAAAATAATGTATGCTGTTACGGTTCTCAGTACCTCTTTTACCCATTACTGTCATTTATTATGCAGTTATTGCTGGAAAGGGGAGCTTCAGTGGAGGCTAAGGATGAAGATGGTGGGGTTCCTCTCCATGATGCTTGTGCTGGAGGTTAGGCATATGCTTAAGTTTTATACAGTAACTATTAATTTTCCCACTTCTTTTCTACGGAACATAAGTTTATGCTTACTTTTAACTGCAGGATTTATGGAGATAGTTCAACTTTTGATTGGTAAAGCTGATTCTCCAGAGTGTTTGAAAAGAATGCTTGAATCAGTTGATGTAGAAGGCGATACTGTAAGTGACTTGCACAATGCATAAGATAACTAGTTTAGGTTAAAACCAAAGTGTATTTGCATAGATAAGAATGAGTCCTTTTAATATTAAAAAAAAAACAGAAGTGTTTTGGGTCAACCCACTAGTTTTGACGAGCATCTAATAATTATTTATTTTGACCCAAACCCGTCTTGACACGTTTCTCGACTTTCCCATCTTGCCACTTCCAGTAAGTAACTAAGTATATAAAAATTAGTTTCTTTCTTTGCTGCTAGTTGGCCCTGTAGACACCACACCACAAAGTCTAGTTAAGGCATGAAGAAGCAGACAAAAGTAAACTGTCATTCTTTCTAAATACCGGTCTTGAATCAATTTGATTCACTTCAGCTGTTTAAGGATACATTGCTAAGAATGTGTGTTAAATCATTTAATCTTGAACAGCCTCTTCATCATGCGGCTAGAGGAGAACATGAGGCAATTGTTCAACTTCTGCTTTCAATTGGGGCATCACCTACCAAGAAAAATGTGTATGGAAAGGTTGGTAGTAAGATTGGTTGAGATTCATTTTTTATTCTTTGTCGTGTATGGTCACATGCTAAATATGTTGAAACTTGACAGACCCCAGGGGAGCTAGCTGAACCTAATACACAAACTTGGACTATTCTTGACGCTGCAACTAGATCAAGTGCAATGGCATCCTAGGTTTAATGGTATCATCTTAAGATTTTGACGCCCAGTGGGTTGTATGGTTAATGGATTGTTTTGGTAGATTACAGTATGACGATAGTGTTACAAAACGAATGAAATTTATAGACCCTTGGTTTGGAATTTAATTTTGAAGTTGGTTTGAAGTTAAAATGTCTGGAGCAATGACAATGTTTCAGTGAGTTTATTTTGCAATTTTGATGGTGAATATCACATTTTAGTAGAAATAATGAAAACTATTTACAGTTCTCAGCTACTCTGTTAATATGATGTGTATCTATGTGATAGAAATCTGTTATAGAGATTCCCAGAAAATGGAGGTTAAAATGGGTAAATTAGTTATTTGTAATAGATAAAGCACGTTGCAGCCGAAATCACGAAATACAAACCAATTTCTAACACTACTTAAAATATTGGATTGACTGGTGCAAACAGAAGTATGAGCTTAGTATGTACCAGGACATGGAAAAAATTGGATCGACTTCTGAAATTGGTCTGTATTTTGCTATAATATAGTTTATCCAAGACGATAACTTTCGGCCTTTAGCAATGCTAAAGAGAATCTAAATGCATAAATTACAGAAAATCTAAGAAAATCAGGCAACAGATCTCTGATACAATTGATATTACGGAGAATCAAGGCATCAAAGCAAATCTACTTCAAACCAATTGTTATCACTAGGCAAATTCACAACACATCAACGAGAGTATCAAACCTATATACAAATCACAGCTACGGGACCAAAAAATTCCTAGTTGCGTTGTTAAGATTACCCTAAAACTTGATTATCGACAACTGCAACAGCAAGGCAAACAACTTTACACGAGGAAATACATTTTTTCTGTTTATCCTTTTAGATTATTCCGTCCCATCATAGGGATTAACTCAAGCACAAGCCTAATTATGTGAAGAAATTACAAATTTACATATATGTTGAGAACTGTCAAGAAGCTTGCAACATAGGCTCTTTGGCTGGAATCATAAGGCCTATTCGGGTGCATCTTTTATGAACAACATCCACCATTAGATGTAGGAGTTTGGTGCTCTGGTTTGTGTTTTAATATGTTTCTCTTCACAACTGTAGACCCTTCTTCCAAAAGACTTGGAACCTCCATTATCTGTCGTATGAAACTTTACATGTTATTATCCTGTGTGACAGCTTAAGCAAAATGGGTGGGTTGGGTTTGAGGTCCCAACATGTCATCTTTTAATTTCTGGTCAAAGTAGGTTGGGTGGGTGGCCAGTTTTTCGCCTTTTTTTTATAGGAGTAAATCTTATTAACAATTAATGTATTAGATTTGAATACACTACTGTATTATTGACTAATGATCTGGTTTTGCACAAGTAAACACAATTCAGGAGGTTTAAAGTAGTTAAGTGTATCTTACACAAAATTTCGCCCTTGTGACGTTCCTTGATGGATTTTTTTTTTTTTTTTTTTCAATTTGTTTGACCCGTAATTCATGAAGACGCAACCCATAGCGACCCTTTTTATATAAACGGTGTAATATTGCCTTCTTTAAACAAGATTCCCAATATGTTTTTGTTTGCACCAAATGCTAGTGAATGATTTGGACGCATATGAACCACATTGTGGCTAGGCCGAACACCAAAAATGTATGTTTAGGAGGGTCCTGAACGTTGAATGCATTTTGAGTTTTATGTTTACCTTTAAAGCAAGCTCTTCAAAACTTTGTCGTACATTTTCCTGAGTTCTAGCACTACATTCAAGATACAAACAACCAAGCTCTTTTGCAAGAGCTGCACCTTCTTCCCTGCTCACAAATCTTTCAGAGTCCTGAAATATCACTTCTGAATACTTTAATATACGGAACTTTACAATCTTTCAAATAAATCCACCAAAAATAAACCCATATAACTTGCATATTAAGAGAAATTGGAAGAATGTGTGGGGGCTTACTTTGTCGACTTTATTTCCAACAAGCATCTTGACACAGTCTTGATTAGTGGAGTTGAGTTCCAATTCTTTAGCCCATACTTCGGATATATTCGTGAAGCTTTCTCTCTTTGTAACATCATACACTGTAATGTAATGTTCGATATGTATCACAACATAAGCTTGGTAGAACACACAGTAAAAGGGATCACTACAGTTGTTACATGGGTTTGTGAAACTAGTAAGATTCCCACTATAGCATTTTTAATTCGAGTCACAAAGTACACATTAGTTGTAGTGCAGCGGTCAAAACCATGTTATATGACTAACTACGACTTGTAATACCGTAATACTAGTGCAGAAGTGCAAAGGAAATATACGGCATGTTTTACAAGTTTGAATGTAAATTTAGAGATCGTGTACCAAGAATAATCCCTTGGGCACCTCTGTAGTAAGAGCTAGTCAATGTCCTAAATCTCTCCTGCCCAGCTGCAACAAATTCACATATCAGTGACCCTCGATTGTAGTTGACTTAGATTAAATTAATAGAGGCAACAACCATTGAGAAGTATTTAGAATCAACTTCCATTAGAATAAAGCAGAGGGATATTATTGTTAAAACATACCTGTGTCCCAAATTGTAAGTTTTAATCTTTTCCCACCAACTGTAAACTGCTTGATTTTGAAGTCAACACCTACCCAACAAATAAAGAGTCAAATAAGTAACTAAAAACAATTCAGGAGTATTTTTTTTTTGAAAGGCAAAACAATTAAATATATAGATATACAAGTAAAGATTACAAAGAAAGGACAATGCCATAAGAACTACAAACTTCTAAGGACACTTCTATAGGCAACTCCAACGACCCAACATAAACAAACAAAGAAATCACACCAGAGAATAAAAAAAATCAACAAATCAAGAGATAAAAAATGACCCAACAAAACTAAAATTACCATGTAGCTTGCATGGATGCATTATAATGAAAAATGAAGGCCTTGTTTACCATCCACCCCATTGGCAAGGAAACTGTGATCAAAACAATTCAGGAGTATGACACAAAGTTACACCTAATATTTTCTTCTGATCTGATGGATATAAAGAATGTTTGGATACTTTATTTATCTGGCATTGTTTTCCGGCATCGTGAGAAGATTGGCGGCTTTATTTAACTTATAGGGGCAGCGAGCGATTTGGCTTGTTATTCAAGTGCATTAGTACAATAATAAAGTATACACTTATATACAACATATAAAAACAGTTCTTACACATTGAATAGAGGTTCATAGATGCTGAGTCTAATGGATTTATCTTATATTGGTTTTCCAAATGAACATCATTGCTATGGAAACGACACATAGATAGCTATTGTACCACCAGACAAAAGTGCTTATCTTTTCTTAAAAAAAATAGGTACTCTACTATTTTATGCACAATGGATTCGCGAAACTTGTTGGTGATTTTAGAGTCATCACTTATTTTGTGTAATTCTAATTTACTTGAGATCAAAGGGCTTATTCAAGTTTAGCTCATAGACAAGTCCGGAGGTGTCGAATGCACCCATTTGTTCTAGCTACCTTGATGCCGCCACAACTAAGAGCAGAGGTCAAGGGTGCCGCGCCCGAAACCATCATGTCCTTTCCCACCAACCGCTTTTAACCGAATATATCCAACTTTCAGATGGGTTAATACAACTCTTTTGATCTCATCAACAAAACTCACATACCACCATTTTTCTGGGTATTTGCTTTGTTCTCTCGCGCCTTAGAACCAAAGCGTGATTTCCCGAATTATCCAATTGAGGATTTCATGATACTCTACTGGCATATAGTCGAAATACTTCAACTTAAAAGTGATCTCTACACAATTCAGGAATATATTGAAATTGTTTGATTATCACCATTGAAACACACCCAAATTCCAACAAAACTTAGGTTGCTCGGCTAAATAGTTCACTTAGTGACCAATAGGTATCGAAAATTTCATCACTAATCTGTTTAGGCAAATATTTGCTATTAATTTTCGAAACTACATTTATAGTAAATCATACACCTACACTATAATTAGTAAACAGTTTTAGTATCCACCAAATTTTATCCCTACCTTCGGGTTAAACCTGGGATAGGGGTAGGATCCTAGGTGCAGGATATGTCTACATTCTATCTCCCTATACCCTGCCCCGGTGAGATTTGGTAGGTTGTTGTACTACCAAATGTTAAACATCAAAATTGCTATAAATCAGATAAGCAAGAACCACCGATATATTGACACTAAAAACAAATAAAATGTACTCCTCCGCCCCGCCCCATTTTAAGTGTCCATCTTACTATTTTAGTCTGTCAAAAAAAACTGTCTACTTGCATAAAAGTACTCGAATCTACATTTATTACATGGACACTTAAATCGGGACGGAGGGGGTAGCAAATAAACATAGTAAGTAAAAGGTTTGAATGAGATGTAGTATTACCAATAGTAGGAGGTAGATCATCTTGAACAAGAGAGTTAGAAATGAAAGAGACTAAAAGACTACTTTTACCAACACCCGAATCACCGATCAATAGTATCTTAAACGACAGATCATATGCTCCTGAAGATGAACTCATCTTGCTCTATCCAAGGTTATTAGTTATAAAAACAGAGTAACTCTGTGTATGATCAAATTCTGCACAAAGTTTGTGTGATGAGAATATACAAGAATGGAATTAATGATGAGAGAAAAAGGTGATCAAGTCATATGAAACTATGATTTTGTTTCTAAGGAGGGAGGGAGAGAGAGAAAGTACCTGAGGGGGAGGGTGAGCTGTTACTGTCTGTTTATTTGAGCCTGCCTGGAGTGGAGGAATGAAGTGAGATTCGAATCCTGTAACGCGCCTTTCCGTTATACTCAAGATAGGGATCTTTTGTTTTTTCAAGATCGACATACTAATCAACAACTTTGTAGTTTTTGTCACTTTGTGGACAATTTTTAATATGTGTATGACCGGATTCGAACTCGAAACTATTGGATTGCACATTTTACATATGAGATTTGATGTCTAAATAATTAATATAAAATGTTATGTTTAAGTATTAATTCACAATAAACGACTAATGAGTGTTAAGTACTTAACAGAATTGACTAACGATCGTTTAATGTCAACGGGATACGAAGAAAATGAAACAAGCCAAGAGAAGATTCTAGAAACCTTCTTTTGGGTTTATATTTGGCCGAACTATGGGATCACACTTGAGAATCCATAGTAAAGTTGATATCTACCATAAGGGGATGTTTGGTACGGCGGAATGATAAAGAATGGAATCGCTTTTAAGAATGGAATTACAAACAAAAGGAATGAGCTCGTAGAAAAATTATTGTTCCGCTGTTTGGCAGAAACAAAGAATCAACGTGAGAAATATGACTGAAAAGTTGATTCTCTTGTTTGATAGTATTATAGAAATGGAATGAAAAGTGATTCAAGAATTGATCTTTAAAAACTACCGGTATAATATAAAGTATACTTTTAGTCGGTTTATGATTTGTTCATCCGTTTATTTTGTACTATAATATAAAGTAGAGTAAACTACATCATTCGTCTTTGTGGTATACGTTGACCATCAAAGATCGTCCTTTGACCAAAAAAATTGCACCGTTGGTCCTTAACTACGAAACGTTATTCAGCGTTGGTCCCTCACTCTAACTGGCGTCAGTAACGGGCCGTTAAGTCAATCCATGTGAGGATATTTTAGTCTTTTTCCTTTGATTTTTAACTTCATCTTCTTCCTTTACCTATCTTCTTCTCCAACTATCACCACCCACCACTATCACTTCTAATTCATTTTTATCATCACCTACCATCATCATTTTATTTCTAAAAGCACATACAATCCAATTAAATCAAAATAATAATGCAATTCGAAATCAAAATAATAGTTCAATTCCAGAACCAATAATCATTCACTATCACATACATAATCATCTTGATCAAATTTATAAACAAAATCAATTCCAATAACAAATAAATTAAAACTAACAAAAGATCTATCAAAAATGCCAGCGTAACATCCGTAAATTTTTAATGACAATCCAATCCTCATTTTTCATAAACATCTATACCCCATTTTCATAAAATCAAAACTAAAAAACATACCCTTGCCTTCTTTATACTCTTCTTCCCCACCATCACAACCCTCAAACCACCAAACCATAATCGCACACCACTCCCATCTCCACCACATATTGTCACAAGTCTACCTACCCTTCACTGTTGCTGCAACACAACCCATCACCCGCCCTTTAATCACACCCTCTCAAAATCAACCTTCCAATCCGAATGAACAATTTGTTGTCTTGCAACCACCACCACTAGCAAAGACCGCCATTAACTGTTTTTGCACCACCTTGTGTTTGGGTGACGTCAACAGGTGGATGATAATACATACTAGCAGTTTTTTTTCGGTGAACCAAATAATCCAATATATATAAATTTAAAAAAAAAGAAATCTGTATAAATTGAAAGATCAATGATGGGTTTTGTGAATCTTTAAGAAATTTCCTTGAAAATAAAATAGCTCGAGATCCCTTTTTTTCGGTTTTGTTTTTATACACAGTTAGTGTTTCTTTGAAACAAGTTTGGGTCTTGATTTTTTAAAGATAAAATCTTTGTTCTTGGTTTCTTTGTTATATTCGGATTTTTTTTATTAATTAAAGGTTGATGATGATTTTTCTAAAATATTGGTTGACGGGAAGTAAATGATGGCTTTTTTAAAGTTAGTGTGCAGGGGTAGAAGATTTTTAATGGATGGGTTTCATATGGTATAAGGCGGGGTAGCAGATTTTTAATGAGGATGGAGGATGGTGGGTTAGTGTTTGTTTATAATGAGGAAGATGATGGGTTTATATTTGTTGAAGATAATGTAGTCAAACATTAATGGTACAAGAAGCAGGTGGTGTGGGTGGGAAAAGACAAAAATACCCTCGACTTAAATAGGCTTAACGATCGTTACTCACGCCAGTTAGGGCAAGGGACCAACGCCTGAGTAACGCTTTCGCAGTTAAGGACCAACGGTGCAATTTTTTTGGTCAAAGGACGATCCTTGATGGTCAACGTATACCACAAGGACGAATGGTGTAGTTTACTCTATAAAGTATAATCATTCATTTTCACCAGGAGGGTTTGCAATTCTTATTGTCAGCTACATTAAACGAAAATTCGGTGGAACGGAAGCTACAATCAATATTTCTTTTATAGTAATCAAAATATGAATATGTAACAATAAAAGCATGTGTTGTGTAATCGTGGATTGAAGTTATTAATAAATAAAGTTGGGATCAAAAGATAACCAATTACATAATAAATCAACGAAGAAGATGAGTGCCACATCATGACTATCGCCAGAGAAAGATGATAGGATTTCAAAATATTTACAATTTTTAGGAGCATGTGCATGGCACATGATAATTTTTAGATATAGCGTCCTTTTTCAACTGCCATGTATGATTCTCGCGTTGGCTAAACGGAGAAAGGCTCTCTTTGAAATATTTCATTCTTTGTGTTTCTCCACTTTTTTTAAAGAATCAAAAGAATGGAAAGAGAATCAATTTTTGGTTACTCATTTCTATTCTTGGCTCAAACAAACACGAGAAACCTTTCTCATTCTGTTTCTCTCTATTCAATTCCACCGTACCTAACATCCCCTAAGGGTATAAATACATCCCAATGTATTCATCCTTTGGTACACTTGATTTCAATAGAAGACCAAATTTCTTCTTTTCTCCTCTCTTGTTCCTAGGTCGACGAGTGAAACCCCACGAAAGCAATTTGCGAGTGACCTTAAGCATAACAAAGGTGTTTGGTTAATCTATTGTGATCAAGAACTAGCATTCACATCGAATCGCTAATAGTACGTGTGTACAAGACCATAGATGAATCCTATTTTGGATTTTTGGAGTTTTCCTAATCGACTTAGGTGTTAGTCGATTACATAAACCCTAACTATTTAGGGTTTATGCTTCTTGATCGTTTGATTGCTTGTAGTTGCTAAAAGGTACGCTTGCTTTTCGTTTCGGTTAATTAGTTATTAATATTTGTTTAAGTCTTCCGTTGCATGCTTATGTGATTACTTGTTTATATATTATGATTGTCATGTTTATATAATTCCAACAGTAGCATCACGAGCCCTTAATATTGTGTAGTTAATTACCGAAACGCATAAAAAACGAATTTTGAATTGTGTATTGCATGTTAGTCGAATTCTAGGGTTTATAATCTTGAAACCCTATTTTTTTTAATTAGGGCTGAATGCCCTCTTTTATTATTAAAAAGAAAAAGAAAAAAAGGTTTTGTAAATTGTAGAAACCCTAAGATTGCATGGAAATTTTTTATGTTCGAATTAATGAGTAATTGTGCTATGTCATTAAGTTATGAGCGATCTTGTGACTTGACAATAATTGTTATGTGGAATCCATGATGAAAACATACATGTTTTGTCATGGATTGTTATTTATGTTCATTAATTGTTAAGTGACTACACATGCGTTTATTGGTAAATATTGAATTGGGGAAGACCTCAATTAAAATTAACGAATCAATTATGTGCAATGTGGTATACATTTAGCTATGGCTTACACAATCAATTCGTCCATGTATGTGACTCACTTGGTACCTAGCTCGAAAACAAGTGAAAACCTTAGTTAAATATATGTATAATATACTAGACGAGTACCCGCGCCTAGAGGCAGCGATGCCTAGTTTTCTGCAAAGTTCCGATGACCCATAAGTTTCTTTCAACAAACTGTATTTGTAGCATTAGAGAATCGTTATCGAATAACTACAATTCGATGCGTGGTTGCATAGCAAAGATAAATATATAGTTTTTTAAAAAAATTATGTGGAGTCGATTTAAGTGTGTGAGTATATTTTCTAATAGGATTGTTTTAAGTTATTAAGATTTTTAATAATTATAGATTCAAGCATTACAAAAAGCAACGGTATTATGTAGTTGGCAATATTATATTGTAGTTTAGAGGTATAGCCAACATGTGTGACCGATTTTTCTTGTTTTGTCGATAATTTAGGCAAAGTGATAAGTATCTTTTTA
The DNA here is from genome assembly GCA_910596185.1 of Chrysanthemum makinoi. Taxonomy (NCBI): domain Eukaryota; kingdom Viridiplantae; phylum Streptophyta; class Magnoliopsida; order Asterales; family Asteraceae; genus Chrysanthemum; species Chrysanthemum makinoi. The sequence goes on from OU343222.1 coordinate 150,363,584, forward strand.
CATGTGTAACGCTTATCATTTGGTGTGTGGCTTTTAAAATTGTAACTTTGCAAATTGGATATCACCATATAAGATTATTTTGTACTATCAATTTGTATAGATATTTATGCATTGTTCAAAGCTATTTGTTTGAGGTACAAATAATTATCGCTAAAGATAACAATACTATTTATTTTTGTGATTTTAATAAACTTACATAATATTATTGATACACCGACAAAGGGCTATACAATATATATTAACTTTTAAACGACGATTCATATATGTTAGTCCCTTAAATGGTGCAAGAGCAACATTTTTTAAAATAACATTATACAAATGACAAATTACATGTGTCAAAGCAAAATAAACCAAAAACTACAATTACTTGGTCTCTCCTTTCAAAAAATTGTCACGGGTTCCACAACTACTTCTTCATTTCTCATATAATTTTGTCAAATTTGAAACCCGATTTCTCGCGGTTCAACTGGTTGAACCGTTCCGATAAAAAAACATGTCGATTTAAACCGAGTCAAACCGATAGGTTGGGTCGAAAAAATGTCAAATTAAACGGGTCACCACGGGTTTGAAGTGTCCCGGGTCAACCCGGTATCGGTTTCAACAGGTCAACCCGGTATCGGTTTCAACGGGTCAACCCGGTATCGGTTTCAATTGGTTGTTTTTAATTTGGTAGATGTGCTTTTAATTGGGTGTACAACGTGAATAAATTATTATACTTTTAAGTAATGGGGTGTTTTAATAAGAGTATTAATTATATTATTTATTTCTCTCTCCATTGACCATGTTTTCAACATTCAACTTTCAACATTTTTCACTTTTTCCACTTTGACCATTTTTCCATTTTATATAGTATAGATAACCTAGATTGATTATTAATATGTTATTTATCGAATAAAGATTGCATGTGGCTATTATGTACGCATTGTTTTAGTTGTTTATGTTTTATTTACTTGTTTGTTTATATTTTGTTTGATGAGTTGTAAGCAAGGGGTAAATTTTTTAATAGCAAAATAAACTGGACTTAACAATGGTGAAATTTGATTTGCTTTTAAGAGTTAAAAAAATCTTAAACTTTTAGTCGGTTGATATTTTTTGTACCAAATAGTTAGAAAGGCTCACTCATTGTTGACAAACTATAAGAGATGTATAAGGAAGGTACACAATAAATTGTAACCTTAAAAAAGAAGATTTTTAATACACTTCGCGCTGACCTTCTTCTCCGCTTCTTTGTGTGTCAAAATGGAGCTACCTACGACTATTTTATGTACAAAAACATCTTAAGGGTGGATTAACCTTAATTCCGCGCGCCTTTTTATGGTAATTATCCGAATAACTTGGGTCTTTTGACTCATACAGTAGTACGATATAGTGGGTGATAATTGAAGAAAAATATTTGATTGGTTTATCTAATACCTCGATTAAACCTTTGTTGATTTAATCTTAGTGATAAAAACTAATGAGTAAAGTTTTATTAAAACCTATGATACAAAGATGAATGCATGATATATTTGTACATATTTGATTTGACACCTAAATCAATTAGTACCCTTTAAATTTAAGTTTATGTCATCCAGTGAAACGGAAGCTAGATTGTAATCAAAGGGTAAATCTCCACTTGTCGTGAGACGACATGGATGAATTTACAGTTTCTTAAGTTGGACAACTTAATTGAGTTAGATAGTGAGACCTAGTAACTCAAGGCAGAAAATGGGGATGAAACATGCTTACATTGCAACTAGTTTGACAAAAATGTAAATCCCATAATGATTTAGGAATTGCAATATGAGATTGGCGATTGATGTTCGACTCATACCTTGTTGAATACTTTCATTGCTAGTTTTCAATGAAATTAAATGGTTATACGTATATTTACCAAGAGTATTTAATTTCTTAAAAGATTTAATTATCGAAAATACTAATTTTTTTTTTAATTATTTTAAATGTTTTAATGCAACATTAAACCGTAAACGTGGTTTAGTATTTTATTGGTAAATTGATCCAGTTCTGCTTTCAAACATAATGTTTGATCGAGGAAAATTTACTGAAAAGACAAACAAAGTCTCTTTTCTATGAGAGAAGAGTGACACTCAATCTTATTCCTTTTCATGATTGAGATATGTATGATATGAACATTAGAATTATCTAAATTCTAATATAACTCATAACAAACTTTAATAGTTAAGAGAATTGCACATCTTATTTTCCATAGATATTTCATTACCCTCATTTGGTGATTGAATTCTTTTATAACAAATATGACTTTTGGTTAGCTGGAAAGTATGTATGACATTTTATGAGTTACTAAATTTGAAGCTATATTGATTACCGCAAAATTGGTAAAAGGCAAACTAGCATAATTGATTTAGTTGTTTTGCTTTAACCTCTTAAATGTGCTACATATTATTGTGGGGATGGTATGCCTATTAAGGAAGAAATTGTATACTCAAAATTTCAAGTTAAATGCATTGATGGATAATCCATCATATACATAGTAGAATACACTCTTTTACTACCCCAAGTAATTGTTACATATGGGTTTCAAAAGTGTAGGAAAGTAAAAGCAAGAAATTAGTTTTCACCGGTTATGAAACACTTACAATGTTGTCAAAATCTAGTGGGAGCATTGTCTTGTGTTACTAAATAAGGAGTTATTGTAATGTTCTCTAATTTAGTGGGAGCTACAAGCCTATTAAGGAAGAAATTGAATCAAGATAATTACTTTCCAATTATAGACACTTATGTTTTGAAGGATAGTCATGTGCGTTTCCTTACTAGACAATGTAGTCCTACATCTACTTGTTATATCTATGACACAAATCATATTGATCACATAAACAAACGTGTGTCGTGTTGTTTATTTGCTACATGATATTTTTCATGCACAAGTGAGAGAAATATTTAATTTGTGTAAGGTACAACACATATAAATATGATTTAAAAGTATTCTCTTGACCGCAAGGTAAGAGACTAATGTTCTAATAGGACTTATACACTTAATGTGTATGATTACCCTATTTAGAACATGTGTCAAGATGATAATAAAGACTACTTCAAATTAAATATTTATGTCATTCAAATTAAAGAAACACTTGTAGTTACAATTTACGTTATGTGAGACTTAACAGATTGTAATCCCAAGGTAAATCTTCACGTTACGTGAGACGTAACTGGAATAAATTTATAGTTTTTTAATTGGACAATTCTTAGAATGACATAAACAAATAAATTAATCTAATATTACTTTAATTTAAGTAATTGTGTAGTCTTGGAATGATATAAATAAATGTAGTAATGAATTAACTTGAAATTACTAATTGAAACCAAGAAGTGGTGTTCATGACTACTTTAGTTATACATATTTATGTTTTCTTTGTAATGTCACAAACATGAAGTCTTTTTATTGTTACAAGACTTATAATATAAAGTAAGACGTTAACTTGTTATGTCTTTTATTAAAACATGGGGTCAATGAGTTGATCAATGACTTATAACGTATAACGGGGTTAAAATTGTTATGTCTTTTGACTTGGTCAAAGAGTACTTGTGTTATAAAGCATGCAATTGGCTTGGAAGTTTTATTATACCATTAAGTTTGACTTGGCTGGTAAATAGGTAAGCCAAAGAGTATATGGTTATCTTACATATTGTTAGATTGTCTTACAATATTAATTTTAATGAAATACCACAATGTTAATGGTATGTTCTGTTAGAAGTTTCAAACAAGATAACTATTTCTTATTTTTTCCAAAACGTTATCAAGGTTAGAAAATTGAGTATGAATTGAATATGCTCAATAAGACTCCAACCTAGAAGATTAATAAGACACCTTAATATTATTGAATGTGATGAATCACATTAAATCTTAGAATTAAGTTCTGAATTTGTTAAACTACTTGTGAAGTGGGTGATTAACAAACTAGAGTCAGGAACTGTAAACGTGTTTTGTAATATCTTAAAAGGAGAACAATATATTGTTCCTCTACTTGATAAAGTATTTATTGATAGTTTTTAAATTACAAAAGGTAAGTGGAAGTTTTGTTTTGATCTTGAAGAGATTAAATTACAAAATACATAATCTTCTAAAACACACTAGTGAATATCATGATGAGGCTAAACATGTTAATGATAGACCTCAAGATGATGAAATTCTCATTCATAGATCCGCAAAGATATCTTAGATATTTGATTAATATGCTGAGGAATATGAGTTACAGGATCATGGTAAACCTGTTAATTATAATGATGCATTTACATATATTAAATTTGGTAAATTACTCATACTATGAATTATAAAGATGTTGTCCATAAAGATAATCAATTTTGTGACTTGGTTTATCTTAATTCTGATGTAAAATGAAGATGAGTTTCTTCAAAGAGAAGGAATACTCTAGAGGTTTAAAATATTTGTGTAGAATCATATGGATAATATTGTGCACGTAGTTAATGCATGTCTTATGAAAAGATTATTAATCATACTTAAGCAATTAACTGTGATTAAATATTCTTTCATAGACACATTAAATATACAAATATTATAGTTGTCATACTTAGTTTCATTTATATGAAATTTGACAATGAATATTAAAACTCTCTTTTGTGGGATTACTTTTGCGAGGACGATAAGTAATACAAAAGAGTTTTGTGAATTCACATAATCTTTGGAAATGTACAAATTGCAAGAATCCATGAATGGATATATGCATGCATCTAGGAGATGATTCTTATGTTTAAATATTAAATCCAAGTTTTTGATTTATAATTAAAATAAGATAACTACTAAGTTTTTCTGAAATCTAGTAGGAGTATTATATTTATTTTCTTTAAATCTAATATGTTGTATAACATATGGGGAGTAATATTCCATCTAAGTTAAATGTTAAGTTTTAGTTGAGAATGAAACTTCACTTGAAAGATTTAGAAAATAAGATATACAACATTGGAATATATGTTTATTGCTATAAACATATGCGGTAAATAAATGAGTCTAATAGAACATCATGCATCATTTAGAAAGTTTAAATGGATACATATCTTTGATAAGATAGAACATGAATAAAATCTAAGCCTGACTGAAGGATTTTTCATGTACATCATGTTATAGAGATAAATTATTGTATCATACTTGAATGTAAGATAATTTGACAACATTGATATCTAATTGAAAGTTGTTAGTGTAATAAATATTCTAAAAAGAATATGTTTGGATTTAGAATCACATTCCACATCATGGAGATGCTCCTAGATTCTATGGGTGTACATACGACAATTGTTGCGTAATTGTCATTGCCAACAAACTTGAGTTTTTGGTAGGCATCAAACAATACACAATGATTGTTCAAAGTTTACGGATGTTAAAAGGAGCATATTGTGGTCTGTATACAATAGTGCTAGAATAATTGAGATGGCCCTCAATAATAGTCATTGTATGATTTCATCCTTGATAATGATCATATGGACTAGTTGTGCTCAACTACGAGCATAATTGCATTATACATTAAAGAATAAGAATACTTTAAACTTTGGAAGTGTAAAAGATGATTGTCATAAATAGGTGGTTGAGGTTGTCACGCACCTTATGGAATATTATGTCAATATCAAGATATGTGTACACACATACATGAAATTCACTTATTGAATTCTTGAAATAAGTATTCTCAAAATTCCAATAGATCAAAGTTAGTTTAAATTATGCCTTGTCAACAAGTATGCTTATCATGACTTGAGGCAAAATTCATTAACTAGAATTATCATGCATTGATCTATTTAGTATTTGGATAAGGAATGTTAAGCAATTATTGATTATAATGAATTAAAGTACTTTATACGTTTGTTTTTATTTATAATAAGTTGTATCCTATATTGCATGTTTAAATCCATGAATAACTAATGTTATTCTAAATAGTCCGTTGTCGACCAATGATATGGGAATATTATTGAATTAAGACAAATATGAGTTTTGGTTAAAATATACTTATTATGTTGATGCGTTGACATGCCAAATTCGCATGATATTCAATGGATTGAATATAGGACTTATCCAAACCACATGATTGTACTTTATAAATATTTTTCATAAAGTAAATCATGAATAGTTATCCTCATACTTGAGATACCAGAGAACTGTCATGGGTGTAGCACATTTCTGTGAGAACAGTTTAACGCTATACGTAACTGGTAGCAATAAGGACTATTTTCAGAAGTGTTGCAAAATTCATGGGTTTTTCTTGTAGTCAAGAAATAATTTGTTCTTTCAAGTTTGTTCTGAAGTTTAATACTACTGCACCCCTCGTAGAGTTGACAATATGTTTGCATGGTCATGCCCAAGATCTATCTGGAATACGTTCAGAAGATTTGCTAATCTTGTTCAATTAGATACAACGAGAAACAAAATAGTTAAATAATGGAATGACAAAGATCCATATCCATATTTAACGTGATATTAGAAACAAAAGGATGAGTATAATGATGATTAATTGAAAGGTTTTTTTCCAGGGAACCACTCTCGGGTTGTTCTGAGGTCATTGGCGTGTTTCTAGATGCTAACCAATGTCATTACACATATTAAGATCTGTCCAAGTGGGAGCTGTTAGTTTGTGGACACTTTTTTAATATGTGTATGACCGGATTCGAATTCGAGACTCTGAGATTGCACACTTTGCCTATGAGACTCGATGTCTAAATAATTAATATACAATGTTATGTTTAATTATTAATTCACAATAAACGACTAATGAGCCTTAAGTACTTAATGAAATTGACTAACGATCGTTTAATGTCAACGGGATACGAAGAAAAGGAAACAAGCCAAGAGAAGGTTCTAGAAACCCTCCCTTGGGCTTATATTTAGCCAAACAATGGGATCCCACATGGGAATCTATAGTAAACTTGATATCTGCCATAAGGGTATAAATACATCCCCATGTATTCATCCGTTGATACATTTGATTTCAATAGAAGGCCAAACTTATTATTTTCTCCTCTCTTGTTCCTAGGTCGATGACTGAAACCCCACGAAAGGGATTTGCGAGTGACCTTGAGCATAACAAAGGTGTTTGGTTAATCTATTGTGATCAAGAACTAGCATTCACATCGAATCGCTAATAGTACGTATGTACAAGACCATAGATAAATCCTATCTTGGATTTTTAGTGTTTCCCCAATCGACTCAGGTGTTAGTCGATTACATTAACCTTAATTATTTAGGGTTTATGCTTCTTGATCGTTTGATTGCTTGTAGTTGCTAAAAGGTACACTTAATTTTCATTTCGGTTAACTAATTATGAATATTTGTTTAAGTCTTCCATTGCGTGCTCTTGTGATTACTTGTTTATATATTATCATTGTCATGTTTATATAATTCCAACAGTTTTTTAGTTTAAATTTTAAAAATAGTAAGATCGGATAAGATTAAATCTTAAGATCTTATGGTTAAGATCAGAAGCTTAAAAAATCTTAAGCTTGCTTAGATGTTGCGTAAGATCCAAATCGTTTTTACTTTGTAGTATTGTAAATTATAACATTCTAAGATTAGGATCAGATCTTAACAACCGATCTCTACACTACTATTACATCTTTTATATTTTTCATTACTACTACTAGCCTAGTAGTAGTATTTTAGAGAGTTTCTAGGGTCAAAGAAACAATTTCAAACACAAATTTATTAAAAAGTTATAAATTGGTAAATGACAAAGAATTTTCGTATTCAGTTTGCGGAATAGCATAACCACAAAAATTTTACAAAAGAATATTTATATATACATGTTATTTAGCTGGTGGCATTTTTTTTTAATATTTTCTATAATATATATCCAAAAACAAACATGACATGTCATTTTGTGATTATATTTTCTTTACATTTTTTGTGATTTTAGCATTTTTCATTCCTTTTATATATTAAAAAAATCAATATTTTATGCAAATGTATGCGGTTAATTTGGTATTCCATGACCATTTCCGACTTTTAGCATAATCACTACCAAGATACGTACATAATTATTTGAATCTCAGACTTAACTATGAGAATATGACTACCCACAACATCAACTTGGTGATGGTTTGAAAATACTTATTCCAAACATATTTTTAGTACAACTTTTTTGTACTAGTATTCCTTTGCAATTTTGTTTTAATTGCACAATAAAAACCTTTTTAAATTAATAATGTTAGGATCGAGATATTTTATTAATTTAACGAGATATTATTATAGCGATAAATAATAGTTTTTAATTTCAAAAAGTTTTACGTATGACTTTTAAATTTACAAGTCCAATATACTAGTTACAATGTATATTAGTTAGAGATGAATAATAACTTAGAAATTTTTTATGCATTTAAGTCATTGAAGAAATTATTAATGTATACTAATGAATATTACAAGGTTCAAGACATTGAAGAAATTGTGGAATTTTTTTAGTAATTATTAATTTATAGTTTTGTTAGGACTAATATATATACACTGGGTTTCAAAAAAAAATTATCTTATTATTTTATCAATTAAGGTCCAAATTTGTATTGGTCCCAAGTTAAGACTCGATAAATTGTTAATTTATTAATATTATTAATTTATCGAGTATTAATTTATATAAGTTTTACTGTAACTGAAGCTTTTTGTACTTAAAAATTACAAACTTACATTGTTATTGATAACGCCTAAAATGAACATGTTTTTAGTTGCGTTATTGTTGGTTTTGTGCATGTTAATCGGCTATATTTACTCATAACTGTTGCAAAAGTGCAAAAGATGCGTATTGTGTATGTATATTAAGCCAGGTATCACAAATGATGAAGAAACGAAGTTTTTATGCACGTTTGGAGAATTCCCAAGGAAGGAAGTCGAGCAAGGAAGCTTTTGGACTCAATGATTAGGAAGCGCAATGATTTCTAAGTATCTACAAAAAGGAAAGATCAAGTTTCGTCTTGGAAATCATCAGCGAAAACAAAGAAAGAGGCGCAAACCAAGAAAGTCAACAAAAGTCAAAACTGAAGCATCCAGCCGTTCGGTCGTAACCCGTAACCGATCCGGTTGGGAAATGGTCAAAAGGCAACCGATCCGGTTGCATGGATTGGAGTTACACAAAAACGCATTTAATGTTGCCTTAACTCCCCATAATCATTGGAGGCCGGTCATTTCTTGATATTAACTTGTTGGGAACGTTATTGGCCAGTTAGTAAAGTCTCTTTGGCTATATATTGAACCTAGACATAGTTTACTAGGTGTGACACAACCCAAAGTGTGATAGTTTACACCAAAACTATTACCAACCATTTTATTCATCCCAAAAGTCTAGTATTCACTAAAAAACATCCAGGAGGTTGGAGAGAGCAATTCTCATCCATTGTTTTGGTTATTCGGAGTTATACGGTTAAGCTAGGTGATTGGAGGCGTGTGGTTGCTATAAGCCACGATTTCTAGTTCTTGTAATTGCAAAAGTTTAGGTATTCTATGAACTTTGTTATGGATTTCTATTCTCTTGAGTTATTGGAATTACTTTGTTATTTCTTGTGTTTTGTTATTATAATTGTAAAACCCTAAAAATCGTAAATGCGTTTAATGACTATAATACCCCTAAACCTATAATCCGTAAAATAAAATGAGCTCGTTAAATATGTTAACCGCTTATCTTATAAATAATTATGCAAGACATAAAAATAAAACTTATAATTATAATGTAAATGATTATAACACATTAAAATGTTACATGTACCATCTACTAGACTAAATAAAATAAATGTGACATGATAATTTTAGTAAGTAAATTAAATGTATGATTTGGTCTTCCATTCCCCCATTCCCGGCTTGAAGAAAACGCTCCAACAACAAGATCCTTGCCCCAATTATCTCCATCTCATCACATTTAAATCTCCTTATATCCCCATAATTATCATTCAAAATAAAACACAAAAACCCTAGTATCCCCTCCACAAAAAGTGACGGCAAGCTATCCCATATCCTCCATTCGATCAAAACAGGTGACCCTCAATTTTACTTCTTTTGTTGTTATTTCTTTTTCTGTCGTGAAGAGTGATGTCCCCATAAGAATGCATGCATGAATAAAAGATAATCATCACATAAAAGTATTAGTAACCTAGTCACATAAATCTGTAGCCTTGTCGCATGAAATCAAAAACCTTGACTACATAAATAAGAAGTGTTGTCTCATGAATTTTTAATTGGAAACCATGTATAATTCGACCCATTTATATTCTCCTCATTGAATCTGTTTTCGACCCTTTTGTATGCCATAGTCACGTTATTATTTTCGTATTAAACTAAGCATTGTCGCATGGAGTCCTGTATTGGAATCACGTAAATAATTAAATGGAATGAACATCTATAATTCGACCCGTACATGCTCCTGTTTTGAACCATGGTAATTCGAACCATATGAAATCCCATATAAGTGCATACTTTTGTCAAATAAAATATCACAGATATAGTAGCCTGGTCCCATGAAATCAGTAGAAGCATATTGTGTGTATCAAATTTAAGTAATGGTTATAAAACAAGTGGCATGTGATTGAGTATAAGTCTCGTATGACATAATAGGGTGTGTTCAAGTTTTGTTAATCGTACGACTGGTCATTGTCATTGTAAGCATGTACAAGTTTTATCAATTAATAGTTTAAGTGGCATGTGATGAAGGTAATTGCATGACCAGGTAATAAGTATAGTTATTGTATGTAATAGCATGCATTACTAATCGGCGAGTTTAAATTGGGTCGTTGGCATGTGAACGGTGTGCCTTGTGAAATTTTGCGTGGGTATTTTAATGGCGTGTTTATTTACTTTTCTTGGTCTCGTTGAGGTTGGCGTTATAATGTGTTTGTGTGCGTCCTTTAGGAGCGTTTGAATGGGTATTTTGAACTAAGGGATTTTCATTCTATCTTTGTGTCTAAACGGTTAACCTAAAATACTTGAATCGGCCTATTAATAAAACAAGAATGCGCTTAACCAAATTAAACTTTAAAAGTGTTAATGCACTTCATAATGAGTATTTAAAATCCGTTACGACATTAAATGAGCTAATAATTATTATGCGAACCGTAATCCGTGTAGATTCATTGAAGAAGACGTGGCGTGGCGTCTTCGTGTTTGTTCATTCGTTTGCTTTCCTTTCATTGGCGTTAAGGTACAGATATTCTGACCTTTTCAGTAAAGGTTTTTCATGATTTTTCTTTCTTTGGCTTTTCTCTTATGCTTATTAGGATTTCCCTATGCCATTGCTATGATTCCCTTCTGTTTATGTGAATCTCTGCTTGTCTCGAACTTCGCTTGTTGAACCTTGCTATGTTTGAGTATGAACATCTGATTATGAACATCTGATTATGAACGTATGATATGTGACTGTGATATGAACCTTTGATTTCTGAACATTTGATATGAACCCTTTCTGATTAGTTTGATCCGTTGCTTATCTGAAACCTCTGTTTGTTGAACCATGAAACATCTGATTTGAACTTATGATATGAAAACTCTGATTTGTAAATCTGTTTGACCTTTACGATGAATTACGATCTGTGTCATTTATGACAATCTGTTTGACCTAAGTTAGTTTGACACCCGAGCCATTATTTCACTAGTCATGAGGGTTCCATGTCCGTGTCGCTGATGCACCTCTGACATGACTCTAGGCGTAGAGTGATGTTCGCCACGCCCCTTTCGTTATTCTGCTTATTGATAGTTTGGCCACTATCCGTTGGGGCGTATGGATGCATCCTAGATCCGATCCGTTATCCGATATGATTTGTCCGGTGAATGATGTCGGTGCAATACTGCCTTCACAAATTCTGGGAGCTAGCTACTCCATTTGTTACTGAGGTCTCCCCTCCTATTATATATGGTATTCGAGGTCACCCTCCGAATAAGAAAGTTACTTCGATATGATATGTTCGGGCTCGTGGTAGATAACTAAATCAGATTTTCTATTTCGTGTTAGATATTTCTGTTTATGATTCCGTATTTGTCAATGTTCCCATTTACATCGAATTATTATATGTTTATTGAATGTGTTTATGCTTTAACATGTTTATGTGACTACCGTTTGCCATGCTAGGATATGATTAATATGCTTAAATGTGATTCGCATGTTGTCATCTGTTTATATGTTAGTTTACCATTATGTGACCTTGTTGATCTGTATGATGATTATGCTAGTGTATAATTGATTGTTCTGTAAGTTCATTATGTATAATTGTTCAGATAATTCATGAACTTTGATTTTCCGTTGGTGTTTGTATCTGCTTATGTTTGATCTGCCATGTTTAAATTCTGTCTATACTAAAGTTTGATCTGGGAAATGGTTTAACTTATGATATATGACTTGATAACTTGCTAATTGCTATGCTATGTCTTTTGCTTATTTAGTTATAGTTTTTCCTACTGTGTTTTCTATTTGTATGTGTGACCGCCACGTTTGATTGCTATTGTTCCGCTGCTACGATATTGGATAAGTGTGTTAAGTGTAGATTAATTGACTTGTGTAAAGGACATGTTTACTTCTGGTAATTGCTTCTACTAGCTTTTGTTATTTTGTTTGACTTATATGTACTTAAATTGCCTGATTCATTAACTGCCTGTTGATTATGGTGTGCTTCAGTTTGTGTCATCAATATGCTATGTGTTTGTTCTTATTTGTTGTTTGTTGTGGAGTTTGATAGACTCCTTGAGATCGTTTTGAGTCTTAGGGTTTGACAATAACATATGCAACGCAGCGGAATAATAAGAACATTATATATTATTGACACAAGGTTTTTCATTATAATCATTCCAAGCCTCAAATATTATTTGATCAGAATAATACGGTTACACTTAACTTGTAACAGGGATCAAAGATCCTTGAGGCTAAACTAAACAAACTCTAACCCTAGACGTTTATAGTAACACGTCTAGGTTACACACACACACCTTTAATGACTACGTTATGGAAGACTTATATTTAAAACCTACACCCCATGTCCTCTTTATATACTAGAGGATTAGGGTTTACAAAATACTATGAAGGACTAAATAATAAATCTTCTTTTGCAAGCAAGTCCTTCCATCTTTTTGTAGGTTTCATCTCTTTCACTTTAAGTCCCTTTGTTTCATTCTTGTATTTCTTTTGTCTCATCAAATCCAAGGAACCTAAAACCCAACAATCTTCCCCTATTTGATGATGACAAAACAAACAAAGTCGTGTACGAACTTCCCTAGACGAAGTAGCAGAAGTTGAGATGTAAACATCTCCATGAATGAAACATTCTTGTCTTCCTTTGTCTTCCCCTTAATCCATGCCATCGCACTCCAATATCTCTTCCCCTTTTGTTATCAACAAATAGAGAATGTAAACATTAGAAACTTCCCCTTGAGTGATGCATGAAAATGATTCTTCAGTAAGCTCTATGTAATGATCACTTGTGAAGAAAACCAAGTATAACAAATTTGATGAAGAAGTAAAATAACCCAAACTTGTGTCTTATGTCTTGTACTATCCACGTGACTCCAAACTTATACTAACACCATATAAGTAGACCGCAATCTCTTGACAAAATCCTCATCTTCAATGAGACACTGAGCACTACAATGTAACTCCTTTAAGTGATAGTTAACTAGGTCTTCATGCATCCACCCCTTGACCTATGAAAACTAGATTTTGCAAGTCTTTGTCAACATCCTTTAAGCACTAACAAGTTATCTCCAAAGTGTAACACCCACTTTGAGATATGATAAGAACACAAACCTGTGAAACTCAACTACAACATTAAATAAATGATATTTAACCTTCTTCGTAATCAATTCCTCAAATAATTCAAAAACGAGCTTTTTAAAACCTTTAAGAATAAATACCAATCTTCTTGTGTGTGCGAACCAAAATCCCATGTGTGTGTCACCAAAAATATCAGCATTCAAAACATGTACAGCTTCCCCTAAATTCCAAAACCTCATCACAAAACTAATAACGCAAGAAACAATAGCAGTGGAATTGAGATAACACTAGCAGTGGTTTCGAGAAAACACTAGGAGTGGTTTCAGAAAAACACTAGAAGTGGTTTCGGAAAAACACTAGAAGTGGTTTTAGAAAAACACTAGAAGTGGTTTCAGAAAAACACTAGAAGTGGTTTCGAGAAAACACTATCGCTGGTTTCAAGAATACACTATCGTGGTTTCAGAATACACTATCGTGGTTTCGAGAATACACTATCGCTGGTTTCGAGAATACACTATCACGGTTTCTAAAACACTAGAAGTGGTTTCGTAAAAACACTAGGAAAGTTGCTTCTAACCATGAATCATAAACACCACACAATGTATAAACAACCTCCATCAAGAATTAGAACAAGTAACATAAATTCAAGAAGTCGAATATGCATTAAAACCCAAAAATTCGAATTATTAAACCAGTTTCTGCAGCCAACTTCGACATTGAATAACTTTTGATAGAAAGCTCAGATCGACAATCCCTTCGATGAAAAGTTAGATGAATATATAGAGAACGTCCACCGAAAATTTCGTTACGATCCAACGGTTAACGAAAAAGTTATCGCGTTTTTAAAACTGTATTGCAGAAAAATACGAGAATTTTCAGATTCGTAGTTTTTCTTCTTTTCGCCATTCTTCGACCAATAAAACCTTGCTAATCCCTAGGTAACGAGCCCCCAAGCTCGATACCAATTGTGGAGTTTGATAGACTCCTTGAGATCGTTATGAGCCTTAGGGTTTGACAATAACATATGCAACGCAATGAATAATAAGAACATTATATATTATTGACACAAGGTTTTTCATTATAATCATTCCAAGCCTCAAATATTATTTGATCAGAATAATACGGTTACACTTAACTTGTAACAGGGATCAAAGATCCTTGAGGCTAAACTAAACAAACTCTAACCCTAGACGTTTATAGTAACACGTCTAGGTTACACACACACACCTTTAATGACTACATTATGGAAGACTTATATTTAAAACCTACACCCCATGTCCTCTTTATATACTAGAGGATTAGGGTTTACAAAATACTATGAAGGACTAAATAATAAATCTTCTTTTGCAAGCAAGTCCTTCCATCTTTTTGTAGGTTTCATCTCTTTGACTTTAAGTCCCTTTGTTTCATTCTTGTATTTCTTTTGTCTCATCAAATCCAAGGAACCTAAAACCCAACATTTGTTCTTCCGGATTTCTGTGTGTCTGTGTTTCCGCAGAATCCTCAGTGATTCATTCCGCTGTGACTTCGTTATTCGTTTCTTTATTTCATTTCGTATTTCTGTTTTGTTTAGTTTTCGTTTTGTTATATCTGCTCATGGGCTTTGTAAGCTCAACCGCATTTTCTTTTCCTCGGCGGTGTTAAGCATCCAAGATGAGCTTATGGGATAGCCGACCGGGTTGAGAGTAGAGCTGAGAACAAGATTTGAAAATAGGGATCTTAGATTTATTTTGATTATTAAGTTATTTATATTTTCTTTGTAAGTTTTGTAAAGGCTTCCGCTATTGTATAGTACTTAAGGTTCCGATATGAAACCGTATTTGTGATATCTTTACCCTTGTCGGGTTGGGGTGTTACAATTTATGGTATCAGAGACCTAGTTTTAGGACCCTTAGAGCTTAGGCTATGACCTGTGAGAATTGGGTAGACATTAGGTTTCCATCTGCTCGATATCTTCGATTCCTTTTGATGGTCGCTCGATTTGACTTCGATATCCTTTTGCCTTTATTGAATTGGCCCTCCTCTTTTCACATCGAATTTTGTTATTTTGTTTTCGCCGTCCGCTTTTTCGATCGTTAGATGGAGACTACCGTGGAGCCGAAGATGATGGTGCCGACCCTGCATTGCTGCAACAGTCCCTGAGCTCGAGAGGTACGTGAAGCAGAAGCCGTACCCTACTTCCATGCTGCTGGAGACATTAGGATGCTGATGGAGTAAGCTGGACTGATCAATCAAAGACGCAAAAGACGGAGACAAGAGTCAACCGTGGCCGAAGGTTCATCTACTTCATATGATTTGGGCGCGACTTATGTTACTCCGATTCGTTTGTCATGCATTTTGAGGCGGTTTGATATTTTGTTAAGTGATTTTGATCGGTATTGTGTTCCTTTGATTTGTTCAGAACTCGGTTTGAATCGTGAAATTTTATCGTTTAGCATTTTGGTAATATCTCGCCTTTATATTTAGATCGCCAAGAATGAGTCATGAGGAACCGCTTTTGAGCACGCTGGTGGTCTTATCTCTTTTGTGGTATGGTAAGTGGTTTGATGTTTTTATACGCATATATGTGAATCGGTCTGCTTTTGGTATGTTACTTGCTACCAGATGTTATCTGCTTTGTGGTGATGTTTGTTATGTGGTTTGTCATGGCCCGAGGCGAATATGATGACAATAAGAACTTGTTATGTGATGCAAGTATTATGACGCCTGATCAACGTGATAATACCGAGATCATATAATCTGAACTTATTGAAATCATACGACGCCTTGGGAAATGCCTCGGGTTGGTATGTGAATGGAATATGACTTGTATCCGCTATTTGGCACTCCTCATGTTCGCTTGAAATTTCGTACCTAATTGTGAGAGTTTCGTCGATATCTGTTACGTATAAGTTTTGTACGCTTGGAATCCGAAATTGTTATGATTTATGTGAACTATGGATTGCTATGTTTGCTCTAAATGTGTAAAATAAAATGAGCTCGTTAAATATGTTAACCGCTTATCTTATAAATAATTATGCAAGACATAAAAATAAAACTTATAATTATAATGTAAATGATTATAACACATTAAAATGTTACATGTACCATCTACTAGACTAAATAAAATAAATGTGACATGATAATATTAGTAAGTAAATTAAATGTATGATTTGGTCTTCCATTCCCCCATTCTCGGCTTGAAGAAAACGCTCCAACAACAAAATCCTTGCCCCAATTATCTCCATCTCATCACATTTAAATCTCCTTATATCCCCATAATTATCATTCAAAATAAAACACAAAAAAACCCTAGTATCCCCTCCACAAAAAGTGACGGCAAGCTATCCCATATCCTCCATTCGATCAAAACAGGTGACCCTCAATTTTACTTCTTTTGTTGTTATTTCTTTTTCTGTCGTGAAGAGTGATGTCCCCATAAGAATGCATGCATGAATAAAAGATAATCATCACATAAAAGTATTAGTAACCTAGTCACATAAATCTGTAGCCTTGTCGCATGAAATCAAAAACCTTGACTACATAAATAAGAAGTGTTGTCTCATGAATTTTTAATTGGAAACCATGTATAATTCGACCCATTTATATTCTCCTCATTGAATCTGTTTTCGACCCTTTTGTATGCCATAGTCACGTTATTATTTTCGTATTAAACTAAGCATTGTCGCATGGAGTCCTGTATTGGAATCACGTAAATAATTAAATGGAATGAACATCTATAATTCGACCCGTACATGCTCCTGTTTTGAACCATGGTAATTCGAACCATATGAAATCCCATATAAGTGCATACTTTTGTCAAATAAAATATCACAGATATAGTAGCCTGGTCCCATGAAATCAGTAGTAGCATATTGTGTGTATCAAATTTAAGTAATGGTTATAAAACAAGTGGCATGTGATTGAGTATAAGTCTCGTATGACATAATAAGGTGTGTTCAAGTTTTGTTAATCGTATGACTGGTCATTGTCATTGTAAGCATGTACAAGTTTTATCAATTAATAGTTTAAGTGGCATGTAATGAAGGTAATTGCATGACCAGGTAATAAGTACAGTTATTGTATGTAATAGCATGCATTACTAATCAGCGAGTTTAAATTGGGTCGTTGGCATGTGAACGGTGTGCCTTGTGAAATTTTGCGTGGGTATTTTAATGGCGTGTTTATTTACTTTTCTTGGTCTCGTTGAGGTTGGCGTTATAATGTGTTCGTGTGGCCCTTTAGAGCGCTTGAATGGGTATTTTGAACTAAGGGATTTTCATTCTATCTTTGTGTCTAAACGGTTAACCTAAAATACTTGAATCGGCCTATTAATAAAACAAGAATGCGCTTAACTAAATTAAACTTTAAAAGTGTTAATGCACTTCATAATGAGTATTTAAAATCCGTTACGACATTAAATGAGCTAGTAATTATTATGCGAACCGTAATCCGTGTAGATTCATTGAAGAAGACGTGGCGTGGCGTCTTCGTGTTTGTTCATTCGTTTGCTTTCCTTTCATTGGCGTTAAGGTACAGATATTCTGACCTTTTCAGTAAAGGTTTTTCATGATTTTTCTTTCTTTGGCTTTTCTCTTATGCTTATTAGGATTTCCCTATGCCATTGCTATGATTTCTCCCGCTTATGTGAATCTGCTTGTCCGAACTTCGCTTGTTGAACCTTGCTATGTTTGAGTATGAATATCGATTATGAACATCGATTATGAACATCCTGATTATGAACGTATGATATGCGACCGTGATATGAACCTTTGATTTCGAACATTTGATATGAACCCTTTCATTAGTTTGATCCGCTGTTTATCTCAAACCTCTCGCTTGTTGAACCATGAAACATCTGATTTGAACTTATGATATGAAAACTCTGATTTGTAAATCTGTTTGACCTTTACGATGAATTACGATCCTGTCATTTATGACAACTGTTTGACCTAAGTTAGTTTGACACCCGAGCCAAATATTTCACTAGTCATGGGGGTTCCATGTCCGTGTCGTTGATGCACCTCGACATGACTCTAGGCGTAGAGAGTGATGTTCTGCCACGCCCCTTTCATCATATCCGCTTATTGATAGTTTGGCCACTATCCGTCTCATTGGGCTTATGGATGCATCCTAGATCCGACTGTTATCCGATATGATTTGTCTGGTGAATGATGTCGTGTGCAATACGCGTCTTCACAAATTCTAGGAGCTAGCTACTCCATTTGTTATTGAGGTCTCCCCTCATATTATATAAGGTATTCCGAGGTCACCCATCCGAATAAGAAAGTTACTCGATATGATATGTTCTCGGCTCGTGGTAGATAACTAAATCAGATTTGCTATTTCGTGTTAGATATTCGCTTATGATTCCGTATTTGTCAATGTTCCCATTTACATACTGAATTATTATATGTTTATTGAATGTGTTTATGCTTTTACATGTTTATGTGACTACCGCTTGCCATGCTAGGATATGATTAATATGCTTAAATGTGATTCGCATGTTGTCATCTGTTTATATGTTAGTTTACCATTATGTGACCTTGTTGATCTGTATGATGATTATGCTAGTGTATAATTGATTGTTCTGTAAGTTCATTATGTATAATTGTTCGATAATTCATGAACTTTGATTTTCCGCTGGTGTTTGTATCCGCTATGTTTGATCGCCATGTTTAAATTCTGTCTATACTAAAGTTTGATCTGGGAAATGGTTTAACTTATGATATCTGACTTGATAACTTGCTAATTGCTATGCTATGTCTTTTGCTTATTTAGTTATAGTTTTTCCTATCGTTTTCTATTTGTATGTGTGATCGCCACGCTTGATTGCTATTGTTCCGCGCTACGATATTGATAAGTGTGTTAAGTGTAGATTAATTGACTTGTGTAAAGGACATGTTTACTCGTAATTGCTTCGCTAGCTTTTTGTATTTTGTTTGACTTATATGTACTTAAATTTCCGATTCATTAACTGTTGATTAATATGCTATGTGTCATCAATATGCTATGTGTTTGTTCTTATTTGTTGTTTGTTCTTCCTGATTCGTGTTCTGTGTTTCCTTAATCCTCTGATTCATTCCACTGTGACTTCAAGTTATTCGTTTCTTTATTTCATTTCGTATTTTGTTTTGTTTAGTTTTCGCTTTTGTTATATCCGCTCATTGGCTTTGTAAGCTCACCGCATTTTCTTTTCCTACGGCAGTGTTAAGCATCCAAGATGAGCTTATGGGATATGACTGGGTTGAGAGTAGAGCTGAGAACAAGATTTGAAAATAGGGATCTTAGATTTATTTTGATTATTAAGTTATTTATATTTTCTTTTGTAAATTTTGTAAAGGCTTCCGCTATTGTATAGTACTTAAGGTTCTGATATGAAACCGTATTTGTGATATCTTTACCCTTGTCGGGTTGGGGTGTTACAATAATCATGGAGTAGTTTTTGGATATACTTGTGTGTTATGATGTAGGAAATCATACTAGTGTTCTCATATGTGATGCATGTATATATGATCTTGTTTAAATGAGTTTGTTGGAAAAATACTAGTCTTGTTTGATTTGTCGGTAAAACATGTTTTAAGAAAAAGGACCGAAAGGATTTCTCTCGTGTTTTATTTCAAAAAGTTAAGTGACAAACTAGTATGGGGATATGGTGATTGACAACCACCATGTTTACTTATTAAAACAAGACTAGAAACATTTTCATCATGAAAGGTCGAAAGATTCGTATGAACGAGTTTAATAAGAACATTTTACAAACAAATTGATTTTCTAAAGGATAATCATTAGGATAAGGACCGAAAGGATTACCTAAATGTTTTTGTTCTTAGAATGATTTTTGCAAACATAAACAATGGTTGGAAATCATTTGCTAATGATTTGTGCATCACATCAAGAGTTTACACCAAGCCTTCATGGTTGGAAATCATTTACTATAGACTACACACAAGTATATATATTTCTTATTATTGAATTTCACTATAACATCACTTCTTGAGGAAGCCTTGACAAAGCTTTCTTGCTACCAATCTTTTAAAAACAATTTCAAATACAAAATCCCTTGGGACGATCTCGACTTACCCACCTTTGCTATCGCGAACGAGTATACTTGCTCGTATGTGTTTATAGTATTAGACGGTTAAATCGTGTTTATAATTTTTTAAAACTTGCAACACGGTAAGCACATCAGTTATATTGTGTCTTTTGTATGGTGAACAATAGGGGTGAGCACAACTAACCATGGACCGAACAAGACCGAACCGATAAACTTGTTCGATCGGCTCATCAAACATATTTTGGTCCAGTTTTTGGTTCATTTTTTTTCTTCATATTTTGTCTTCGGTTCAATCCGGTTATGTCCAGGCCTTACGGGCTAATGTTCTTTTGTTGAATCAGACCGTACTAAATACATTTCAGTTCTGTCTAAGATCCGATGCTTTTACCAATTCGGTTTTTAGTGCGGTCTGATTTTTGGTCCGTGATCAGTCTTAACGAACACTTATTTAAGAGTGTAAACTTTTCAAAATAAGCAATTTAAAACTATCTTTTTTAAAGTATACATCTAAGAAAAATGTTTTTTTACTTTTAGAAAGCAATATGATTAAGCACAGAAGTTTAAAAAATAAGGAATCGAAACACCCTCTTCAAAGAAAATTTATTAACAAATTTTTGTCTTCAATAAAGTGATCTAGAAATATAGTAAATTAATTCTTATGTCCTTTATCTCAATTATAGATAGATCCATAAATCCCTTGATATGTCGCATCTATTCCCATGCTAAGGCCCCTAGCCCCCTACCATCTTCACAAGCGACCCATCGAGATAATTATTTGTTTTCTTTTGTTCAAAGATTTGTTTTGAAGTTCTACTACAATTAAACAGATGTATTTATGGCAATAGTGTGTTTATGTTGACTTCGTAATGGACCATGCATAGTACAACACTAGACAAGTGACTACTTTTACTCTAGGGAACCACAATCATAACGTGGTAAAGTTAGGTTGTGTGTAATAGGACAGTCGGTGTTGGGGTGTATCTCCCAGAACAGGGTTAAGACAATCAATGACAGTAGCAATACCACTAGGTGGTTACCGGATATCACTTAAAATCGTGTGATCACTTTCCAAAGTAAACTATTCGACCCTAATGCCGGTATCACGATTTAATATCTACTTTGGGATAAGCACCAAATGCAGCTAGAGAATTAGGCACAATTCTATAACCCTTTCGCTAATAAGTGTTTACGCTTTCGTGTATCTTCATGCATAATCGCATCTCCTATTTATAGGAGGTTACTCTTAGCTAGTCAAATGGAATTATGAGTATTAATCGCCCATTAATAGCCTCATAATTATCCCCATTATAGCCGTTAGTGGTTACATGACCAATTAAAACGTGGTCATTAAGCCAATCGCCATTTAGCAAGACTTTAATACTAGCGATTTTAACACTAGCAAGACTTTCATACCATTAGCAATATTTTCACACTAGCAAGATCTTTCATAGTGCTATCGGGATACACTTCGCCTTGGAATCCACAAGCTTCAGAGGAAATACTGCTTATCAGTGGAAACACTGCATATTAGTGGAAACACTGCTTATGGGTGTACACTCCGTACCTCCTAACCCATTACAAGGTGTGAACTAATCCCACAAGTGCACTAAACTTTTCAACAATCCTCCCCAAATTTAGTTCACTTCTTTTGCATGAAAAATAAACATCAAGCAAAACATGTGCATAAACGAAAATGTCATGAGGATTGAATTTTCATCTTAGTAAATTACACGTTTCAAATATTCGAGAATCATGGTGTTCTAAGAATTGAACCCTTCAACCCATTTGAATACCTGAAGATAAAATACACACAAGTTTTCAAACACTTAAAAGCTCCCGACACTATACAAGCCATGTGTCCATATCCAAATTCATAAATGTTGTAAAAGCTAAAAGTCCAAAGCTTTCTGAAGCGGCAAAACTTCAACATTTACATAGGTGGTTCCTCTTTAGTCATGCTACTGCCAAGCACTTTTTCAAAGAAAATTAACCATTAAGAAGTAAAGACTTCATCCTCCTTTAGCGGTTCTCGAGCACAACCTTGGGATGTAAATAAAACATGTGCTCCAGTCCACTGAATGTTCAGCTTTCCACATTGAACTCGGCTCCTAAGTTTCCTCGGGGAGGGAGTTGGGTGTCCTAGCATTCAAAGGACTAAGTTGGACTTAAACCCATCCCTTTAGCAGACTTTATAACCAAGTCTCTAGCCGCACCTCTCAAGTGATCGCCTAAGTTCTTTGAGATCTCACAAACTCTATAGATACCACCCCATTCATGATAAGCTCACGAATCATGCTATGTCCGACACCTAAGTGTCTAGACTTACCATTGTACATCCGCTATAAGCCTTAGCCAATGTACCTGCACTATCACACCGGATAGAAATAGGTGCTATAGGTTTAGGCCACAATGGAATCTCAAGGAGCACGTTTTTCAACCATTCAAACTTCTTTTTTACCAACTGCTAAAGCCACAAATTCAGATTCCATTGTTGAACCGGTGATGCAAGTTTGTTTCTTGGATGCCCAAGAAATTGCACCTCCACCAAGTAGGAATACCCACCAATCGGTAGACTAATTGTCTTCGTGCTATCGATCCAACTTGCATCAAGTAACCTTCCAACACCGATGGATAACCAGTATATGAAAGACTATAATCCATAGTTCTCTTCAAATACTTGCATTCTTGAACCTGCTTGCACATGATGAGCACTAGGATTACTAGTATACCGCCAATTTTCCCATTGCAAAACCAATATCGCCTTGTACAAGTCATGGCATACATCAGTACCAATCACCCTAGAATACTCAAGTTGAGATACAACTTTGCCATGATTAGGCATCGCCTTCTCACAGTATCCATAGGTGTACTCATCTGAGTACAATCAAAGTAATTGAATTTCCTCGGACCTTCTCAATATAATGAGACTAGAGATAGAAATTCTTTTACTTTCATGTTTAATCCTTATACCAAGGATAACATCAGCCTCCCCATGTCCTTCATGGAGAACCTTGATGACAAAAATTCCTTTGTCAGGTCAACCCGATTTTGGTCAGTGCCAAAGATCAACATGTCATCAACATATAGACAAATGATGACTCCTTTGCAGCATTCATCAATTTTGCTATACACACATTTGTCAGCTTGGTTAAGAACATAACCACTAGACAAAAACACTTCATCAAATTTTTGATGCCATTGCTTAGGTGCCTGCTTAAGTCCATAAAGAGACTTAATCAATTTACACATCTTGTTTTCATTGCCGTGCAAGATGAAGCCCTCGAGGTTGGCTCATATAAACCTCCTCTTCCAATTCACCATTCAAGAAAGTCTGTTTCACATCCATCGATGAATAATCAGATTGTAATAGATGCCATAGCAATCAGCCTTATGGTACGTCTGATACGCCCACGTGGACATAAGTATCAAAATAGTCTATTCCCGACTTTTGTTTAAAGCCCTGAATAACTAGTCTAGCCTTGAACTTTTCAATGGTTCCATCTACCTTCATTTTCTTCTTGAAAATCCATTTGCAACCCAAAGGTTTGCAACTGTGTGGTAGATCAACCAACACCCAAGTGTTGTTCCCCATGATGGAATCCATCTCATCGTTGATTGCTTCTTTCCGAAAGCAATATCTGGGACTTCATTGCTTCTTCAAATGTCTTGGGATCATCCTCAATAATGAAGCAATAGGAGTATTGGTCTGAGACCTCATCCCTTGTTCCTTCAACTAAGTATAGTTGAAACTCGGGTCCAAATGACTTTGGATTCTCCTTTTGCTCTTCCTGGAGTGAGGTTCAGTTGTTGAACCACAACCTCATCAGGGACCACTGATGGTTCATCATCAGGGACCTCTGATACACCATTGTCATGAGTTCCATTAGGAATCCTCTGACTTGGTCTAGGGACTGATGAGAATCTATTCTCATCAAAATTTGCATCCCTTGATTCAATTATAGAGTTAGCTGAAACATATTCATTAGGTTCAATAACATAGAACCTATAAGCCTTGGAATGCTTAGCATATCCAACAAAGATGCGATCAACGCCTCTTTCACCCAAAGTTTTCAACTTTGGATCGTGGAGTCTTACAATGTTCTACAACCCCAAACCTTGAGATAGTTCAGTTGGGTTTCCTTTTAGTCCAGAGTTCATAAGGGGTAACCTTGTTCCTTTGTTGGGAACCCTATTTAATAAATAGCAAGCTGTTAACATAGCTTCACCTTAGAACCCTTGACTCACCCGAAAAGGACAACATGGAATTAACCATCTCCTTTAGCACCCTCGTTTTTCCTTTCGAAATACCATTTTGTGAGGAGTATAAGGGCATGCGTTTCATGGATTATACCAACAGACTTAAAATACAGAGTATCCATGTACTCACCTCCCTATCAGTCCTTAATCTTTTGATCAAAGACCCAAGTTGTAATTCAACTTCAGCTTTAAACACTTTGAATTTATCTAATGCTTCATCCTTTGTATGTAACAAATAAACATAACAAAACCTAGAAGCATCATCAATAAACGTCACAAAGTACTTCTTATTTCCCAAAGAAGGAGTGGCATGCAAATCACACGGGTCACTGTGAATAAGCTCCAAGACCTTAGTCTCACGACTAACACCTCGAAGGGTTTCTTGTTATCTTGGTCAACATGCAAGTTTTACACTTTTCGGTGTCCATGTCAAAAGTCGGATCAACCCATCCTTAGACATATCTTGCATTCTTTTATAGTGTACATGACCAAGTCTTGCATGCCATAGGGTAGAGTCAACTGTTATATGTGGTCACAAAAGCTGAAATAACAACCGCCGTGGTAATATTAAGCCTGAACATTTGATTACATAAATAACCAAAACCAATAAAAACACCATTCTTAGAAAGCACAAATTTATCCGACTCAATAACTTGTTTATATCCATGATTATTCAATACACTACTTGAAACCAAGTTCTTCCTTATATCAGGAACATGAATAACATTAAACAAAGTTACAATCTTTCCTGAACTAAAATTAAGATCTACACAACCACGACCATGCACCAAGGTCGTTGACTCATTTCCCATGTGAAGAATAGAACCATCATTCGCTGACTCATAAGTCTCGAACCAACTTCTATCTTTGCACACATGAACTGTTGCAACAGAGTCAACCCACCACGCAACATCATCATCCTGCACATAATGAGATTCAGATACATATGTAACATAATAAATTTGAAAAGACTTATTAACCATATTCTGACCTTTCAGTGAGTTGGAAGAACCACCACTCCCGAACCATTAGTGCCGATCCATTGGCTGTACCACCAACCTTAACACCCTTGCAGTCCTTTTGATGTGACCGTTTGCTTACACATTTCCAACAAGTAGGTGTTCCCTTCTTGTTAGGATCTCGCCTTGTGTTGTCATGATATTTGCGTTTGCCTTTGTTGTCATTGTACCTGGTGGTGTTATTATGCTCCACCATATTGACAACAGATGCACCCGTAGCATTGCTACTCTTTGGCTTGTCATTATCCTGCATCTTGAGAGATTCCTCAATGCGCAGATGACTGACCAACTCAACCAGAGTTAACTCCTCTTTCTTATGTTTCAAGGTATGCTTGAAATCTTTCCAAGAAGGAGGGAGTTTGTCAATGACACATGAGACTTTAATGGCCTCATCCATGTTCATATTGTGTTGTGTAAAACTTCCAAGTATTCCAAGAAGTTCATTGTATTGTTCCATGACTGGTCTTGAATCAATCATTTTGTAATTTGTGAAATTACTAACAAGAAACTTCTTACTTGATGCATCCTCAACCATATATTTGGCATCCAAGGAATCCCACAGTTCTTTGGAAGATTCAAAGTTCCGATAAATATCAAACAGAGAATCAGACATACCATTGAGAATAAGACCTCTGCATATGTAGTAATCATTCTCACATTTGCTCCTCCTCCGATGCGCTCCACATCACCATCATCACCATCATCGGGAATGGGGTGGTTAGCACATACACCACACTCATACTTGACAGCAAAGTGCATCTTCTTCGCCACCTCCTAAAGTCCACCCCTTCAAACTTGTCCAGCTTAGCAAAGTTTGAAGCCATGTGTTTCATTGCAGCAGTTGCCATTGATTATCACAAAATAGTTTACTTTGATTGTTGGGGTGTATCTCCCAGAACAGGGTTAAGACAATCAATGACAGTAGCAATACCACTAGGTGGTTACCGGATATCACTTGGAATCGTGTGATCACTTTCCAAAGTAAACTATTCAACCCTAATGCCTGGGTATCACGAATATCTACTTGGGATAAGACCAAATGCAATTAGAGAATTAGGCACAATTCTATAACCCTTTCACTGATAAGTGTTTACGTTTTTTGTGTATCTTCATGCATAATCAGATCTCCTATTTATAGGAGATTACTCTTAGCTAGTCAAATGGAATTATGAGTATTAATCGGCCCATTAATAGCCTCATAATTATCCCCATTATAGCCGTTAGTGGTTACATGACCAATTAAACGTGGTCATTAAGCAGTTGTAACTGCCATTTAGCAGTACTTTAATACTAGCAGTACTTTAACACTAGCAGTACTTTCATACCATTAGTAGTACTTTCACACTAGCAGTACTTTCATAGTGCTATCAGTGGATACACTGCTTCAGTGGAATCCACAAGCTTCAGAGGAAATACTGCTTATCAGTGGAAACACTGCATATCAGTGGAAACACTGCTTATCAGTGGAAACCACAAGCAGTACTTTCTACTAGCACTACCAATACAAACCACTACAAGAGTCTGGGTCTTTATGGACCTTATGGGTGTACACTCCGTACCTCCTAACCCATTACAAGGTGTGAACTAATCCCACAAGTGCACTAAATTTTCCAACAGTAGGTAGGTTTTGTCGGTATGGTCCACCGAGGCGTCACACCCCTTAGGCTGAACACTGTGACAACCTAGTTCATCTGTGCCACATCAGCTTTCTCTCTCCGACGACGACCTAGTTTCCATAGTGGTGACCTGAGATTTTATTTTTAAATTTTTATTTTTATTTTTTTTTAATTCAAATATTTTTAAAAATAAAATAACATTACAACAATAATTAAAAACTTAAACTAATAAAACGTAGACGTTACAATACTTATTAAAAACTGCAACTTAATAATCTAAGTTGTAACGTTCTTTGATTGCTGCCTTAAGTTGTTCAAGTTCTTGTAGTTTTCGTGCTGGCATATTTGTGTCGAGGGGTGTGTTGTAGAAAATTAAATCTTGCGTCCAGTTTGATTGTGCTGCCAATGCAAGCTGCTGACGTTGGAGCTCAAGTTTCTCCCTTTTGAACTCCTCAGCTCGCCTTGCCGTTGCCTCTGCAAGCTCCATCTCTTTTTGCTTCAACTTTATGTATTCCTCTTCCATATTCTTGTTTTTTTTCCTTACTTGAACTTTTGAACTTTAAAAAGTTCTTGGCCATATTAGTAACAAATGATGTTGGTGGCTCGTGTGCTTTCTTCTTGGCTGCGTCACGACCTTTTGGTCGTGATTCTCGAGTCTCTTCTTCTTCAGAATCATCCACGTCTTGGGGATTAAAAGGACATTTTGTTGACCCCGAGGTGGTTTCCGAAGTCTTAGATTTCTTCCGACTAGTCGTGGTGAAAGCAGGCATCTCAACAGTTTTCTAAGCAGAATGCCCTCTCAAAACTTTCCAACACTCCCTCAATGTAAACTCATGCTTGTGAAGCACACGGTATTCGTTACAAGCCTTTTCATAGTCGTCTTCGTCATTCTCACCGCTTCCGTGATTATTCTTGATATTATCCATAATTGCACAAAAGAAACCAACCCTAGAACGAATCCTACCCTTCCATTTGGTCGTTATGGAGTCGTAGGTTATTGTTGAACCAGTTTCATTTTCAAAGTACGCTATCACCTCATCCCAAAATCCACTCCGGTTGATAGCGCCTCCTCTTTCCGAATTTTCCGACACATGTATCCAAGCTCTACAAAGTGCGACCTCTTCCGCTTTTGTCCATGGTTTGACCTTTTCGGTTGCAACATTCTTGCCCTTCTCCTTTGTAGCCCGTTTTGAACCCTTCTTTGATTTGACGGGTGACGTCTCTTCGACATCGTCTTCAATACGAATAGAACCGTGGTATGAACCGTGCCCCGAACCTTGTCCCATCGAAGCATCTTGAGTCGGGTATTCTTGAGACTTGTAGCATTGAGGAGGAGGGAATTCCATAAAATGCTCAAAATCCATATCAAGATTAACACCATGAAGCGGTGAAAATGATTGATTAGGTTGGGAAGATTGGGAGAAATCCATGTTAGGATGATATGACGACCCGCTTGGTGCTTGGTTTTGATTGATACTCGGACGACCCGGTGGGAAATATGGACGATTGACGTAAAATGGGTTTTGATTGTGGTTGGGTTGTGGTAGTCGTGTTTCATAATCAAAACCGGGTGCTCAAAAACGAATACCCCGATTTTGTGGTGGTGTTACACCGGTTAATTCAAACGGTGGATCCGGTGAGAAATTCAAGTTCGGGGAATTTTGGGGAAGTCGGGATCGTCGGTTTTTTGAGTTGGGAGTTTTTCTTTGTGACATGATGAATATTGATGAGAAGTTGTTTGAATTGAGTTTGAAATTGTGTGTTTAAAAATGTGTTTGAGGTTGGTATTTATAATGTTGTAAAAGTGGTAAAGTTTTTAATTTTATTTTTTTATTTTTTTTATTTTTTATTTTTTACAAACGGTTGGATTTTGGCTTGTGATACTCGGTTGTCTCCTCAACCGATTTATGCCCTTCTCTCCCCTCAACCGACCACGACCCTCCTCCCCATAATGGATCAACCGACCACAACCTAGTCCTCAACCGACACCCACGACCGACCATTGTATCCAACCTTACATCAACTACCAAGACACGAGTCACAGGGGAGAAAAAGAGAGAATGGGTCACTTATGCGACCGATTTTTTGGCAAAAAAAAATGAATAATAACCAACGGCTATTTTGGGCAGTTTTCAAACAAAGAAAAAAATTAATTAAAAACTTGATACATTTATCACTTAATATGCCCATTACTTTTTCATTTATACATAAAATCAAACCATTCTTTATTATAATATTCTCATCTCACATAAAATGTCTCAAAAAACTCCCAAAATCCCGACGCCAACAAAACGTTCTAAACTTTCCAACACCGGATCCCAAGTTTTGTTTATCCTGTCTTTCACCACCCATTCAATTTCAACGCGCAAGTTTCGTGTACCAATCACATTAAAACCTTTTATTTAATAGAAATTTTATTGATGAAGCTAGCAAGAAGCTAGAAAAATTACAAAGAAATTAGATAGGGATTTTTTTGAACCACAACAACAACCTTATTATCAAAATAATTTGTTTCAACATCCGTTTAACCAACAACAATAACAATTTTTTAACAATTTTTTTTACCTAACTATAACAACAATCTCAAATGTTTCGTCCATAAATATAACACGATTCACTACCACCGTTTAACCAATCAATGGACACGGCTCAAACTTCTCAACAATATTCTCTTGTTAACCATTTTCTTGATGAAGATTTAGATCCGCTTTTTGTTAGTCAATATTATTCTACGGCTCAAGGTTCAGGTGGTCCATCCGTACCCGTTAAAGATGACTCTCCTGTCGAAGAGGTGGCTCATGTAAAAAAGAAAATGTCAAAAAGGCATAAAAAATCCAAAGCGACTGTAAAAGCTACTGCGACAAAACCATGGACCACGTAGGAAGAGCAAGAGTTGTGTAAAACTTGGATAAACACGTCAGAAAATAGCATCAAAGGAAACAATCAAAATACTAGGGGGTTTTGGATGACTGTGGTGTCTTACTTTGAGAATGAATGGGGGAATCAGTAAGAGGATACGATGCCGTTAGCACCACATGGAAAATAGGCTTCGTCTTAAAATTGGTCAATTTTGTGCCTTTTACGATAATGTAAAACAGAGGAACTAGTGTGGCGCAGATGACTAACATGTGTTCGATCAAGCATGTGCTCGATATCGTGCGACGTACGGTCAACCCTTCACAATGACTGAGCCGTGGAAACTTTTGAAGGAGCATAGCAATTGGAAAGTGTTTGAGATGCCAAAATTTTACAAAACCAAAGAAAAGGCTCTCAAAAAATCAAAAACATTGGAAACCACCTCACATGCCACATCGGACTCGGAACATGGTGGTTTTAATCTCAACGATGAAGCAGATGAATATAAAGAGAAAGAGGTTCGGGAAGTTCGACCAATGGGTCGGGACAGAGCTAAGAAGAAAGCGTCATTTTCCTTCGTTCCTTCGGAATCTTCAGCTGATGCACCTGTTCTTGTTGATATGATAGTCGATAAATGGAAAAACATGAAATCGGGTATTTGGGGCAAAAAGAAGGAGGCCATGAGTCTTATATAGCGTTGAAGAATCGGAAACTGGAAATGGAAGAACAAGCATGTTTGCTAGAAAAATAGGCGCGTCGGGAGCAATTGGAATTGGAAAGAGAGAGGCTTGGACACCAGAGAGAATAACTTGAGCTGCAACGTGAAATTCTTTAATTTCAATAAGAAAAGAAAAAGGGAAAAAGACCTCATGTTCTATAATTCATGCATTTATGAGACTTTGCACAAAATGCAACAACGGAAGATGTTGGAGATGAAGCAAAAAATAAAGAAGAAATATAATTTAGATTATAAGTTAATGTTAATTTGTTATTTTAATGTTTTTTATTCTACTGTAATGTTTTTAATTTTATTTGAATTATCAATGTCATATTTTTAATTATTAATGAAATTTTAATTTTATTGTTTAAAAAAATGTGAAAATAAAAGAACATAAAAAAACATGGTGTCTTCGGTTTCCTTGTAACACTAAGTTGGTCATGAAGTTGTCCTGAAGAGAGAAAGTTGATGTGACAGTAGGGATGTTGGTCTTTTTGCGGTCACCATTACACATGGTCTAAGATTTTTGTAATAAATTGGTTTTCATAAACACATCACATAACACAAAATGGTTCGAATGGTTTGAGGTTTTAGAGAGAGAAAGTGGAAGAGTTTGGGAACTTAGTAAGACAAAGAAAAATGATATTATGAGAAGCTCCAACCCTTTGCCTTGCAAGGCAAAGGGTATTTATAGGTTTTTACAAGACACGCCTCCTACGAGTACGTGGATCAGGCATACAGTGGGTAAAGACCCGTCCGTCCTCCACGGTGTTACTTAACAAACTACTTACTAACACTAAATGACTACGACTACGAGCTTTCTAACGAATACATATACTTGAGGTGACCGACTCTTTAACTACCGGATTTTCTAAATCCTAACAATCTCCCCTTAAGGGAGGTCACCTCAATTTACATTGATTACAAACAGATATTACATTTTGGGTGTTCTTGGATTCTTGATTAAGTTCTTTGCTCTGTAGTCCGTAGTCTTGAATTCTTCATGTTTCGCATGTTTTGTTGTTTCAACTGGAGGTCTTTAACTGATCCACGTGATGGTGAGTTATGACCCAGCGTTGAGATCATCAGCCACAGTAAATCTCTGACTTGTCCATTGTTGTATTGCCATGATGTGATGTTGTGACTTTTGGACCGACATGCTCACATTTTGGATCATGATATCTTCTCATCAGAGTAGCGGAAGCTTTTGTTGATTCATAATAATCCGGCAGCGTAGCAGAAGCATGGATTGAAAATATTAGAGCCAGTTGATGAAGATATGCGCTTATCATGATTTCTTTAGAAGTGAATGTGATGTGTGAGCATGCGGCTATGGATTGACTCCAATTCAATCATTTGCAACCTTCGGTGTTCCCGCACAACAATTAGCAATAAAGCACACGAGAGTGTCTTTGATCACTTTCGTTGAATCGAGGTGCACGGCACCTGTTCCCTCGCTGATCGCATACGTACGCCTGTTATCGTATAATTTCGAGGAATCTCCTTGCAGGGTTTCGCATTGTTCTAGCCGCTTCAAACCTAACGCCTCAAAGAAGACAACACAGTGAGTGAACCAGCGAATTGAGATTCACTGATTGATGAAAAATTGATTTGAAAACAATCGCGTATTGCTTGAAGAAAGAGTTTTGCAATACGATGAAGATTTTATGAGAAAGATCAATTTTCAATCAGAAATACTTTTTGAATGTGAAAATGAATACACATTCGATGTGCTAGAGAAAAGAAGATTTGCACATCGAAAGGTTTTTCAAAAGTATTCGTCAATTCATTTCCTGGACCAAGGTTGATTCAAGAATGAATCGCCCCATAGTTTCTATCCAATTGTCACAAGTTTGATTTTTAGAAAAGATCTCACATGTCACCCACCAAGAGCTTGTTTGATGTTGGCTCTAGAAGGATTTCCATCTTCATCGTGAATATTTTACATATCACTCGGATGTTCTGGCAATACCACAAGGATAATGCGTAGGACTCTTAAAATATATTCTCACTTTCCACATTGTGTAAAATAATGAGTCTTCATTAATTGTGTCCTAATGAGATTTATTGATGATCTCTTGGCTCTAGACTCAATTGCGCATTTTGGTTTCCTATGCCGGAGACTAGGGAGAGGGTCTCCTTCTTCAATATCAACAACCTCTAAGAGAAGGTCGATAGATTATGTAGGTTCTCCGTGAGAATGAAACAAGTCCTTTTAAGAGGAACTTGAGTAGCTTGTGAAGATGTAGTGCAGTGTGTGGAAAAATAGAAAGAGGGGGTTGAATAGTTTTACCAATTAAAACTTCTTTTAAGATATTTAGATCAATTATGTCAATCTATTGGATGTGTATATTGGACATTGATACACACACACACACACATATATATATATATATATATATATATATATATATATATATATATATATATATATATATATATATATATATATATATATATATATATATATATATAAATGTGTAATGAAAGATAAAGAGTAAGAAGCACATAACCACAACACGAGTATTTATAGTGATTCGGCTACAAGGACACCTTCCTTTCCCTACTCCACTCCCCGAGTCACCTAATCGAGAGTTCGTAATCACTACACGACACCAACTCCTTATGGCAAAGAAGCCTTCACAACGTCGCCTACTCTTTTTCCGGTACTAGGCTAACCACCGGGTTCTTTCACAAAGGAGAACCACACCTATCACAACGTCGCCTACCCTTTATCCGGTACTAGGCTAAGTACCGAGTTCCATTACGATGGAGGAACTACTACCCAAAACTACACAACACCTAACCCCAAAGGAGATCAATCTCCTTATTACAACACCATCAAGGATATCAATATCCTTGGATACAACCTATCTCTATTTATATATCGATGCACCTCATCGAGTATATGACCTTGACATTCTTCACTAATGTCACTTGACTTGACTTCTAGGCATCTTTCACTAATGCCCTTGACACGGACGCTTGGCACCTTTCACTAATGCCTTCGTCTTGACTCCTTTAGCATTCTTCACTAATGCTTTTGACACGGACGTTAAGCATCTTTTACTATTACTTTCGTCTTGACTCTTTCGGCATCCTTCACTAATGCCTTGGACACAACACTTCTATTGAGGAAGAAAGAAGTATCAATCAAGAGAACCTCAGTAGTCTTGATGATGACGAGGCATGGCAACTCATGGACTTGAGCTTGCTC
Source organism: Chrysanthemum makinoi (assembly GCA_910596185.1). NCBI lineage: Eukaryota > Viridiplantae > Streptophyta > Magnoliopsida > Asterales > Asteraceae > Chrysanthemum > Chrysanthemum makinoi. The sequence continues at coordinate 150,397,988 of OU343222.1, forward strand.
GACTTCAAGAGGTGGTGATCTCGCCTTTAAGAGGAACCTAGAGAATCACACAAAAACAAAAGACAAACTACATAGAAAGATCCTTAGGATATGTGGTTAGAAGGTTACAATACTGGGAAAGTATGTGGGAGTGGCAACCCAAAAGGAAGAAATGGCTCACTATTTATAGAAGAAAAATAAATGCATCTTGTTTCACGGATCTCACGGATCCTCACTTGAGGGATCCATCCAGTGTACTTATACTTGGGGATCCGTGGATGCCCCTTTGCCCATGGGTTTTGGGTCATGGGTCATGGGTTATGGATCATGGGTATCCAAGTAGATACAATGTATCTACAAGATGCTATGCATCTAGTCCATGGGTCATGGGTAATATCCATATATGACTTAAGCATGATGTCATGCAATGGGTTATGGGTCATGCTCCATGGGTATGGGTCATGGACTTTGGGTTATACCCAACAACATTCAATGTATTTGGTCAATGGGTCAAGATACTTAAGTTTCTACCCATTTACATTACCCAATATAATACATACTAGTTATGTATATATTTACCCAATATGTAAACTCTAGTTGTTGTACATATGTATTACTAAATCATAAAATCACTTATACTTGTTTTAGTGTTTTATGTGAAAACGTAAGTGTGATAGAAAACTATTGGCTTAAACCATTTACGTATTTTATTTGTTTCGTTAAAATGATTTTACGTTTGTTATCGACAAAACATTAGAAGATCGTAAAATATAAATAAACGTTTTTAAGGCTTATTTGTATTAACAATCTCCCCCCTTTTGTTGATGACAAAACATAAAATTATTTTAAGGAAAAACTAAAATTCGTAAAAGTTTAAATTGAGTTTTATCTTTTCTCCCCTTTTGTCAAAACAAAAAGAGCCGAAAAAAGAAACTAACACGGTGTTTTAAGAAAAACATGTAAAAGAAAAAAAAAATATTTAGAGAGCAAGTGACGGGAAGAGTTCTCGTCTTAACTCCCCCTTGACGAGTCCATCCCTTTGTGAATAAAAACTACTAAGATAATGCATTGCAACTATGTTTGCAAATGGTTTCGTCTTAGTGACGATAATGCTCCCCCTTGATGATTGCAACTTTGCAAGGGGATGTAACGAAATGTAATCCATATGAGGATTATATTGCAAATGGTTTTGCAATGTATGGTTTGACACAAAGCTCCCCCTAGCTTAGGGTGTCAAAGTCTTCATGTGTATTTTGAAAATCTACAAAACAAAGGTTAGAAAACAAGTATATAGTGCATAATTTCTTGCAAATAAGACTCAAGTTAGTAGAAAACTGGTCTTCTGTTGCACGGTTTCCTCCTTTGAGGGATCCGTCTAGGCAAAACTCAGGGATCCGTCTATCTGATAGCAGAATTCAGCAATGGTGATGTAACAAATACTGTTATCATCAAAGTGAGATATGTATTCAAGCAACAAACATATACTCAAAGCAATACGGCATATAAACTATCATTCAATAAAACATGAGATGATCTTCAAATCTCTAAAAACTAAGAGAATGGTTTAGCCATGTAATAGATATTCTACTAATACTAATAAGTGACCAAAACTTAAGAAGCAACCATGTGCTTGAGTCTAAGATGAGTAGACTTGTTGATTTGGTCCAATCTTTTAAGAAGATGATTAACATGAAATGCAACTCATTTCGTACTTCTTGAACAAGTCCTTGGGTGATTAGACAATTAGAGCAATTATTGTCTTGATTAGGAACCGGAGGAGATTGGATGTTTTGAGGAGGTTCTATAAATGATGGTGGAGGTACATTGAGTAATGTAGGATGAGATTCTACTAAGAATGAGGGTGGTGGTAATGGAAATTCCTCCATATGATCAAGTCCTTGGTGGTTCCTTATTTAACAAGAAGTTGGCGAGTGAGAAGTTCTCTGTGAGTACTTTAATGAATAGAGATTTGGGTGAGATAGAGGCTCGGTGAAGGAGTGTAGTCCATGCTCTAGGGGTGAAGGCTTAGGCGTTTTACTAGAACTAGGTACGTTTGGTTTAGAGCTTGATGAAGCCTTTTCTACCCTAAAAGGTCTAATGCTAATTCTTGCGGTTCTCTTGGCAATTGTTGATTGGGTTTGTTGAGGTGGGATTCTAGCACTATTATCTCTTACGGGTGATGATTCGGTGGATGAAATCTCATGAACCATATGACCATTCCTTTTGGATGAACCTTTGGTTGAAGAATTGTTGCTAAGTGCTTTGGTCATGGTGAGGATGTAATAGATGTCTCTTACTACTGAATTTCTTTAAGAATGTGTAAGAGTGATGACTTAACCTCTCAAGAGTGTTTGATTTATAAAGGGTGAACTTGAATTAAGGAATTAAATTCATGACCACTAAGGGAATTAGGCATGCACCAAGGTCAACTAAGGTGTTGTTCAACTCTAGGAAATCATTAAATGGTAACTAAAGGTGTTTAGATTACCAAATATGGCTTAAATTTAAAGGAAAAGTTGATTAAAGGCTTTCTATAGACACGGATCCCGCGGATCCCTCTCACTAGGGATCCGTCTGGTTATAAACCAGGGATCCGTCTGTCAGACAAAGATGTGATGAAATGATTATGCTTTTTGTAAGGTCTAGTACTTATGAATCTTGAGGATTTGACTTTCCTTAGATGTCTTGAGTGGTGGATGTCTTAAATGCTCAACCATAAGGAGTGAGGATACTTAATGATGGTTTTGGGTAGGAAAGTGGACTTTTAAGAGTCTAACTAAGTGCTTGAGGAGGATACCATTTGATTTGAAATGAAAAAATGATGGCAATTAGTCCTAGAAATCAGATGATGACTCAAGAGAAATTTGATAAAATCCTAAAAAAATAAAGAGAAATGAAAAACTAGTTTCAAGCCTATTTTGAGGTAAGAGTGACTAAAATCAATTTGTTAAAATTGATAGAAATATCAAACTAAGTGCTTTGAAATGTGAGGAAAAATGTGTGAGCGTTGGAGCAGAAATATGGTGGATATTGGTGAGTTTGATAAATCAAAGGCACTTTGAATTTGATCCTAAGTTACCTATGGGTGAATGTGAGACTCCTGTTTGAGGGAAGCCTTAAGTGGTATTAAAGAATCATGTTTAGCCAACATGATGTGATCAAGGGGATAACTTAGATGTATAGTGATCTGTATTTCTAGCATCGTCTCGCTTCGGATCCAACTGCCTCTCTTAGGAGGGATCCGCTAGTTATAACTCGATCCAATATGCAGATCAGAAGGCTTTCAGCAATTGTGCAATTCTTGCACTCTTAGAAAATGCTTCTCCTAGTTATTACTAAAATGATTAAATGCAAGAACACAACAAGTATAACGCATAGCAAGTGTGGGAGACTAAAAGGTAGCTAAAGATGAGTGACGACGACTACTTGGATGAAATCAAGATGTCGTAAAATCTCATCCTACTCGTTCCTAAGTTAAATTGTACAATGCCAAGATATGGAAATTCCTACACACTACTTCCTACTCTACATAAGTATTGTTAAGATGTTACAAACCATTGTTTCAAATTGTTTTCACAAACTAAGGTCCTATGGCCTTACCTTACTTCCCCATCTCCTTCCATATCACTCCCCGTATTCATCCTCCCCTCCACTCTTCATCCCACCATCTCTACTTCTTTTACTTCCAGAAGTTGACAAAGCACTTGAAGATCCCTTTGGTTTGTTGCCATTCTTGTGATGGGCTAGGAATGTCCGAAAATTGATTGATGTAATCCAAAGGGTCAAGATCGGTGTTTCCAATGGGGTTGCTACTTCCTTCTCCTTCTCTTTGTCTCTCCCGTTCATCTGATGAATCCGTTGGTGGGTGAGGTCTTTTTCCATCCACTATAAACCTTGTAGTTTTTCCCTCGGGCAACGGCACCATGAATTTGTTGCAAAAGCTATAATCAAAGGAATACGGAGAAGGATCTAAATCAAAGATGAAGTTTGCAAGACGGGATAGGAGCATTGCATACGGGGAGCACCATTTTGTCCATGCTTTTCACACTCGCCATTCTCTTAATCATGTAATATGCAAGGTTGAAGAAGGCAATAGATCATGAAGCTCAAGCACGCATTGGGGTGATCCTTGTTCCCTCCTAAGCAAAGCACATTCTCCCTTACCACGACTTCCCATTTCTTATACAACGGGAACATCTTGTAGAGCTCCATTTGATAAGGATCCCTATAGATGACTTTGGAATTTCTAGTGACCCTCGATGGGGATGCCCTTTGCATGAACACGGTATCCCTTACCGTGGTTGCTTCTGGGATTCTCATGTGGTAGACTTCATGATGATCAACCATATCGTGTAGCTTCGCCAAAGACCATTCATTGAATACATGCAAACTCCTTGATATGGAACACGTAGTATTCTTCCAAATTCTACAAGTGAAAGAGTGTACTCATGCTCATTTATGATGAATACAATTGAGATGGTCCGCTCTCATTCCTAACTATTCTCATCGTCAAGCTTTAGTAGAACTCAAGAGCGAACACACTGGCAAATTTGTTCGCTTTATGTCTAAAAGACAATCAAATCCAATTGTTCCAAAACTTCTGATGTTGGTGTTAGCAAGGAATGATGGTTCTACCACCGCGACCTTTATGAAAAGTCTCTTTTGAGCAACTTGAAAGCTTTCCTATCCTCCGGGCTAAGTCCATCCTTTCGATGATACATTGGGATGTAATGGGCGGTATCATGATAATCTTATTGGCGGTTACTAGGTATGATTGTTCCTATACAACAAAACCACAATGTGGTGTTAATTGTGAATAGTAGCCTAAAGAGTTTGATCACAATTTGCTCAAAACATCTTCATTGAATTCAAGAAATGAGTTTAATTTGTATTAACAATGTTAATTCTTTGATTTAGATTATCTTAGAAAGTGGTAACAAATTATGACAAACCCATTTAAACCCAACTTCTAAAGATGAAAATTGTAATCCTAGGAATCAAGGAATAAAATTAACAATGTAGTGAAGATTATACTTACACAAGAGATTGATTTGCTTGAAGGAAATGATCAATTTGCTCGTGAACGAATGCGGGTTTTTGTTCGTGAGTCTTTGAAAGGGGAAAGTGATAGTGGAACTTACACAAATGATCATTTCTAACTTATGCCTTTGTCTTACATTTGCACGGATACCGGATCCCTTGCATTAGGGATCCGGCTAGTTCAAACTCAGGGATCCGGCATGACAGCAAAAGTTCAGCTTAAGCATTCCTTGATAACTTTGGTTTGGGAGTTCTAAATTACCTAGAGTTGATGTTCAAGCTCTATAACTTGTGGTTTGAGGTTTTGACGGTTAATACTAGTCCTATTTGATGAGGTTCCCTTATTATGAATAAGTCATACTTCTTTGGGAGGTTTTTCAATAATTATGATAAAATCCCATTTTATCCTAATATAAGAAATTTCACAAGGATACTCATTGATATAGATGAAATGTAAATAGTGATTTTGTGAGGAATAATGATCAAGGCTATCGAATAGCCGAGATATCATTATTACAGGTTTGTAGTGTAGTCTATACAAATCAACGAAGAATACTATTCTTGATGATGATTTCAATATAGATAACTATTTTAGTAATTACTAAGAAAGTGTAAACATACTACTAAGACTTTAATAAAAGAAAAATTGTAATTTATTAAAGATCATACTTTTGCAAAATATTCTTTTTAAGGAAAGAAATATTTAGAGAATTTTTTCATGATCTTCTTGGTATGCCCAAATCCAAGTATAGAGAATTCTTTACTAAATATTCTTTTTAAGGAAAGAGATATTTAGAGAATTTCTTCATGATCTTCTTGGTATGCCCAAATCCAAGTATGGAGAATTCTTAACTAGAAAAATATTAAAACGTTCTATCATAGTCCAACATTAAACAATATGATGATTTTTAAAACATGACAAAAAAAACCTTCTTTGTAGTTTTTAAACATACACGGATCGTATCAAGTTTTTAAAGTACAACATACTTTAAGAAACTTGGTAACCTGGATCTGATACCAATTGTGGAAAACTAGAAGGGGGGGTTGAATAGTTTTACCAATTAAAACTTCATTTTAAGATATTTAGATCGACTTATGTCAATCTATTTAGATGTGTATGTTGGACATTGATATATATATATATATATATATATATATATATATATATATATATATATATATATATATATATATATATATATATATATATATATATATATATATATATATAAATGTGTAATGAAAGATAAAGAGTAAGAAGCACATAACCACGATAATACAGTATTTATAGTGGGTCTGGATACAAGGACACCTTCCTTGCCCTACTCCACCCTTGAGTCACCTACTCGAGAGTTCGTGAATCGCGACACCAACTCCTTATGGCGGAGAAGCCTTCACAGCGTCGCCTACTCTTTTTCCGGTACTAGGCTAACCACCGGGTTCTTTCACAAAGGAGAACCACACCTATCACAACGTCGCTTACCCTTTATCCGGTACTAGGCTAAGTACCGAGTTCCATTAAGATGGAGGAACTACTACCCAACACTACACAACACCTAAACCCAAAGGAGATCAATTTCCTTATTACAACACCATCAAGGATATCAATATCCTTGGATACAACCTATCTCTATTTGTATATCGATGCACCTCATCGAGTATACAACCTTGAAATTCTTCACTAATGTCACTTGACTTAACTTCTAGGCATCTTTCACTAATGCCATTGACACGTACGATTGGCACCTTTCACTAATGCCTTCGTCTTGACTCATTTAGCATTCTTCACTAATGATTTTGACCGCAGGGCGCATAAGCATCTTTCACTAATGCTTTCGTCTTGACTCTTTCGGCATCCTTCACTAATGCCTTGGACACAACACTTCTATTGAGGAAGAAAGAAGTATCAATCAAGAGAACCTCAATAGTCTTGATGATGAAGAAGTATGGCAACTCATGGACTTGAGCTTGCTCGACTTCAAGAGGTGGTGATCTCGCCTTTAAGAAGAACCTAGAGAATCACAAAAAAAAAAGACAAACTACATAGAAAGATCCTTAGGATCTGTGGTTAGAAGGTTACAATACTTGGGAAAGTATGTGTGGGAGTGGCAACCCAAAAAGAAGAAATGGCTCACTATTTATAGTTAGAAAAACAACTACTTCCACGGATCCCACGGATCCCTCACTTGGGGGATCCGTCCAGTGTATTACTGGGGATCCGTGGAACGCTCCCTTTTGCCCATGGGTTTTGGGTCATGGGTCATGGGTATCCAAGTAGATACCATGTATCTATAAGATGCAATGCATCTAGTCCATGGGTCATGGGTAATATCCATATAGAACTTAAGCATGATGTCATGCAATGGGTTATGGGTCATGCTCCATGGGTATGGGTCATGGACTTTGGGTTATACCCAACAACATTCAATGTATTTGGTCAATGGGTCAAGATACTTAAGTTTTTACCCATTTACATTACCCAATATAATACATACTAGTTATGTATATATTTACCCAATATGTAAACACTAGTTTTTGTACATATGTATTACTAAATCGTAAAATCACTTATACTTGTTTTAGTGTTTTATGTGAAAACGTAAGTGTGTTAGAAACCTATTGGCTCAAACCATTTACGTATTTTATTTGTTTCATTAAAATGATTTTACGTTTGTTATCGACAAAACATTAGAAGATCGTAAAATATAAATAAACGTTTTTACGGCTTATTTGTATTAACATAGTGCATCACTGGGTCCATGACGTCTTGTCTTCAATACTGGTGTTACCTTGGTAACAACCAGTAGCATATGAATTGAACCCGGTTTCTGCCCTAAGGTTGGATTTTTTGGAGGGCTATTTCTTTTCACCCTTTTCTCATTCATTTCTTTTTCATTCTTCAACCCCTTCAGTGCTTACCAAGGCTTCATTACTAGAACCTTATTGGGTTTATTCTAGTTCTAGCTGCTAGGAATTAGAAATTCCAGGTATTAAAGAGTCGGTCACCTCAAGTATATGTAATCGTTAGAAAGCTCGTAGTCATAGTACTTCTATGTTAAGTAGTATTTAGTTTAGTAACACCGGGGAGGACGGACGGGTCTTTACCCACTGTATGCCCGATCCACACCCGCTGTGTATGCGTTTATTGTAAGACTATAAATACTCTCTACCTTCCAAGGTAGAGAGTTGGAGCTCATAATAAGAATTTTTTTTCTCTCACTAAAGTTCCCTAAACCTCTAACTTTCTCTCTCTAGAATTCCACTTATACGTCTACTTTGTGTTATGGTTTGATGTGTATGTGAAATCCAATATCCTACAATTGGTATCAAGAGCCATGGTTAGATCATATCTTACACATCTTTGGATTTCTAGTGGTTTTAGGTGGTTTTTGAGTTTGAAAAAGTTTAGTGGTTTTGCATCATTTGGTTGATTTCTTGTGTTAAAGCTTGGATTTTGTTAGTACTTTTGTGTTTACAATCATCACAAGTGTTTAGGTTTTCATTTGGTAAGCTTGAATCATCTTGGTTGGGTTGTTTTGGATTGAAAAGTGGTGTTTGTGAAGTTTTCTAGCTAGCAACTTGATCTACGGATAGCTTTTCTTGCTAGCTTAATTTGCTTTACATTTTGGTAGCGAAGTTGCGAGTTTGTGGAGTTAGCGACTTTAGGCCTAGCGACTTGCCTAGTGAGACAAGACGACAAACAAGCATTACAAGTAGTGGAATCTCCACTACTGTAGCTTAATGGTGGAAGTTAGCTTAATTTGTACTTTATATTGTTAGCGACTTGGTGTTAGCGAGTTGGTACCTAGCGAGTTGCTATTTGGCGACTTGAATATTTAGCTTAACTTGGTGCTTAGCTTAATTGTCCAAAATTTTGTTAGCGACTTGGATTGTAGCGAATTGTTACATAACGACTTGGAACTTTAGCAACTTAGCACTTAGCGATTTGGTTCACAATTTTCCTAGCTTAACTTGAGTGATTTCCTTTAAATACGGTTTTCTTGATTTAGAAAAACCGTGAAAGAATCTATTTCCCGGTTTAATCATAGAGTTATAAAATCTCGCTTAACTTGTCATCATGTCTACCAACGTTCCTACAATCATCTCCACTGTTGCCGAGGATGTTCAAGCAAATGGTTCGATATTCGCCCACCCATGCTTTGAGAACCGACTATGACTCTTGGGCTCAACGAATCGGACAGACATGCCTTGGAAAGAAAATGGGGTTAACATTCTCAAATCCGTTGATGAAGGACCTTACCGAGTTGAAACTACTAGAGATATACTTGATATCGAAGATGGAACTTTGATTTACGGAATGGACATACCAAAGATGTATGATGAGCTTGACGATAAGGAGAAAAAGAGATTCGATGCAGATATCCGAGCTTCCAACATTATACTTCAAGGTCTACCAAAGGACATCTACAAGCTTATCAATCACAACACCGAGGCAAAAGCAGTATGGGATAATGTCAAGATGCTTCTTCGTTCTGAGCTAATAAGCATTTGAAGACCGAGAATCTGGTTGTATGATGAATTTGAGCACTTCAAGATGAAACCAAATGAAAGTGTCTATGAGTACCATGTGAGATTTCATAAGTCGGGTGAATGAATGAGGAACATCGAATGACTATGCCTAACATTCAGATGAACTCAAAATTTGTAAACAACATGAATCCCGAATGGCACAAATTTGTTACTTCCGTGAAGCTCACTAAAGGATTGAAGAATACTAACTATGAGCAGCTCTATGCCTTCCTTCTTTAGAATGAGAGACATGCCATGTTTGAAAAGAGGATTCTTGAACAATTCAAAACAAATCCAAGAGAGATAAGCTCATCAAATGATTCAACTGCCTTCTACTCAAACATTGGGATTACCACCAAAGCTTCACAAGTTATACCCATGGGTGATGGAACTCACAAACTCATTCCCAATCCAAAGTTCAAACAAGCCGATGTCGATGCACACGTGGTAACTTCATTAATCAACTGCTCTCCCGATTAGTCAAAACATGAATTCTCTCCCACAAACCAACAACCACCTCTAACACCTTCTAACCCACACAATCAAGCTACCGCCGAGATGGGAAAATTGTTGTGCAACCAGCGTGAAAGACAAGATGATCAAGGAAGAAGAGGAGCCGGTAGAGGTTATGTTGGTAATCGATCGAGGAAGAAATGGAAATCAAGGTCAAACTAAGCCGATCAAATGCTATAACCGTGGTGGTGAGGGACACATTGCAAGGAACTGCACATCTCCAAAACGCCCACGAATCGCCGATTACTTTAGAGATAAGATGTCGCTTTGTACAAGCTCAGATAATGGTGCTGCTTTGGATGAAGGAGTTATTGTTTCTTTGCCGAGGGCAATGCCAAGACCTATGATGCGATGTGGATGAGCGCCAATTCAGAGATAGGTCACAATCATCAAGAACGCCTTTCAAGTCACATTGTGATGCATACGACTGATGTGGATGATGGACCCATCACACACAATTTTATGGCTAGCATTTCTCCAATGGTTTCTCCCAAGGTCTCTTCTTCACCACAACCTGGCCCATCCAAAGACAAACTCATCTCAGAGGTATTAAAACTATACGATGATGATGATGTACAAAAGATGCATGACAAAGTACAATCAACTGAAACAATTGAATCAAATATTGAAAACATGGGTAATATCAATGTTGTCCCATATGATCAATATGTGAAACAAAGTGAAAGTGAAATTGTATCAAGTGATGCATCTTCTGCAATCAACAATGACTATGTTTTTGATGAATACACCGCATGTGCCCCGATGATGCCATGTTATCTCTAATACTAATGCCTATAAAGAACGGGTTGCTATTTATGAACAACGTGCTAAATTTGAGTTGACCACCCGTGAGCGGGAAATGGATGACCAAATGCGCATAACTATTAGAAAAGTAGGTTTAGAGAAGAAGTATTAAAACAAGAGTTAAACTCCTTACAAGAAAAACTTTCAAAAACCGCTAAGCAAAAACAAGAACTTCAAGAAAATGTTAAAATGCTTAAGCAAGAATTCAATGCTAAGGAATCAAAACCTTTGAATGATTTTTCTAATCTAAAAACCTTGAAAAACAAGCTTGAAAATAAGTTGTACGTACAAGGAAACACCATTCAGATCGCTCACATGATCACTAAGCATGAGTCCTGCGTTTATATAAGCATAGCATTCCCCTTGTTGAGGAACCAAATCCAGAGGTCATTAAAAAGGCTAGAAATGCTCATAAGGTTCTTTATGATGGCAAGGAAAACCTTAAACCTAGACAAACCTAGTTATACTGAGTGCACAGAGGAAGATAAGAAATAAGATGAAATCACTAGGGAAAAGTTAAACAAGAAACTAGGTGATCCAAAATGTAAAGAAAAGAAAGTAATCATCACACCCCATGATTACAAAAAGGAGAATTGGATTGCCTTAAACAAGTTTAAGCCTCTGACATTGTTAACTCCCGAACAAGTGTTCTGGAAAATGGATTTAGATAAGCAAAAGTCAAAATATTGTTGAAACCAACCCCCTTTGAAAATGCCTAGAGCTTAATCGTGTATCCTCCAAATACACCAATGCATCTAGTTCCTAGAACAATTGCCACTAAAAGCAAGACCTTAATCAGCCAATATGTTATCTTTCAACTATTTGTTGATTTTGAGAAAACTTGTAAAAAAAGGATCACACCCATCGGTATAATCAAGGAGAAAGAGGTTTTGAGCAAACTAAAGAATGTTATTTAACCGAAGTCATGCCTTTCTTTAAACAACTAAAAGATCACTTTGAGAGTCTAAAAAAGGGAATGAATTCGATATTAAAGAAATGGAAAAGGAATTTGATGCAATGATAGTTGAGGTTAGTGACTATGAGCGAGCATTAAAATATAATGAGATTGAAAGGAAGAACTTGCATAAACTGAATGAGAATATGATTTCTGAATGTATTGCTCAAGATGTGTTTTTCAATGCTACAACTTGTTCTATTAATGCTTCTCAATTTCATGAATTATCTCAAGGTTCCAAAGTCTCCCATGATCGTGTCATTGAGCTTGAAACAAATAATTCTAAATTAACTGAGAAAATTGAACTGGATGATCACGACAATTTGTTAAACATTTTTCTAAACTAGAAGTTGAGCATTTTAATTTACAACTAAAATATCAACATCTTAAAGAAAATGTCAAAACTTCAAATATCAAGACATCCTCAGATGCTCCAGAGTTTGATGCAGCTTTTCAAATTAACAAACGTGATGAACAGATTCAAGCTCATTGTAACACGATCATAAAGTTGAAAGCCCAAATCTCTCAATTAAAGGGTCAAAAGAACAATATGACAGCTCCCAAATGCCTCCTCCTTTAGATTCTCCGAATTCTCAAACTTTTCATCTTCAAAACTTAGTTAATGCCTTACAAAAGGAAAACGAGTTTTCTAGAAGAAAATGAAAAGTTAAACGACATTTTAAAGAGTTATATGATTCAATAAAAGTCACCCGTGACCAAAACAACTAAAAATAACGCCTTTACAAAAGGAAATTGAGAATCTGGAAGTCGGAAATGGGAAACTACCACTTGTTTTCAATAAGAATGTTGTCTCAAAGTCACCCTGAGATTGCAAATACACTCGCGATGCTTAAATATATTCCTCCTCATCTTAGGAATAATGAACATGCTTTTCATGACTACAGTGCTCACCTTAAGGATAGTCTAGAATGTCTCCCTGAGATTGTCGAAGAGGATTTCATTAACAAACCTCTTGATAGTGAAATTAGGTTTGCTTGCCTCCAGGCCAAACGATCTCAAGAGTCGCTAGAATGTGTAATTGCAACATGTCCCAAATCCTTAACCTTAGGTGCAAAAGGCAAAGCCGTGATGCCTTGTTCTATGCCTAGTGCCGAGCCTTCAAACCATTCTAGGCCCACTTTTAAGAAAGTATACATCAATGTGTCGCTAGTAATATAGTGATCCTTGCACGCCTAGTTCAGAATGCAAAAGTAGATCAACCAACTAATGTTCCCATAATTAATGACATTAAAGCGAAAGGTGTCAAAGTCTCAAGACAATACAAGGAATGATAGGACCCCGCAAGCTAAAAATGTGCATTGGAAGAGAGTAGAAGACCAACCTAGGATCTTTAAGCTTGAGTTGAATAAAACGAATCGTGTTGATTCTAATATTAGCCTTAGGCGCATCAGAATTAATTCAATTCGATACTATTTGCAAACCTTGTAATGATGTCCGCTTGAATTCGCTGCTAATCATGAATGTGGTGTGAATGCTTTGTCTAATGCCGTCAAATGCCCGCTAAAATTGTTAACGCTAATAATCGCAATGAAGGCAAAAGGCAAAACGAAGATTGTTAGAAAACAAAGTGGAAACCCACAGAAGAACTTTTATAAAGATAGGTTATTATTGGATACCTTTTGGCCATAAGAATAATCAGCTTTGCTCTCAAACTGCTAAGATTATGCCCACTAGAAAATGGATGCCTACCGGTAGAACTATTCCCTTAAGAAGTGAACATACTTTGAATAGGTCAAATACGCACACCAAAGATTGCATCTATTCCCAATGATTCCATTGCTTCTACTTCGATATGGATGTTTCTATTTCGATGTGGTGTTCCATTATCACATTAACCAAGTGGAACCCATTCTTGCATGGGGATCCCAATTATCCGCTTATCCATTCTTGTCTCAGGTTCAACCGCAGATCGCTCAAATCGCTCGTGGTATTCGGACTCAGCCGCTCCAAGCATATGACCGAGACCTGGTCATGCTCATGAACTTCGTGAGGAAATTCATCGGGACAGTTAGATTCGGTAATGATCATTTCGTGCAATTATGGGTTATGGTGATTATGTTGTTGGTGATAGTGTTATCTCTAGAGTATACTATGTTTAAGGTCTTGGTCATAACTGCTCTCTCTTTGGTCAATTCTGCGGATTCTCGATCTAGAAGTAGCCTTCCGAAAACATACTTGTTTTGTTAGAGAACTTGATGGTAAGGAACTTTTAAGAGGAACTCGTGGTTCAAATCTTTACACCATCTCTATCGATGATATGATGAAGTCTTCTCCAATCTGCTTGTTGTCAAAGGCTTCAAAACAAAGTCATGGTTATGGCATCGTCGTCTCAATCACTTGAACTTCGGCACCATCAATGATCTCTCCATAAAGGACTTAGTTGTAGGTTTACCTCGACTAAAGTATGAAAAGGATCATCTTTGTTCAGCATGTCAATTGGGAAAAGCAAGAAGTATGCCCATAAATCCAAACCTACTAACTCCTCACGAAGTTCTTCATACAATTCATATGGATTTATGTGGACCAATGAGAGTGCCGAATATCTTTGGGAAGAAATATGTGTTAGTTGTGGTTGATGATTACTCTAGATTCACCTAGGTCAAGTTCTTAAGGACAAAGGATGAAACTCCTGATATCATCATCAAACTCATCAAACAATTGTGTTCGACTTAACAAAACCGCCGTAATTATCCTGACAGATAATGGAACCGAAGTTTGTTAACAAACAACTTAGTGAATTCTATGAAAGTATTGGAATTAGCCATCAAAGAAGTGTTCCACCTAACTCCTCAACGTAATGTAGTTGAAAGACTAAATCGAACTCTTGTAGAAGCCGCTAGAACAATGCTGATTTACTCAAAATTTCCAATGTTTCTCTCGTAAGCTATTGCCACTGCATGCTACACACAAAATCGCTCCCGATTCACACCGCTCATGGAAAACTCCATATGAACTTGTCCACAAATGTAAAACCTAATCTCTCTTCCTTCGTGTGTTTGGTGCATTGTGTTATCCAACTAATGAGGGTCAAGACTTAGGCAAACTTAGAGCTAAAGTAGACATTGGAATATTTGTAGGGTATGCACCAAACAAAAAAGGGATACCGAATCTACAACAAAAGAACCCAAAATATCATGGAAACAATTCACGCTACGCTTGATGAGTCGACCGGTCAAATGGCTCTCGACAATCCAGTAACCCGCACTTCAAAATAAATTCCATTGGTTCATCCCTTGTTCCAAACTTTTCTCAAGAAACTCCATATGTACCTCCATCTCAAGATGATTTAAAGAAATTGTTTGATCCTATGTTTGATGAACTTTATGATCCAAGTACTAATGAGGTGTCGATTCCTACAACAGAGGCTACTCATATTCCCGTGAATGAAGTCAATCCCCTCAGCCTCAATATCATTAAGTCAAGAAGCGCCGGGATCCTTCAGCCTCATCAACAAATCATCATTCTTCAAATGTACATCATGGAACTGTCTTCCGCATCAATGATGAAGTTAATCCCTTTGCTACTCCCGAAGATGCTCCATTTGAAAATATATTTGCTCCTCAATCTTCATCGTAACCATCTTCTTCGTGAGACATCGACTCGCTACTTCATCCCTCAACAACTACCACATGAACACCTCGGAAAATGGACTCACGATCATCCATTAGACAACATCATTGGAAATCCTTCGCCCAAGATCAACACGAAACAACTTGCAACCGATGCCTTATGGTGCTTCTTCAACTCCGCACTCTCTAAGATCGAACCAAAAGATGTCAAAACCGCCATGAATGAAGATAGCCGGTTCAATGCCATGCAAGAAGAAATTCCTGAGTTTGATCGACTTGATGTATGGGAGTTAGTACCGCTCCGATTGTGCTATGATTATTGCTCTAAAATGGATCTTCAAAGTGAAACTTGATGAGCATGGTGATGTGTTGAAGAACAAGGCTCGATTAGTTGCTAAAGGATACCGCCAAGAGGAGGGTATAGACTTTGAAGAATCTTTTGCTCCTCGCTTCGAATCGAGGCAATTAGAATCTTTTAGGCTAATGCTGCAAGTAAGAACATGGTAGTCTATCAAATGGATGTGAAGACGGCATTCCCTAACGGAGATCTTAAAGAAGTCGCCTATGTCGCCCAACTCCGGTTTTGTGAATCCGAGCATCCTACCCACGCTTATCGCTTGAAGAAGGCTCAGATGGTTTAAAGCAAGCTCCAAGAGCATGGTATGATACGCTATCAAAGTTTCTTATATCTACCGGATTCAAAGAAAGGAGCAATTGATCCAACATTGTTCACCGTGAAAGTCGTGCAAACATTTAATTCATGTTCAAATTTATGTTGATGATATCATTTTTGCCTCGACTGACCCCAATGAGTGTGACCGCTTTTCAAATGAAATGAGTTCAAAATTTCAAATGTCAATGATGGGACAAATGTCATTTTTCTTGGGATTACAAATTTCACAAAGTCCCTGAGGCATTTTCATAAATCAATCTAAATATGCAACTGAGATCTTAAAGAAATTTGGATTTGATTCAAGTGACCCCGTTGACACTCCCATGATTGATCGAACCAAACTAGATGAGGACCACTCAGTGATCATGATTGACCAAACAAAATATCGTAGTATGATTGGATCCCTGATGTACCTCACTACTAGTAGACCGCATACATCTTGTTCGCCGCTTGCATGTGTGCTAGATACCAAAGTGCTAAGCCTACTAAAAGCACCTTGAAGCGTTAAACGGGTCTTTCGGTATCTCCAAGGAACCATCAATATGGGACTTTGGTACCAAGGACACCCGGTATGTCACTAATGCCCTATGCAGATGCCGATCATGCAGGATGTCAAGATACTCGCCGGCACGCCCGAGGTGCTCGCTTTTGGGTGATAAGCTTGTGAGTCGGTCTTCAAAGAAGCAAATGAGTACTTCTATTTCTCTAGAGGTAGAATACATAGCCATGTCATCTTGTTGTGCTCAAATCCTTTGGATGAGATCTCAATTAACCGACTATGGCTTTGTATTTAACAAAATCCCTCTCAGATCGGATAATAAAAGTGCTATTGCTCCATGCAACAACGCTCAACACTCAAGAGCTAAGCATATCGACATTCGACATCATTTCATCAGGGAACAAGTGGAAAAAGGTGTGGTGGAACTCTATTTTGTGAGGTCTCAATATCAGCTAGCGCATCTTCACCAAAGCTCTTCCAAGAGAACGCTTTGAGTTCATACTTCCACGACTAGGCTTGAAAAGCCTTCAACCGTAACACTCAAACGCCTTCGAGAGAAGACGAGGAGTAAAGGTCTATGCTCATCTATCTCTTGTAAATATTTATTCAAAAACAAAATACAAAATTATAAAACTTTCAAAATCCATAAAATCAAAAATTCAAAAATCTTCAAAAAATATTGTCAATTTGTCATGTTTTTCTCGATTCGATAATATCTACGGTTTTGTGCTGTCATTCAAAGAATGACACGGGACTTTAGATGTTGTCAATTTTATTTAAAATAAAAAAAAAAAAAAAAATTGAGAGAAAGAGAAAAAAAAATGGTTTATTGTCATGTCGCAAGAACCCGCTTGTCAAAGAAAGAACAGAGCATATATTTATCATATTTTCAAAATTCCATGCTCGATTCTAAAACATTTATCTCACGAAAACTAACCGCTATGAAAAATAACTCTGACTCTATTTTTGATAATCATCTTGATTTATTTGTCAAAATATCTATCTCTCAATCAACAACCTATGTCATTGATTGAGGGGAGAATGATTTCAATTAAATTAAAAAGTTATTTGGCATTCAATTGTTTTCAAAAGATAATCATGCATGTTTAACCAATGGAGTTTAAAATCTCAAAATCCGATCCTTATCAGTTAAAACGCTTTCATAATCAAGTCACAATTCTCCTCAAAAGCTTTCAAAATCAATTTAAATCTATAAGAGATCACAAATCTCAAATGATTTGATAATTGTGATAGGGGAGAATGTGTGATTTAAATTGGATTTAAACTGATAATTCGGTAAATGGTTTTATAAGGATGTACAAGTTCTCCTTCCCACATGTGACAAACGATTTCAAATTTTCCATGCACATGTTGAGGGGGAGCATCTAACTTAAACCTATGATTTGAAACGTGATAACTTATCTCATCAAAGTGTGTTCCTCTAGTATGTGCAAAACTCTTTTCAAATCTCGAGGCACATATTGAGGGGGAGCAAAATCATGAAAACCTCATCCTTCCCCAAAATGCTTTATCTACTTGATTCGATTAGGGAAGTGATGTTGATATTTTTTTGAAAATGGTTATCAAAGAAGTTAATTAATTTTTCTCTTGCCTCAAATCCGTGTGGAAAACTATTTCAAATACTTGATTCACATGTTGAGGGGTAGTTCTTCTTCTAAAAATATCAAAACAATTCTGTACAAAATGCTTTGATAATATATCACAAGTATCCGGATTGATTTTCAAATGGTTTTCAATTGGTTCCTATGGCCGATGAACAATACCAAATAGACCGACCAACTTTACTTTATGTATGGTGATATAAGGATGATAAGGTTAGGTATTGGTTCCCATGATCCGCCAGAGCCGGAGGGATCTACCCAGGACAATCCACTAGATAGTGTAGAAGTCCTTAGGTATGATGAAAAAAGGAGAAAATGAGATAGGAAGAGTGCGGATCGAGACAGAGCTAGTAATCGAATAAACCCAACAAGGTTCTAGTTATGAAGTCTCGTAATAATCAAGGGTTGAAGAATGAAAAAGAATTGAATGTGAAAAGGGTGAAAAGAAATAGCCCTCCATCAATTCAACCTTAGGCGTAAACCGGTTCAATTCATATGCTACGTGGTTACTTAGGTAACTCCGGATTGAAGACAAGACGCCATGGACCCAAAGGACGACCGCACTAAACTTCCCAAGCTACTCAAGTTCCTCTTAAAAGGGCTTGTTTCATTCTCACCGGGAACCTACATTATCTATCGACTTTCTCTTAGAGATTGTTGATATTGAAGAAGGAGACCCTCTCCCTAGTCTCCTATATAGGATCCAAAAATGCACAAATTGAGTCTAGAGCCACGAGATCATCAATAAATCTCATTAGGACAATTTCAATGAAGACTCTCTGTTTCACACAATGTGGAAAGAGAAATTATATCCTGAGTCCTACGCATTATCCTTGTGGTATTGCCGTAACATCCGAAAGTGATGTGTTTACATATTCACCGTGAAGATGGAAAGCCTTCTGGAGCCAACATCTAACAAGCTCTTGGTAGGTGGCATGAGATCTATTATACAGATCAACCATGTGACAACTGAACAGAAACAATGGGGCGATTCAATCTTTTGAATCAATCCTGGTTCAGGTTATGGATTGACGGATACCTTTGAAAAACCGGCCTTTGTGCTTTAAAACTCTTTTCATTAGCACGTCGACCGTGTACTAATTTTTCAAATCAAAAGGTGTTTTATGATTGATAATTGATTTTCATTAAAACCTTCGTTATATTGCAAAAACAATTTCTATTGAGCAATACACCATTGTTTTTCAAATCTCTTTTCATCAATCGCTGGACTTAAATTGCCGGTTCACTCAATTGTTCTCTTTGAGACGCTCCGTTTGAGAACAAATAGAGTACCGCTAAAACCCTCGCCAAGGAAATTCTTCGAATTATACTCATCACAAAAGATTTGTAATCGATCAACGGGAACCGTGGTCGTATTCCTCAATTCATCGAAGTGATCAAAGACACTTTCGCGGCGCTTTATTGCTAACCGCCTTATGCGTGTACACCCGACGCTTTGTACCGATCGTAATGGAGCGGTCAATCCATAGCCGCATGCTCACACAACACATTCATATCAAAAGAAATCATGATTGGTGCATCAATGACTCTGATATTCTAACTCCATGCTTCGCTACCGCCGCCAATATCATGAATCAACGAATGCTTCCGCTACTCTGAGAAGATATCATGATCCAGAATGTGAGCATGTCGGTCCGAAAGTCATAACATCACATAATACCAACACCACAATGGATGTATCAGAGATTTTCTATAAGATGATGATCTCAAAAGTCGGCTCAACATTATTATCACGTGATCAAGAAAAGACCTCCACTTGATTAACCAAACATGCAATGAGTGGAATCAATGACTACGAAGCCAGAGCAAAGTACTACATCAAGAATGCAAGATCAATTGTTAATGTAATATCTGATTGTATTCAATGTCATTTTAGTATATGTTTGAGGTGACCTCCTTTAGGGGGAGATTGTTAGGAATTAGAAATTCCGGGTATTAAAGAGTCGGTCACCTCAAGTATATGTAGTCATTAGAAAGCTCAGAGTCATAGTACTTTTATGTTAAGTAGTATTTAGTTTAGTAACACCGGAGGACTACGGACGGTCTTTACCCATCAGATGCCCGATCCACAACCCGTTGTGCTATGCTTTATTGTAAGACTATAAATACTCTCTACCTTCCAAGGTAGAGAGTTGGAGCTCATAATAAGAATTCTCTTTCTCTCACTAAAGTTCCCTAAACCTCTAACTTCTCTCTAGAATTCCACTTATACGCCTACTTTGTGTTATGGTTTGATGTGTATGTGAAATCCAATATCCTACACTAGCTCTATCTTAGTCCAAGACTCTTCCCATTTCTCACTTTTCTCCTTTTTTCATTATACCTAAGGACTTCAACACTATCTAGTGGATTGTCCCTTGGTAGATCCCTTCGCAATCGGGCGTGATCACGGGAACTAATACCTAACCTAACCATCCTTATATCTCCGTGCATAAAGTAAAAGTTGGTGTCCTTAGGTATTGTTCATTACCAAAACCAATTGAAAATCATTTGAAAATCAATCAAGGTACTTGTGATATAAACTCAAAGCTGCTTGACCTTAATTGTTTTTGATATTTTAGAAATGCTCACCCCAATATGCCGTGTATTTGAAGTTGTTTTAGCAATAATTATGCGAGGACTTTGAAACTGATTAAGAATGAGAAATTCAATCTTGATTAACTATTTTCTAAAAGATATCATCATCATTTCCTATCAAATCAATTATTGTAAGTACTTGCATAAATTATTTTGGGAAGGATGGTTTTCATTTGATCGCCCCCTCAATATGTGCATCGATATTAAAAGAGTTTCAGCATGATAATACGTGGAGCTCAGACTGGTGAGATAAATCAATCACGCCGATCCATTTTGGTTTAAGATGAATGCTCCCAACATGTGCATGAGTTTGAAATCGCTTGGGCACATGTAGGAGGAGTGCTAGCTATTACATTACTAAAACCACATATCTAATTATCGGTTTAAATCCAATTTAACTCACAAATTCTCCCCCAATCACACTTTTCAAACCCTTTGAGATTTGTGATCTCTATTAATTTAAATTGATTTTGAAAGATTATGAGGAGAATTGTGACTTTCTTTTGAAAGCATTTAAATTGATAATGATCAGAGTTTGAGACTTTAAACTCCATTGTTTAAAACATGCTTAAAGATCTTATGAAAACACACCCTAGGTCTGGATCCAATTGTATAGAGCATTGTTCATTAGGTCTGGATCCAATTGTGACTTTGAACATTTAGGTGCCAATTGTTTGAAAAATATCCCTTTTGATATGTTTGAAATCACTCCCCGTCAATCAATGACATAAGTTGTTGATTGAGTTATAGATATGTTGACAGATGATAAGGACATATGATTTTCAAAAATAGCTATTGTGATATTTCCAAAGCAATTTCGTTTTCATTAGATGACAAATATTTTTTAGAAGAATCGTTAGAAGGAAAAATATTTGGTTGGAAAAATTTGTTTTTTTGGCGACAAATATTCCTTATAAAAATTTTGTTTTTAGAATCAGAGCGTGAGGATTTAAAAATTGATGAAGCATAGCTGTTTCTTCTTAAAAACTGTTAATGTCAAGTGACAATAAACCATCATTTTTCTCCATCTTTTTTTTAAATAAAAGATTATGTACATTCGAACTTCATCTAAAGACCCGTGCTATTCTTTGAGTGGCAAATCAAAGTCCGTAGATGTTATCGAAGAAATAAATTTTAAAATAATATTTTTGCGCTTTTTCAAAATAATTTTTTTGATTGATTTTTTTTTTGGATTTTGAAAATTTATTGTTAGGTTCCCATATATTCAACACAAGCATCAATAGAAGAAATAGAGAAGAGATGAAGGCGGATGAACAAATAACCAAACACACATACACGTATACTTGAGAAAGGTTAGCGTAGGTATATGTGAAAGATAAATTGAATAACCAACCCTCAAGTGAGGGTTATTACATATATTTATAGGAAGGGGGCTAGGGCAACACTCCTACCCCTTCCTTTTCCTTATTGGCTAGGCCTAGGCTTATGGGCTTCTACATAAGCTTCTAAGACTAATTACTAACATAAAGGCCATAATAAGCTAACTATTACATATGAATCACTAACACTTGATTTAGGTTTAGGAGTGATTCCAACAATCTCCCCTTAAGTGTTGGTGATGAATGAATATGAATGGTTAAGGTACGTGATGTATAGTAGCTTTGACGCCTTCTACATTCTTATTTGTGAGAAGAATTGCCTTGATTTGAACAACAATCTCCCAAAGGAGAAATTGTTTTCTTTAAACAGCTTCGCTTGACGCCATCTTTGTTCTTTGATCTTTGTTCTTTGTGATGGTAGTGATAGTATGTTGTTGTTGTTCGTGATCAAGTCCGCTTCTCAGTTAGCTTCTCACGCTTCAGTTGTCTCCACATCATTCTTCAACATGCTCACACGCTTATTTCGACGCTGGATTTCAAAAGAGATCAATGAAGTTCTTTAAGTCTTAAATTTGTAGACTTTTGATTTGACGAGAATCATCTTCGACTTTTGTGTTGCTTTTGAGAGAACTTCCATTAGTGATGATGTTGGCATGAGCATGTGAAGAATCTGCACGCATCAAATCATTCCATAGTTTCTATGCTAAGAAAAACATAAGAAAGGTTAGTAATAAGCGGATTCCGGCACTTACAAGTTTGAACTTAGAGAGTGTTAATGATAGTGTGAAAACACAACTCTAATTCTCACAAAGGCCGCCTCGACCTGAGTCCCACAAAGTTGAGATAACACGCATAAAATCAAGTACATCTACGCCCGCATGAGTCGCTGAGGTACAATCAAGCATCACCTTACGCATCGTAGACCGCTTGAGACCACTCAAGCCGTAATCCACGGGATTTACCGGCGACCTGCCGCCGTGGTCATAGATGTTGACCCCGCAGAGTTTCCATTCAATCACTAAGGATCACAATTGTGAACCTCTCATAAATGTTCTTGATGATTGCTAAGATCTCAAGGACTCGATAACGTACTCACCGATGTTCTTATTGTTGAATGTAAGTGATGAAATGTCAAGGTACCTAAGAGATCTTTGATGAATCTCGCTCTGCACTCAATAGTTTTGCTTTGGTTTTTCCCGAAAGCAGAGACTAGGAGAGGGTCTCTTCTTCAACAAAGAATTGCAAGAGAAAGCCGATAGATTATGTAGGTTCCTGCGGGAGAATGAAACAAGCTTCGTGAGAGAAACTTGAGTGGCTAAGAAGGTTTAGTGCATGCGCCACCGGGTCCATGACGACTTTTAATCTTCAATACCGGCCATCAAGTGACAACCAAGAGTATATGAATTGAACCCTGTCTTCCCTAAGTTGAATAATTTGGAGGGCTATTTTTCACCCTTTCTTTACATTTCCTTTTAATTCTTCAACTCCTTCTTTCTCCGATTCTCATTTTTCTCCTTTTTACAATCATACCTAAGGACTTCTAATTCTAACTATTGGTGGTGTCCTGGGTAGATCCTCTCCGCTCAAGGATCATAGGACGTTATTCCTAACCTTAATCACCTTATAACCTCGCTACATAAAACCATTTTCATGAAAAACTCTCAAGTGTTTTGAATGAAAACCATTTTGTACCATCATGAGTTTTATCTTTGCGTAAATACTCCCTTCTACACGCAAG
>OU343222.1:150421968-150499275 GCA_910596185.1 Chrysanthemum makinoi
TTTTTTATTTTTTATTTTTTAAATTCAACAACATCTAAAGTCCCGTGTCATTCTTTGAATGACAGCACAAAGACCGTAGATATATCGAACCGAGAAAACGCATGACAAAATGACAATATTTTTGAAGATTTTTGAATTTTTCAGATTTTTATGGATTTTGAAGGTTTTATAATTTTGTATTTTGATTTTCGAATAGATATATACAAGAGATAGATGAAGATAGACCTTACTCCTCGTCCTCCTCAAGACGCTTGAGTGTTTCGTTGAAGCTTTTCAAGGTCGAGGAAGTATGAACTCAAAACGTTCTCTTGGAAGAGCTTTGGTGAAGATGTCCGCTAACTGATATTCAGATCTCACAAAATAGAGTTCCACCACACCTTTTTCCACTTGTTCCCCGATGAAATGATGTCGAATGTCGATATGCTTTGCTCTTGAGTGTTGAACGTTGTTGCATGAGAGAGCAATAGCACTTTTATTATCACAAAGATGAGGGATTTTGTTGACTTCAAAGCCATAGTCAGATAATTGAGATCTCATCCATAAGACTTGAGCACAACAAGATGACATGGCTATGTATTCAACCTCAGAGAGGAAATAGAAGTACTCATTTGCTTCTTTGAAGACCACCACAAGCTTATCACCCAAAAATCCAAGCACCTCCATCGCATTCTCGACGAGTATCTTGACATCCTCGCATGATCAGATCCGTGATAGGTCGTTAGTGACATACCGGTGTCCTTCCGGTACCATAGTCCCATATTGATGGTTCCTTGGAGATACCGAAAGACCCGCTTAACCGCTTCAAGGTGCTTTTAGTAGGCTTAGCTCGGTATCTAGCACACATGCAAACAAATGAACAAGATGTCCGGTCTACTAGCCGTGAGGTACATCGTGGATCCAATCATACTCTACGATATTTTGTTTGGTCAATCATGATCCCCGAGTGGTCCTCATCTAGTTTGGTTCGATCAATCATGGGAGTGTCAACACATGAATCAAATCCAAATTTCTTTAAGATCTCAATTGCATATTTAGATTGATTTATGAAAATGCCTCCTGATTTGTAATCCCAAAAAAAATGACATTTGTCCCATCATTGACATTTGAAATTTTGAACTCATTTCATTAGAAAAACGATCACATTCCATTGGGGCTGTCGAGGCAAAAATAATATCATCAACATAAATTTGAACATGAATTAAATGTTTGCCTCGACTCGGTGAACAATGTTGGATCAATCTGCCCTTTGCTAAATCCGGTTGATAGAAGAAACTTTGACAACGTATCATACCATGCCCTTGAAGCTTGCTTTAAACCATAAAGGGCCTTCTTCAAACGATAAACGTGAGTAGGATGCTCTTGATTTACAAATCCTTCAGTTAATACGAGACGACTTCTTTAAGATCTCCTCCGTGCCGCCTTACCCATTTGATAGACTACCATGTTCTTACTTGCGATTAGCCAAAAGATTCTAATTGCCTCGATTCGAGCCACAGGAGCAAAAGATTCTTCAAAGTCTATACCTCCTCTTGACGGTATCCTTTAGCAACTAATCGAGCCTTGTTCTTCAACACATCACCATGCTCATCAAGTTTCACTTTGAAGATCCATTTTAGAGCAATAATCATAGCACAACCTGGAGCAGGTACTAATTCCCATACATCTAGTCGATCGAACTCATGAATTTCATCTTGCATAGCATTGAACCAGCTATCTTCATTCATGGCGTTTTTAACATCTTTTGGTTCGATCTTAGAGAGTACGGAGTTGAAGAAGCACCATAAGGCATCGGTTGCAAGTTGTTTCCGTGGATCGGACGAGAGGATTTCCAATGATGTTGTCTAATGGATGATCGTGAGTCCATTTTCTGAGGTGTTCATGTGGTAGTTGTTGAGGGACGGCGTAGAGTCGATGTCTCCGAAGAGATGGTTCTCAAGAAGATTCAGGAGCAAATATGTTTTCAAATGGAGCATCTTCATGATTAGCAAAGGGATTAACTTCATCATTGATGCTAGAAACAGTTCCATGATGTACATTTGAAGAATGATGATTTGTTGATGAGATCAGGATCGCCAGAAGGCTTCTTGACTTAAAGATATTGAGACCGAGGATTGACTTCATTTCACGGAATATGAGCACTCGTTGTAGGGATCAACTCCTCATTAGTACTCGGATCATAAAGTTCATCAAACATAGGATCAAACAATTTCTTTAAATCATCTTCGGATGGAGGTACATATGGAGTTTCTTGAGAAGAGTTTGGAACAAGGGATGAACCAATGGGACTGATTTGAAGTGCGGGTCCAAACTGAATTGTTCAGAGCCGCTGACGGTCACCATCAAACGTAAGTGAATTGTTTCCATGATGTTTCGGTTCTTTTGTTGATTCGGTATCCCTTTTTGTTTGGTGCATACCCTACAAATACTCCAATGTCTGCTTAGCTCTAAGTTTGCCTAAGTCTTGACCCTCATTAGTTGGATAGCACAATGCTCCAAACACACGAAGGAAGGAGAGATTAGGTTTTCTGTTGTGGACAAGTTCATATGGTGTCTTTCCATGAACAAGGTGAATCGTGGAACGATTTGTGTGTAGCATGCAAGGGCAATAGCTTCAGCCCGGAGAAACATTGGAACTTTTGAGTAAATCAAGATTGTTCGGCTTCTACAAGAGTTCGATTTCGCTTTCAACTACACCGCTCGTTGAGGAGTTCGTGGAACACTTTGATGGTGATTCCAATGCTTTCATAAAATTCACTAAGTTGTTTGTTAACAAACTCGCCCATTGTCTGCCGGATAATTCGACGGTTTTAAGTCGAACCCTGCAATGCTTGATGAGTTTGATGATGATATCGAGTTTCATCCTTTGTTCTTAAGAACTTGACCCAGATGAATCTAGAGTAATCATCAACTATAACTAACACATATTTCTTCCCAAAGATATTCTCAGACTCTCATTGGTCCACATAAATCCATATGAATTGTATGAAGAACTTTGTGACAGAGTTAGTAGGTTTGGATTTATGGGCATACTTCTTGCTTTTTCCCAATTGACATGCAGAACAAAGATGATCCTTTTCATACTTTAGTCGAGGTAAACCTACAACTAAGTCCTTTCGGGAGAGATCATTGATGGTGCCGAAGTTCAAGTGATTGAGACGACGATGCCATAACCATGACTTTGTTTTGAAGCCTTTGACAACAAGCAAATTGGAGAAGGCTTCATCATACCTTCTATAGAGATGGTGTAAAGATTTGAACCACGAGTTCCTCTTAAAAGTTCCTTACCATCAAGTTCTCTAACAAAACAAGTATGTTTTCCGAAGGCTACTTCTAGATCGAGTCACGAATTGACCTACGTGAGAACGATTATGACCAAGACCTTAAACATAGTATACTCTAGAGATAACACTATCACCAACAACATAATCACCATAACCCATAATTGCACCGAAATGATCATTACCGAATCTAATCGTCCTCCGATGAATTTGCTCACGGTTCATGAGCCACGACCGGTCCCGCCATATGCTTGGAACACCGAGTCCAGTACCACGTAATCGATTTGAACGATCGCAGCTGAACACAGACAAGAATGGATAACCGGATAATTGGGATCCCCATGCAAGAATGGGTTCCACTTGGTTAGTAACAAGAATTGGAACACCCACATCGAAATAGAAACATCCATATCAAGTAGAAGCAATGGAATCATTGGGAATAGATGCAATCTTGGTGTCGTATTTGACCTATTCAAAGTATGTTCACTTCTTAAGGGAATAGTTCTACCAAGAGGCATCCATTTTCTAGTGGGCATAATCTTAGTATTGAGCAAACCGATTATTCTTATGACCAAAAGGTATCCAATAATAACCTATCTTTATAAAAGTTCTTCCTGTGGGTTTCCACTGTTTTCTAACAATCTTTCGCTTTTGCCTTTTGCCTTATTTGCACGCATTATTAGCATTAACAATTTTAACTGGCATTTGAGCATTAGACAAAAATTCACACCACATTCATGATTAGCAATGTAATTCAAGCGACATCATTACAAGGTTTGCAAATAGTAATTCTAATTAATTACAAGACGCTTTAAGGCTAATACTAGAATCAACACGATTCGCTTTATTCAACTCAAGCTTAAAGTTCCTAGATTGGTCTTCTACTCTCTTCCAATGCACATTCTTAGCATGCAAGGTCCTATCATTCCTTGTATTGTCTTGAGACTTTGACCCGCTTGCTTTAATACCCCCGTAGAGGGAATGGAAACATTAGTTGATCTAATTTTTGCATTCCTCAACTTGATGCAAGGATCTAAGTACTAGAAGGCACATTAGTGTATACTTTCTTAAGACTGCGGATTTGAGCTTTTTGTAGGCACACTAAAGTTCACTTTCTTAGCACTAACATATCCGAATCAACTACTTGAAGGCACATTAGTGTTTCCTAAGACCGCATAGAACGGATTTCCTGCTTGGCACTAGGCATAGAACAAGGCATCACAGCTTTGCCTTTGCACCTAAGGTTAAGGATTTGGGACATGTGGCAATTACACATTCTAGCAACTCTTGAGATCGTTTACGGAGGCAAGCAAACCTTATTTCTCTATCAAGAGGTTTGTTAATGAAATCCTCTTCGACAATCTCACTGAGACATTCTAGACTATCCTTAAGGTGAGCACAGTAGTCATGAAAAGCATGTTCATTATTCCTAAGATGAGGAGGAATATATTTAACGTTCACAGTGTATTTGCAATCTAAGGGTGATTTTGAGACAGCATTCTTATTGAAAACAAGTGGCGCTTCCCATTTCCGACTTCTCGTGATTCTCAATTTCCGTTTGTAAAGACGTTATTTTTTCGTTGTTTTGGTCACGGGTGACTTTTATTGAATCATATAACTCTTTAAAATGTCGCTTAACTTTTTCATTTTCTTCTAGAAAACTCTCATTTTCCTTTTGTAAGGCATCAACTAAGTTTTGAAGATGAAAAGTTTGAGAATTCTCAGAATCTAAAGGAGGAGGCATTTGGGAGCCTGTCATATTGTTCGCTTGACCCTTTAATTGAGAGATTTGGGCTTTCAACTTTCTCGATCGTGGTTGAATGAGCTTGAATCGTTCATCACGCTTGTTAATTTGAAAAACTACATCAAACTCTGGAGCATCCGAGGATGTCTTGATATTTGAAGTTTTGACATTTTCTTTAAGATGTTGATATTTTAGTTGTAAATTAAAATGCTCAACTTCCAGTTTAGAAAATGTTTAACCAAATTGTCGTGATCATCCAATCAATTTTCTCGTTTAGTTCGAATTAGTTTTTCAAGCTCAATGACACGATCATGGGAGACTCTGCAACCGATAATTCATGAAAATTGGAAGCATTAATGGAACAATTTGTAGCAGTGAAAAACACATCCTGAGTAATACATTCAGATCAGTTCTCATTTAGTGTATGCAAGTTCTTCCTCTCAATCTCATTATATTTTAGTGCCTTCATAGTCACTAACTTCAACTATCATTGCATCAAATTCTTTTCCATTCCCTTAATATGCTTTCTATCCCCTTTTTTAGACTCTCAAAGTGATCTTTTAGAAGTTTAAAGAAAGGCATGACCTCTGTTAAATAACATTCTTTCATTTGCTCAAAACCCTTTTCTCCTTTCGTAATGCTCAAGCAGTGTGTGATCCTTTTCTGCAAGTTTTCTCAAAATCGCTAGTCAGTTGAAGTATAACATATTGGCTAATTAAGGTCTTGTTTTAGTGGCAATTGTTCTAGGAACAAGATGCATTGGTATATTAGGAGGATACACAAATGCTTCTAGGCATTTTCCAAAGAGGAGGATTCGTTTCAACAATATTTTCAAAATTACTTATCTAAATCCATTTTCCGTAAAACTTGTTCTGAGTCAACAATGTTCCGAGGTTTAAACATGTTCAAGGAAATCCATTCTTGTAATCATGGGGTGTGATCTTTATTTTCTTCTCTCTACATTTAGGATCATCTAATTTCTTGTTCATCTTTTCCCTAGTGACTTCATCTGATTTCTTATCTTCCCTGCACTCAACTAACTAGGTTTCTGCTAGGTTTAAGGATTTTATTGTCATCATAAAGAACCTTATGAGCATTTCTAGCCCTTTTAATGACCTCTGGATTTGGTTCCTCAACAAGGGGAATGCTATGCTTATCGCTTAGGACCCTATGCTTAGTGATCATGTGAGCAAATTAATGGTGTTCTTGTATGTACAACTTGTTTTCAAGTTTGTTTTTCAAAGTTTTCGATTAGAAAAAATCTTCTAAAAAATTACTTTTCTAATAATTGTACGCACTTGGTCATCCATTTCCCCGCTTCTCACGAAGTGGTCAACTCAAATTTAGCACGTTGTTCATATATAGCAACACGCTCTTTATAGGCATTTAATCAGATATTACGTAATCATCGTGGCACAAAGTGTATTCATCAAAAAAATAGTCATTGTTGACTGCAGGAGATGCATCACTTGGTACAACTTCACTTTCACTTTGTTTCACATATTGATCATATGGGACAACATTGATATTACCCATATTTTCACTATTTGATACAAAAGTTTCAGTTGATAGTACTTTGTCATGCATCTTATGCACACAAGATCATCGTATAGTTTTAGTACCTCGAGATGAGTGTGTCTTTGGATGGGCCACTGTGAAGAGGAGACCTTAGAGAAACCATTGGAGAAATGCTAGCCATAAAGATTGTGTGTGCAGGTCGTCCATCATCCACATCAATCGTATGCATCACAATCACCGACTTGAAAGGCATTCTGATGATTGTGACTATCTCTCAATAGGTCGCCATCCACATCTGCATCATAAATCTTGGCATTGCCCTCAGCAAGAAACAACAATTCCTCTTCATCCAAAGTAGCACCATTATCCCGAAGCTGCACAAGTAGCATCTTATCTCAGTAATCAAAGATTGTGGACGCTTTGGAGATGTGCGCATTCCTTGCAATGTGTCACTCACCACCACAATTATAACATTTGATCAGCTTAGCTTGACCTTGATTACCATTCCTTCCTCGATTCTCGATTAACAACATAACTTCTACCGCCCACCTCTTCCCCTCATCATACTGTTTTCCTGAATCTGGTTGCACCACTCCTCCCATATTTAACAGAAGCTTGATTGTGTGGGTTAGATGTCGTTCGAGGTTGTTATTGGTTTGTGGGAAGAATTCATGTTTTGACCGATCGTAAGAGCTAGTTGATTAATGAAATTACCCACGGTGCATCGCAGACGGCTTGTTTGAACATGGGATCGAATTAGTTTGTGATTACCATTTCCCATTGGTATGACTTGTGAGGCTTTGGTTGTGATTCCGATGTTTGAATAGAAGGCGTTGAGTTAGACGAGCTTGTCTCCCCTCGGTTGGTTTTGAATTGATTAAGAACCAATTTTTCAAACATAGCATGTCTCATTCTCGAAGAAGGAAGGCATAGAGTTGCTCATAGTTTGTATTCTTCAATCCTTTAGTGAGCTTCACGTATGACAAACTTGTGCCATTCGGGATTCATGTTGTTCACAAACTTTGAGTTCATCTGAATGTTAGGCATAGTCATTCTGATGTTCCTCATGTCATTCACCAACTTATGAAATCTCACATAGTACTCATAGACACTCTCATCTGGTTTCATCTTGAAGTGTTCAAATTCGTCATAGAGTTGTGATTCTCTGCCTTCCATAGTTAATTCGGAACTGAGAAGCATCTTGACATTATCCCATACCGCTTTAGCTCCTATGTTGTGATTGATCAGCTTGTAGATGTCTTTAGGAAGACCTTGAAGAACAATGTTAAGCCCCGATATCAAGATCGAATCTCTTTTTCTCCTTATCGTCAAGCTCATCATACATCTTTGGTCCGTCCATTCCGTAAATCGAGTTCCATCTTCAGTATCAAGTACATCTCTAGTCGCCTCAACTCGACACGTCCTTCATCAATGGAATTGAGAATGTTGACACCATTTTCCTTTCCAAGGCAGTACAATCTGATTCGCTGAGCCCAAGAATCGTAGTCACTCACAAGCATGCGTGGGACGAGTATCCGAACCACCGCTTGAACATCCCCTAAATGCGGAGATGATAGTAGGAACGTTGGTAGACATGTTAACACATTATACGGGATTTTATAACTCTATGATTAAACCGGGAAATAGATTCTTTCACGGGATTTTACTAAATCAAGAGAAAACCGTAAACAATCACCCAAGTCGCTAGAAGATAATGCACCAAGTCGCTAACACCTAATTCGCTACACCCCCAAGTCGCTAAAGTTCCAAGTCGCTATACAAATGCAAGTCACTAAGTAGTGGCTAAGTAGTAACTCGCTAACCTTCAAGTCGCTAGCAAAATTTTTGGCAAAGAATTACCAAGTCGCTAAAACTTCAAGTCGCTAAAGAGCAACTCGCTACGCACCAAGTCGCTACCTACCAAGTCGCTACCGTAGTGGAGAGTCCACTACTTGTACCGTTAATCGTAGGTCTAAGTCGCTAGCTCCAAAACCGTAACTCATACAAAATTGTGAAGCAAGTCGCTATGAAGAAAGAAGTCCGTATGTCAAGTCGCTAGCAAGAAAAATCACATAAACATCACTTTTCAATCCAAAACAACCCAACCAAGATGATCCAAGCTTACCAAATGAAAACCTAAACACTTGTGATGATTCTAAACATAAAAGTACTAACAAAATCCAAGCTTTAACACAAGAAATCAACCAAATGATGCACAAACCACTAAACTTTTTCAAACTCAAAAACCACCTAAAAACCACTAGAAATCCAAAGATGTGTAAGATGTGATCTAACCATGGCTCTTGATACCAATTGTTGGATATTGGATTTCACAAACACATCAAACATTAACACAAGTGGGCGTATAAGTGGAATTCTAGAGAGAGAAAGTTAGAGGTTTAGGGAACTTAGTGAGAGAAAGTGAAAGATATTATTATGAGCTCCAACTCTACCTTGGGAGGTAGAGAGTATTTATAGTCTTACATAAAACGCCACACAACGGGCTGTGGATCAGGCATACAGTGGGTAAAGACACGTCCGTCCTCCACGGTGTTACTTAACAAAATACTACTTAACTAAATATAACTATGACTACGAGCATTCTAACGATTACATATACTTGAGGTGACCGACTCTTTAATACCGGGAATTTCTAATTCCTAACACCTATAAATATCTGTACTTGTGACACTTCCAGCACTGCCTCTTCTGGTCCTCCGAGTAGGTGTACCAGAAGATTTTTCATCAAGATGACCAACTTGCCCTTTACGGCTAACCGATACCTTTTATATGTTTCAAGCTTTTTGATTTTGGTAGCTGGTGATCGCACTGCACTCGCTTTGTTGATGATTCCTTGATTCCGACAGATAATATGGGTTCTACCAATATGTCGTGATTATCCGGTCATTGAGCCTCATGGGATATCGATGAAGTCCAAGTGCTCTCTCGATCAACTTTGGTGTATCGACATATAGGAATCTTGGAGCCAAGCTTGTGAAAAATAGCATCATGTCCTCCCATATCGCTTCGATTTCAATGTCCTTCTTGTTGATCAACGACTGTAAAATTTGCAGCCCATGAGCTTGGGATGCTCATAGCCACTGCCACGCACTGAGACCGATGGTGATGATCATGTAGAGTGTTCTCCATGGTTGAGGAATATTCTTCAAGCTCTACGCGGAGAGTGCTTAGTAATAATCCCTAAGCTTCATCATAACCAATATCTATCAAGAATTTCAGATGCCTCTTCAAGAGGGGTAGCAAAGAAGTCGGTTGGAGCGATGTCGAATGATGAGAATGCCCGTAAGTCAGCAGAGTGATAGTGACTTGTTTGATTGTGTCACATTCACCGCACTGACCGCTGATCCTCTCGCATAGAATCCTGAATTGTTGAATGTAGACCTCTCGAACTGCGGCAGAGTGTGAGAGCATGTTCTCGTAGGGATGATTCCCTGAATATCCACGAATTGAACAAGAAGATTGAGCATGAGGGTATCAAAGTCAACCCTAAGGTTGTTCTTTCCAATCTTTCTCGGATAGCCCTTTGGAAAGATATCAAGAATTGTAAGAACTTCGATGCATCCACATTCATTTGTTCACCATGTCGCGGATCCGAAATAACATTAGCCAAAAGTACCAACATATCGAAAGACATAGTGTTAGTCAACAGAAGGTCTTATTGTCTAGTTATTGAATGTACAGTTGTCAATGATTGTTACGAGTCCTAAGTCACTTGTTTGTTCAATAGTCCAATGATGTCGCGGAAATGTTTCGTGAGTCAGTTAACTTTAAGTTTTAAAGTTTATGTTATCACTTATTGTTCACAACATATCAAACTATTAAGTTTATTAGTGACATTATTGATTCGTGACGATATGATTGTTTATTTACAAGTTTGTACACGAACAATTCATATGAAGGTCAATCAAGGCTTAGGCGTAGATTTGGCAAAGTTACGCTGTAAACGTAATGACATATGCAGAGATGAAAGCTTACGCGTAGGATCCTAACTTACGCCGTAAGAAATGTTACGCTAGAGGAAAAGGACCTTATGCGTAGAGCTTACGCGTAGGTTTATTTAACCTTACGCCAAGGCTTACTTGTGAAGAGTAGACCTTATGTAGAGTAGCAGTCATGTTACGCATATCCTTCACAGATACGCAGTAGTCCCATTGTAGAACCTTACGCGTAGTATTATGCGTAGGATTACTCTTACGCATAACTGCTACGCCGTAGTGATCCTTATGCGTAGAGTAACAATGACCTTGATTCTGAGTTTTACGAGTAGCAAGCCTGAAATAAAATCATCATATCATCAATCTTAACATGTATATTCATATTACAACAAATCATGGCATGAAAGCTTGTTAAACATTTATGCTAGAGAAGTCATACGCTGTAGGTCAAAACCCTGGGTTATGAATTTACGCGATAATTTCTAGCCATGGGATTTGCACCAAACAATTTCTAGTAGTTCTAAGATGTTGTGAGAGTCTATAAACCAAGTTATAACATCTAATCGCAGAATCAAAAATACCCAAACTTATGAACATTAAACCCTAATTCCAAATTATGATTAAATTAGTGTTTCGGTGGTAGTTATAGGCCGGAAATCATCAATTCATCAACATATGAACATAACACAACAATCTTATTGACCAAAACTCTTCATTTGAAAACACCCAATTTGACTCATAAACCCTAATTTTCAAAAAATCATCAACTCGGGTGGTTTTGATGGTTAAAATGTTATCATTGATGTATTAGGAACGCTTGACACTATCCATTTAACCACAAACACTCACACATGATGATTGTGTGTTCATACGCTTATGTAGAACACATAATCACGCCATAACAAAAAGTTTTAGCCGTAGGATTTGCTTGAAATTCAAAACCTTAGCTTGTAACATTGTTAAGATCATGATAACACTTACAAGATGATGATCTAAAGCACGGATTTCTTGAATGAATATTAGGCGTAGGATCTTTAAGGTTAGAAGTAATAAATGTAGGAATGTTAGGTGGAGGATTTTTTATTAAAATAACTTTAACATTTTGACAGTTTTGGTCCCTCCACCTTTTCCTTTTTCAAACAAGCCATTTAACTTCCATTTTGGTTACCAACAAAGATTTTAAGAAAGAAACTTGACTACACTCTAGACTTAAGAATAATGAAAGGTTATAATTTTAGTCCGTGGAGGTCATTGAACCTAAAAGTTTTACCATTTGATAAAAGAAACAACCGAGATAAGATAACATGCAAGTACACGTGATGTTTTGAAACAAGCTATATAATTTTTCTCCCCTCAACACTTGATCAAAAAAATACTGAATTTTGAAAGATTAGAGTGTTGACAGAAGAAACGTACTTGCCATGTTGAAAGAAAATTAGATTAGAAGAATATTTTTGTTGTTTTATCGGGTTTTATATTTTTGTATTTTGTTTTTGAAAAATTATTTACAAAAGAGATTTTGGTGTTTGATGTGTTTTTAAGACTGCTTTAGGAGGTCATCCAATTCCTCTTGAGTCAAACACCTCATACCAATCGGTGGACCAACTCATTAAACCTAGCGGGAGGCAAGGCTTTGGTGAGAAGATCCGCCAAGTATTCTCGTACTCCACAAAATATAATTCAACGCACTGCTCCACGCGGATCCTTGATGAAATGATATCGAAGATCGATGTGCTTTGATTTCGAAAGTGCCGAATCGAAGTTGCACGAGATCGCAATGGCACCGGATTGTCGCAAAGACATCGATTCATCAAATACGTAACCATAGTCCTTGAGTTGTTTTCTCATCCAAATGACTTGAGCACAACACGCATTACGGCTACATATTCTCTGTTGAGGACACGATGTACAATCCTCGCTTCGATTGCCATGACACCAGCTTATCACCAAGAAATTGTAAAGCTCCCCGGAAGTTTTTTCCGTGAGTCTAAGCATCCCGCGCGTCACGGCCTCAAAAGTTATTAGTTCAAAAACCGAATCCTTCTGATACCAGATCCCCAAGTTAATGGTTCCCTTTATGTATCGGAGGATTCTTTTAGCCTCAGAGAGGTGGGTTTCGCTTGGTCGCGACCGATAACGGAGCAAAGATAAGCGGAAAGACAATATCGTCCGCTAGTCGTTAGATACATGAGAGATCCAATAATATTACGGTATTTTGTAGGGTCCACCAATTTCCCATGTAAATCAGCGCCTAGCTTCTTGGTATGAGCCATTGGTGTGGCATAGGTGTCACTGGTTTTCATTCCAAATTTGTTTAACAATTCAAGGGCATATTTGGACTGACTCAAGAAAATACCACGGGTGATTGATGAACTTGCAGTCCGAGAAAGAACGTGAGTTCACCCATCATGGACATTTCAAAATTTTTCTTCATTAGTTTTGCAAAACTTATTGAAAACTTTTTATATGTAGACCCAAAAATGATGTCATCCACGTAAATTTGAACAATTAAGATATGTGCCCCGTGATATTGTATAAAAGAGTTGGGTCAACCGAACCTTTGGTGAAATTATTAGCAATGAGGAAGGATGATAGCTTATCGCACCATGCCCGAGGAGCTTGTTTGAGACCATATGAGCTGTTCAATTTGTAGACATGATTCGAAATCAGATCCGAATCCATCCCTGTTGCTGACATAAACTTTTGTTGTCCATTGAAAACGCAGCTTTTGACATCCATCCGATAGACCGCCATATTCATAGAGCGCTAACGCTAGAAATATCCAACGACCTCAAGACGAGCAACCGAGCAAAAGATTCTTCAAAGTCAATACCCCTCTTCCCCGACGATAACCCTTAGCCACCGACGTGACTTATTTTCGATAACATTTCCTCAAGATCCAATTTGTTTTTCCAAATCCATTTGAGACCAATGACGTAGACCCTCTGTCTTTTCAACCGCTCCCATACTTCAAGACGCTTTGAATTGGTTGAGTTCTTCTTGCATGGATTCAATCGCTTGTCTTTTGTCATTGCGCCTTTGATGTTTTAGGTTCGACATGCACGCTGAGTGCATAAATGCAATGTTCACCATCCGTGAAGACGCTGTCTTGTAACGACCGGGTTGATTCGTTGCCAATAATATTTTCTGGAGGATGGTCTTTTGTCCATCTATGTGTGGAGGGTTGATGTTGGTATACATTGTGCGATTCTGAGGATTCAAATGGTTTGTTGAAGATTCAGCGACATCCGTGCAAGCAGTTTCATTAGCAAACGGGTTAAAGAACGCATTTGGATCAAAATCGCAGTGGGGTACTTCATTCGAACATCATCACCGTTCATCATTGTTGCGGTTTGTTCAATTGCTGTGTTGAGTCAATCGTGGTGGTGCTTCTTCAAAGAGTTGTTGTAGCAGTGTATCGTATAAGAGTATTATCGTTTGAGCAAATGAAACAAATGATACACTGAGCACGCTCATCAATATCGCCACGAACAAATGGAGCAAATAACCTTTCCATTTGTTGACGAAAGTGAGGGTGTTCACCGATGATGGGGTTTGGGGAAGTTTGGGTTGTGACCGGTTCCAAGCCGTATACTGAAGCCATTTCCATAAGTTCATCAAAATGAGCATGAATCGCTTCCATCACCGCTTTGTCGACGATTCCGATTCGAAACCTTTTGAATTATCACAAGATCCGATAAAGACTCCAATGTCACCTTTGGCTTTGAGCTTTCCAAAGTCATCACGATCATTATTCGGATAGCAAAAGAGATCCAAATACATGAAAGTGTTTGAGATTCGGTTTTCTGATGTGGACAAGCTCAAAAGGTGTTTTGTTGTTTGCAATCATAGAACGGTTTTGAGTATAGCATGCAGTAGAGATACCTTCCCATAAGTAACCGAAGTTTAGCATTGATTAACATTGTTCTTGCAGCTTCCACTAACGCTCGGTTTCGCTCTTCGACAACTCCGCTTTGTTCGTGTAATGCAATAGATGTTCGATGTCAATTCCCACTTCTCATAGAATTCACGGAGTTTGATTAACAAATTCGGCCTTTATCCGCTCGATTAGTCTAACGGTGTCTCAGAGTGAACTTGTATTTCGTGAGAAAGGTGATGATCATGTGGAGCTTGATCTTTGCTTCAAGAAAGTAGACCCAAGTCCATCGTGAATAGTCATCAACAACAATTACTAAGATGTAGCTTGCCATTGATCGCTTGCACGCAAGATCGGGCCACACAAATCCATGTGAAGAAGATGAAGCACATGCCGAGAGTCGTGGTTCCACCTTTGAAGGAAAATGAGCACGAGTGCTTTTGCCTTGTTCACAAGTGGAGCAAAGGTGATCTTTAGAATACCAAAACCCGGAGTCCTTCAACAAGTTTGAATCGTGCAAGGTTGGTTATGGTTTGAAAGTTTAGATGTGAGAGACGACGGTGCCATAGCCAAGATTTTGTTGATGTTGCCTTGAAAGTAAACATATGGGAGATGAAGCAACCATGTCTTTCATAGAGATAGTGTAGAGACTAATTACGCAGATCCGGCTGCACATAAGGTCATTTCCTTGTAGATCACTTAATGAAACAAGTTTTCCCTAAAGCAACCTCCAAACTCCATCACAAAACTTGACCACTCATCAAAACAGATTATGACCGAGGCCTTCCACATAGTAAACCCCGCTAATTTCGATGTTCCCATTGACATAGTCTCCGTCAGAGTCCCATGATAGCCGCTGGTGATCATTCCCGAACCCGACAGTTGCCAATGAACTTTGCAATAAAGTTTGATAACAGCTTAAGATTGCTCGTCATGTGTCGAAACATCCGCTATCAACAATTCAGACGATGATTCAGACACCTGATTAGACACGCACACATGAGTGGATAGAAGTAGATGGGAACCCGATGTTAGAGGGTTCCTCGCAGCTTATAGTTGAAATACACTCATCAATGATTTTAGGCATCCATTTAAATCCTAGTGTATTATGTATCCATTTCTCCCATCTCCAACTAGTCTTAGCTTTAGTCTTAGTGAATGCACTAGGTGGTACAACAACTTTGAGGTGATATCGAACTACAGTGGACATCAAATCGCTTAGAATCTAAAGAAGCGGTTTACCAAGCACAAACTTAGAAGCATTAGGGCCTAGAGGTATTCCGAATCTTAGGATTCCATAAACGAGACAAGATAGCCTTAGCAACACACTTATCATGACAATTAGAACGCATTACATTTTACCACAAATAACACAAGATGCATCGATCAATATCAAAAGTACTTAAAGGTTCAACATTAGTTACAACACTTGTTCCATTACATTTTCCAGACGCAATATCTAAAGTGGGTGCAACTCGAGTCTTATTCAAAGTCCTACGGTGTTCTTCTACTTCAACATTCTTTATTTGTCTTTTCTTAGGTCGCAACTTCCTATTCTTCCTTGTATTGCTCCTAGTCAGTGAAGTGCGGACGCTTTGGAAAAGAGGCAACTAGTCCTCGCTTTCGAGAGGGAAGCACATTAGTAACTTGTGTTTTGTCGAGAGGTATTCTGGGACATGATTGCTAGTGTTACCGTGCAACTCTCTTAATGATGCTAGGTAACTTGTTCATACTTTCCTAACATTTCCTGAATGATAGTGTGACCAAATCTTGATTTTCGTAACTAAGATTTCCAAAGAAAATTCATGACTTCTTTAGTGTATGCAAGATAATGATCAAGTTCGCTTGATGCTTCATCACGAGTCTGTTTGAGTAAATCAAATATGACACCATATTCCTTTTAACTTTTGCAAGTTCTTGTTCATATTTTGAGATTTGACACTTAAAAGACACGCTTTGATCATCCAGTTGCTCAATTTTTGGATCGTAAGATTTTGCACGAATCGGGCGATTTTGTTTTGAAAACAAGTTGTTGATCGTGAATATCTTTTGACACCAATTAAGACGACGTATTGCAGCTTGAAAGCTCGCTTGACAATCGCTCATTTTCAATTTTAAAGACTCAAGTTAACATTATCCGTATTTTCAACAAACAGACAACAGCCAGATATAGAATCGATGCATATGGCAAAAAATGCAATAACACAACATTATAGATATCAGCACAGATAACATCTTCCAAGAGTCGATCAACATCTTTTCTCAATAATTTCTTTTATGCTTAGTATTTGAAATTGATGTTTCGCTTCTAAAACCTGCTTCATGAGACCAAGTTCCTTGTGAAAATCCCTTTCCCAATATAGTGCACAGCTTTTCAAATTTTGACATGTGGTAAAATTCTTTTCTCAAAAATGTCTCTGGTTGTTCGTTAATGGCGAAGTGAAAATGTTCAACTTTTATTTCGTAATGAAATTCAATCGCATCGCTCCAAAAGTTTGATGTCGATAAGAAAGTGTCAAAATATTTGATAACACGACAACTTTCGGTTTTAGTTTTTACTTCACTAAGTGAAGGTAAAGGACCATTAATTTGTGCACCATTGTGTTGGGACTAACTTCAAACCGTGTGATGACAACCAAAGGTGAGTTTGAAGTATCTTGTTGTGTGACAAAAGTTACGGCTTTTGAATAGTTAAATGGTTTGTTATAAATAACATTTTCCATTTTGACCGACTCTCGCCATCCAATCTAATTCCTCCATTCGATTATATTCAACAACACATAATTGAATCATCAATTTATGTTCTCGACTCAGAAACTTCTGGATTTGGTTTGAATGCTCGTTGAAAACTCGGGTTTGTAATCGAAAGAAGAATCGGACCATATCCATTTTGGATTTGGTTTAAAAGTAAACTTTGAATCAGTGATTGACTCACCATGTTTATAAACAACATTTCAAACTCTTTGATTTTGTTTTGTAAGTCGACAATTTCTTCAAGATAGTTATCTATTCGTTTCGTGGAATGCTTTTGTACTCGAGAACTGCTTTTGACAAGTTAACAACTCACCTTGGCTTTTGAGTTTCCAAAATAAGAGCGCTAAGTTGTTTTTATGTTCATGTTGCAGCTTGTTCTATTTGAGACAACAAAGCATTCTTCGATGCGCTAGATCATCGATTCTCGCTTCTAAAGCTTTTTCATTTTGATGAGATTTAGCAAAAGACCACTTCAAAACCTTTTCTCGCTTTTTCTTGAATTTTAAAAGCTTGAGTTGTCATTTAAGCAATCGTATCCCTTGTTAACAGCTCATTTTGAGCTTTTAATTTTAATATTATCATTATGATAACGTTCCACTCGATTGTTGGTCTTTAACTAAGGTCCGAGCTCAAATTGATCAAACATAGAATCATTTGGTTCAACGGGAGTCTCAACATGGTCATTGGTTAGATCCTCAAATATAACCATGGAGTCAACTTGATCATCAATGGTAACCATAAGGTCATCTTGATCATCAAAGATAACTACGGGGTCTAGTTGATGATCATTAGAATGAGATGTAGAAGGCTCATGTTGAACACTCGATCTATGTCGATGCGATGTTGGCGGAGATATCGTCATTAATGATAATTGTTTGTTCAGTACTCGAGACAAGCCGCTGCATATTATCACCGGGCCTATGTCACCATGTGTAGAGCTTGCATTTGTGCCATCAACATCACTGCCGCATTAGCCCGCAAGTCCTCCATATCATCATCGAATCGTGATCCCCATAAAGCTCTATTCCTTGTTGGTGAGTTCCACCAAATTTCATCCTTAAGAGCTAAGAGCAAAGCCTCTTTGAAATAAGCACTGCCTCTTGTCCTCGGTTTAGGACATGCATTATCCGATGACCCTTTCATTACGCTATAGCATCGCAAGACCATTAACCCCATTCGAAAGCATTTCCTGTTCAACCACTTGAGCCCTTTGTGCTAAGTGGAGCACCCATGTGATTCCTTCCCATAGCATTTAACCCTTGACCTCCTCCCATTTGACGACCATAACCACGGTTTTGAACTTCAACGCGTCCATTGTTCACAACAAACCATGATTCCTTGTATTAGATGAAGAACGAATGCGATTGTTGGATTTGTTTGTATACCGGCCAAATGCTTTAGCAATCATAACAAATCCTTGTTGCAATTCATCGAAGGCATCGGAGTCCTCACGCTTCACATGTAAAGAGCTTGAGTGTTTTGTTGTTGTATGGAACCAATTGATTTTGTTGAGGTTGTTTCGTGATGGATCATAAGGTGATAGTTGCGCTTGGTTGAGGAGCCGGGTTGAGGAGCTTGTTGAGTAGGAAGATTTGTTTGAGCCCACAAAGCAAGTTGTTGATTGTCCTGTGAAGGTGAAACAGCTTTGGCCACGGATAATCCTTTCCTTATCAACTTCTTTCATGAGGCTTCGATAATCGCACAACAATCTGTAGGTAGCATGATGCATATCTTTAGCTTGACGGAGAAAAATGACATACTTCTCCCATTCCCGACCAAGACTACTTAGGAACTTCTTGTGTTGACAAAGAATTGGCATGATGATATTGTGTTTGTCCAAATCATTAATGATGTCCTAAATCAATGATGATAAGACTCTAATGTCTCTCCTTGTTCAATCATGAAGTGTTCATAAGCCAAGTAGATTTTGGATTCCATGTCTTCCGGATTGAGTGTTGTGCCTTGTATAAGAAGATGAATATGCTCCACATTGCTTTTGCGCTTTTGAGCATCAACACTTCAAGGATTGATTGGTAATCCTAAAAGGATGTATTTCATTGCAAGTTCATCTGCTTTGTTCAAAGAAGTGAGAGTCTCAATAGTTGCAATGTTGGTGACATCATCTCGGTGGAACGCACTTCAGATCTCCGGTGTAACGACAAGGGCATCTGAAATGGACTTTCCATAATGACCTTCTTTAAGAACTTTCCATGTGGCTTCTTTAGATCACAAAACCTAAAGAACCTTATCACCCATTGATCATAATTACCGGAGTAGCATTGAGGTCTATCAAGTGAGCCACTTCATGAATTGATTGTTGGCTACTCAAAGCTTCACACATCTTGCCAAACCATGCCGGTTCCTTCATAGTATTCCTTGATGGATGTTGATTGTAGAAGTTTGTGTAAGGTTGTACTTGAAGACTTGGTGGTGATTGAACCATTTGAGGTTGTGGAATTGCTGCAAGTTGTGGAGTATATTGTTGATTAAATTGTTGTTGATAAATCTGTTGTTGATGATTAAATTGTTGATGTTGTGGACTTAGTTGTTGTTGTTGTTGTTGTTGAGATAAGTGTGCGGAAATAGTTAGAGTATAATGGTTGTGACATGTTGAAAACTTGTGTTGTTAA
The DNA here is from genome assembly GCA_910596185.1 of Chrysanthemum makinoi. NCBI lineage: Eukaryota > Viridiplantae > Streptophyta > Magnoliopsida > Asterales > Asteraceae > Chrysanthemum > Chrysanthemum makinoi. The sequence goes on from OU343222.1 coordinate 150,441,726, forward strand.
ATGGATCTTTGTAGTCGAATGAACCTTTGTTGATGAAGAGTCCTTAGGCGTAGAAATCACAGCCAAGTACCACTTTATGCGTAAAAACACCAAAGTTACGCTGTAACAATAAGAGTTACGCTAGTAAGGATAAAACGCTAAAGTTATGCGTAAACAAAAAGTTAGGCGTAGAAAACTTAGGCGTAGGATTACCTTATGCGTAAGACAGAGCTTAGGCGTAAGATGAATCTTAGGCGTAAAAATTTCTACGCGTAAGCTTATGCTTATGCGTAATTTTAGGGTTTTTGCCAAATGATCTTTTACACTATCACAAAGGCAAAAGATATCCAAAGTCGACGTGATTCTCGTGCTTATCCAAGCAAGAAAACACCTGAAAACCACCTAAAACTGAAGATCAAACCAAGGACACGTTACGAGTAAGTTTAGGGTTTCACTTACGCGTAAGATTTAGCCAAAAATGATTTCTTCCAACCGATGTTTCCAAACCAGATTTTAGTGATGAAATAGCTTCAATATCACCAAAATAACACAAAAGTGTGAAACTTGATGAACCAAAGCTTAAAAACCACGCTACGCCAGAGACGTAAAACCCACGCACAAAACCAAGCTAGAAAACAATTATCCACGCGTAAAGTTTGAAACTTTTTGCCAAAAATTGTTATTTTAACACCTTAAAACGTTGAAAGTACAAGAATGTTGGATTAAAAAGTGTAAAAATGTGTTTTAAGCAAACCAAAGTATCAACTTCAACCAGATGTCTTACTTTAGGACCAAAACCCACTTCAAAACAATACGCTCACCCAACTATTTGGCATTGATACCATGTTAGGTTCCCATATATCCAACACAAGCATCAATAGAAGAAATAGAGAAGAGATGAAGGCGGATGAACAAATAACCAAACACACATACACGTATACTTGGAGAAAGGTTAGGCGTAGAGTATATGTGAAAGATAAATTGAACAACCAACCCTCAAGTGAGGGTTATTACAAGGTATTTATAGGAAGGGGAGCTAGGGAAACACTCTTACTCTCTTCCTTCTCCTTATTGGGCTAGGCCTAGGCTTATGGGCCTTCTACATAAGCCTAAGACTAATTACTAACATAAAGGCCATAATAAGCTAACCATTACATATGAATCACTAACACTTGATTTAGGTTTAGGAGTGATTCCAACATTTATATTTTTCTATTTTCTTTTTGTGGGTTTTATAATTTTGTATTTTGCTTTTTTAATAAGATATGTACAAAAAATAGATGAAGAAAAGCCTTTACTCCTCTTCTTCCTCTTGAAGACGTTTGAGTGTTTTCGGTTGTAGACTCTTTAGCCCAAGTCGTAGAAGAATAAACTCAAAACGTTCTCTAGGAAAAGCTTTAGTGAAGATGTTCCGCCACCGATATTCAGCTTCCTCACAAAATATAGTTTCACCACACCTTTCTCCACTTGTTCCCTGATGAAATGACGTCGAATGTCTATATGCTTTGCTCTTCAATATTGAACATTGTTGCAGCATAGAGCAATGGCACTTTTGTTATCACAATACAAAGGGATTTTGTTGAATTCATAGCCATAGTCAGATAATTGTGATCTCATCCATAGGATTTGAGCACAACAAGATGACATCGCTATGTATTCCTACCAGATGATATAGACGTAGACTCATTTGTTTCTTTGAAGACCAAATTACTAATTTATCTCCCAAGAATTGAGCACCACCGACGTGTTCGACGTGGTCTTGACACCCTCGCATGGTCTCCAGACCGCATATGCTGTTAGTGACATATCGATGTCCTTCGGATACCAAAGTCCCATGTTAATGGTTCCTTGGAGATACCGAGAGACCCGTTTAACCGGTTCAAGGTGCTTTTGGTAGGCTTAGCCCGTATCTAGCACACATGCATACAAACAATGTAATATTAGGTCATCGGCTGGAGGTACATCGTGATCCAATCATACTTAGATATTTTTTTGATCAACCATGATCCCCGAAGTGGTCCTCATCCGCCTGGCTCCATCATGGGAGTGTCAACAAGGTCACAAGAATCAAATCCAAATTTCTTTAAAATTTCATTAGCATATTTAGATTGATTATTGAAAATGCCTCCGGGACTTTGTGAAATTTGTAATTCCAAGAAAAATGACATTTGTCCCATCATGGACATTTGAAATTTGGAGCCCATCTCCTTTGAAAAACGGTCACATTCATTAGGGTCTGGTCGAGGCAAAATAATATCAACAACATAGATTTGAATGTGAATTAAGTGTTTGCCTGACTTTCTGGTGAACAATGTGGGATCAACTGCTCCTTTGCTGAATCCATTAGCTAAGAGAAACTTTGACAGTGTATCATACCATGCCCTTGGAGCTTGTTTCAAACCGTAAATGACCTTCTTTAAGTGATAGACATGAGTAGGATGTTCTGGATCCACAAAACCTTCAGGCTGACTGACATATACGACTTCTTTCAGATCTCCATTAAGAAAGGCAGTCTTCACATCCATCTGATAAATCACCATGTTCTTACTAGCAGCATTAGCCAAGAAGATTCTGATTGCCTCGATACGTGTAACCGAGAAAATGATTCCTCAAAGTCAATACGCTCCTCTTGACGATATCCTTTTGCAACTAGTCTTGCCTTGTTCTTTAACACATCACCATGCTCATCAAGTTTTACTTTGAAGATCCATTTGAGAGAAATGATCCTAGCACAGCCAGGAGTAGGAACCAATTCCCAAACATTAAGTCGATCGAACTCGTGAATTTCTTCTTGCATTGCGTTGAACCAACTGTCCTCAGACATTGCAGTTCTAACATCCTTCGGTTCAACCTTTGATAATACGGAATTAAAGAAGCACCATAAGGCATCAGTAGCAAGTTGTTTATGAGTGGATACCGGACGAGAAGGGTTCCCAATGATATTGTCCAATGGATGATCATGTGTCCATTTTCTGAAATGCTCGTGTGGTTGTTGTTGAGAAACCGAAGTAGTAGAGTTGGGGTCCCCTGATGAAGATGGTTCGGATGATGGATCAGGGGCAAAAATGTTTTCAAACGGTGCATCTTCTGGAGTGGCAAAAGCGTTATCTCCATCAGAGTAGGCAGTAACATTACCATGATGTACACTTGAAGATTGAGGATTTAAGGATGATGATGAGTGATCTGCAGCAGGCGCTTCTTGAGATAGTGACACATAAACTGATGGATTATCTGTGTTGACTGGATTAGGAGCCGCCACTGTTGATGGTGTAGATTGATCATTAACACGAGGTTCATAGTATTCATCATACTTCGGATCAAACAATTTCTTCAAATCTTCTTTAGAAGGAGGTACATATGGAACTGTAGGTAAGGGATTCTGTACAAGAGAAGAACTAATGGGACTACTTAATAAATGATGAAATGCGGTCCGTAACTAGATTGTCCAGAGCCATTTGCTCGCATTGATCATCGAACGTGACATGAATAGTTTCCATGATATCTCGGGTTCTTTTATTGTAGATTCGTAACCCTTCCGCTTGGTGCGTAACCAACAAAAACTCCAATGTCCGCCTTAACTCTTAACTTTCCTAAATCTTGACCATCATTCTTTGGATAGCATAAACCACCGAATACACGAAGGAAAGAAAGATCTGGTTTTCGATTGTGGACAAGTTCGTAAGGAGTTTTTCCATGAGTGGTATGGATAAGGGAACGGTTTTGGGTATAGCAAGTAAAGGCAATGGCTTCATTTCTCTAGAAACATTAGAACCTTTGAGTAGATCAAGCATAGTCTTGCAGCTTCGACAAGAGTTTGATTTTGTCTTTCAACTACACCGCTCGTTGAGGAGTACGTGGAACACTTCTATGATGACTGATTCCAATGCTTTCATAAAACTGACTTAGTTCTTTGTTAAAAAAACTCAGTTCCATTGTCTGGTAGGATAATTCTGACTGTTTTATTGAGTCAAACCTGCAGCTGTTTGATAAGTATGATGATGACATCTGGAGTTTCATCCTTTGATCTCAAAAACTTAACCCAAGTAAACCGAGAGTAGTCATCAACCACGACTAGCACATATTTCTTCCCGTTTATAGTTTGCACTCTTATGGGTCCGCACAAATCCATATGAATAGTATGAAGAACTTCCGTAATTGAGTTTACAGGTTTGGGTTTATGGGCGTATTTCTTGCTTTTTCCCAATTGGCATGCTGAACAAAGATGATCTTTCTCATATTTCAATCTGGGCAAGCCTCTTATGAGGTCCTTTCTAGACAGATCATTTATGGTTCCGAAGTTCAAATGATTGAGATGACGATGCCATAACCATGACTTTGTTGTCGAAGCCTTTGACAACAAGCAGATTGGAGAGGACTTCATCAAGTCTTCGATAGAGATGGTGTAAAGATTGGTTCCACAGGTTCCCTTTAAAAGTTCAACACCATCTAGTTCTCTAACGAAGAAATTATGTTTTCTAAAGGCTACTTCTAGATCAAAATCACATAATTGACTAACAAAGAACAAATTATGACCAAGACCTTCAACATAATAGACCCTAGAAATTACACTGTCACCCACAACATAGTCAACGTAACCCATAATTGCCCCAAAGTGGTCGTTCCCAAATCTAACAGTCCCGATGAACTTACTCACGAAGTTCATGAGCCGCGAAGCCATCTCCACCATATGCTTGGAACAGCCTGAGTCCAAATACCACAGAACAATTTGTACGACCTGCAGTTGAACACAGACAAGTATGGATTACTGGATAATTTGGATCCCCATGCAAGAATGGTTTCCATTTGGTTAGTAAACGAGATTGGAACACCCACATCAGAAGCAGAATCAATGATATCATTAGAGGTAGATGCAGGACTAGTAGTGACAGTAGATCTATTCAAAGTGTGCTCACTTCTTAAAGGTATAATTCTACCAGTGGGCATCCATTTCCTAATGGGCATTGATCTAGGTAATTTAGGGCACAATTCATTAAGATTGAATTTACGGCCAATAGGTTTCCGTTGATAACCTACATTACTAAATTTTCTTCCTGTTGGTTTCTAATGTTTTTTTTAACCTTTTTCCACCTTGATTTTCTGACATCCTTATCCTGTTTAGTAGTTCTAACGGTTTTGACTGGAGACTTAGCAACATATTTTACTTCATTCACAGCACATTCATGATAAGTATCAGAAACCAAACATTCAATACATGATTTGCAAATCGTAGCAGAATTCGAATTAATTACCGTACGCTTATAGCTAATACTATAATCAACACGATTCATCTTATTAAACTCAAACTTATTGTTCCTAGGATGGTATTCTACTTCCTTTCCTTGATCACTCTTAGCTTGCAGGTCATATCTTGCTTTGTATTGCCTGGAGGCTTTGACCTGCTTGCCTTAGTGTCACTGATTACTCCTATAGAGGGAACAATGGGAACATTAGTTGGTTTCACTACTTTCTGCATTCCTAGTCTAGAAGTGTTGGGATCTGAAGTTCTTGGAGGCACATCAAAGGACACTTGCTTGACTTTGGGCATAGAGCAAGGCATAACTACTCTATCTTTATTGGTACCAAATTTTGGACATATAGTTATTAGACATTCTAACAACTCCTGAGATCGTTTGGTATATAAGCAAGCATCCTTAATCGCACTATCAAGTGGCTTCTCTATCTTATCTTCTTCAACAATCTCTCGGAGACATTCTAGACTATCCTTAAGGTACGAAAAATATGTTTGAAGTGCAAGTTCATTATTCCTAAGATGAGGTGGAATGTACTTCACAGTCATAACATATTTAGCACAAGCAGGCACCTTTGGTGCAGTACTCTCACAATTTGTGATTTTCATTTTCCCTTTTACCTGACTCTTCAGATTCTCAATTTCATTTTGTAAAGAAGTTACCTTTTCATTGTTCTTGTCACGAGTGACTTTAATTGATTAATTTAACTCTTTGAAATGCAATTTAACCTTTCATTTTCCACTAGAAAACATTAATTTTCATGTTGTAATGCATTAATGATGTTTTGAAGATGAAAATTTTGAGAGTTCTGAGAATCTAGAGGAGAAGGCATTTGGGAGCCAGTCACATCATTCTTTTCACACTTTAATTATGAAATTTGGGTTTTCAATCTTTTGATCGTGTTACAATGAGCTCGAATCTGTTCATCACGTTTGCTAATTTCAAAACTGATCAAACTCGTGAGCATCCGAGGATGTCTTGGCATTTGAGGTTTTAACATTTTCTTTTAGATGTTGATATTTTAATTGCAAAGCAAGATGTTCAACTTCCAATTTAGAAAAATGTTTGACCAAGTTATCATGATCATCTTGTTCTATTTTCTCATACAGTTTTGAATTTGTGGACTCAAGCTCAATGACACGATCATGGGAAACTTTCAAGGCAACAGATAATTCATGAAATTGAGAAGCAGTGATAGAATAATTTGTAACAGTAAAGAACACATCCTGAGCAACACATCTAGAAATCAAGTTATCATTTAAGATATACAGATTTTTTCTCTCAATTTCATTACTTTTAAGCTCACGTTCATAATTTTTGACCTCAATTTCCATTTCATTAAACACCTTTTTCATTTCTTTAATCTCTGTATCAATGCCCTTTTGAAGACTCTCAAATTGTTCTTTTAGTAGTTTAAAGAAAGGCATGACCTCGTTAAATAACACTCTTTAGTTTGCTCAAAACCCCTTTCCCCTTCAGTAATCCCTGTGGGTGTAATTCTTTTCTTACATGTTTTCTCAAAATCAACAAATAATTGATAAACCACATATAGGCTGATTAAGGTCTTGCTTTGAGTCGAAAGGGTTATGGGCACTAAATGCATAGGTGTATTTGGGGGATACACAGTGGCTGGAGGCATTTTCCTACAAGGAGGATTCTTCTCAATAAGATTATTGATTTTTTGTTTATCCAAATCTTTCTTCCAGAATACTTGCTCAGGGGTTAATTGAGTTTGAGGTTTAAACTTATTTAAGGCTATCCAATTTTCTTTATTGTAATCATGAGATTTAAGCATTATATTATGCTTTATACACCAAGGATCATTTAACTTCTTTGCCATTTTCTCCCTAGAGGCATATTCTAATTTTCTATCCTCTTTAGTGCTTCCTATACATGATGGTGTTTGCCTAGGCTTAAGGATCTCATTACCATCATAGACTACCTTTTGAGCAACTCTAGCTATTTTTCCATACTCGGGATTGGGTTCCTCTACAAGGGGAATACTATGCTTATCGCTTAAGACTCGATGCTTAGTGATCATGTGAGCAGTCTGAATGGTGTTCCCTTGTACGTACAATTTGTTTTCAAGTTTTTTTTCAATGTTTTTAGATTGGAAAAATCATTTAAAAGTTTTGATTCCTTAGCAGTAAATTTCTATTTAAGCACTTTTACATTTTCTTGAAGTTCTTGCTTTTGCTTAACAGTTTTATTGAGCTTTTATTGTAAGGAGTTTAACTCTTGTTTTAACATTTCTTCCCTAAAATTAGTTTTTCTAATAACTGTACGTATTTGGTTATCCATCTCCTGCTCACGGGTAGTCAGTTCAAATTTAGCACGTTGTTCATATATGGCAATTTGTTGTTTATAGGCATTTAGTTCAGAGATCATGGAATCATTAGGAGCACATGCAGTGTATTCATCAAAAATATAGTCATCATTGACTGCAGAAGATGAATCACTTGGTACAATTTCACTTTCATCTTGTTTCAAATATTGATCATATGAGACAATATTGCTATTACCCATATTTTCAATATTTGATTCAATGATTTCGGTTGATTGTACTTTGTCGTGAACCTTTTGCCCATCAACATCATCGTATAATTTTAATACCTCTGATATGATCGATTCCTTGGTGGGACTGGCCTGTTGTGGTGAAGAAACCTTTGGAGAGACCATCGGTGAAATGATAGCCATGAAGATGGTCCTAGCTGGTTCATCATCGACATCTCAATCAAATGCATCACAGCCTCGCAACTTGAAATGCATTGGGATTGTTTTGACCCATACCATGTAATCGGCCGTTCATCCACATCAAGATCATACGTTTTGGCATTTCCCTCAGCAAGGAATAGCAATTCTTCCTCATTCAACACAGCCCCAATATCTTGAGCTTGTACCAGTAGCATTTTAACCCTGAAGTACTCTGCATTTTGTGGACGTTTTGGAAGAGTGCAGTTCCTTTCTATGTGTCCTTCTCCACCACAGTTGTAGCACTTGATTGGCTTTCCTTGTCCCTGGGCTATGTTCCTTCCACGATTCTGATTACCCACATATCCTCCACCTATAACTGCATTTCCATAACCACCACCAACCCCAACATTTCCTTGCTCATTATGTGGAAGATAAGCATTCTTCCTTCCCTGCACGTTTTGCACAACTACCCTTCCATATTTAACCGTAGCATGATTGTGAAGGTTAGAAGTAGCTCTAAGATGATTGTTAGTGGGTGGGGTAAAGTTCAGGTTTTGCTTAACCATTAGAGCCACTTGATGAGAAAATTGTTCCATGAATGAGTCTGAAGGCTTATAACTAGGATCTGGAATAAGTTTGTGATTACCATCCCCAGTAGGTATGATTTGTGATGCTTTGGTGGTTATTCCTACATTAGTGTAGAATGCAGTTGAATCATTTGAAGAACTTGCATCACCGCATCGGTATTAAACTTTTCCATGATCATTCATTCAAATGCAAGATGCTTCTCATTTTGGAGCAAATAAGCATACGCTGCTCGTAATTGGTGTTCTTTAATCCTTTGTTCGCTTTGACAGCAGTGACAAATTTGTACCATTCGGGATTCATGTTGTTCACAAACTTTGAATTGAGCTGAATATTTGGCATTGTCATTTTGATATTCCTCATATCATTCACAAGTTTGTGGAATCTCACATAATATTCGTAACACTTTCCCCCTCGGTTTCATTTTAAAGTTCTCAAAGTCATCATACAACCGAGACTCCCTGCCTTCTTTAGTCAATTCGAACTGAGAGAAGCATCTTAACATTGTCCCATACTGCCTTAACTTCAGTGTTGTGATTGATCAACTTGTAAATGTCCTTAGGTAAACCCTGGAGTATAATGTTTGAAGCCCTGATGTCTGCATCATATCTCTTCTTCTTCTTATCATCAAGCTCATCATACATCTTTGGTTTATCCAATCCTAATATAACTGAACCATCAGCAGCAGTTCAAGGATATCTCTGGTAGTCTCAATTTGATATGGTCCTTCATCAATTGACTTAAGGATGTTAACCCCATTTTCTTTTCCTAAGCATACCGATCTCTTTGAGCCCACGAGTCATAATCGGTTCTATCCAAAGCATGGGAGGACGAGTATCGATCCAGCAGCCTTGAACGTCATCAGCAACGAAAGAAGTGAATGTAGACATGATTACAGGTTCCACGGGATTTTACTACTCTTTGATTAAACCGGGAAATAGATTCTTTCACGGGATTTTACTAAATCAAGAGAAAACCGTAAAACGTAACACGAAGAAATGACAATTCTCAATAGACAAATCGCACACTTGACAAATTGCACCCTAGACAAATCGCACCCCAAACAAATCGCACCCTAGACAAATCGCATAAGTGTCAAAACGCTTATGTTGACAAAATGCTTAGTGGAAAAATCGCATAACACTCAAATCGCATAAGCTGACAAATCGCATAGTACACAAGTATACCCACTACTTCCACTACTTTGTCATTTCTTGTCGTTTTGTCTCAATAGACAAATCGCATACTAGTCAAATCGCTTCAAAGAATATGACCAATAGTTTCAACAAGCGTTCATAAAAGGGACAAATCACAAAGTTAATATGACAAATCGCATAGAAGAATTACTTAACGAGACACAAATCGCATAAATGAAATTTTCAAAAACACCACTTTTCAATCCAAAAACAACCCAACCACGATGATTCAAGCCTTCCAAACCAAGACCTAAACACTCATAATGATTCTTAACACAAAAGTACTATCAAAATTCAAACTTTAACACAAGAAATGATCCAAATGATACAAACTACTCTAAACTCATTCAAACCCAAAAACCTTATGAAAAACCACTAGAAATCCAAGAACATGAAAGATGAGTGATCAAACCATGGCTCTTGATACCAAATGTAATAAATTGGTTTTCATAAACACATCACATAACACAAAATGGTTCGAATGGTTTGAGGTTTTAGAGAGAGAAAGTGGAAGAGTTTGAGAACTTAGTGAGACAAAGAAAAATGATATTATGAGAAGCTCCAACCCTTTGCCTTGCAAGACAAAGAGTATTTATAAGTTTTTACAAGACACGCCTCCTACGGGCTGTGGATTAGGCATACAGTGGGTAAAGACCTGTCCGTCCTCCACGGTGTTACTTAACAAACTACTTACTAACACTAAATGACTACGACTACGAGCTTTCTAACGAATACATATACTTGAGGTGACCGACTCTTTAACTACTGGATTTTCTAAATCCTAACAATTTTTGGTTAAAATCTTGTGTTGGATGTGTTTTTGGTTGTGATAGATAAGAGTAGCAGGTGTCCAGAGCCATATGGCTTGCATTATTACAAAAAGTATTGTCAGCTTAACACTTTTATCTTGTAACTCACGACTTATAACTTAGCACAAAAACACCCTCCTATAACTCAAGTTTTAATGCACACCCATGAACCCCACAATTCTTTTATTTAAATAAAACAACATATAAAATTAAAACATCACATAATTTAAGCAAAATTTGAATTTTAAGGACTAATTATGTAAGAAAACAGTTCAATGGACTAACGACGCAAATCTAATAAGGACTAACGATGCAATAACTTAACTATCAAGGATTAAAAGTGAAAAAAAATGCATCATCTTCTTCTTCCTTTAGTGACATGCAAAAAAAACACACACATAAACATAATTATTAGAAACACACAAACATACCACACAAACACAAACAAAAAAACAGTTAAGATTATAACCCACAAAAAAAAAATACTGATCTCGGGGCAGGTAAGTTCGGCGAGACACCCTATGGTAGTTCGCGTTACCACTCGGCGTGAGGCAAAAAAATGCCTCGTACCAGGTGCTCTAAGCAACATTCAATTATAGATCTAAGATACTAGACGCTTACTCGCGTATAACGGCGACAATGTATAGCAACGTTAATTTGTTTATGTATGTGTTTATTTTACTTTTTGTTTTTGTATATATTGGTGTTTGTGAGAATGAAAAAAAAAATTGTGAATTAAATTGTAATTAAATATTTAAATAATTAATAAATTTATATTTTTTTTGTAAGTAAAAGTATTTTAATAAAAGAAAATTACTCGTTTTATAAGTTTTTAAAAAAGATTAAAACATAAGGATTTTCTTTTTATATGTAGTAAAAATAGAAAAATGGCTCTTTTTAACCTGTATATGTAAGAGTCTAAACTTTTCGGTTATGACCAAAAACCAAACCGACCATGTAATGTCTCGTTGTAAGTCACTTCCCTTATCAAGTTAGGTCGGGCACAGTCGTGACCCGGTCATCCTTTGCCACATCAGCTTTTGCTCTCCGATGACCAGACACGACCAAGTTATCACAGTGGTGACCATGTTAAAAAAAAGATTGAAAGTAAAGTGTGTGTAAATATCGGTTGAAAAAACAACCGATATTCACTTTTAGGTTGCCTCGACCGATCTTTGACCAACACGCCACAGTGGCAACGACCGATGTGTATATCGGTCATTGACACAAACCTTGGATGACCGACCGATGTTTTAATCGTGACTGTGCCCAGCCTTAAAAGCACATATGCCAGTTTGGTTGTCTATTCCATACTTAACATCGACTACATTTTATGTCAGCTATTACGCCACACCATTTTGATGCAACAACTGACAAACATGTTACTAGACATTAGAAAGTTCAGCCATATATTTCTATGTTTTATGTTTCTCAATAATGATCATATTGCATGTACATTATACAAAACAAGTAAGCAACACCTTTTTTGAGGTTCTTTTAAAGAACATAACATGAACACACTGATCATAAGTTACCTCATATCCATCATATATCAACAAAAACCAACCATGATAAAATATTCTAAATAAGAAAAGAAGTAGAAAGGGAACATGGGTACAAAATGATAGGTTTAAACCCCACAATTCAGGCGGAAAGGATAGTTATGATGCCAATATGCCATGTTTTTTTTGAACAAAAGTTATGATGCCATGTTATCATGGCATTATGTAGGCCTTGCCATATTTAATACCGTTTGCTCAAAAAATGGGACTCCATTTTCTACATTATTTCTTGGTGGGTCACTCCTTTTGGTTGGAATTTTCTTTCTCATTTGAAGTTGAAATTTGGATACAAGGCTAATGGTAACATGGGGGGTGAGTTCCTCCAACCAACCGAATCAACAAGTGCGTTCCCTCCTTAGGCCGACCTCACCCAACCGAGTTGTCTCCCAACCAAGTAAATGTTGTGGTCGCCTGCCTAACGGAATTTTTAATTTGGTTTGTGTATGTAGTTTGTTTTTGTGGGATATTTTTTTTGTTGTGGTTGCGGTCGCTTTGCTACTTATTTATGCTCGGTATGTAGTATTGGAGAGAGAAAGCTAAAGTGACGCTGATGTGGCATGGGTGACCATAGAAAATTATGGTCACCAACTCACCATTAGCATTAGTCTAACAACATTTTATTATGGTAGATGTTGGTATGTATAAGTATTGTAGCATAACTATATTAGTTAAAGTGCACAAAGTCTATTACTTAGTTTATTTGTTTTTGTTTTAGTTAGATACATTTAGTTTAACTTAGTAACGTATGTTTGTTAGATGCATTATGACTGGAACCTGTACATTATACATCAATTATATAGTAAAGGTATACTATTTGACCCCCCACCCCACCCCCTCCCCCCTGCGCAGTCCGAGCGTGGAGGTTCCTGAATGCTCAGACTAGACCTAAACTCAAAGAATAATTGTGACAATAAGACTATAGTAAAATATCTGCAAACTGATGTGTTGAGGGAACATGAAGTACACGAACATTTACTAAGGCAATATGTTCCCTAACAAAGTGTAAATCTGTTTTTACATGTTTAGTTCTTTGGTGCTGCACATGATTAGAGGATATACACACGGCAGTGACATTGTCATAAAAGACAACAATAGACTTAGAAAGAGGACAATGTAACTCAAGAAGAAGATTACGGATCCAAGTTGGTTTAGCAACAACATTGGAAACTCCCCTATATTCGGCTTAGCACTAGAACGAGAGACAACATGTTATCTCTTGGAAGACCAAGAGGCAAGATTATCACAAAGAAAAAATAATAACCCGAAGTAGACCGACGTGTCATATGACAACCCACACAATCAGCATCAGTGTACGAAATAAGGCTATCAACGGATGAAGGACGATGAAAAAGCCGAAGAGACAACGTCCCTTGCAAGTAACATAAAATGTGTTTGAGAGCATTCATATGCGGTTCACGAGGATCATGCATATAAAGACACATTTGTTGAACAACATATTAAATGTCTAGCCGAGTAAACGTAAGATATTGTAATGCACCTGCAAGGCTACGATAGAGTGTAGGATCAGCAACAGGAGTACCACCGGACCCAAGTTTAGATTTAGTATCGACAGGTGTGCGACAAGGATTACAATATTCCATGTCAGCACATGAGAGACTTTCACGAGCAAATGACGACTGAGCAACAAATAACCCTTTAGAAGAGCGAACAACAGACACGCTAAGGAAATACGATAACTTACCAAGATCAGTCATGGCAAACTCAGAGAACAAATGTAAGAGAACCGGATGAACTAAATCCCTAGATGAGGCCGTAAGAATGATATCATCAACATATAATAACAAGAAGATGGTGTCATGGCCACGGTGATACATGAAAAGAGAAGTGTCAGATTTGCTACTACAAAAACCAAGATATGCAATATAGACAACAAATCACTGGTATGAAGCACGTAGAGCTTGCTTAAGACCATAAAGACCTATACGAAGACGACACATGTAGGTAGGATGCAAGGTACTGATATAGCTTTGAGGTTGTTTCATATAAACCTCTTCAGTTAGATCACCATTCAGGAAATCATTTTTAACATCAAGCTGATGAATAAGCCAGTGTTAAGAGATACCAAAGCTCAACATGATGCGAATGGTAGCTGATGTGTTAAATCTTGTTTTAAGTTTATAATAGCCGACTTAACCTAATAGACTAACACTTACGGGCAGTGTACCCGATCAATCCTAGCCAGTTTGGTAAGTACAGGTTGTTCGCAAGGAGTAGATGAACTTTATAGCTAACCTAGTGGACTTTCAACAGTTTTAGGGGGTGTTCAATCTGAGAGATTGACATGATTTTTAATTAATTAAACTACTAAAAAAATTAAGTAAACAAACTATTGAACTACGATCGTGATCAAATTAAGAAGAAAGTGCTAGCCAAGTTTATCCTACGATGTTATATTGGTCCGTTTATAAGTGCAATGATCTAATGATTTACGTTGGTGGACACGAAATGTAAGCTAAACCAGAGGATCACATAATCTAATCTTATAAATGCATTTCCTATCTATCATAGACTAAGCCAGATGGTCACAGTTACTTAGCCCTATGACATCAAACCCTAACCCTCAAGTTACTTATGGGGCTAACAAAATAAATCACGCATAAAAGTGGTATCAACTAATCTATACAATTTATCTACGGCAACCTATGGTCATAGCATTCCCTACTCTCTCGCAGTGGTCCCTCTGAGAGAGAACTATGTTAACTTACTTGTTTTAGTCATTTTCCGTCTAACCTAGAGATACAGTCGGCCTCTAGTCTAACGGTAACCATTCTTGAAGGTATCGTTATCACTTACACCTACCATTATGATACAGATTATAAATCACATAAATAGTTCTATAACCTATAATCTAGACAATAGACATCCAACAATAAACAAGTAAACGAACATATATTTTGAACGATAAACATATAAACTATCCAACGTAAATTCATTTAATCTAAATAAACAAAATCAAATCAACTTCATGTTCATAACATAGCTAACACCCAAGGGTGTTAGCCCATAATATCAGTAGCAAACACGAAAGACAATATAAAGGATAAGCGAATGAATAACATAGTGAAATCAATGTGCAAACAAAACGATTATATTGTGTGTGGTGATATGAGACCTCCTTCACTTGATCACTTCTATTCTCCTGGTCTTGGAATACTCCTTGGGTCGTCTGGTATTGAGAATGTGTGTCTATAAAACAAGATTAAGGCTGGTATTTATAATGTTTTGTCTGAGTCATTAATACATCGTATTAGGGGTCAATACGTCGTATTCAGGATATCTAGTGTAGGCTCCAAATAGAATATTCAGAAATATTCGTTTATCTTCAATCAATACGGCGTATCACCAGAGTTGGATACGACGTATGCCTTTAATTCCCGTCTTTATTAGATAAGGGATAAGATCTTCTATACAGCGTATTACTAGAGTTCAATACGACATATTCTTAATACAGTTGAATTGGGCTCATCTGACAAGGATTTCTATACTGCGTATCACTAGAGTTGGATATGCTGTATTCTTCTGAGCATGATTCTTACTTGAATTCTTCTAAGTAAAATATATGGTGTATTCCCAGATGTGGATATGTGGTATGCACTTGCTGGACTTGTGTATTTCTTTAGTTTTAGCTCCAAGTTCTGTCATTTTTCATGTCTTTTTCAATATACTGAAAATCACAAATGTAAGAAATTAAGCAACGATTCTCATATACAAGTATAATAAATGAACAATATACATGAGATAATTGATGTCTAAATATAGTACTTATTTGATCACATCAAAAGTCTCGTCAAAATCAATACTTGTTGTTGAGAGAAGCCCTGAGCAACTAAAACAACCTTTGTAGCAGTTAAGACGAACAAAACTGTCAAACTTGTGCCGATATAACCAACGACACCCTACAACATTAGCATGTGGAGGACGAGGAACAAGATCCCGCGTTCCATTAGATAAAATGGTTGGCCTTTCAAAGTCCAATACTTGTTTCAAATTCGGATCACACATTGCTTGAGCAGTTGTACGAGGTAGAGAAGAACTGACAGTGAGAGTAGAAAGATTCATATGATGCACAGGTCAATAAGATCCCGTTTGAGATCTAGCAACCTGTGGAAAACTAGAAGGGGGGTTGAATTGTTTACCGATTAAAAACTTTGTTTTGAAACTTATTGAAAGATCAATTGATATTGATCTTAGATATGTTAGTGAATAATAATCAATATGCAAGCAATATATATAAAGAGTAAATAAGGAAATAAACAATCAAACCATGACAAGTTGTTAATAGTGGTTCGTTCTACAAGGACTCTTTTTCCTTACCCTACTCCACTCCCCGAGTCTCATACTCGAGAGTTTAACTTCACTAGTCAACAAGCTCCTTTCACCGGCGGAGAAACCTTTACACTTCGCTTACACACTATTTCCGACACTAAGCTAGATGTTGAGTTCTTTTCCAAGGGTACAACCACTCCCACACACAATGTATTTTAAGGACTAAAATACTAACCACTCACACTCACAAGTTTCTGATGGTTTGCTACAACAATGATGTATGAGTCAAGACTAGATCATACAACAATAAACAAACAAGACTTCCAACTATTTGTTGAAGCTTGAATATGCCTTGATCTTCTTTGCTACAAAAGAGGATCACTATAATGATATGAAACTGAGTAATAAATGTTAGAGAGAAGGAATGTATGTGATTATACTAGAAAGGGGTGAGAAAACAACTTGGTTTGGCTTGCTATTTATAGCCAAAAAGAACAGCAGGCACCACGGACCACGGAACCCATAAAAGGGTTCCGCCCGTGTATAATTTTGGTGCGGAGGTCTGACAACAAGATTACCAAAATCTTACCAAAGTCAACCAAATCCATCCAAGATTGTGCAAGATATGTAGAGTCCAAATCTACACAAAATATCTAGTAAAATCCTCTAGAGATTTCAATGATGCACCACATGATATCATATGTTGTTTTCTATTTTTAGAAATATGTTAAATGTAAATACATATGTAATGTTTTGTTTTAAGAAACCAAAACATGCTTGGTCTAAAAATGTTAACATACATTATGGTTTAGAGGCATATCAATAATATGATTAATCAAAATGTAAATGCTTGAGTGATGAAGATATTATTTGATGAAAAGCTTGTTTTAATATCTATTAAACTTGACAAGTTTTAAGCTTTATAAAAATTAAATTTACTTTTGTCGTTAACAAAACTTAGGTAAATATCATAAAATATAAATAACGTTTAATGACGATATTTGTATTAACAATCTCCCCCTTATTGTTGAGGACAAAACATAAATTTTATTTTTATAAAAGATGTAAAGTTTGTACAAGAGTTATAAAAATATGAAATTAATTTTAGAACTTGAAAGATTTATATAAAGATGATAATACTAGTTTGTCCAATTTAGACATGATGTTGACTTTTTAGAAAGTCAAAGTATGCAGTTGACTTTATTTGAAAGTCAAAGTCTTCATTAGTCAAAGTGTGATGTTGACTTTTCAAAAAGTCAAGGTATGCAGTTGACTTTTATCGAAAGTCAAAGTCCAAGCTCTATAATATTTCTCTCCCTTTTTGTCGAAACAAAAAGAAGAGGCAAGGCGGAATTTGTAATTAGCCCGAGCCATTATCTCCCCCTTGGCCAACGCTCCCCCTAAATTGGGTGCCAAGAGAAAGATACATGGATTGTGAAAAAGCTACAAAAAAAAGATGTTATTAATAAGCATCATCAGAAGCATTTTCAATCACCATGTAATAATTAACAACAATATAATAAACACCATTCACTTGTTAAAATTTTCATGATATAAAAATCATGAAATGTAACACAATGATGTGTTAGTACATGAAGAAAATCCTAGAGAAAAAAAATAATCCTAGAAAATTAGAAAAATACAAAGAAAAATCCTAGAAAAACAAAAATACTTAAAGGATAGACTAGGAACCTCCTATCGAGGTGGTGGATGAGCAAGAGCATTGATTCGCTCTAGGATGTGATTGAGGATGAACCTCATTTCATCTTGAAGCTCATGGACCATCACCCGGGTCCGTTCACTAATGTGGGCGGCCACTCACAATTTGAGCAATCGTGTCTAGGAGGGTAATATGGTTCATGATTTTGTGGTGGTGAAATGGTGGAGTTGTTGGTGTTGGTAGTTAGGGTGGTGATTAGGGAGGCTAGCAAAGCATTTTGCATTTGCATGGTTTCACTAAGGTGAGAGTCCACCATATTGGAGAATTTGTGGAGATGGTGTAGCTCGGCTTCTATCTCCTCTTTAGTTGGGTGATTATCCCACATGGATTCATCAATGTCCTCTATATGAGGAGGCATGGAGGTAGTGGATGATCCCCATACAAAGGGCCATGAATTTCCTTGTGAATAGAATGGAAAAGAAGAGGTTGAGGCCCTAACGGGGCATTTGGGTCAAAGGATGGACGTGGAGACTCATGAGCTATTCGCTCAATAGTACCAAAGGATGGTAGTGGTGATGGATTATTGGGCCTAGGAGGCAAGTCCTCCAAGTCCTCCAAAAATGGGTTTGGAGATGTAGGTGGTGTAGAGAATAGCTGTAATGGGATGAGTGTTGGAGATTTAGGAGGTGATGGTGACTTGGATAATTGGATAGGATCCGGTGGTGGTGAGCTAGTAATGGGAGTCTTTGTTGGTGGTGGAGTAGTAACTATAATAGGTGATTTTGGAGGTGGTGTAGGAGTAGTCAAAGTGAGGAAGTTCCCATCTCTTATGGGAGATGAGATGGTTAAGGGAGAGGAATCGGAAGAGGAGCTTATGTTGACAAAGCAACATGGTCTTATGCTCATTCTAGCCGTTCTCTTGCAAGGTTTGTTTGATGGAGAAGACTTAGTCATTTTTGCTTAAGTTTGTGCTAGTAGATGAGAAGAATTGAGAAGGTGTGAGGATGATCATCTTAGAAGCTCTTAATTTATAGGATTATGAAATTATGGAGAAATGTGTGTTTGATTTGATGTTAAACCATAGAAGAAATGAGGTTTCTAATGATTTGGAAGTGTTTTTAATGCTAGTTATATCACCTAAGTCAAGCCATACAAGAAGGATGGAGTGAAGAGATAAAGATATGCAATAAATGTGTTCTAATGATTGTTGGATCTTGAGAATCAGATCACCTACGGATTTCAAGGAACCAAATTTTTGGTTCCTTCCTTTATGAAAAAGGGTTCCTTGGGTGAATTTTTGGAATTTTTGAATTTTGGTGGGAAATGGATATCCTATATGTCTAAGTGTGTTAAACTAGTTCTAATATGGATAAAAACTAGTAAAAACTATCCTAGAAGCAAATTATGGTAATTTGGAATGTTGAAATAAGCGAAATTTAGAAAGTTACCTGCAGATTCCACGACACCGGTTTTTTACACAGGCGGAACCAAAATTTTGGTGCCGCCTGGTCCGCCTGTTCAGGTTTGGCGGTACCAAAATTTTCAACAGACGGAACCAAAAAATTGGTGCCGTCTGATCCTTGGTGATCAGAAATCTTCACATACCCGTTTTTTAAGTATCGGGGACTTTTCTGAAACCTGAAATTTTTCTTAAAACACATGACATTAATTATTTCTAGTTAGGAACAGTCGATAACGCTTACACAACCATAGTGGAGCATAGATTTTGACCAAGGGCTAACGATTTTCACATACAAGTGAAAATGGGTAAAATTTGATAACACTCTTGTGCTATCCCCCTGCATAAACCGGTTAGCATACAACATTGTTTCAAGTTAGTTTATCATCCTAGAAAGTAAAAAGGACCAAATAGTATCATACATTATTGTTTTAAGCTTGTTCCAAACACTCCTTTAAAAACCTCATTTATCCAACTTTGTGTAGATCTTTGTCATCATCCTTCCAAGGCACTTGAACATCCCCTTGGTTTTCTTGAACTCCGCCGATTCATTCTCAATCTCGGGAAGAGATGCATAGTACTCTTGAGGTGGAAGTCGAGAATTTGGGAGACCGTCTTCGGAGCTATTTGATGATGATGATGATGGAGTTGGAGGTTTTGCCTTTTTACCTTTTGCCTTAGTCTTAGCCACTCGCTCGTCACTCAAGGGCACAAATATGTGAGGGATGAGAGAATAATCTAGCAACAATCCTTTTGGATTTGGTGGAATGGGTGCAAATTCTCTATAGAGACGGGGTGAGTAGCATCCCGTATGGAAGAGCAACGGAGCCTTGAGTAGGAATATCTACCATTCTCTTAGCAATGTAGTAAGCTAAGTTGAATGGTTGACGAGTGGACAAGTTGTAGAGCATGTGAAAAAGGCAAGCATTGATGTGGTCTCTATTTCCTATGGTGCTAATGACATTGGCTCTAAGAAGTTCCTCCCACTTTTTGAATTCGGGCTTGAGCTCATTGAGTTCCATACCATATGGATCTCGGTTTACTTCCTTTCCCACTCGAGTGACACGGGTTGAAGCTACCCTTTCGTTGAAAAGGTGCTCACGAATGATGTCCTTGTCCACCAAAGGAGTTTGGTAGGGATCGGAGCGGTCATTGATAGCATCAAGGATAGTGAGTGACCACTTATCCGAGTAAACACATGTACCACGGTTAGGAATTCCTAGCACTTGAGAAAATTGGTTTAGGGAGATGGTGTAGTCATTTTGATTGATCCTAAACCTAAGAGCCATTTGATTATCCTCATTTGTGAAAGAGACAAAACTAGCATAGAATTCTAGGACAAACCTAGGACAAATTGGCTCATCGATGTCAAAGAGACAATCGAAGTTGATAGTGGCAAGCTTTTGACGGAGATTAGTTCTGTTGACAAAAGAAGGATGAATGGTCCTACCCTCATGGAAGTACCTTCGCTCTAGACTCTTAAAGATTTCATCTTGGTATTTAGTGAGGCCCTTGGTTTTGTGATGTGAAGGGATGTAGTTAAGAGTGTCCTTGGGATCATAGAATTTAGCGGCTACCATGGTTGTTCCTATGAGCAAGAATTTATATGTTTTAGTACAAATGAAAACAAACTTAGCGTTTTTGCTCTAGTGTGTGCCTATATGAAAACAATTTGGAGTTGCAGTTATCTCGACTCATTTCATGCATAAAATGGTTTTCAATTGGGGTGTTTGACAAAAATCAGGAGATAACCCAAACGCTCCTAATTCAATGTTGCTTCATTTGAATATACCCGGGAATGCATATTAGTTATGCATTACCTTTAGTATTCAAGAGACATTATGCAAGTGATGAAAAATTTACGTTTCTATTTGTATTAACAATGAAAAACTGTTTTCCTACAAGTGAGAAGCTTTTCAAAATTTTGACATGGGGTTTTTGTTTAATTAGAATAAGGCCTTATAGTAATTATCTTTTAAGTAGTGGGAAACATGATTAGTTTATGCTATGTGACAATGTAGTACCTAATTTCAATAACTAGTTATGCAATTTGCCAATTGAATCCATGTTTTGTACAAGAATATACATAATCCCCATGTAATGATTTTGGGCACAAATTAGAATCCTAGACTCAGAATTAAGATAAGTAATGTAGTTAGGATACTTACAATGATGTTTTCTTCAGTGATTAATGGGAGAGAAAGTCTTAACAATGAGGTAGGTGTGTTGTTGATACGTTTTGGTAAAGTGAATTGTGAGGAAGAAGATGTTTTGTAAGTAAAATTTTTGCTATTGTTGTCACCACGGATCAAACGGCACCAAATTTTTGGTTTCGTCCGTTTGGTCGTTTGGTGTCGTGGGAACAGTAGCAGATTTAAGCTAATTTGTTTTGTTTTGGTTATTCTAAGATTTAGACTATGTTTTAACTACATGTTTGGTTCCATTAGTCCTAAGCCAAGTCTAAGAAGATTAAATGGTTCTCGTTTGAGAGGTTTAGTTAGGATGTCGGCAATGTTGTCTTCGGAAGATACTTTCTCAATTGAGATGTTTCCTTTTTGAACATTGTCGCGAAGAAAGTGATGACGGATTTCAATATGCTTCGTTCTAGCATGTTGGACGGGATTTTTGCAGAGATCAATAGCTCCTTTGTTGTCGCAAAGTATAGAGATATCGTTGGGATGAATTCCGTAATCCACGAGAGCTTGCTTCATCCAAAGAGCTTGTTGACATGCTTTTCCGGCTAAGACGTATTCGGCTTCAGTATTTTAGATAGCTAGAGCCGTTTGTTTCTTTTCAAACCATGAGGTGAGACAATGTCCAACAAAAGTACAAATACCACTTGTACTTTTTCTATTGACATAGTCACCGTCATGGTCCGAGTCGGCATACACTATAGTTTCTACACCCGTTCCTTTGGGATACCATAATCCTAAACATGTCGTTCCCTTAATGTATCTAAATATCCTTTTCAAGGCTTCTAAGTGTGATGCTTTGGGATCTTCTTGAAAGCGAGCACATAGACAAAAACTAAACATAATGTCGGGTCTACTAGCCGAGAGATAGAGTAGGCTACCGATCATTCCTCTATATTTAGTGTTATCTGCCGATTCACCTTCCTCATCCTTGGTGAGTTTTGTGTCCGAGGACATGGGTGTCTTAGTTGGTTTTGAGTCTTCAAGACCAAATTTCTTAAGCATATCTTTTATGTATTTAGATTGATTAAAGAATATGCCATCTTCTAGTTGTTTAATTTGAAGTCCTAAAAAGAAGTTTAACTCACCCATCATACTCATCTCAAACTCGTCGTGCATGATTTTAGAGAAATCATCACATAGCTCTTGACAAGTTGATCCAAATATGATGTCATCAACGTATATTTGAACTATGATATGTGTGATTCCTTTTTCTTGGTAAAGAGAGTATTATCTACTAATCTCATTGCATATTTTTTTTCTACTAGAAAAGTCTTAAGCCGATCGTACCAAGCTTTTAGTGCTTGCTTAAGTCCGTATAATGCCTTCTTGAGTTTGAAGACATGATGTGGTTTTTCAAAGTCGGTAAAACCAGGGGGTTGAGCAACATATACTTCTTCGTTAATAAACCCGTTAAGGAATGCACTTTTAACATCCATTTGAAATAATTTAAAGTCATAAGCACATGTATATGCAAGTAAGATTCTAATAGACTCGAGCCTAGCTACCGGTGCATAAGTTTCGTCGTAATCAATCCCTTCTTGTTAATTATAACCTTGTGCGACAAACCTAGCTTTGTTTCTAGACACTATACCATTTTTGTCCATTTTATTTCAAAAAACCCATTTCGTTCCAATTACAGTTTGATCTTTAGGTTTTGGAACCAATTTCCAAACATCATTTCTAACAAATTGGTTTAACTCTTCTTGCATAGCAATTACCCAAGATTCATCTTTTATTGCTTCGTTTATGTTTTTCGGTTCAATGGTTGATACAAAGCAAAAGTAATTACTTTGATTTTGGGCTTGTGATCTTAACGTTCTTTGATTTAGTTGTCTTATGACTTTTTCTAAAGGATGACTTTTGGATTATTTGATGTTTATAATTTCTTTATTTAATGGTTCATCTTCCTTGTCATTTTCAATTATTTCTTGACTTTCTACAAGTTGACTTTCGACTAAGTCATCATCTACCAAAGGTGATGTCTTAGAAGGAGGTGGACTTTCGTCGAATGTTATATTCAACGATTCCTCGACTCTCATTGTTTCTTTGTTTAAGACTATGTAAGCTTTACTATTTTGTGAGAAACCAAGAAATACACCTTCATAAGACTTTGGGTCAAACTTGGTGAGATAGTCTTTGGTATTAAGAATAAAACATTTACATCCAAACACTCTAAAATATCCTAAAGTTGGCTTTTTGCCTTTATATAATTCATATGGTATTTTGTTTAAGAAAGGACGTATTAAAACTCTATTTAAAATGTATGTAGAAGTGTCAACGGCGTTACACCAAAACTTTTGAGGTATGTTTTGTTCATTAAACATTGTTCTACTCATTTCTTGAATGGTTCTATTTTTACGTTCTACAACTCCATTAGATTGAGGTGTTCGAGGAGCCAAGAAGTTATGTGTTATACCATTTGTATCACAAAAGTTTCCAAATTGTGTTTCATTGTCGAACTCGCGACCATGATCCGTTCGGATTGACGCAATGTTAACACCTAGTTGATTTTGAATTTTCTTGCTAAGTATTTCAAATTTATAAAAAGCTTCATTTTTAGTTTTCAAAAATAATGTCCAAGTGAACCTTGAGTAATCATCTACTATGACCAAAGTGTATAAGTTGCCTCCATTACTTCTTATAGCGGATGGACCAAACAAGTCCATATGCAAAAGCTCTAGTCACTTAGATGTGGACACCATGTTTTTAGCCTTATGGCTACTATGAGTTTGTTTACCAATTTTGCAAGCGTCGCAAAAATGTTGGTCATATTTTAGTTTTGGTAAATTTCTAACTAGCTCTTTTGAAGATAGGTTGTGGATAAGTCTCATATTAGCGTGACCTAATCGTCTATGCCAAAGAGTAGAGTTATCATCTAAGGTTGTTAGACAAAGTTTGTCATTAGATGTTTTATCTATTTTCATGACGTATATGTTATTTTTCCTAACTCCTTTAGCTATGTTGATACCATCTTTTAGTATTTTACTACCATTTTCTTCAAATAGTACTTTATACTTTTTATCACATAATTGGCTAATACTAAGTAGATTAAATCCTAACCTATCGACATGAGCAACATTTTCAATAGTTAGGGAGTTATGAGCGATCGCACCTTTGCCAATGATTTTGCTTTTGAGATTGCTACCAAAAGTGACATTACCTCCGTCATACTCTTGGTATGTTGAGAAGAGGCTTTTGTTGCCCGTCATGTGTCTTGAGCATCCACTATATTTTATCCATTCATCAGGTTCTAATCCAACTTTCAAGCATACCTATGATACAAATAACTCAAGCGTTTGGTCCCCAATATCTCATGGGTCCGTTTGGGTTAAACATACCATTTACTTGGTTCATGTATGGAAATGATGGGTAAGGGTTCCATGGCATGTAATTTGCAGTTTGATATGGTCTAGGGAAGTTTTGATTCCAACCAGTATGTTGATAGTTGGGTTATATGTTGTGGTTGCTCTTAGGAAAGGGGCGTTTGGCAATAGGTGTTTTAAGCCGTTGCTGAGTAGTTTTAGATCTAAATTCATTTCTAGCGAGTCCTACTCCTAATGTAACAGCAGGTTTTAGTTTAACATTATCCTTGGTTTTCTTTGTTACTGATAAGGTTTTAAAATGTACCTTTTTGAGGGGTCGTTTAAGCCCTTATTTGATCACTTTTGTATCCGTTATTACTTAATATCGTTCATTTTCACTTTTTAGGTATCTTGAAGGCAAAATGCTGGAATGACACTTATTCGGACGAAAACGCGCGAATATACGAAGAAAATGGCCAAAGTCAAGAATCGAGACACTCAGCTCTTGGAGTGAAGGGACGGCCAGCACAAAGTAGTGACGCCGTCGAACAACTTTTGTGACGGCTCAGTAGCCAAATTTCCTATTTACAAGTGACGGCTTCAGGTTTTAAAAGAGTAGGTCGTCGCAACTCGGACGGCCTAGATTTGATCCGACGATGTCGAGACGAAGGGACGGCGCCACAAGCATAAGGTGATGTCGTCGCAAGACTAACGTGGCCAAGACGAAACCCTAATACTGACGGCGACCACGCGTCACAAATCAAAGGGTGACGCCGTTGCATTTGTAATCTTATATATAGAATCCAAATTTTTTAGTTTTCAGTGTGTAGTCTTTTGGAGTAAAAACCTAAACCGAACCAAGGCTGTCTTGTACAGTATTTTAGGGTTTCATACCCTATCTTACATCAAGATAAGTGTTTTACTTCATTAATTTAATTATGTCTTCAATTAATTGTGTGTATGCTTGCATGTTTCCCATTTCCGGCTAATTTACTTGTGTGTTTGCTTTGGGAATATGAAACTTAATTATTGAATATTGATTGGTTGTCTCTTATCTTAACTGTTAATGATCTAGTATTGCGATAGGTCATCCGTTGTGTAGTTAATGCTTGATTAATCCTTGTGAACCTTAGCTTATAGTACCTAGAGTCATTGTAGGCTAAACCATCTAAAGAGTACCTTAGAGTTAAAGTTTATAAATCATAGAGATTTTGTAGTCATTAACCTTTGGTAGTTTCAAAGAGATAGGGATAAATGCATACCCTACGACCTTAGCACACAACGCGATTAAGAATAAGGACGTGAAAATTCAACCATCAATAGGAGATAATTAAGGAGTAATAAAACCTAAGTAAACACATCTTTAAATCATCATACGAGCACACAACAATTAGACATAGACTACATACACCTTAGTTTAGATAATTAGATAAGTAGAAATAATCAGTAGAAATATCAAACCCCCAAATCCAAACCCCGAGATTCGTACCTTTCCATTTCCTAAAAAACATAAAAAGATAAAAAATAACCTTCCTCAACCCCAACCTTAGCGTAGTAACTTCTCACTAGCATTCCTATTCCCCTAGAGAACGATATCAATTCCCGTGGCTTACCCTAATACTACACTACAACGATTAGGTTCACTGCCTAGGGTGTTGAAAAACTTGCTCGACGAAAAGGAAGTTCATTTGACCCCGAACGACGCGTGTAGCGTTATCAGTTATTTTGACAAATTCACTACGGTCCGTATTGCAAACATTCTGTCATGCTGCAGTCCCCACGCCACCAAAATTTTCAAAGACGGAACCCTATTTTTGGGTCGGTCTAGTCCGTGCTGTACTGCAGCAGTTTTGACAGTTTGTTTGTCTTTTTCGGCCGTTTTGGTTTGACTCTTTGGAATTAGCACTTCATTAAAACCTAGTCCGTTCATGTTTCCCGGTGTTTTTTGAATTCTAACTATTTCATCGGCACAAGCAATATTTTTGTTAAACCTTTTAAATTTAGAGTTTTGTTCGATGAGAACTTCTTGTGTGAGTTTTATCTTTTCTATTTCAAGACTAAGCTCTTGACATGATTTACAATCATTGTCATTTGCTTTCCTTTTTTCTAATCGTTTTGCCTTTTCTTTTAACTCATAAATTTCATTTTCTAAAAATTCCCTTTTAGTCTTTAAAAACTTGTTTTTAGTTATGATTTTTAAGCTAAGCTCACACAATTGATTATATTGTTTTTGCAATGTGTCATCATCAATAGAAGAGTAAGATGAGTCGGAATGTATCTCATTTTATTCATGTGCCATTAGAGCGATCTCATCCTTGCTTGATTCTTCATCATCCTCACTATCACTCCAAGCACCACTTACAAAAGCTCGTTGAGTTTTGCTTTTAGGTGGCTTGGGGCAATCTCCTATTAGATAACTTGTATCACCGCATCTAAAGCACTTCCTTTCACCTTTGCCTCTTTTGTCATCTCGGTCTTTTCGGAATGGCTTCTTTTCATCTCGAGGTTGTCTTACAAACTTTCCTCTTCTTCCAAAGAACTTTTTGAAATCTCTAACGGCCATAGCATACTCCTCATCTTCACTACCGGAGCAAGATTCATCATCATCACTTGATTCTGTTCTTGCCTTTAGAGCAACGGATTTTACTTTCTCTCTTTTTCCTTTGATGATTTCCGAATCTTTCTCCATCACCATTTCATGTACTTTGAGGTTTCCAATTAGCTCGTCAAGTGACATTATTGAAAGATCTTGTGATTCCTCAATAGCCGTTACTTTAGCTCTCCACTTCGGATGGAGTGCTCTAAGAAATTTCCTGACAAAGTTCTTACTACGAAAAGATTCATCAAGTGCTTTAAGAGAAGTAATAATAGTATTAAAGCGGGCAAAACCACAATCAATGGTTTCATCTTCAGGGATAACAAATTGTTCATATTGTTGAACAAGAAGATCAATTTTGTTATCCTTGACTTGTGAATTTCCTTGATGTGTAATAATTAAATATTCCCAAATGTCTTTTGCGGTTTCACACATAAAAATCCTTTCATATTTTTTTCTAGGTAAAGCATTATAAAGCATCATTTTAGCTTCATTTACTTTTAGCTATTAATTTCTTTTGATCATCAATAGAAATATCTTTTGTTGTAGAACTAAAATCTCCTTTAATTATAACAAACCAAAGATCTATATCTTTTGACTTTACATATGTTTCAAAACGGTTTTTTCAATAGATAAATCCATTGGTTTCAAAGAGTGGTGGTCTTTGCATAGATTGCCCTTCTTTAAAGTTTTTGGAATCCATGGATCGTTTGAAGTTTATAAAATACAATATATTTTAGAAATTCTTGAGCAACGAGGCTCTGGTATAACAACCCGCATTTTTTCGAGTTACTTTTCATATTTTGAAAAGTTACTATTCACTTTTACTATTCACTTTCACTATTCATCCCGTAAAATTTTTAATCCACATTCTCGTAAGATAAATTATTTTAGTAATAACCTGAGAGTTCGACCATCGTTAGATCATTTTCGCAAAAGTTATTAAGTAAACATCGTTTTAAAGTTTCGTTTTAGACGGTCCACCGTTTAAACCTCACACGCATAACGAAAATCAACTCTGACAATTTTCCTCGCATCAGATAAATTTTTAGATCACTCATGATTAATTTGAGAATTTTTAAGATTTATTATTTTTAATATTACCAAATAAGCCCAGTGCAGAACAAAACTAAACTTACGTTTTAAACAATTCTACTTACATCCAGACTTAACGATTCCAGCACTGTGTTTCTAATATGTTTTTGACACTTTTACATTTTTTGGAAAAGTCAAACATATTTCCTCCTCTTTTGACCATAAAGGAATTAACCTTGAACGTTCTACATTTTTGCTTAAATCGCGTAACTTTTAAACTTCACGAATAACTGTAAAGTTATCCCGCATATGACGAAAACCACATTTTAACATCTCATATCACTTTTAGACTAATTTTAGTCCACTCTAAATAAATTCACGGTCGTTTCCCGAAATTTCGTTTTTCTGATAAACTGCGAATTACGCGTTTTTTACTCGTATTTCCAGTTTTAAGCAGCGTTTTTGCACCCAATGAGACTTATCACCCATTTTATATTTTTAGATGGAGTATAATGATAAGTTTCATCATTCCTCCAAGTTTCGTATTTTTACGATACCTGGTTTTACGTTTTATGGCTTCGGTTGGCATTTAACGGAACCAAAACTCACTCCGTAACCAAGATAATACCAAAACTAACCACCTAAGTCATCTTATCTTCACTTGGCCGACCTAAGGGGGGGGAGTCATCATTTTGGTGTCAAAATCCTAACCATGCTTCCTTTAGATCATTACAAGTGTCCTAACTTAACCATGGTTAATATTTAACCTAATATATGGTTAACCAAACTTACTCTCCTATAAATAGCAAGTGATATACATCCTAAGAACCCTCATAATATGTTTTGGGTCGTTCATATCACAAATCCACCATATCTTCCATCATTTGATCTATAAACTCCAAGTTTATGCAAGGAAGTTCCAAAGATCAAGCTACTACATCAAATCTCATGCAAGTTTAAGTGATCTTCTTGAGTTTAGATCCACTCAAGTCACTTAATACTTCATCACCAACTCTTCAAGATTGCAAGGGTGCCAAGGTGTAGAAAGCTAGCTCAATCCGAAGTCTTAAGCGATCAATCAAAGTCCTATCCTTACTAAGTTACTCCTTTCTTATTGAAAGCCAAAAGTTGTAAGCAACTTATCACCACCATCATCTCATCTTTATTATTCATAATATTAACTATTTCATGCTATATATATAGTTACTATGTTGATCCATGATGTACATATACTCAATCACTTGTTTTAATTCACAAATTGTCATAAAAGTAACAAACTAGTAAACTAGTCATATTCTACACGTGTGAGACCATTAAAATCAGTAACATATGGACTTTATAAATTACATAATATGGTATAAAATATAAAAAGGTAAACATAGCAATTTGAATCACCCAAAACGGACAAACGAGTCAAAAGTTATAAGCAAAAGAAGTTAGCGAAACCTAAACGCCAAAACTGCCATGTATAAGCTGTTAAGGGTTCTGTCTTTTTAAAAGTGGCACTTCTGGTCCGAATCATCAAAAAGTTAAAACACGAAAGTTGTCCGGAACGAAGTTTTCCTTCAATAACAAAGAAGCTCGGACCTTGAAAACACATAAATAGGCCAAAATCTTTCAAAAACAGAAACTGCCGTAAATATAGTCTCACAACTATACTTTTGTCACAACTAAAAGCAAACCAAGAGGCCTAATGGCCATAAGCCAAGACCACGGCTACGGCTAAGGTCAAGGTTGAGTCTCAAGACCATGGTAGTCAAGACCAAAGTCACGGCGAGGCCATGGCTAAAGCCTCAAGGCTTGTTTACCCAAGACCATTAACTAAGGTGATCATATTTATGAAAACGACGAGAACTTTTAAAAACATGATAAACTTATTTATATAACAATCTTCACTCAAAACATATGTTATATCTACTAAGTGCTACAATATTAGGGAGCTTCATGTGAGGGGTTCATTTGAGTAAAACGTATCGACGAGTTGATGGATTTACGATTTAAAGTGTCCTAGCTCCTCGAACGTTTACTGCATGACCTCTGAATTATGATGGCCCGAACGGTAGTACGATATCTATAAACTAAACATGTTTTCACAACTAGACCATTTCTATAAACGACATACACAAAAACCATGTACTACATCATGATCAACATAGAGACGTATATAGGATGGTTTATGTTTTCCTAAACATTATTCCAAACCTAAGTCGCAACATTCTATTTTAGGTTGCTCGTAGAAGTTCTCACGGCATATTCATCATTCTCATTTTACATTTGATATCATTTACTCTGAGGTGAGTTCATAGCCCCACTTTCTATTACTTAATTGTTTTACAAATCCTTGGGGGAGATACATGCTTTATTTTAAATTGAACACATTGCTTTCAAATTATACTTGAATATATTAGTTGCACTAAGTACCACTATTGCCAATCTTAAGTCCCTATTATCATGAACCATTAATCACTTGCGAGTGAACGCGAATAATGTGGATAGATCTATCGGGAATGACAAATCCCGTTTATGTTACCAGGTCCGGTAAACAAATGCACTCTATTTGAATATCCATAGGTTTAATGGCAAATTACCTATTAGGGCATCGGTTACTATTATATGACAGCTGTTAACGTTTTCGGTATCATGAGCTTAGTGCAATAATATCGGTTTTGTTTTCAACATTATGGGTGTATAACAACGTAACCCACACAAACATTATGTGTTCAACTGATTTCCTAAACTCTATGAATTCACTCAACCTTTGTGTTGACAGTTTTAAGCATGTATTTCAGGTCCATAATGTCGGAAGCTGGCACGGAAGAGCAAGGACTAGATCAAGAAGGCTATAAATTTTATTATCATTCGAAAATCAATTTAATGTATTTTGTAAACATGGAACCATCTGGGACCTCATTTTTGTAAACTCTGATATTTATATAAATCGAATGATAAATCTTTTAAAACGACTCCATTAGAGTACATTTTCTATTGTTATGACTGTTGTGCCATGAAGTAACACCCAGTTTGAATTCCGCTGCGTATCACGAAATTGGGGGTGTTACATCAGGTACCAATTGTGAAAAACTAGAAGGGGGGTTGAATAGTTTACCGATTAAAAACTTTGTTTTGAAACTTATTGAAAGATCAATTAATATTGATCTTAGATATGTTAGTGAATAATAATCAATATGCAAGCAATATATATATAGAGTAAATAAGGAAATAAACAATCAAACCACGACAAGTTGTTTATAGTGGTTCGGTCTACAAGGACTCTTTTTCCTTGCCCTACTCCACTTCCCGAGTCTCACACTCGAGAGTTTAACTTCACTAGTCAACAAGCTCTTTTCACCGGCGGAGAAACCTTTACACTTCGCTTACACACTATTTCCGACACTAAGCTAGATGTCGAGTTCTTTTCCAAGGGTACAACCACTCCCACACACAATGTATTTTAAGGACTAAAATACTAACCACTCACACTCACAAGTTTATGATGGTTTGGTACA
This sequence comes from Chrysanthemum makinoi, assembly GCA_910596185.1. Lineage (NCBI taxonomy): Eukaryota > Viridiplantae > Streptophyta > Magnoliopsida > Asterales > Asteraceae > Chrysanthemum > Chrysanthemum makinoi. The sequence goes on from OU343222.1 coordinate 150,473,840, forward strand.
ACAATGATGTATGAGTCAAGACTAGATCATACAACAATAAACAAACAAGACTTCCAACTATTTGTTGAAGCTTGAATATGCCTTGATCTTCTTTGCTACAAAAAAGGATCACTATAATGATATGAAACCGAGTAAGAAATGTTAGAGAGAATGAATGTATGTGATTATACTAGAAAGGGATGAGAAAACAACTTGGTTTGGCTTGCTATTTATAGCCAAAAAGAACAGCAGGCACCACGGACCACGGAACCCATAAAAGGGTTCCGCCCGTGTATAATTTTGGTGCTGCCGGGGTCTGACAATAAGATTACCAAAATCTTACCAAAGTCAACCAAATCCATCCATGATTGTGCAAGATATGTAGAGTAGTAAAATCCTCTAGAGATTTCAATGATGCACCACATGATATCATATGTTGTTTTCTATTTTTAGAAATATGTTAAATGTAAATACATATGTAATGTTTTTTTTAAGAAACCAAAACATGCTTGGTCTAAAAATGTTAACATACATTATGGTTTAGAGGCATATCAATAATATGATTAATCAAAATGTAAATGCTTGAGTGATGAAGATATTATTTGATGAAAAGCTTGTTTTAATATCCATTAAACTTGACAAGGGTTTAAGCTTTATAAAAATTAAATTTACTTTTGACGTTAACAAAACTTAGGTAAAGATCATAAAATATAAATAACGTTTAATGACGATATTTGTATTAAGACAACCATTCGGTGATAAGGTTGAGATGACACATTATTAACATTTGTGGGAAATAAAGTATCTGAAATGTGAGTAAATCAAGAAGTATCTTCCGAGGGATGGCTAGCATCAAAGTGACGTCAAAACAAGAACCTATGACATGAGTGGATGATATAGGCTGGAAGAAACCGGAGTTGGGTCGCGGATAGGGACTTAGGTGGTAGCTGAGGCTCGGCTGCCTTCTGTGGTAACGGCAGAGACTCGGCTTGGAGAAGCGTTGAGGCCTGCGACTTGGCTAGTGACTTGGTTTGTTTCTGAAGTGGTTCTCGCGACTTGGATATTGTCTCATCGAGAAGAAGATTCCAGAGTGAAAGCGGAAAGAAATGGAGCTTGCTTATCACTACCAAACACATCATAGTCACATGTTTGGTGAGGGATGAAATGATGTGTATGGAAAATGATCTTCGTCAAAAACAACATGACGAGAGGTTATAATTTTGAATGATGAGGTCATAACATCGATGACCACGATGATAAGAAGATGGACCAAGATAAATGCAAGCAGTAGAACGAGGAGACAACTTGTGAGTAGTAGTAGTTGAGATATTGGGATAACATAGACACCCAAATACACGCAAGTGGGTATATGATGGAAAGAAAATAAGACTTCAAATGGAGCCTTATAAGAGAGAGTGGTGGTAGGGAGAAGGTTAATCGTATTATGAACCGCCATGTTCGTAGCTTCAACCCAAAATGAAGGAGGTAACGATGCTTGGAAAAGAAGGGTTCATATGACGTTAGTGAAAGTACGAATGCCTCGTTTAGCCTTCCCATTTTGCATAGATGTATACGGACACGCAAAACAAAACTTGATGTCATGACTTTGGAAAAGTATATGAAAATATGCATTGTCAAATTCGCTTCCATTGTCACATTGAAACATCGCTTTAAATTTGTTTTGAACATAAGCACGAAATCATGTAAAAACGAAATAAACATAAAACTTTTCCGTAAAAGAAAAACCCATAAGAAATGAGAGTAATCATCCAAACAAACACATAATATTTAAATACACTTAAACTTAAAACATGAGAGATCCAAAAATTAGAATGAACAAGTCAAACAACCTACTAGTTTTGGTGGTTGAAGAAGAAAACGAGAAACAACATTGTTTACCAAATTGACAAGCATAACAAGTTGGTAACGACTTATTCGAACCTGAAATGAACTTCCTAGATACCCATTAGGGTTTTGGCTATGCCTCTCATTAATATATATAGAGTTTACAAGGGACAACGTTACACATAAAACTCTTACGTTATACATCACTCATATACATATATAAAAGTAACAATACTATACTAAAGTTATACTATTTAACAAAATCATTTTTAAGTTTTCTACACGAGTGGCGTAAAAGATTTTTTTCATATAAACTAAAATCATCCCGAAGTGGTTCTATTTTGTTTCTTCCACGCAAAAAATGTTGGGATTTTAGAACTAAGTTAACCATTAACCTCTACGAGTACGCAGCGGATATGGATCTAGTATTTGCAATTAGGTTAAACACGTAATTAATAAATAATTAATTAATAAAAGGGAAAATAGAAAACCTAACCTTGCTTGGCAATTGAACTTTAGTAACGAACAAGAAAACCAAACGAAACCCCAAGTATCAAAATTAGATACCTCAATGAGTATCACACACAAACCTGATAACGAATACGTTTGATATATGGCTAGTCGAGAACGTATTAATAAAACCCAATCAACAATTTGAACACCTTGAATAATTCGTACAAGAAAACCAAAGCCTTGCTTTCCTCCTGTCCGTGATCAGAAAACTAAGAAAACCGCTTTCCAACCTTTATACCCGATATCGGATATCCTATCCGATATCCTCCTTGTTCTTTTGTCCGAGAAGTGACCACGACCAGGAAACAAAGAAACAACTCTTGCTGCTGCAATTCGAAAGTGAATCAGGAATAAGTAACACCAACTTCTCAAACCCAAACACTTGGATCGACTACAAGTTTAGGATTGAAGAAAACCAAACACAAAAACTAGTCGACTAGAAGTCAGTCGACTTGGGAATTATTCCAGAAGTTGTTGTGATCGGTTTAGGGTATTGTGGAGGTATGATTATGCGTGTGTTTTGAAGAGGGGTGTGTATGCTTTTATAGCAAGTCCAACCAACCCTTTGTTTGGCTATGCCTTGGTCGACAAGAAAAAAACCCAAACATCCCTTTTTCTTTTTTGCTTGCCCGATCAGTGAACACACAAGGCCCAAGGCTTGTTCACATTTGACCCAACTGCAATCCAAACAATATTCCATGGATCAATTAGTGGATCGGGTCAAAACATGCATAATACGGGTATGATTATTCAAGTATCAAATACGTTCTACACGTATACTCGTGTTTATCGTGTGTGCCCCCATAGGCTCACACACTCTTAGTCGTTTTGTCGTGTTTACAACTCTCACAAACCAACAGCTCCCACTTGGGAGTTGGTGTGTCGAATGGCACACAAAACTAACGACAAAAACGCCTAGCAAATGCTCTCACTCGCTTTTTAACTAAAAGTGTCTGAGAGAATAGTTTCGTAAAAGTTTCTCAGTAGCATGGTCATTAAATGTCTTGCTTTAATCATCCTTTGTTATAGATACTGTTAAACCATGGATAATGGATCTTAAATCATTCCATATAGTTTAACCATTTAGAATCTCGTTATAAATTTTAATTCAGATATAGCAAATGTAATCAAGAATCATCTTGCATTACCCTTTGGGTCTGACCAGACATATATCTGATTAAATCTGGAGAGGTGCCATGGTATCTTTCTGCACATATCAAGTGGAGTAACAAATCCTTTATTGACTACAAGTGTTGTGGATTCTGCTTCACATCACTCTGAAATATAGCCTTTATAACTACCTTATTCAGATAGCGTTTTGCGTATACTTACAAAAAATGATATCTACACATTACAGAACTTACTTGCATCTCAAGTCTAAGGACGAAGATAACAAACCATTTTCAATATTTTAATTATGACAAGGATCCAAAAGTAAATGTTTGAAAGTTGGGGAATCCAATATGCATCTCTAGTGAATACATATGAGTTTGGTGGGAACAATCCGAATTCTCGTTAATATATAACCAACACTCACATTTGCCTTATCATAACAATATACCCATATTGTTAACCGACAATGGAAATATTTAGAATGATAAATCATTTCATGGATTAAACATGCAAATATGGGATAACAGATTATATGAATATAATAACAAATACCTCGTATCTTTATTAATCAGAAAATAATAAATGTCTTACAATTCCAAATTATCCAAATACTAATTAACACACAGTTTACATGAGACTACTAGCAGACACCAAACCTATATCTCTAGTCAATTTAGAATGCTTAGGGAACTTCAAAGCTTTCGTAAATGGATCAACTAGATTGTCATATGTGTGAACTTTAATATCTTCACATTGCCCATTTCAATGGTCTCTCGAAGATAATGAACTTTAGCGCGATAATGTCTAGCACCTTTAGTGATTCCGCTTTCGTTAGCTATAGTAATGGCTCCAGTATTGTGACAATACATATTTATGGGTTCTTCAATTGTGGGAACAATGTTCAACCCAGAAATGAATTTACGAATCCATACAGCCTCTTTTGATGCATCGCAAGCAGCAATATACTCAGCTTCTGTAGATGAAGTAGCAAAGATACTTTGCTTTGTGCTTTTCCAATCAACAACACCTCTATTTAGAACAATTATATATCCAGTCTGAGATTTTAAGTCGTCAGCATCTGTCAGAGATCCAGCATCAGTGTAGCAAGAAACCCTAAGCTCTTGTTCATCCTTTCCTCCATAAATCATAAACATATCCTTAGTATTGCGTAAATACTTAAGAATATTTTTCACAACTGTCCAGTGAAGTTCACCTGGATTCCGTTGAAATCGGCTTGTCACATTCTGTGCGAACGCAAGATCAGGACGAGTACATCTCACAGCATACATAATAGAACCTACTACAGAAGCGTAAGGAACTCTTTGCATGCGCTCTTTCTGAGCAGGTGTTTCAGCACCTTGTGACTTACTCAATTTTGGCTCTTCTTGCATTGGGATAGCGCCATGCTTGGAGTTCATCATACAAAATCTCTTCAAGATTTTCTCAATTTAAGCACTTTGACTCAAACCAATTAATCGTTTAGATCTGTCTCGATAGGTCTTGATCCCAAGAATATATGCAGCTTCACCTAAATCTTTCATGGCGAAACATCTTCCAAGATAGGATTTTACATCTTGTAACATTGGAATATTGTTTCCCATAAGCAATATGTCATCAACATATAGAATTAGGAAGGTGACATAACTCCCACTAGCTTTCTGATATACACATGGCTCATCTTGATTATGAGAAAATCCAAATTTCTTGATCTCATCATCAAAACGTTTATTCCATTGCCTTGATGCTTGCTTAAGTCCATAAATGGAAGCTTGAGCTTGCATACACGGTTAGGATATTTTGGATCAACAAAACCCTCAGGTTGCTCCATATAGACCTATTCGTAAAGATGTCCATTGAGGAAGGCGGATTGACGTCCATTTGCCATATCTCAAATTCATAGTACGCCGCTATAGCTATGAGAATCCTTATAGCTCTAATGTCTGCTACAGGAGAAAAGGTTTCTTCATAATCAATGTCGTAGGTTTGAGTGAAGCCCTTTGCTATGAGACGAGCTTTAAAGGTGTATACCTTACCATCCATGTCAGTCTTCTTCTTGAAGAGCCACTTGCTGCCAACTGTCATGCAGTTAGGAGGAAGCTCAACTAAGACCCAGACATCATTGTCTTTCATGGTTTGCATTTCCACATTCATTGCATCAAGCCATTTCTTGGATTCAGGATCCAGCAATGCAGCTTTATAGTTATTTGGTTCACCAAGATCCCCTAACTCATGTTCCTCAGCGTTAATGTATAAACACATATGGTCAGGAGCACGGCGTGTCCTATTGGACTTTCGAATGGGAACAATATCACTTTGAGGTTCTTCAATTTCTTGATCCTCCTCATCGTGATGAATGCTAGTGTCTAAAGAAGGATTTGTATCTTCTTCTTGAATTAATTCAAGATCATCTAAACTCCCACTTGCTTTAAGATCCATAAGATCATTCTCAAAGAACTCAGCATTCCGAGCAACAATAACTTTTTTCTCAGATGGAAGATAGAAAGAATATCCCATAGTTTCCTTAGGGTATCCTACAAATATACACTTAACAGCTCTAGGTTCAAGTTTGTGAGGTTTGGTAAGTGTATCACGCTTAACAAGACCCTCACAACCCCAGACTTTTAAGTAAGAAAGCTTAGGGGCTTGCCCATGCCATACTTCGTATGGTGTCTTTTCAACCTTCTTAGTTGGAACCATATTGAGAATGTGTGCAGCAAACTCAAGGGCTTAATCCCAAAACGACTTTGGATGAGTAGTTTATTTCATCATAGAACGCACCATGTCAAGCAGGGTTCGATTTCTCCTCTCAGATACACCATTTTGTTGTGGAGTATAAGGAGGAGTTCGATGGGCAATAATCCCATGCTTCTTAAGATGATCCAAAAACTCTTGACTCATATATTCACCTCCATGATCAGAACGTAGTGATTTTATGGTCTTCCCGAGTTGATTTTCTACTTCCTTTTGAAACACTTTAAATGTTTCAAACACTTCATGTTTATGTTTCAGCAAGTAAACATAACCATACCGACTATAGTCGTCATTGAAAGTCACGAAGTAATTTGCTCCTTGTCTTGATGTGATTCTAAATGGGTCACGTACATCTAAGTGTATAAGTCCAAGTAAATCTTTGGCCCTTTCCACTTGATGTGAATAAGGTTTTCTAGCCATCTTACCAGACATACAAGCAACACACTTTTCAAGAGACTTAATGTCATATGAGTTGAGAAGTCCATCGTGTTGCAACTTCTCCATGCATTTCTTGCTAATGTGTCCAAGACGACCATGCCACAAGAGAGCAGAGTCCAAGTTTGACTTGGCTCTTTTATTGCTTACACCAAACATAGAACTTTCATTTGTATTCGAACAAGACATTTCAATTTCATAAATACCATTACGAGGAATAGCAATAAAATAAACAACGTTATTCTTAGTAACCTAAATATAATTATTCGATTCAAAACAATTAATAAAACCATCGTCATACAAACGAGAAACTGAAATAATCCCCCTAGTAATAGAGGGAGCATAATGACAATCATTTAAAACAATAACTAATCCGCTAGGGAGAGATAAATGATAACTTTCAATAGCTTCAACTTCGCCGTTGACCATTTCCCACGCACAAACTTAAAGCTCCCGGATTCACTTCCTATCCCCTTAGACCCTGAGTATTATTAAAGATGTGAGTACCACAACCAGTGTCATATACTAAGGATGATTTAGGGAAAGAGTATAGTTCTATAGTGAAAATACCTGAAGAACTAGCTGCAATGACTGCTTTCTTTCATTAACTCGGCGAGATATCGGGACAATTCCTTCTCCAATGTCCTGTCTCACCACACGGTGACAGTAGCGTCCTTCATGGATTATCCTTTGGGTGGTGGAGGAATCTTGGATTTAGATTTAGAAGAAGAAGCATTGTATGGCTTATACTCAGTAGCATAACCAAACTTGTTGTTTCCATTTCCATGATTCCCCTTAGCAGCCTTAAACGATTTATTCTTTTTGTGGTTTTTCTGGACCTTACCACCACCCCCACGTACATAATGTAGTGCAGGTGCAGCATCTTTCTTTGGCAACGTCTACTCATGTTGCTTAAGCATAGCATGTAGTTCATTCACAGTCTTCGCCATGCTATGCATATTAAAGTTCTGCACAAACGTAATGTACTCTTTAGAAAGACCGGCTAGGATCAAACTAACTCCATAGTTCAGAGTAACTGGGTTGCTAAGACGTTCCAAATTGTCAATGTAGCTCTTCATCTTGAGAACATATGAGCTAACTGATTGACCCTCTTCCTGCTTGCAAAGCAATTCACGCAGTTTGTAGAAGCTCTTGTTCTCGCTTGTGGGAGAACATAGACTTCAACTCTTGAAGCATGTCATAAGCACCAAGATGAGTTAGATTTCGTTGGATCTCTAACTCTATGTTCATGAGCATGAAGCGCTATATCCTTTGAGCCTTTGACCCAAGCAGGTGAGTGCAAGGGCTTCAGCAGGATAGGGTGTGAGTAGTAGCAAGTGTGCTGCAGATATAAGATGCTCTAAATAAGTTTCCTTATCTTTAGTGATAGTATAATGCTGTGGCGATACCAATCAATGAAGTTAGGTCCGGTGAGTTTTTGTTTCTCAAAGAAACTCCTGAGTACCGAACTGTTTCCGACTGAAGTAGTCATCTACAATTGAAAAGTTCAAATAATTAGTATTTTCGATAATTACATTCTTAAAAGAATTAACTACCCAATTAATTACTAAGAAGACTAAGATCCATCTTGAACTCCCACTTAATTACCATAGGTCTGACCAGTGCGTAAAAGAATAGGACAAGAGGTAAGCGATGAGCGTTGATTGCATAATGCAACTCTTAGACTTTATGAGACTGTTTAAGGCATTAGTATCAAGTAATAATGTCAAAAGCATGTTTAGTTCTCATCTTATGCCTCGGGTTCAAGGTCTAACCAAGCCAAGTCGAGATAAGTCGACCAAGTATGAACGTGTAAAAATAACCAAAGGTCTGACCAAAGCGAAATAATTACCATGGGTTGGAAAGACCCTTAGGTCTGACCAGAGAAGTCAATCCAAATGCACGTGTTCATAGTTGGATGGCATAGACTTAAAATTAACAAATAGGTATGCACATATAAATGTGGTAAAAGTCGTGTACAAAGAAGCATGCAAAACAACTTTGTAACACTAATTTTAAAAACTTTTGATAATGACACTGTAGTGATCATCATGGTTCACAGTAGCTCCAATCGAACGCAGGGAGGCAGAGGACTGTAAGCCAAGCATAACCTAGACATCCTTTCAGTAGACTGTACACCTCTTTGAACTCCTTTTGAGTTTGTTCTAGTAGGTGAGCCGTACATCCCAAGTGTCCATAGCGTCTAGTTTTTAAATTCTTGAAAACTTGTTTCATATATTAGGTCACTTTATTTTACAAAAACGATTTTCCACTAATCAAATAGCAGGTCACAATGAGCATGATATTTAGCGGTAAATAAAGACCATTATTAATGTTATGGTAACGATATGTATTATTCCATATTGCATACAATTAGGTGTCAAAGCAAGTAATAATGCACATATAGGAATCACAAACATATAAGCATAAACATCAATATCCAAGCACATATTGTTCCGAGTTCTCTTGAGTCTTCCCAAACGGAGAACCATAGACCGCCACTAGTATAAACCTAGACGCCCCATACATCACTTAAAAGCAATTGAAAGAGCTTGTGCCACACATAAAACATGGCAATTTCAATTAACAAGTAATTACGCAATTTTATGTATTTAATAACCAATATGTAATTCTAATTATCATAATAATTCTAATTAATAATTAATTAATTCTAATTAACAAGTAATTTTAATTAACAAATTAATTCTAATTATCAATATAATTTAATTTGTTTGTGACTAGTTATTATTTATGTAAAAATTAGTAACAAGTATTGCATATAGTTGTCAAAACAAAATTAAACTAATAACTAAATTAGGCATGCACCTTTTAAACATGTTTATCTATACTTCTATACTATATAAAATGGAAAATGGTCAGTAAAAATAAAATGAAAGTGAATGCTGAAAACACGTCAATGAGAGAATAAATAATATAATTAATACTTTTATTAAAACACTTCATTACTTAAAAGTACAATAATTGTTCACATTGACACCCATAAAGCACACATCAAATTAAAACAACCAATAAACCGATACCGGTGACCCGTTGAAACCGACATCGGGTTGACTGTTGAAACCGATACCGGTTGACCGACGCTTCAAACCCACGTCAATTTAATTTGACATTTTTCGACCCAACCTATCGGTTTGACTGTTTAAATCGATTGTTTTTATCGAAGTTCAACCGTTGAACCCACCCGTGAAATCGGTTTAAAATTTGACAAAATTATATGAGAAATGATGAAGTAGTTGTGAACCCGTGACAATTTTTGAAATGAGAGACCAAGTAATTGTAGTTTTTGGTTTATTTTGCGTTGACACATGTAATTTGTCATTTGTATAATGTTATTTTAAAAATGTTCAGACCATTTAAAGTGACTACATATATGAATCGCCGCTAAAGTTAATATATATTGTATACTTGTCTAGATATCAATAATGTTATGTAAGTTTATTAAAATCACAAAAATAAATATATATCTTTAGCAATAATTATTTGTATTTCAAACAAATACTTTGAACAATGCATATAAATATCTATACAAATTGATAGTACAAAATAATCTTATATGGTGATATCCAATTCGCAAAGTTACAATTTTAAAAGCCACACACCAAATGATAAACGCTACACATGTAAAAAATAGTTATCATGCTTAAATAATGACAAAAACAAGAAAAATTCACATAGCTATAACCTCTAAACTACAATATAATATCCAACTACATAATACCGTTGCTTTTGTAATGCCAATCTATTATTACTAAAAATCTTAATAACTTAAAACAATCCTATTAAAATATACTCACACATGATCGACTCCACATAATTTTTAAAAACTATATATTTATGTATGCAACCACATCGAATCAGAAGTTATTCAAAACGATTCTCTAATGCTACAAATACTTGAAGAAACTTAGGTTATCGAACTCAGTAAAACTGATATGCCGCTAGGCGGTACTGTAGTTAATAAGAAACGGTAACCCATAATCTCAAAACAGTTGACTCGTGATTCCATCAATTTAGAACTGTTAACCATTAACTCTACGAGTACGCAGCGGATATGAATCTAGTATTTGCAATTAGGTTAAACACGTAATTAATAAACAATTAATTAATAAAAAAGGAAAATAGAAAACCTAACCTTGCTTGGCAATTGAACTTTAGTAACGAACAAGAAAACCAAACGAAACCCCAAGTATCAAAATTAGATACCTCAATGAGTATCACACACAAACCCGATAACGAATACGTTCGATATATGGCTAGTCGAGAACGTATTAATAAAACCCAATCAACAATTTGAACACCTTGAATAATTCGTAGAAGAAAACCAAAGCCTTGCTTTCCTCCTGTCCGAGATCAGAAAACCAAGAAAACTACTTTCAAGCCTTTATATCTGATATCGGATAACTCCTATCCGATATCCTCCTTGTTCTTTTGTCCGAGAAGTGACCACGACCAGGAAACAAAGAAACAACTCTTGCTGCTGCAATTCGACAGTGAATCAGGAACAAGTAACACCAATTTCTCAAACCCAAACACTTGGATCGACTACAAGTTTAGGATTGAAGAAAACCAAACACAAAAACTAGTCGACTAGAAGTCAGTCGACTTGGGAATTATTCCAGAAGCTGTTGTGATCGGTTTAGGGTATTGTGGAGGTATGATTATGCGTGTGTTTTGAAGAGGGGTGTGTATCCCTTTGTTTGGCTATGCCTTGGTCGACAAGACAAAAACCCAAACATCCCTTTTTCTCTTTTGCTTGCCTGATCAGTGAACACACAAGGCCCAAGGCTTGTTCACATTCGACCCAACTGCAATCCAAACAATAGCCCATGGATCAATTAGTGGATCGGGTCAGAACATGCATAATACAGGTATGATTATTCAAGTATCAAATACGTTCTACACGTATATCATTTATCGTGGTGCCCCTATAGGCCACACACTCTAGTCGCTTTGTCGTGTTTACAACTCCCACAAACCAACAAAAAATACAAATGTGCACCAGTTACATGAGTTTGAACCTGTAAACTTTTGAAAGATTAATTACTACTGATTCCATTCAGAAATTATAGAGCTTGTTTTCACTTGATGTTGTAGTTAACTTGTTGGATTATTAACCAACTACTTAATACACATCGAGTACACGATATAAAAGAACCTGTGACCTAATTAAGATCAATGTTGCAAATTTGATTTAACAAGCACGATATTCATTATGCAGCGGATCATAATTCCCTCTCACCTCTTTATATTATACTAAATCAAAGAGTTATCCCACTCATTTCCTTACATGATCGGTTTAAAATGACAAATTCTCGTCAGCATACTTGTATGATCAGCTTAAAGTGACCATTATGACTATCTACAGTGCCACGTAAAACCGGATAATGTGAGCGATCTAGATTGATGGACATATCAAAATTCAACATGGTCAGTTGTAACAATCAACATGCACGAATGAAGACCAAAATACATGCAACAAAAAAGATTTAAGAACTGAATCGTCAACACTGGGAATACAATCAGTAACATTGAAACATATCAAAAATTCACATAATTCACTTTATGTACCTTGCAGTGCATTTATCTCTCTATTAGTACCTTTTTACCCTCTGATCTTCGATATCAAAATCATTTTGTTAGAAAGGTATAAGAGCACACCTCGTGGAAGATCATTTTAATTTGCTGCTCCATTTTGCGGGAATACTTTTCGGATAAACTCAAGAAACCTTTCGGAGTAAAATGTGGGGTCCACTGCTGATATGGATACTGAGTCGAATTGGAATGATTTATATTTATGCTCGATCTTCTTTGTTATATTGTACTCTTGTAATATGTCGATGATACCCAAGTATAATACAACGTCGTATACCTCATGAAACATTTTTTCTTTTTTGCCTGGAAGAAGCTCGGCTCTTGCTGGCATGTTCACTCCTAGTTGTATTTGTAACCTGCCAAAACAAAATGTCATAATACTAAGAAACACTCGATTCACAAAATGAGGGACCAATAACATGATATATTTGACCTCCAAAGAGTCAATAAATCTAGTAGCAAGTCATGCGCCCTAGTTGACCTCCAAAGAGTCAATAACAAGATATATTTGCCGGTTTGGCAACCAGTGACTTTGGGAAGTTTATGCTTACACATTTAATGTTACATTTTTCAATTTGGTGAGATGAAAGTCGTGCATCATTAGTCCTGCAGTAAGTGAACAAGGTCCAAGCCTAACAACAGCCCAGTTTTAAAAAGGCTGCTCAAGCGTGGTAAACTGGTAACATAACTTGGTCCTTCTCATGGAAAAAGAGGCTGATTATGCTATTTTGTAATGGTGGCAAGAAAGGCAGAGTCGGACCGGTTGAATAACCAGTCAATACAAGCTTAAGCCATGGGCGGAGATAGGGAGGGATCCCGGGGGTCACGTGCCCCCCTAGCAAAAAAAATTGTACTGTAAATTTTCTAAAATATATGGACTTTTTTGTAATTTGCCCCACTTAATAACCATTTTGTATTGTAGTTTCTAAAAATTATCAAAATGTGCCCCCTCAAACAAAAATTTCTGGCTCCGCCCTTGGCTTAAACCATACTGGGTCATTTTTAGGACGATGGAAATGGGTCGGGTCGGGTCATCCAGCAAACATTTGTTCCATCCGTAACTATATAATTACAAAATGATTTAACATATTTCACAATTTATTTAGAAAGGTCATGATGAACATAAACATGGGACGGTTTTCAACCTTTCCACCCATTTGATCCATTTCCTATCTGGTAACATCCTTTAGGTTAACCCATTTGACCCGTAAAAGTCAAACTAAACCCAACTAACCCATTTATAGGTAAATGGGTCAAGTTTGCAGCCTCTAGTGATTTATGATACCTTGCTGTGCCAGGGAGAAGGAGATCCACTTCAGCATCACCAGTAGCTGATGATCTCAAACGGCTTCCACGTATATGTGGGCCAACAACTACACTACTATCTCCAGATCCATGTGGCACCAAAACAAGCCCTTGTGGTGAGATCTCATCCTCCATAGATTCTGTTATTATACCACCACACCATAATAAAATTACCTATGAACATGATTATTTATGTTTTACAGTGCAGACATGTGAAATGCTAAATCGAATGATAACACACCTTCTTCTGCAACGATTCCCAGTCCATCTCCATCAAAGTTAGACTGCATTGTTCACATCTAAGCCCAATCTGCCAATCTCAATCCCTGTGCACACAGTCTGGTCTTCCATTAAAACCAAAACCAAAACCAACACTTTTCTGTATGTACAACACAGAAAGGTTTACGACAAAAAAACAACGTTAAGGGATTTAATCCCTCATATAATAAAAGTTGGTTAGTTAATTCTAGCATAAGAAAATTTAATGGGAAAAACCATAGTGAAGAAAAGGTTTAGGGGTTAAACCACCAAAAATGGGTGGTTTTACGATTATTATAAACAATAGAAATACTTACTTTAGAAGAGCGCCACGCCAAGAAGGTTCTAGATAAAAACAATAGTTTAGATCAAGATCTTTAAGTATCGTGTTCTCGTCTATTTCAACCTTATCTGCTGAACGCCCAAGTGATGAACCTTTTAAATCAAATCTTCTATGAATCCTTAATTCTGTGCAGAACATATTTCCCATCACCACAAACCGGAACTGTAATATTCATAACTATCTATTAGCAAGGTCGTGACAAAAATTTAATAAGCCATATAGGTAATGTTACCTTTTGACCACTTGACGGTTTGATCCTGTGCAGCCCAAAAAACTTAGTTATCAGTGTGTTCTCGTATGTCCGCACATGCCGGTGATAGTCTGGAAGCATCCGCAAAAGGACCTACAGCATTTTTCAGTCATTTAAATAAAACATCTAAAACTTTATATGCTTATATAAGTAAATGATACGATACCTGAACTTCAGATTTTCTTAATGTCTTAATCATAAAACGATCATCTTGAGACAAGAAAAAGACGCTACCACTTTTCCCAGGAGAAGAAAGCTCTCTAAGAGCATCGTTGCCACAAATGGACATCATGTAGTCAGCAGCATCGATCTTGAACATTTCTCTCAAGTTCCTAGTGTAATAAAAAAGTAATAAGAAATTCATTTCAGATTCTAAAATGATAACATACGCAGATATATGTATTTAGGAATCGGTAAATGACATGTTCACAGAAATGCAATTTTCTCTAACTTGTTTAGTAATAATAATATAATACTATATGAGTATATGTAACATACTTCTTTTTATTCATTCAATGTAACAAACTTATCTTTCTTGCCATTTGATGCCACACGATATTCTTAATTATCTACAAAATTCGAAAAGTAGAAAGCCAGAAACTATGAAGTTAGGGGTGTTTGGGTTAGCTTATTAGATTTTTCACGCTAAATAAGCCTTTTTATAAAAGCCTAGATGGAGTTGACTTTTATACAAGGGCTTAACTTTATAAGCTAAAAAACATTAACACCGTTCAATCAGCTAATCCCTTCTTAATCTCCCAGATAACAAGAACGCTTAGAACACACACAAACAGCATGAAAACACTAGGAACACGCACTGAAACACCACGAACACACGCAAAAACACATGAAAATACCAAGAACACGCACAAAGCTCATGAAAACATAAAGAACCACAAAAACACCAAAAAGACACACAAACACACAAAACACTAACACACACAAATATAATACACAAAGCGGACAACCAACCTGAAAACCATTGGACAGTAATCCTTCCACTTGAAATCTTCAGACTGATGAGTAGGTGTCAGTTGAGACCCTTCTTTAGGGAACTGCATCCAAAAGCTAGCTCGAGGACCAAAATCTGAAGTCCGTACTTCCCTCTTTTGAACTGGTGTTATTTTCCCCACAGTATACCTAATCATATATTTCAGTTTTTCTAAACAGTCAAACATTAATCGAACTAAAATAAGATAATGATAGATTTAATTAACGTTTACCTGATCCCAAGCTGTAGACTGAGCATTAAATCATAGCTCCGGTGACCTTTGATAATCGCTTCCCCTGGTCTCTTAACCTCTTTCACAAGTTTCATCTGTCTTCTCATTTCTCTTTTAGAACCATCTGAAAAATTATTATCAACCACAAGCTCACTAATCAAAATCCCTTGCATATATTCTCTTTCAAGTATTGGAGTTTCAGTTTTATCCTCCCGACCCGATTCAGACAAAAAAGATGCCAGATCACTTCCCATAACTTTCTCAATAGCAACTTCTAAACTCCATCTTCTTTCTAATGAAACATTACTACTTCGACGAGGCTCTTCAACATTATGAGACGATCGGCCAATTTTAAAGTTTCCCATATCAATAGAAGAAGCATGTTGAATACGTGACACTTGGTTTACTTTTTGTAAGTCAGATAATAAACCTCGTTTTCTTAAAGCTTTAAGGTGTAGTTCCTGTCTAGCAGGCAATCGACATCCGTTTGGATAAAATGCTCCTTTACCGTCTTTTAAGCCCCTGGTCCATGTTCCAACATAACGACCGCCATCACTCCATGTATAAGCTCCAAAACCATGCATAACGCTGTTAGACCAACTTCCCTCATACGAATCACCATTAGTCCAATTTAGGATCCCTTTTCCCGACATTTTCCCACCTTTCATATTACCTAAATATTCATTTCCGTTAGCCCATGTATACTTACCAGGCCCATCCGGTGAACCCTGAATCCAAGAGCCTTCGAAAACATCCCCATTTGGGAAAGTTTGATAGCCTAACCCATGTTTACGGCTCAACCGCCAACGACCTTTATATACTAATTTATCGGATCGAATGTAGGTCCCAGTACCCTGCATATACCCATGTGAAAACTCACCTTCATAATTTGCCCCAGAGGGGAAACGAAGTTTTCCATGTCCATGCCAGATTCCTCGTCTCCATTCTCCGTCATATACACAACCGGTTGACCAAACATACTTTCCTGAACCCTCGGGTACGTTCCCGAGAAGTGATCCGGAGTAAAATTCACCATTTTGGAGTTTAAGTTCACCCACCCTGAAGGCAACACTTTCGGCGGAGGAACGAGCAGTGTCTCCATTTGTTGTGAGATTGTCATCGTTTGTGTGAAAGGCTGTGAAGTCGAGAGATCTTGTTCTATTTGAAAAGGATAGCGATGGTTCTAGGGTTTCGGGTATGGCCACGGGGCCAGACATGCATAATGTCTAGAGGATTTCAGTATTGTTAACGATGGTATGTGCTTTCGACCTGATTGGCAAGAAAGGGTTTTAGCACATACTTTCAGTTATGCTGATGCAACACCAGATGGTTACTCCTTTGACCTGTTCAGGACATAGATAGCACGAGACAACGATCAAAAACTTATTTTTAATTACTAGAAAATTAGTTAAATGATGAAAATGACGTAAAATAGCAAAAAGAAAATACACACGAATATTAAAAACAATCTGATGAAATCATACTAAACGATCATGAGCCGGCAATTTGTAGACATGTAAGAAAAAAATAACTATGAGGCAGAGAAGAAAGGGATTGTGCGAATAATGATTAATGACGATAAAACTTCCATCTACCAAATAATTAAAACCTTTGATACCATTTCTAAAGAAAAAATTTCCGCCCACCTGATAGCACATTCACGAAAAAACAACTTTCTTAGTAGTATGTCTGTAAAGAAAAAGATATCTTCGAATTCAATCACTTGTCTTTGCCTTAATCCTTAATCTAACTGATTAATTCTAACATTCATATGTCGCATACTTTTGAATGCTAAACAGGATGAAAAGTTATTCAATAATTGCTCGACAAAATAATGCCAGTTGAAGATGTGCTTCTTCAACTCGATACCTAACTCCAATTAAGTTAGGTCATACCAAAAAGAACTCCCTAGCCTACAATATATGTGTATGCATTTAATTAAAAATTCTACTCCAGGCTTCAAGTTTCCAGATCAAACTCCATTGAGGTCGCCAACAATTCCAAGTTGACCATTTTTTACACTTCTGTTTAGAATATCAAACAGAAATCGAAAAACATATCTAATATTCGCATTGCATAAAATCTTACAAGATCAGTAAACCAAGGGTAAAAGGAAGCCACACACACAGAGACACATGTTTCATGGGCCTGTTTTGTTTGTGAGATACAGAATCATGTTTCATGTCTGAAATTAGTTACAACTTACAAGAACCAAATTGCAAATACTTTTTTTCTTTTTTTAACTACGGTTTCTGACCTTTTGGCAGACTAATCCAACCACCACACAGACTCAAACGGGTAAAGCCCTCAGAAATTGTGAAATTGCAAATTTATACTTCATCTACAAGAAATACATAACAAACATACATACATACAAACGTATGCAATATCAAATTTATGTAACTTCAACATGGAACAAACATATTCAATCATTTCAATACCAATTCTAGCCTAGGATTCCACGATATAAAACATTACCTTATTTAACTTTCATCTAAAGTCAACCAAGATATTTCTTTACCACAAAATAACTCCATTGAAGTTCTTACCATATAATATCAAATTTCTCAACACCATATATAATGACATATATATCATCAATGGTGAACAAAAAATAATAATAATAAAAGTATAGAGAGAGAAATTGTTACCTAAGAACAGGAGAGAGAAAGAGAAAGAGAAGGAGGGAGAATTTATTATAGATTGTTTACCCAAGTTTAGAAGTGGAAGTTTGACTTATATATATGGGAGCCGTTTGTTCTAAAATATATATAGCTTCCAAATGTTACTTTGCTCTTGCTGTTACCTTTTTAAGCTGCTGACTACACCGTACTCTCTCCATACATTTAATCCGTTAAAGTTATCTACGCGTATCTACCTTACTATTTCAGGATGCCCAAAATAATTGTTTATCTATATTTCAGTCGATAAAAATAAATTTTAGTAAATTAAAATATATTTGATTGATGAAAAGTGATTAAAACTTTATCCATTTGAAAAAAAATACTTATTATGAAACAGAAAAAATATGTTTTTTCTTTTTGTTTTTAACTAGTCCTGTAGGCCACTAACAAGTTAAAGTGTAAGCATTTTTTTTTCAATTAATTACCATTTGCTAATATGTGTTTGAAACTAGCTATAAATTTTTTTTGGCTGAAAGGTAATTTCACATACATCTGAGCCATAGTTTATACGGTCTTTCAAAGGATATTTAGGTAAATTTATTTTAAAAACTTATTAAAAATGTTTAATACCTTCAAACAACTAAACATACTCGTTTATAAACTTTAGTCAAAAGTTTGATGTCGTTCGCGTATCACTAAGAAAAACTTGATAAAACGCATAACTTTTAAATAAATAAATTTTGTACTTTTTTATATATGATAGACACAATGGTAAAAACAATAATTACAGATAAAACAGTATTAAGTGATAATTAAAAAAATAAAGATAAATAGACAAATTAGTGTTTGTTTTACGAGTCCAAATAATAAAAATATGAGTTTATCTAAAAGGTGCATCAATGGCAATAGTTAATGTGCATTTATTAAACCCAAATTTTCTTTTTAAAATTATTTTATTTAATATAGGTCAATTAAACTTATAAATTAACTTAACTAAATGTGATTTATAATTAAATAAACTCAACGTTTTTTAAATACTATCTTTAACCATTGCATCCATGGCACCCATTAGACAATTTCATACAATAATATAGGATAAGTATTCTCTCAAGTTAACCTCTCATATTAGTCATTTTGAATCAATTAGAAACAAGAAAATAATAAAATGAGACCATCACTAACTGAAACAAGAAACTCATAGTTTTACTCTTTTTTATAATATCATTAACACGAAAAAGTTGAAAATGAGAGCATATCAATCCTATAATACGCTAGTAATATGGCACTACTTATGGAACACAATGTTGACATGCGTATTTTAAACTCATTTCAATTTTATTTTTTTTATGTTTTCAGGGTTAGTTAATTACATTATTATTAGTTAATCGGTATAATAAGAAAATGAACAGTATTTTTAGACCGTGCATAAATTAAATGTTTTATACTTTTCAATCTCAGTAATCTTTCTTTACGGGGCAATTATATATGGGGTTAACATACATGCTGTGAATACCAGACAATTTACATGCGGCAAAGGAGTAAATATCTTTTACACTTACATTTAAGAGCATTTACATTAGTAACTCAAGTTATACTATAACACCAGCCACGTCAGCGCCACATCAACTTTAACATTTCACCTTAACATCCTCAAAAAACACCCACATCAATAACATCGTTAACGCCATCGAAGCTTTGTTTGAAGATGTATTTTTTATTTTTTAGCCCCTAATGGCCGCCTCCCAATGCACTCCAACTCTCAATAACACCGGACATCCAATGGTGGTAACGGCCATAACGCCGGTTATGGCATTAAAGATGGGATTGCTCTAATACCCTTAAAGTATTATCACTTTAAATTAATGACCCTTCATTATGCTCAGAAGATATATATATATATATATATATATATATATATATATATATATATATATATATATATATATATATATATATATATATATATATATATATATATATATATATATATATATATATATATATATATATATATATATATATATATTTGTATATATATATATATTTCAGATATTTACTCAAAACATGCTTAAAACGATTTTGCATTATGTATTGTTGGATCAAGGCTTTCTTCCTATTGTTCATATTCAATACCGGACTCTTTGTGAATATTTTTTCTATTTTAGCTTGTAATATTGATGTTCGTAAGGTTCAACGGCCTTCTCGGTGGTATCCTCCTGACGATGGGTCGTTAAAGTTTAACGTGGACGGTTTGGCAATAGGTAAACCGGGTTTGGCGGGTATTGGTGGGTTGTTATGCAATAGTGAGGGTGTTGTCATTGCTTTGTTCTCTATATCAATTGGTGTCATGGACTCTAATGTTGCAGAAAATTTGGTCATAAAAGAAGCATGCAAGATGTTACATAAGAAGGACGAGTTCAAATCGGTAAAAATTGTTATCGAAAGTGATTCTTCGAATGTCGTTTCATGGGTTCTTGATCCAAGTAAAAGACCATGAAAGTTATTGCATCACTTCCAGGAGATAGATGATTTTTTATTAAGTTGTTATAGTCGTTCGATTGTTCATATATATCGAGAATGCAATTTTGATGCTGATAAATTGGCTAAGGATGGTGTTTATCGTACTTCTAATTATATGAAAGGAGTTTTGAGTCATTTCTAGGTTTGGTGGTTCGTTTGCGTCTGCTAAATTCGTCACTGGAATGCTTATTAAAAGGTTTTTTATATGGCTTCTAGTCTTGGTGTATGGTTTTTTTTTGTGTTGATTGTAATGGCTTTTGGCCTTTACTTTTCCTTATAATAACTCCAATCTTTCAAAAAATAATGCAAATATTTAAGTTTATTATATATATATATATATATATATATATATATATAGTCGTAATCAAAGGGTTACCATTGCTTTCAATTTCGTCCTAAAATACAACTTGCATTAATATAACAAATGTCGGTTTGCATTTAGCATCAAAATACATTAGTTAATGAAATTTAATACTTACAAAATTATTTTAGCAGACAAAACCCTTTTTTTCTAACGGAGTTTTATGCTATTGAGCGGTTTGTTTTGTCTATTAACGTTTTAAAGCTTATGTAATTTTTCGCCTTATATATGATGCCTTTTGATGATTTGTAACGACCATATATGAATTATACTCGTAACTTAGTAGCCTTTAGTCTTTCGACTGATAATATGTTTGAACATTACTTACGTTTTGCATACATGTATGTGTCGACGACTCATCGATCGCGCGTGCTTGTATGTGTGGGACGTTCAAAGATTTTTTGTGCACAACCAAATGAAGTCAAATTGCAGTAGGTTCAATGGAATTTAATAATGCACCCAAATTATAAGTTGTAGTTAGAAAATACCAAGTTTTAATAGTTGTCCTATTCAAAAGAACATATAATATGTTATCGGCATAACTTTATTGGTCTGTTCTGTATTTATTATATACAAAACTGATGTAATTTTGAATGTGACGAAGTTCGAAAATTAATACAACTATGCTACATTGCATCATTTCTTTTTACCACGAGATATAAAATAAGTTGATCCTTTACCAACTTTTTTAGACTTTGTCTGGTTCAATTGTATATGATGTGAAAATGTTATTCTTGTTGTTTAAGCGTCGTAATTGCTTTGGATGATTATGTTATCAATTATAGGTGTAGGGTCTTTTTGGTTTCTATAGTTAATTTTAAACTACATGAAAGGTACTTCAAATTTTATTATACTAATATCAAGACATGTTAATATTAACTTTTTCGAACATTTTGCTTTAGCGAACTTTCGCTGTTAATTCGTCTCAGACTTTTTGGTTTTGATAAATAATTGGTGAGAGTATCTCTTCTCTATTAAAACTTAAAGGGCTTAAAAATGAGCAATGTTTAATTTTAAAATATTTGTTTAAAACTTAAAATTTAAACATTGTAGTTCTCACATTAGAATTGAAACATTGTAGTTCACACATATGCATGACAAGTTCGTAAAATACTTGCCTTAAATTTTTTTTGATAAAAGATAATTTGAGTTCCTTTGTAAAAGAATAAAATAGCCATCTACAAAAAGTTAACAAATTCCGCTTAACGAGTCAACGAGCCGTGTACAAGGTTTCCATTTTTTAGAAAATCAGTTAATATATTTCAAAGTGGGATGAAAACCACTCTTATATTTTATTTACACTTACCCTCAATAATTGTTTTCTAATTAATCAAACAGGAAGCATAGTTTGTAATTGATCAAAGAGAAATCATATACTTTTTATGAACAAGGACAAGATGGTACTCTTTACAATTCTTTTTAATGTAGTTTTAAAAATACTTCTATTGTAAAATTTTAAAATATGCATTACAGCTTTTGACAACTCTTTTTTAATGTAATTTTGTTTTAAAAAAAAAATGAGAAGACATTTTTTTATTTAATGCCAACATCTTCTAGGATCTTTTTCATATAAAAAGCTGAAATCTTGTTTGGTCACAAAATTTTTAGAAGTTTTTCTAAAAGAATAGAAATCTCATTTTTCAAAATTTAACTAAAACTTTGAAAAAAAAAATTACTTTTTTTTCCCTATATCCCCTTGCACTTCTAAATTTTATAAAACACATCATCTAAACGTATTTAGTAAGTTTATCATTTTTTTTCTAGAGTTAAAAACCCTTCCCCTACTCTAAAGAAATCAGAAGAGAAAATTAAAGATTTTTTTCAACAACTACCTTAGTAATTAGTATCTATATCTCTACTTCTCTACTATATATAAAGAAAAAAAAAAATCTTTGCTTAAAACTTAAAAATGAGCAATGGTTAATTCGAAAATACTCTTTTAAAACTTAAATTTCAATTTTTTGTTTCTTTTCCGACATAAAATTAAACAATCCTGCCTTATAAAATATTCTCCTAAACAGTGGTATCACAAAAAAATTACAAAATATGCATGACAATATCTTTTTAACGTAGTTTCTAAAATAGGGGAGACTTTCTTTTGTATTTAATCCCAACATTAATAATTTCTAAAATTCATCTACAAACTTTACTATATAAGACACTATATTACAACATTTTTCTATTATTGTGTTTGTGCATAATCGAAAAAAATGAATGATCAAAAAATGTTGATATTATCAATAAACAAGTTTCAAACCAAAATGAGGTTAATTAGTACAAATGTGATATGGGACAAATATGACAGTTATAAAGCTCCAGATGTTTCAACTTTAGACACGAGAAAAGATGGGTAGTTAACTTAATTTGTGTTTCATCCATATTTATAAGAGTGAACTCCATAATCTCCTTTTTAGACAAGACCAAAAGCCAATTATCAATATCCTGAACATCCAAAGGCAAGTGTAAAGATGGCTGACTTTTCCTCTCAAAAGTCAGAAGAGAGAGAAAACAACAACGACGACAACAACGGGTGGACGTGGGTTATTGGCAAACGCAACAACCTCGCACACACGATCCCAAAAACCCTGCACTGCAACATATCACCTACTACTTCACCAACTTCCCTCGAAATCGAACAGATGTCATGCTTGAGGTTTTCGTTAAAGTATATGCAGTTCTTGACGTGTACATTGCATCTAAAAAGAAATAAACAGGGAACAGATTCGATTCTCAAGGTTTGCGATGTGGTTAATATCTCTCGTTTAACGTAAAACTCGCCCATTTGCATTGGAACCCAACATCTACGCTGAATATCGCCGCTACCAACGTTCGGGGACCGCACCGGTAAACAACATTCCACCGGTGAGGAATTATGTCCCCAACAACCACCATTCACCATCCTCCACCACCACACCCACTTCAAAACCACTCACTACCATACTGTGAACTTACGCCGCCATGCTTAATGGAACTCACCACAACCATTAAAAATTAACCGCGATTCTACCACCACCTCCTCTCGAGCAATCTGCATCCTCTATCATCGAAGCTACCACTCGAGCGCCCAAACACCCGAACATTATTCTAGACGCAAGGGTTTTCCGATTTCTCCATAAAATACTTTGGGGCCTCCATCTCCTCTCATCCAATTTAATAATGCTAAAACAAGCAAATAAAGCCCTCACAACCCAAACCTTCGCTCCCACTTTAAAACCATCAAACCTTGGAGCAACAATATCCATATCTTCGACCGCGTAATCTGGGTCTCCATCTCGTCTTCCACCCCACTTGTGGAATATCAAGGTTCTTTCGCTATCGCTGAAACTTGGGGACAAGTCCTATTACCCAAGAGTGTGTAAAGGTAAGACATTCAACCGCTCCGCTGCTAAGGTTTGTATCCTCACCAAACGTATGGACTTTATTAGAGAATCAGCTTCCCACCTATGCACCAAAACCGCATCTATCTGTTTCGAATTTGATGGGGAGATTGACTCACTCTTCAATGGGTATACATTAACTTCTCTGTTTTCTGAGGTTCGCTTGATGAATCCGTGATCTTTCCGTGACGATGGGGATGACGATGGTGATGACGCGATAGATACGGCACTCGGTTCGCATTAAGATGGTAACTGGAAGTGGATACAAATAATGCAACCCAGGATTCTAATATGGAAAATGCGGTGGGAACACATATTCGTAAAATATTGCGACATCATTTTGAGGAAGGGTCAACATCTAACTCGGGACATGGAGACAGGGACAAAAACCCCTTACATGGTTGTAAAAGATGCCTACAACGGCTCCCCAATTGATCGTGACAGCTGAGTAAGTCAACCGCTCCTTCTTTTCTATTCAAACTCCACCTGGTGACTATAAGCCCAACTCTCCCAATATATCACAAGGGGCCTTTTGACACTACCCAATGTCCTACACCTAAATCGCCCCACCAAGCCACACCTTTAGACAACTACACCAAGCCCACTTCTAAAATTAAATCTAAAACCAAAACCAAACTTAAACACAATAAACGCCCCAGCTATTCCACCATGTACTTCCTCCATCCACCAACCACGTTTAACCGGGAGGAAGAGATTTGCATCACTGGCCTTATTGATCCTCCAATGGCCTTGCCTCAACCAAGAATAAAACCCACCAATACCCAAAACACAAAAACAAAGGAAATTCCTCACCCCATCAAACCCACATCTTTTCCTTCCAATACCGTGATTTCGCACTTTTTCTTTAATTAATAGGCAACTTGAGAATCCTTAAGAAACCCGGACAACCACCGCTTCTTCTGACA